>CM031080.1:8019629-8619629 GCA_018257905.1 Gillenia trifoliata | reverse complement strand
ACAAGCAGCCATTCTAGGGGCTGTCAATGTATGAAAAACTTGTTTAACTTAAGCTTTATAGGACTCTCTTGTCTATGTGGAATTTCTCTTGTAATTGGATGTAGGCAAAGTTGTGCAAAACCACGCTATATATTATATCTTATATTTCTTTCTTTGCCCTACTTCTGATGATATCCAAGGAATCTTTGCCTTACTTCAAAAAGTAACCACTTTCTGTCATAGTTCCTGAAGATTGGAAGAATCTACTGCTATATTGAAGTTGACTTGTGCACCCCTAGTGCTTTATGTATTATTCTTCATTAATGACTTGATTGATTTTCTCTTTGTTTGTTTCAGGTACAAGTTCAAATTTCGTATACCTTCTTATTTTTCTCTTGTCATTCGAAGGTACTTTTGTGTTTCCACTTTCCAAAAATATAAAATGGACCTCTTGCACTGTTAAGTTATATTTGATTATGATACCCAAAGAGAAGTAATAGACTCATTCTGTAACAAGTTAAATCCACTTCACTTAATCATCAACTAACTTGTTTATTTCTTTCCGACAACAATCCTTACAGTTACCAAAATTTCATATTGTAATGCTCTCCACTTTTATGTTCCTTTATGAATCATCTCTGCCAACATTGACCAAATTAGAAATTGCCTAATTATCTGGTTATCATCATATCATTGTAGTGAAATAAACAGTGTTCTTCCGTCTGTTTGATGATAGTTAGATGACTAAATGGTTTTCTAATCTTTTGGAAGGATAATACTTCAATGGGATCTAATATATGGACAGTTTGTATTATTGAATCGGATGGAGAGGATTGCCCATATGTGATCCCTTTGTTCTTGCTGTCTTTTTTGCACATAGCACACAAATGTGGAGGTGAACAAATATACTTCTTTTCTAAAGCATATCATGAATATTGTTTTTGGTCATAGGCCACCAAGGGAAAAACTTATCATTTAGTGGGTACATTAGGCTTCCAAGTCATCTCTATGGCTCAAAAATTGGATCGGCAAGATTTACTTGAAAAACCTTTGGAAGCATGAACAGATCAATATATTTTGTAGGACCTGGACTCAACAAGACATTTTTGTTGGATACGATAAATCTGGAAATTGTTAGAACTTTCTCTCATTTAAGTGCCTACCAAATGTTAAATGGTGGCGTTACTTTGTGTCTTTTAATACTCTTTTACGTCTCTCAGCCTTGCCGTATTGGAAGGTGTTGCCATTGGCTTCAACCCAGATTACAAAGTTTTAGGTAGCACATATCCATGGATTGCTCGAAAAGTGTTAACCGACAGCTCAATAGAGCTCAAGTCGTCCCTGCAAGCCCTTCTTTATGAGGTAAAGGTTCCATACAATTTTTTTCATTTTTCAGCATTTGAGTTGTTCTGTTTTGTACACCATATCCTTCATACCACGATCTTAATTCCTAATTCATGCCTTATCAGGATGGCGTTTTCAATATCGATCGTCTAGAGTCTCTACTTTCTGAGGTAATAACTACCACTTTCCTATATTTTCTTAATTAGTTTCTTTTCCCGATTTTATGATTGAGGTGTAGGTTTCCCGGTCTGTTTCTTGTGAAATCTCCATTACAAACGGCATGTGATTTAGATACTTGATGCATTTTGGCTCACACTAACATCTTAGTTATCTCAAATCTCAATACCTTGTTGAGAGTATTTGTCCAACATGGGAAATGAAAGGCTTGCATTAGTAGTCTAAGATCTTGGCCCTCTACACCCATTTCCAATTAATTGATGCTCTAATTATAACATGATAGCAGAGAATGCTATCCACATATTGGTCCGAACAGCCATATGTACTCCCGGTCCATTGAGAAATCTACTCTAGGTTGACCTTGGTCCTTGAGTATACCTCAGCTATTACCAACTTCAGTTTCTAATTTCCCCTGGATGTATGTTAGCTTTCTAATCTTGTCTTGTTTAGCTTATGCAGAAGCTCACATGATGGTTTCAATAAATGTCAATGACTGTTTTGTGGCAGGCCCTCCGTGCTAGAACAGAGAAGGTTGTGTTAAGAAAACAAGAAGATGATGCTAATTCTAGGGTAGTTGTCAAACAAGTCCTTTCTTTTATGTTGGCAGAGAAGGTACGAATTTTTATGTGCTTATTTCCTATTCATCTTCAATCTGGGCAGCCCAAATCATAAAATCAATAATAAATCTTTCTTTATTTGTAATGATATAATAATGCGATTTCAGGGTGCATTTGTGAGGGATCTACTTCTTCAAGAATTTGTTAAGGTAGAATTATTGGTCATATGCTTGTTACTTAGTTGTAATCCACAGTATAATGGTGAAAAGATTAAAGTCGATCCAATTTTGAATTTCTTCTTTCTGGTTACAAGTCTAATTTTTTGTTATCAATTTATTTTAGTTATTGTTCTTGCTATTCTTATTGTTGTTTGATAATTTTTTTCTTTTATATTTCCTTCCACAACTGAGGGTAGGGATTGGATGCACTTGGGCTGGCAACCTTGGATTCTATTACGACAAGTATACCTTTCGCTGCTACCTTTTCAGTCTCAACAATGACCAGTGAAGACAAAATCAACTTAAGAACACTCCGTCGCCTTCTGCAATTGCTGTCAGGGTTCCAAAGAAATGAAAACTCCAAACCAGTAAGATTTTGAGCTTGTTTGGCATATTGGTAAAAATATATCGGTGGTAAAGAAAAAAGGGAGAGAAAGAAGAAAGGGTAAACAACGCTTAATATTTCTTTGAATGGAGTTGGCATGGTTCCTGGTTGTGGTATAGCTTAGGATTTTCCTCGGAAACTTCTAACAGTAGTTCAGTGATGACATCTATGTTTTGATATGCAAGTATGTTGAGCCTAGCTAGGTTGGTAAATCTATGTTTTGATCAATGTGAATATCAACTATTCTTTTTTTCTTTGGACAGATGGTTTCGTTTGTTTTCAAACAGTTTTCTTGTGTGACGAAATACAAAAATATCCTATTGATAGGTGATTTTGACTGTTGGAAGTTCTTTATAGATTGTCGCATAGATTGGTGCTTAGGTTCTTTTTTCAAATGAGTTCAATTAATAAATTAATTACTGAGATGACATCTCTGTAACAAACAAGAGTAACTATTTGGATAATTGGAAAAGATGGAGGAAAAGCAGTTTTGGGTACAACATTGGTAATTCATAAACATCCCATGAACAAAAGTATTTGCAAGACAATGAATGATAAACACTACAAAAGATTATTTTTGCATCTCGAAGAATTGTCATTGTTCCCCTTAATTATATCTCTATATAGAGTGTTAGCACCCCACACCACCCCATATTTTCTCAGTTTGCCTCCTTTAGAAGAAGACGAGTAATGAAGTTACTGTTTTACCCCTCATTTATTTTCTGGTGTTAAACTGCAATGCTTTTGGAAACGGAATTCAAAAATAGCCCGGCCACAGAAAGCTAGATGATGCAGAGGTCTTGCTGCCCCTGACACCATTAATAGAGGTGCCGGTAGAGGGTGGAGGGGAAGGAGGTTTTTTTTTTTTTTGTAAAATTGTTTTGGTCTTTAGCTTTTTGTTAATTGGTAAATTTGTATTAGAAATTTAAAAGGGGGATGGTTTAGGTGAGAAAATTTGGGGTTCAATTGAAACACCCTTCTAAATATTTGTGAATGGAACCTGACTAATGGGAAGATATCGTTTCAAGAAAGTTACTTTGCACTTGGGACTTACAATGTTCTAGTATGTTCTAGGCAATTTTGCTGCAATAATTTCATTTTATAGTATGAGTATGCTTTCTTGCTAATTTTTTGTATTCAGATGGCGAGTAATCTTAAGATTGCTAGTTACTGATCAATATCAACTTCGGCTTGTAGGTAACCAGAGACGATAGCCCATACAAGGATCAGCAAACGAACTCGGAGGAAGCATCATTAGTTTTCAGTCAACTTGTATCCATTCAAGAAATTCTGCCTCTCCTTTCTGTTCTTCCTGAGGTAAGGAACTAATTTCTGTTTGAACAAACTTGTTTTTGCACCCTTGCACTTGTTTAAAACGATGGTTTCTATTGTAATAACGATACCAGAAAACGCTTATTTACATCATTTTTCAGTTGGTGAAAGACGCTGGCTGATAAATTGACATGTTAAAATGCAAAATTACTCTTTTTCCCTTCCGTGCTAGGAAATTTAGTTTATTTTCCGTCATGTTTAACTGCTTGCATCATCGGGCTTTAGGGGAGGCATCGTTATATTACAATGAATTCAAACCTCTAATTTGTGCCTAAAGTTAATTTCATACTCTTTTAATATTAGGATTGCATTCTCCATGCTTGCTGATTGCAATTTTACTTTGGCAGCTCCCAGCAGAATCACAGCGGCAGTTACTTAATCTACCAGCTGATCTTACAGGACGATTAATTTCCCGTGCTGCTGCGAGAACAATCCGAAGGATTGTTTTATGATATACAAATGCATTTTTCACAGCAAGAAAAGTTGCTAGCTTGTTCATCATGCTTCTGTACAGAAATCCGAAAGCACACGAGATAACTGTTGGACCTCGGAGGGTTCCAATACATGAGGAACTATTTTGTGTTCTTTGTGGCTTTTCCGGGCTGTAGTTTTTCATGTCATACAATTTCTCCTTCCAAAAACTAATTCTAAAGTTTTTTTTTTTTGTCAATAATTCTAAAGTATATTCAAGAACCAAAATATACGTACGAAAATTATATAGGTGCGGAAAAGTTGTGCGGAAAAGTGATGACTCAAACAAAGTTCATGGGGTAAACTGCCGTTTGACCCCCTGAATTATCACCCTAGTTGAAATTGACCCCCTGAACTATTTTTTTGGTAAATTAACCCCTTAAACTTTCCTAAATTAGTAGATTTACCCCCTACTGCTGGATTCCATCCAATTTGCTGTTAATTCGTTAGAATGTTAGCTAGATCTACCAATTAAAATACGACATGTGTTAGTATTTGACATCAAAGTGGATGAAATTTCGTTGAATCTGACGGTGAGGGGTTAATTGGCTGATTTCAAATAGTTCAGGGGGTCAATTTACCAAAAAAATAGTTCAAGGGGTCAATTTCAACTAGAGTAATAATTCAGAGGGTCAAATGGCAGTTTACCCAATAGACTTCTTTATGAATTTATATGATTAAAATTTCATAAAACATATCCTAAATGTTTCGTTTAATAGAAGGATGTTCAGAAATTATTTTTCCAAAAAATAAAGGCACCTCGTACTATAAACATGCATTAGCAACGTCAAAAATATTAGTATTTAAATATATGTCGTCTATATATATTATAATATGTGGTATACCGATTGGGTTTATGAAAAAATCTCTCTTCGTAGTTAAGAAGACATCATGGACCGAAGGGGACGTCTTGCCTGTCATGGGCTCATATTTGATGAAATTGTGTCAAGTAAATTAGATGGATGTGCCATATTGGCATATTATCGTGTAATTTAGCTAAAGTGGAAAAATATGTTATTTATGAGTCAAATTTTAATAGTACGTACCATTTAATGGTAAGTACTATTAAATTGTTTAAAATTCATTTAGGATCCACTGCAAATTAATCTGGACCATTTAGTGGCCGTACCATTGAATGGTACGTACTACCCAAGATTTTTCCGTCATTTATGCAATTTCACCTCTTTTGAAATAGAACCATTTATTGTATTAAAAAAATAGAACCATTTATTTTTTAAATGAAAACATTACTTCATATGATAGCCAAAAGCCACAAAATAGTATAGTTTAGTACCAATCGGACAAAGGCTTACACAACCATTGCATAAAGGAATAACGTGGTATTGGGGCATTTGTCATATATGTGCAAATCCAAATCTGGCGGATCTTTACATTGCGAATGAGATTGTATCCCTATGAAACAATACATCAATTAAAAGTTAGCTAAATAAATTTAGTAATTTTTTTTTTATAGATAAACAAAACAGGCCAAGACCCATCTTTCTTGAAAAATGAAAGAAAAGCCTACTTTTATAAGTTAAAAGCCTGATATGAAACCTCTAATTGTCGGTAAGTTCCAAAATATGCAATATTGTTACAAATAAAATTTTAGGGAAAACTAATAAAAAGGACATAAAAGTTTTGAAACTTAACCAAAATCACCCTAATAACTTTTGTTTAATGGTTAAGGCAAGTCCAACATTAAATCAGCCCAAATAAGGCTAGCCCAAGCAAAGTAGTTTACGGAGTTTCCGATTTTACCCCTGACACCTAGACCAGGATGACCTGTTGTCGTCCCCGAGCAACAGTGGTCATCTCCGATGACCAAGTTCTTAGACATAGACCTAGAATTTCAAGGGCAAACTCCATGGACCTAGAATTCGAGTTCTTGGAAATCGAAGACGGAGAAGATCTCTTGGGTCTCTCACACTGGGAATTCATCGACGCCTCTGACACCGACTCGGAGGAAAACCACCACCACCGCTCCGACTCCAAACAGCAACACTGTAACATCCCGTTCAAAGTTTTAATTTATTTTATTCCCGGAAGTGGGAAATGACGTTTTTGCCCCTGGGTTGACTTTTCGGTTGACTTCTGCGTCGTAACTCGTACGACGTTTCCACTTGTATTTTCTTGACGTGCTCGTCGATACGAATTCGTAGACGCGAGCCGTACGTCGTTCGGACTCCGAACGAATATTTTACGGGCGTTGATTTTTCGACGTTTCCCGTAATTCACTTTTGGACTGTTTTGAATTATGTGGGCTGGGGCCCAATTGGCTGCAGGCCATGTGACCAATCCCTGGAAACCTGGGATTTGGTCTGGCTTTGGCTCTTTGTGGCCGAGCCTCTCCTCCCTTCTTCTTCCTCTTTGTTCAGCAAAGTTCATCACCAAACCGTGGCCAATCTTGGCCATTTTGGCTTCACAAACCTGCACCAAAACGTACACAAAATCCTGCAACTTCGTGGGTGTCCAGAATCTGGACAAACCCAGAAAATGGTGGAATTACTCAAGCCACCCCGTGGCTTGAGTTTGGACCCTTTTCTCTCGGCTTTCTCCTCCCAAAACGAACCCAAATCACTTCAAACGAATCACCACCGTGTTCCTGGATGTCCATTGTACCTGGCTCGAGCCTTGAATGGTGGTGGTTGGCCGAGAATCGAAGAAACCAGATAAGCCTTTTTTGCACCGTGGCTTCTTCCTCAATTTCAGGCCACTTCTGGCCAGTTTTTGGTCCCCAAAATGGTACAATCTTGTTCCCCTCATCTCTAGCTTCATTTTGGTACTTGAATCGTCCAATTTGGACTTAAAACGAAGAAGTTATGAAGCTTTGAAAAATTCCCCAGTTTCCGGCCACTTTTCCCAGATTCCGGCGACGGCGACGGCGGCTGGCGGAGGCGCCGGCGACCGGAATCCTGGCAGGGATGACCGGCGCTGACGTCATCGGACCGGGTTGGACCGGCCATGCTGACGTCAGCAGACCGGTTCAGACCGGATTTGCTGACGTCATCGGCTTAAACCGGCTTGAGCCGAGCCGTGTTGACGGCTTAAGCCGAGCCGCGTTGACGGCTGGAGCCGAGCCGTGTTGACCGGCTCGAGCCGAGCTGCGTTGACCGGCTCACCGGCTCAGTTGACCAGCTCGCGCGTGAGCCGCGCGTGGAGCCGAGCTCCCGAACTTCAAGCCGCGCGTGAGGGCGCGTGGAAGGTCCTTTTTCGAATCTGTTTTCACGGGGCGACTCGTGACGACGTGTACTACCTCGGGGTAGTATGCATGTTCATTTTTGAGGTGTTTTGGACCTCCAAATTGAGAAAGCAAGGGATAGGTGTAATTAATTCATTAGTTCGTTACCTTTTTGAGTTAATCATTGTACCGGTGATTTCTCATATACGTGGGGCCTATCCAGAGGACTACCGGGGCTACCCAGGACGGGGTACTTCGACCCGGCTACCTACAGGTGAGTGAGTGGGTCTTTGTTTGATAAATGTATATGTATACGTATGGTTTTCAACGCTTTCTTTAACTGTTAGCGTAGATGCATATCATATACGTTTGTTGGAGGTAGAACATTCGTATTATATTACCATGCTTGTTTTCATACTGTTGCTCATCAGTAGATGTATACACCCCAGGTATTAGTACTCAGTCTTGTGGCCAGGACTAGCCTTGACGTTTGGAGTAGTCACTATCAGTACCGCTACGCAGCCTTGGATCCATTGTAGGTACTAGCCTGTTCTAGGTTGCATTAGGCAACTCGAGCTTGTGTGACTGCACTTTGTGCACCAGCGCTTAGCGCTAGACTCGCGTCATTGTAGTACTCAGCGTATTACTTGTATACCTAGCTTGTTCCTTGTGGGATTTAGCCCCTTGGGCATGTGTGTTTACATATGGGTGAGCAAATATCAGTAAAGTATTAGCGGGGAGTACCCGCATGTTTTCACGACAGTATTTTGAGGTTCATGCCTACGGGTATGACGTATTTTCTCAAATTATACTTGTTTTCAAACGAGGGGTTACTAAACTTTTGAAAACAACGGTTTTATCAAACTTTGCTTTTTGACCCACTCACCGTTTTATGTTTTGCGCCCCTCCAGGTTAGTTGGCTGGGAGCCTAGCGACGTCGATGGCGCAGTGGTATGACGATGTAGGGATTCTTATACGTTTGTATAAATTTTGTATTCCTTATATCCCTCTCACTGTGTATTCTAACAATTCTTCCGCACTCTGTTCTTACTATTCAATATTCTACTGTTCATTCTTAAATTTTCTTTTTGGCTTTCGTCACGCTAACGCGTGTCGGCCAGCACTTCTCGACACCTGGCTCGTTCGGGATCGGGATGTGTCAAACACACGGATAAGGACGAAGAAGCAAATCAATTCGACGAGCTTATCATTGGGTCCGCTTCATTTTCCCCTTCGATCTCTCCGCCGGTGGCCGATTCGATCCCTGCCCACCATCATCGGCGCCCCCACCTCGTTCGATTTGTGGATGTGGGCGACAACAAAATCTGGTTTGAGTGATGATGTGCAGGGCGTGAAGGTATTCGAACCTCAACTCAATGTTTCACGGCGGATCTATACTGGGATTTACCTTTATCTTATTAGAACTGTACCTCTTGATGGAAATAAGATTGAAGAAGTTTTAGATCCAGATTTAGGCAAATCAGCTATTGGTCGTGTTGCGCCTGTAGATTCTGGTAAGTAGAGCATAACTATATTGATTCTGCCAATTACAAATGTGATTCTTTTATTGGATGGTGCACACAGTCTGCTGTTGTTGCCATCCAGGTGTTAATGGATGCTAATTCTGTGCATTTTGTAACTTTTCTTAGAAGCAATTTTTTAATGAACTTCCTAAGTTATGTCATCTAATGGATAATGGTTTGTTGTTTGTGTAACTTCTCTGACAGGATTATGGTGGATTATTCTGTTGAGGGCTTATGGAAAGATAACTGGTGACTATGGATTACAGGAGAGGGTGGATGTTCAAACAGGCTTGAAAATGATCCTGAACTTGTGCTTAACTGATGGGTATCCATGGTCATCCCCTTGAGATTCAAGTGAGTTACAAAGTTGCTTTGAATATTTCTTGAGGATACATGTTAGATGTTAAAAGAATTCATCACTTTATGTTCTTTGTGTATTCTACAAAGTAGCTACTTTGTTCGGTTTTATAGGAAATTGGGCAAGAGGATAGTGACTATAGTGACACTATTTCTAGAAATAGTGGTCATCATTTCTGGAAATAGTCACAGTATCTAGAAATAGTGGTCATCATTTCTGAAAATAGTCACAGTTTCTAAAAATAGTGACACTGACACTATTTCTAGAAATAATGCTCACCATTTTTAGAAATAGTGTTAGTGTCACTATTTCTAGAAACTGTGACTATTTCCAGAAATAATGTTTAAACAGTCGATACATACTTTTAGAAATAGTTTGGACATGAAGGTTTTAGAAACAGTTGGTACATACTTTTAGAAATAGTTGACATAATATATAAATAGTTATGTGTATTTGTTGAATTCCTTTTAATTTTTGAAGCGCCCAACCAAATATGTTATAAACAGGAGTATTGGGCTTATTATAAAAATAAAAAAAATTAAAATTTTCATTTTTTTTTCCTTGTAGGATTTTAATGATTTAATGACATATTTGTAAATAATGAAAGTTTCAATGGCATTTTCGTAATTAAAAAGTGACATATTTGGGCTAAAAAAGTTTGGATTCTGTCATGGGCAAATTGGAAAAAAAAATTATAGCTTGCATATTGGGCTTTGCTTCCAACATGTGAGCCTTTTTGTTTTTTGTCATGTTGTGGTAAAGTTTGTCCTTTTGATTAAAATTTTTATCTTTTTTATTAAAAAAAGTTATTAGGGTGCTTTTGGTTAAGAAAAAATTTAAAATTGTCCTTTTCATTAAAACTCCCTAAATTTTAAGAAATAAAATATTTTAGAGATTGTGTCTTTCTTTTTCTAATGTTACATCTTAAAAATTGTCATGCTTCACTACTAATCCGGTTTTTTGTATCCACTAATAATAACCTGTCTATAGTTATTAAATTGATTTTTTTTTTTGTCAAAATATTAAATTGATTTACTTCCAACATTATGACTGTACGGAGGTTTTATTGTATTATATAGAATAGACATTTGGCAATTTTGCAAAAGTACACTTAACTAAGCTTAAACAACGAGACAAAAGAAAGCATATTTCAACTATAGAGAGAGAGAGAGAGAGAGAGAGAGAGAGAGAGAGAGATATGGAAGTAGCTGAAGAGATAGAAATCGCCATAGTTGGTGGTGGAATCTGCGGCCTTGCAACTGCCCTAGCTCTTCATAGGTTTGATCTTTCACTACTAGTTACATGATCAGTTAGAATTAGTTAATTGCAAATTTATGCTTCAAGTGAATGACTAGTATTAATTCAGAGCTCTCAAGCACTAACTACTCATTTGAGCCCACTCAATAATTTTTTTTCTAAGATCTGTTCGTTTTTTAGATTTTACTTCATATATCATCTTTACAAAATTTCTTTTAAATTAGAAATCATTTAGCTATTTGATTATTACATGGAAAATTTCATTGTTTTTCGGTGAAACTATGGCAGTCTATTTTTCTTTGTTGTAATTTGATAATGACACTTTTTTTATTTGAACGCAATTTTGTAAAGATCTTGAATGAATATCTAAAAAAATCAGTGATTCAAATCATGGGAAGATATTGTGAAGAGGGCCCAAATGCATGATTAGCTCTGTATGAAGTTACTGACTAGTTAGTACTTTAACGTTTATGAGTATTTAATTTCATTAATTTTACATAAATATCATAATGATTAATGACATAAAACATATATAATGTAGAAAGGGTTTTACAAGTGTAGTCTTGGAAAGATCAGAATCCCTACGTGCTACTGGAGGAGGTATCACTATTCGAGCAAATGGTTGGCGAGCCTTGGATGAGCTTGGTGTGGCCTCAAAGCTCAGACAAACTGCCCTGCCGCTTCAAGGGTATATGTGTCTATATGTTTAAACACTGCTCGGCTCGTTACAGTTTTGTAAATATGTCTAACTCTCATTTGTACGTAAGGTAGCTGGTATCGAAATAACTCACCGTTGTCTTGTATAGGGCCCGTGACGTATACCTTCATGATGGCAACATTGGCAAGCAACGAAAAATATCACTCGGGTAAGTGAGTACATATGAGACCCGCATTAACTAGGAAATGTTATTAGCACTCGAAAAAATGTCATTATGTATCATTTGTATATGAAAATATAAGGGAGAAAATATACAAGAGGAGTGTAAGATGACATTTTTAGAGTGTCAATAACTGCTCCCATTAAATAATGTCTAATTCAATAGTGCTAATCATGAAATATTTTCATCACATTCGTTCACCTAGTGATTTGTTAGTGTAGTACATGTCACGTCATTTGACAGAGATAAATGGAGTTTGAAATCCGTTCAATAAATGAAATACTGTCACGTCATTTGATAGAGGTGGAGAAGCACGATGCTTGAAACGGAGTGATCTGATCACA
The DNA here is from genome assembly GCA_018257905.1 of Gillenia trifoliata. Taxonomy (NCBI): domain Eukaryota; kingdom Viridiplantae; phylum Streptophyta; class Magnoliopsida; order Rosales; family Rosaceae; genus Gillenia; species Gillenia trifoliata. Next base: position 8,607,625 of record CM031080.1, on the reverse strand, counting down.
GCACTAGCAGAGAGCTTGCCAGTTGGCACCATACGCCTTGGATGCCAAGCAATCTCTGTTAACTTGGACTCGTTAACTTCCTATCCAACTCTTCAGCTCCACAACGGAAGCACCATCAAAGCCAAGGTATATCTACCGCTCGATCGTTTCATTTATTTTCTGTATCTGTATCGTTACAATTTTATCGGTTTTCTAATATTGATTAGTGCTATTAATTATCAAATCAGGTTTTGATCGGATGCGATGGAACGAAATCGGTTGTTGCAGATTTTGTTGGGCTAAAACCATCGAAGTCGTTGATGTTATCGGAGGTTAGAGGTTTTACAGTTTACCCAAGTGGTCATAATTTTGAAAACGAGTTTGTACAAGTTAGGGGTGACAAGAAAACAATTGGAAGAATTCCAATTCATGATAACTTGGTCTATTGGTTCGTCACTCACGAAGTGCATGGCAGACAAGGTGCATTATTTTCTTTTTCTTCCACAAAATTGTCTCCCTTGTTGCTATGTGAATCTTGACTACATCAAAGAAATTCTTGTGTAGCAGATCAGTCGAAGGTTTCGAAAGATCCAAAGCTCATTCGACAACTGATATTAGACTCGATCGAAGAATTTCCTTCAGAAATAGTAGACATGATAAGAAAGAGTGACCTAGAATCGGTATCTCATGCGCGCTTGAGATATCGTCCGCCATGGGACATAGTAGTACAAAATTTTCAAAAAGGAAGCACGACGGTGGCTGGAGATGCCATGCATGTAATGGGGCCTTTCCTCGGACAGGGAGGCTCCGCTGGCATCGAAGATGCCATTGTTATTGCTAGATGCTTGGCTCCGACGCTAGCTGATAAAAAATCGAGCGGAAGGCGTGGAATGATGGTAGAAGTGGGAGAGGCTTTGGAGAAGTATGTGAAAGAAAGAAGGATGAGATTGGTGATGCTGTCTACACAAACTTATCTGGTTGGTTTGCTGCAACAAAATTCAGGGTTGATGCTCAAATTTGTGTGCTTAATCTTGATGGCTACTCTATTTAGTGATCCAACTCGTCACACTCGGTATGATTGTGGACGCCTTTAAAACTTTCTTTGTATACAAGAATGCTATTAGTATTTGTATGTTTTTTTTTAATACAATAAATTAACAAACCATTCTAAAAATGTGAATTATGTCAGTTGGTTAATGTCGGCCCGGCGCCTTAGAAACCAAATTTGAATTTCTTAAACCACGGCCGCATTGCAAGCAAACTTGAAAATGTTCTTTTTTCTTGTACCAAATAACTGTAAATAACAAACAACCGAGGAGAAAACAAGCGACTATACAGATGATGAAGCGATCCAAGAAACTTTCGTAGATGAAACGATACAAGACGCTTTTGTAGTTTTTGAATATACCTCGAGCAAAGTACACAACGTTTGGAGCAAAGGATTGCAAAAGTGAAGCAACACATTTTAGCGAGGGAGCGTAAATTTAAATGTTGCGATACAGACAAAATTTTCCTATTACAACTAATTTCCTGACTGGACTAAAAACACAAGCTTGTGTAAGCTACACGAATACGATAGTGCTCCTGCACTGCAGATCCTCTGATCTGACTCCTTATGTGAACATACCGTTACAAACAATCAAAATCGATTGAATCAATACCATGCCTTTTGTTGCTCTAGAAAGCACGTTGGTGCCTGCACATGTAACAAATTGCTGCATCAAAACCGCCATTTATGACTCTGCTACGATGGCTGAATCTGATCTCGCCGAAGCATCTGTTGGAGCTTTATTACTTCTTGTTGCTGTTCCGGAGACAATGAACTCAGTTTTTCCGGTGTTAGGCTCAAAACTTGTTGTAGTAGAGCAGACTCCACCCCAGGTGGAAGCTGAGACTGAGAAAGATTAACCATGATGTCAGATACTCGGATCAAATGGCAAATTGACAAGCAGTATCTCTTGTCCGATTGTTTTTCGAAAAGAGCAAACTTTATTATAATAAACTTGAATCATACAAACAGCGGAAAAAATTAACTGCATACTATAGTAAATTGCATCAAGATTCTGGAGCAACCATCTTTCTGGGACAAAATGGTTAAAAACTAAAACAAAGAAAAGAAAATACATGCATTCACATATGACCGAAGCACAAAATCTAGGCATGTGTTAAATATTGTTAATATGTGCTAGCATTCTAAAGTTTCTTTTGGAACTCAACTTGTAAAAAAGCTACAATTCCAGAAAAGCACAAAAATATAAATTTCTCAATCCTCAAGACGACCTTTCAATCCTCACCGCCACCTCTTTATACTAATTCAACAAATACCCTGAACTTATTCTTAGCACCTGCATTATCAATGTTGGAAAATCCTGTTACTACATTCACAAAACCCACCTTCCTATCCGTCTCACCTTCCTGTTCTCTCCATCTACATATTCCAAGGTACATCCTAGGTGTATCATATGGACTGATCCTAGGCACCAAAATGAAACTTATCCATTATTCTGCTCCATTCTACAATGGTACATGGATCATAGAAAGACCCAAATTAGTACGCTTAGGAATTCTAAAGGGCACAATTCATGACACCTACGACATTGATCATCTAACGTAGAGAGGGTCAAAGACAATGAACATAGGAATCCAAAACAATGAACATAGGAATCCAAAACAATGAACCTAGCGTACAAGTGTAAATTACATTAATTACAGGTAAAAAACAAGCACTCAATCATGTAGTGCCTGGTACTTGGATGGGCTTATTTATCATACTAAAAAATTGGCTCTTGCATCATTAAATAACTCCTAAATTCCTCTAAGTCTTTATGTTATATACGCTGATTCATCAAGAACCCACAAGTAAAATCCTTCAAGATGTTGATTAATCACTACAGATGATTTAAACCAATAGTTCAGTATCTAATTGATTTTCTTTTCCAAACCTCCATCCACTAGTTAAGAGAAAATTATCGTTCACCAATCGTTATATAGAAAAGCCCCTTTATCAGAGAAAATTTTGCAATGCTTAAGCTACAAAAATATGTGGAATGTCACAAAACTTTTCCCTAATTTGCTGAGAATATAAAGTCCCACATTGTTTTCTGTCTATCTAACATTTCAATTTATAAAATCTTATGCCTTTGCACTTGGTTTTTCTATTAGATGCTGTACAAGCAACATGACATCAGAACAAGCAGTTCATCAGGTTTCAGGCCTAATTTTGTAAAACGTGCTCCACATCACAATATAAGTGAGAATATAAATTCATGTAAGCGCACATGTGAGGGGATGTGTTGAGAATATCAATTCTCACATCAGGTATTCTAAGCCTTACATTTCAGTGTATAAGATTTTAGGACACTCCACCCATTGCCAATTGGTTAATACATTTCAGTTGGAGGCACAGGCCTTAACATAATCTTAATAAAAATTTGTGCCAGCAATTCATGATACCAAAAAAATCAGTGTCACTGAGCAGTAAGACTAACTTTCCTTTTTACACAAAAATTTCCAGTTTCAAGACCAAACTAGCTGCGGAAATATGAGAAATAAACTGGAATAAAGTAATCACCAGGGAAGACATTACCTGAGAAATCTGTTTCTCAGAGTGCTGTACTTCTTCTGACTTATGAACAGGCTTCTCAGGCAAAGCATGGGGCAATACAGATCCATTGGCATTAGGCACATTAAGACCCACTCTTGACAAAGAGCTACTCCTCCCATCATCCAATTTCATTAGCTTTGAAGGGTGCTTAACTGATTCTACAGAATCATTAACCACTTGAAAAGATCTATCAGCGCCCTTGTTGATTGCCTGTGAGATTCCCGAAGACATTGAGGGACCAGGCTGTAACAAAGAAAGCAAGTTAGATAACACAAACAATGACAAAAACTAAAAAGATAACTAAAAGCACCAAATGATGGAGGTCAGATAGTATTTTCGCAACCTAGTCTTCTGAATTTTGTAAACACAGACCAGTAACCTTCATTCAGAAATTTTATAACAGTCAACTAAAATACAACACAACAAGCATAATGCATTATGTATAGTTTCTGATAAGATTAACTAATCATTCTATCCGCCTATGCAACTAATCCTCTTTTTTAATCAAAGGTAGACATCAAAATCAAAGAATTATCGCAAGTACTATAAAATATGGCACCTGAAAGCTGGCTTCAGAGAGAGGACGAGGTAAAGAAGAATGCTGCACAGTAGCAATTGGATTAACCATCTGAGTGTTATGCCCAAAATTTGCACGTCCAACCTGACCCGGGTGCTGAAGCAAAGGAGGCTGCATTTTCTGAGTTTGGGGTCGAATGGACAAACCACTTGAAGACTGAGGGTGTATGGGAGTAAGTGTTGGAACTCCAGATTGCCCCAGCAATGGGGCCTGTTGCAAAACATGGTGGTTTGCATGTTGTGGAAGCTGCATTCGAGGCTGCATGGGTTGCTGTTGGGGTGCAGGAAACTGGCTTCTAACCAATGAATTTTGAGGTACAGCAGAAAATTGTCCTTCTTGCACATTGGGAACCAACCCAGACTGCAACTTATTATGTGCAGGAGGAGGTAACTCAGCATGGGTTTGAAGTGCAGATGGCTGAGCCTGCTGGGCCTCATTGAATGGAGGCTGTGATGTATGACCTGAAGCTTGCCTGATATTTGACATCTGCAACTGAAAAAGTAAAGTCAATATCTACAGTTAATAAGTTAAACAAGCACAAGTACTTAACAATATTGATATGACAATAGTTCCAGGTGGAGAAACGAACCATTTGTGGGCTCACCATTCCGAGCATTATTTGTGCCTGAAAAGAAAGTTAAGATATCAATACTATAAACAAGAAGCTAGAGAAGAACAGCACAAAAGCACAAGTGAAACAGGTTATGGATATGTTTGGATATGTTGTCCCTTCAATTTCCAGTGTGGAATCATCTAGATTATTAGCAGGTAACCAAAAGCATGACAGGGAAACAAGAACGCCTCTACTTCAAGATATAGATACTCAATGCCTTGAGATGAGTGTTTCTAGATTTAAAACTCAATGCAGATGGATGCAGATGTTATATGCTCATAATTGCAATGTAAACAGTTGTGTTTCCATGCTTAATAGTATGTTCTAGAAGAGAACTTGAACTTTCATGTCCCTGCCCTGTCCTGCATCTAATCAGCAATATCAATTGGCGAGCTGTCAACATGTGCCAGGGAGTTGCGAAGGGGGAAGGGGGGCATAGGGAACAGAGTTGTTCAAACATCATCCAAAATGAGAATATTTAATAACTATGTAAATGTAAAACAAACAAAGAACGCAATGCCCACAATTGTTGATCATTTCAATACACTTTATTCAGTAAAGACAATCCCAATTTGATGCAATAATTCTCCTTTCAACAATTAAATATTCAAACAATTTCTCCTTGTTCAAGAAGAATTGAAGTCAAAACGGGTATAAAGTGGATGTAGACAAAAGAGAAGGGAAAACAAAATTGTGTAGAAAGCACGTCTGAAGGACCTCACTAGACAAGGGAACCAAACTATACAGCTCAATTAAATCTACTCTTCCGGGAAGTTTATGGTCAGACATCAGGAAAACCTCTCAAATAAATTACATATTTACAGAAGAATATGCATGAAAGCTACCGACGAAAGGGTAGTATCAAAAAAGAAATTTACTGATTGAAATCTGTACCACATAAACACTAATACAAATAGTCAATATTTACCTGGAAGATGGCTTTTGGCAACTGTGGCCTTGAAAGCAATAGTTGACAAGCTAGTTCTTTGTTTTGTGTAGCCATTACCTATAATCAGAAAAAGTATGAGAAACATACCAAGATGGATCCAAAATAAAGAAAGAAGCTTCTTCAATTGCTCACCTTGAGCTCCGACATAATTTGATTCAACTGACCCCTAGACATTTTGGCCAGATGAAGTGTCAAGGGATCATTTGGTGATGCCAATTGATTCTGCAAGCCACTTTGAGCTGACTGCAAACCAGCCTGAGCACCACCTAGAGCTCCTGCCATGAGGGTAGCTGCAGTAATAGCTATATGGAGACCAATTGGCTGATGTTGAAGAGATTCAGCATGAACAGATGGCCCCCCTACTTGCTTTTGAGGGTCTGTGATGTACCCAAAAGAAAAATATAGCACAATTTCAGATTACTCTTAAGTCAGATAATAACTCAGAAAAACAAGAAAAAGAAAACAGAGAAGAAAACTAACCAACATTAGCAGTCAGTCCTGGTCCACCACGACCCTGCAAATGGAGAAAAAATTACTTTAAGCTTACAATAAAACCAACATTTATATGCACTAACACATACGCAATCCTGGTATAACCCCCAATTCAACTGTCACTAGCATTTACATATCAAGATGATTTATGTCTCTCGTTTGGTTTATTGACCGCATTTCCTAGGAAACAGTACTATGACTGATCTCAAAAGAATGCAGAACATTTGAAAAATAAGGGATATAGAGTGCAAACAATCTTGTAACAGATTAACCGACTGAAATAGGTCTGACAAACCAAAGAAAACAGCCAAAATATAAGTATAGTCAAGCCCCTTTAGATACTGTTAATTCCAAACCAATCGTCAAGTAAACAAAATATTGGACAATCCACGTCAGACTCGTCATCAAAGAATTTAGCATCTACAAAATATCCTTCTAGCTTGGTCAAGCAACTTCTAATAATAGAGAGGGGACAGTAAAAGCAAATACACTACAGTGGTGCAAATTACATAACTTCAAGAAATTTAGAAAAGCAAGAAAATAGGAATAACATTGTTAGCTAAAAGTCTCAAAGTCACCTGTTCTCGACTTCTGTCAGTGCCTTTATCATTTTCAGCAAAATCAACTCGTAATTGCCGGCCATTGATCTCATAACCCTGAAGATTACGACGAGCACTTAGAGCAGTCTCTTCATCCTTGTACTCACAAAACCCGTAACCTTTTGGTTTCCCAGTCTCTCTATCAATAACTAGTCTGAAACAAAAAGGATATATAGAAAAATAAATTAAAAACATTCGACTACTTCGGGAAAACCTAGAAGTTTGGCTATTTACCATAGAGTACACCTACTTCATAACCTACAAAATATTGTCGAATCAGCTAAACGAAAATAGCTAGCTAATAGAACTTCGCTTCTAAACTCACTTTAAAATTGAAAACATCCTAGAACATATAGCTTCACTAGCATAAGGAACAAACATCCTTTGAAATTCAACTGCATCTAAAGTTTGCAATAGAACTTCGCTTCTAAACAAAAAATAGCTAAACGAAAATATTGTAGCATCAGCTAAACGAATAGAACTTCACTTCTAAACTCACTTTAAAATTGAAGACATCCTATATAGGTTCACTAGCATAAGAAGAACAACTTATTTAACATCCTTTGAAATTCAACTGCATCTAAATTTTGCAAGTAAAGATCGTATTTTTTTTTTCTTCGGAACAACGACAAATCGGTCTCTAAGTGAAACATAAAAGCAGAATTAGAGTTCAAAAGGACAGGAAGAAGAGGGTTTACGTAAACCTGTAAATTTGTTATTGAATTATATTTTTTTTCTTCGGAACAACGATAAATCGGTCTCTAAGTTAAACATAAAACAGAATTAGAATTCAATGTTAGGGTTTATGTAAAATTGTAAAGTTTGTGATTGGGAAGTGAGTCAACTGACTGACCTGAAAGATACAACAGGACCAACCTCCTGGCAGATTTCTACAAGCTGTTCCTCAGTGGCATCGTAAGGTATATTCCCCACTGCATCACAAAAAATTCAACCATAAAAATAAAAACATCAGAAATTACCCACATAAATTTCAACCCAATTTCTGCAAAACCCTTAAGAATTGGCATTCGGACTCAATTGAACTCGTTGCAATTGATTTCGAATCAAAATCGACCCGGCAAGATTTCAACTAATTTTCCGACGAATTTTCTTGGGAAGCAAACAGAGAATGAATGAATGAGAAAAAGGAAAGAGTACCAAAAACGCAGCGGTGCTGAGAAGCGGCCATGAATCTCAAGAGGAGAAGAAGAAGAAGGTGAAGCGCTGCTTCATCTTCTTCCCCCTTACCATCCCTTTCTGTTCTTCGCTTTCAGTGTCTGCGATTAACTCCTCTCGCCGAGACAAATTTGGGAATTTTGAATTCAGGGAATGCGAAGTGAAGAAGAAAGGGCCGGCAGCGGCAGGCAATTGCAGAGAAGGTAGAGAGAGAGAGAGAGAATTGGAGTGTCGACCGATTTGGTGGAGGAAAACAGAAGAAGCAAGAAACTGCCGTTTTGAATGTTTTTGCGTTTTACTTAAGTAAAGACCTCTGGGGGTGGGTAAACGGGTCCTGGAGGCGGGTCCATACAGTTCAGGGCGGGTTTGGGGCTGATCCAAAAAATTTGAAAGCAAAACGGGGCGGGGCGGGCCAGGTCCATGAAATTTGCAGGGCGGGGGAGGTCAAAAAAAAATAAACAGGCCCCGGCCCGGACCGAATAGAATGAATCTCAATCGTTGATTTAATCCCACTTAAGTGAGATTAAATCAACATCGTTGATTATCAGAGCAGCCTTGTTCTGTAGCTTCTGCTCCTTCCTTTCCTTGACTCGACAATCGACAGTCACAAGCACACAACCCAGCTTTTTCTCCTCCTCACTCTTTCCGAAGCAACCCACCAAGGCAGCAACCCAGCTCCTCCTCACTGTCTCCGACTCTCTGAAGTAACCCAGCTCCTCACTGTCTCCGAAGACCGAAGCAACCCGGCAAGGCAGCAACCCAGCAACCTGCAACAACAAAGCTTTCTCTTCCAAATCTAGGTTTGTTTTCTCAATAGCTTTTATCCTTTTTTCTCATTTTTTTTCTGGTAATTGGTGTCTGTAATTTAGGGATTTAGTTTAAGGTTTTTGAATTTCCAAATTATACAATTTTTAGGTTTTCTAATTTAGGGCTCTTAATTATTTGTGTCAAGATTTTGTTATTAAAATTCCTATATATCCAAATTGTTGTTAGGATTCATTTGGTTAACAATGGCAATATGCAATGTAAGGTTTGCAATCACAAAAATTTGGCTGCAATCACAAAAATTTGGCAGCAATCAATCTGGATATTTGTTTGGGGAAATCAATCTGGATTTTTAAGTGAAATATTGGAAGAAATTATCAGTTCTTGGTAAAATGAAATATGTAATATATGTATACAAGAATGTACGTTAACTTGAACTTTTGTTTCTTTGCTGTGATTTCCTCCGTATACTATATTTGTTGATTTTCACTGGTTTAGAGAGTAAACCATATGCAAATGTATTTCAAGTAAACATCCACAACAATAAAATCAGCATGCAGATATCCATAAGTGTGTAAGCAACATTTGGGTTTTGAGACATAAAAACAACATTTACAATTTCCTAGAGGTTAGTAGTTCAAAACCACCAAAGCTTCTAGTTATGATCTCAAACAATCAAAATTACCGATATGTAATAGAGATGAATTTTCTATTATTCCTTGACCATTCTGTTCTTCACCACCAAATCTAAAAGCATTGAACAAACAATCAAAATCAAAGACGTTAATTACCCAACAATTTGCAAAAGGGGCTCTACAGCATTATGGTTTATTGAATATTGAAGAACCAGGATTTGTTGATGTGATCTTTTAGATGTGATAGTTTTCCAACAGTAGTTTTGAGTTTGAACTTCATTTAGATGTGATCTTTTTTGTTTGTTTGTTTGTAGATGGATTTTAGTAAATTAGTAGTTAGTAATACTATTACTAACTATATCAATTCCATATAGTATGATGGAATTTAAGGTTAAGGCCCTTTTTGCTTATATAAGGCAATACTCTTCAGCTTATTTTCATTGTTATCATACGTACAAACCACACATATATTTTGTTCCCTCATTTTTACTAAAATTGTCATTTATTTACAATGTTAGCCATATCACACATATTTTATCAAATGCTTCTGTAAATGAATTTGTTTTTCTTACTTCGCTTTACTAACTTCTACATCTACAAGTTCTCTGATCACTAAGAAGCTGCCAATTTTGTATTTTTTTTACAGATTTCTTCTATTCTACATAATGTCTCAAAGTATCCCCAACCCATCTAGTAATGTAGCATCTTCTACGGCTACATCACCATGTCCTCCACAACCACAAGCCTCACAACAATCACATTCTATGCCTTCTCCAAATCCCTCATCCTCAAGAAAAAGAAAAACACCAACTTTTTCAAAGAACAAACCACCAACTGTTCCAAAAGAAAAGTCTTCTAGTGAGAGATTTTGGGTTTGGGATCATGTCTCTAAATGTACCATCACAGAAGTAGAAGTAATAGAAAAGGATGGAAAGAAAGAGATTGTGGAGATACAAGTATTGAAGGCTAAGTGTAATTATTGTTGCACCCTTTTTGCATGTGATACTAGTGGAGGTGGAACTAGTACTTATATTAAACACATCCAAAAAGTGTGCAAGAAGTATACACCAAACGATGACTTGCAAAAAGTTCTAGGTAGTTTTGGACCTTCTAGTTCTAGGTAGTTTTGGACCTTCTAGTTCTGGTGATGTTAGAAACATGCTTGTTGCTAAAGGGTGGAGCCAAGAAGAAAGTGTGCAAGGCATTGTTGAATACATTGTCATTGACGAGGTGCCTTTTAGTGTTGTGGAGAATGAGGGGTTTAGGCGGATGATGTGTAAAGTTCAGCCTAGATTGCATGTCCCATCTAGAAAATCTATTGTGAGGGAGTTCTTCAGGACATATGATGAGATGAAAGAGAAATTAAAGAAGGCTTTATGCAAGCATAGAGTTAGTTTGACTACTGATACATCGACAAGTGTGCAGAATATGAACTACATGGTGTTAACTGCTCATTTTGTGGATGATAAATGGAATATGCCCAAAAGGATTCTAAACTTTTGTTTGATTCCAAGTCATGAAGGTAAAGAAATAGGAAAGTTGATTGAGCAATGTTTGATTGAGTGGGAAATTGAAAAGGTGATGTGTATCTCGGTTGACAATGCATTTGCTAATAAGGTGGCAATTGAGTCTCTTATTCGTAAAATGAAGAATTGGCCTAATTGTTAGCTTATTTTGGAGGGCAAGTATATGCATGTGAGATGTTTGACTCACATTGTCAACTTGATAGTGAAATGTAGGTTGAAACGGATGGATAAGAGTGTGGACGCAATTAGAAATTCTGTGAAGTTTGTTAGAGTAAGCCCCCAAAGATTTGTGTACTTCAAGAAATGTGTTAAGAATGAAAAGTTGGATAATACGGGTCTAGTTGTTATAGATGTGCCTACTAGGTGGAATAGCACATACTTGATGCTAGAATCTGGCTTGAAGTTTAAAAAGGCATTCGATAGGATGTGTGAAGATGAAGATGATGTATACTTGGACTATTTCAAAGAAAGTTCAATGATGGATGATGAAGGAGGAGAATTGCAAATAAATACTAAAGGTAAGGTTGGACCACCTAATGAGGAAGATTGGAAGGGTGCTGAAGTGTTTATGGATTTTTTGAAGGTCTTCTACCTAGTCACCGTGAAAGTGAGTGCTAGCAAGCATCCCACATCTAATGCAGCTATCCATGATGTCATTGTTGTGGAGGCCGAGATAGTAGGCTTTTTTTGACACACCCTGACCCGGAAGGTTAATATCGGATCGAGATATGTTGGCCGACATCCCAGAAGGGACGACGAAAGCCATAGTGTAAGTGTTGTGTAAAAATGCAAATAAATTAAAACTAAAGTCTCAGAATGGTATCCCAGACCGGCTCCGCCGTAGCACGATATTGTTCGCTTTGGGCCACGCCCTCACGGTTTTGTTTCTGGGAACTCACGAGCAACTTCCCAGTGGGTCACCCACCTTGGAATTGCTCTAACCCAAACTCGCTTAACTTCGGAGTTCCAATGAACTCTAAAGCCAGTGAGCTCCCAAAAGGCCTCGTGCTAAATGAAGGTGGGCATGTACATATAAGGCACATCACCCCCTCCTCCGTTGGTCGATGTGGGATGTCACAATCCACCACACTTAAGGGGAACCTGGCGTCCTGACCGGCACATCCATACCGAACGGCAGAGTGGCTCTGATACCATTCTGTCACATCCCGAACCGGCTCCGCCGTAGCATGATATTGTCCGCTTTGGGCCACGCCCTCACGGTTTTGTTTCTGGGAACTCACGAGCAACTTCTCAGTGGGTCACCCATCATGGGATTGCTCTAGCCCAAACTCGCCTAACTTCAGAGTTCCGATGGACTCCGAAGCCAATGAGCTCCCAAAAGGCCTCGTGCTAAATTGAGATGGGCATGTACATATAAGGTACATCACCCCCTCTCCGTTGGTCGATGTGGGATATCACATTTTTTGCCTGAATATATGCAAACTGGAGGGAGAGTGGATGGAGTGCTACGTGATATGGCAATGAGCATGAGAACGAAATACCAAAAGTATTTTGGTTCAATTGGGTCCATGAACCAAATATTTGTAGTTGCCCTTGTCCTAGACCCAAGGTTCAAATTGAGACACTTTTTACACTTGTGTAAAAAGCAATTGGAGCTTCCCGAGGAAGAGGTTGAACAAAAAAGCAATGAAGTGAAGGCGTTGATGAAGGCATTGTGTTATGAATATGCTCAACTAGCTTTTGGTTTCCAATCCCAAACACAACAAAAGGGTAAACAAGCTTCAATTGTTGACAGTGACACTAGTTCTTCAAGTCTAAAACTACTCCCTAGTGCACCACCAACATAAAGTCCAATAATATTTAGGCACATGATTAATGATTGGGAGAAGGAACTAGAAGACACTGAGGATATTGCACTTGCACATGAGGTGGATAGGTATCTCCTAGACAGACTTGAGAAAACACAACAAGGTGAAACTTTTGACATTTTGAAATGGTGGAAGTTGAAAGGGAGGAGCACATATCCCACACTTGCATTGGTAGCCAAAGATGTGTTGGCAATTCAAGTGTCAACAGTTACTAGTGAGAGTGCATTTAGCACTGGAAAGAGAGTAATTGATCCGTTTAGATCATCTCTCACTCCTAAAACAGTGGAATCATTGATATGCCTCCAAAACTAGATACGAAGTGAAGACATTAGCAACATTGAGTATGAAGCAAGTGCGTCTGAGCTCGAATTTTATCAAGAGTGTGAAACTGGTAATTGTTTTATTTTGTGTAGTTTGGTAACTTTGGTTTATTTTAATTGTTTTGCTTTCTATTCGTTAACTTGCTCTTTTTATTTTTTGTTGTAGAGCATGAAAAAGGAAAATAAAATACTACAAGTCCAAGCCGCTCAAGTGTTTCTGAAACTCAAACAATTCAAAAGAATAAAGGAGTTGTGGTAATATTTTTAAACTCAAATTAATACACTTCAATTCAATGATTCAATCAACGAGGCCTTCAAAATATGTGAGATGAGAATAATCAATATTTGTTGTCTCTTTTTTTTTGCAGATTCAATGATGAATGATGCTGGAATTTGGATGTTATTAAGTTTATTTTGGAATTCGGATGCTATAAAGTTATTTTGGATGTTATTTTGATATTTGGAATTTGAATTGGATGTCTAGATTTGATGATGTTTGGAATTTGGATGGCTACTGACTTATTGGATTGCATTTTTTTTATAAACAAACTGGACTCGTGGACCCGTAGGACTCGGCCCGTTTCAAACGGTCCGGGTTAGGTCCGGTTCCACTTCTAAGAATTTGACAATACCCCCCCCCCCTGCCCCGCCCTGTTTCAAGTCCGATCCCTCCATTTTTGGGCCCGGTCCCGCCTCTGCCCACCCCTAAACACCTCTACAAAATTAACTGTATTATTAATGGCATGTTTATTTGTGGAATTGTGGGTTATGTATTTACAAAGATCATGTATAATGTGTTTACTAATAATCATTATAGGAATAATATTTCTCTGGGTTTATAAGTGGGAGTTTTTAAGTTTTATTGGAGCATAGAGCTTCACATCGAAAATATAACAAAATAATATATAATTTATATGTAAAACATTTACTTCTAATCTCACCGAGACTTTTTATGATAAAACTGCACACCTAGTAATATATGGTTAAGTTAATGATAGTATCTGTGATGTTTGTTGGTGGATATTAGGCCTAAAAAACTTATCAAGTTCAACTCTTGAGGATGACGAGTTCAATGCAAAGTATTGGACATGTCTATTGAGTGATTTAGCCAAAATCTCCTACTCCTCAGTGTAAGTATTATATATATGAACAATTAAAGGAATGAAAATGTAGTTTGGTCTCAATGATTTTAGATATGACATACATGAAAAATAAAGTATGAAATAAACATAGAAGTTTGTTTATCTCATGCTCATTCCTTCTCATACACATTCATCCTTATCACCATACCAAATAAGTAAATAACATTTTGGTTCTTGCATTTCACGCGTCTAATAAAATGTGTATGAGAATCATTTCACTTCTTAACTTACTCACATGTTTACTAACACATTAAATCAGAAAAGTGCTAGTTTCCCATTAAAATTCATAATCGAATATTTAGAAATAAAGTCAAGATTCATATTAACTATCTCTTTCCTTACTTCCACTATTTATAAGTTTTACGATTCTTTCATTCTTATGTTTTGGTTATGTGAACATGCCTTTAATTCCTAACTTTTTATGTGTTTACTAACTCATGAAATTGAATAAAGTGTGGGTTCCATTTTGAAATCCGCAATCAAATACTTGAAAATAAATACGTTGATTTGGAATTCAGGATTTGGAGGAGGATTCAATTTGGTTTTTTATTAGGTTTTCTTTGGTTAGGATGGGAAGGAATTAATTTGGGATTTGGATTTGGGTTTTGGGTAAAGAAGAAAGGAGAGGAAAAGGGAGAAGGTATAGAAAATGAGCTTTTGCCGGTGGCAAGAAGGAGTGAGAAGATTTGCAGGGTGGGTCGATGGGACTGGGGAGACTTCAATCACTGCTTGTGTATTTTTACAGAGAATTTGAAATGAGTGATTTTTCTTAAGAAAAAAAATTACAAAAACAACAAAAATTAAAAGAAAAAAACGTGTGGCATCATAAGAGTGGTTGACAATTAAACCCACTCCCCTGTGTCTCATTTTTGTGCAACCACGTGTCATTCTTGTAACATTTTACTCAATTTTTGATGATTTATGTTGAAAATTAATAAAAATTCATAATAACTAATGTACAAGTGTAAAAAATGTAAAGAAAATATAGAAACGCTTGTAATGATAAGCTCTATAATATTCATGAAGGGGTCAATGACACACCCCACCCTCGATACCCACGTGGATACCAAGTTTGGGCGTGCTGGCCGACACTCGTAAGTGACGAAGCCATTAAATGCATGACAACACTTAGTGGAAACAAAATTAAAATACTATTAAGTTTGCGGAAATCAATGTCAATATGCATATGGTTCAGAGCGTACTAATTTTGAAACAGCGGAAACCAAATAATAAAATAAGTTCCTAGAATCTCTATCCATAACAGGGATGGATATTATTATAGAAACTGAAAAGAAAAGATAAATCCCTACATGGTCGGGATAGATGATCAGAGCTGCCACGCAGATGCCTCGACTTCGCCGGATGCACTATCACTATGTCCTGAAGGGGGCGCAAAAACAAAGGTGTGAGTGGACAAAAATAAAGTTTTCGCAAAACCTTTCTCTTTTCAATATAATAACCCCCTGTTTTGAAATCCGGTATAATTGTAAAATCATACTATCATAATATGTATCCAAAACATACTTTATAAGTATAGCTGAAAACGTATATCAATATACAATATCCGTAGATAGCAAAACATATTTCCAATAGTCCTTTCATCATATATATCAATAATACAAAATATAGGAAAACCAACACAGGGTATATAGGCAATCACCCATGTACGTGTTGAGGAACAGCCTCTCAATCCCCGTACAAGCACTTTACGTTATTCAATTAAATTGTACTCCTAGTACCACACACATGTAAGCACTTGCGCATTTGCGCGTCACACCCAAGTCCTTACGTAGTGGAGCCTTTTCCCCAAATATAAACATAAATGTAAGACAAGCTTGCACTAAGGTATTTACCGGACAATACCCCTGGAGTACAGTGCGTGTGACCCAAACATGTGAGACTTGTCCTACGGCCGTGAGACGGTACTACAACGTAGTGAAAGCATACCAAGTGTGTTTGAAAACATACATACATACTCATGTGTAGAAGTGAAGAATATCATATACTTCATAATTTCCCAAATATTTAAACATTGCATAAAAAGCATTCTCATCGGAGTCATATATCAAATACCAATATTTATGCATACCCGAAATCATAGGCTAAAACCATTTAATAATATATATCCATATATATTCAATTCTCAAAATCATTTCATAATATATATATAACCATATATATATATAAGCATGCCTCAAAAACATTTCAAATCATTTAATATATCAAAACCGTAATCATTTCAAAGCATAGAAATCATTTAATAAACCAAAAGTCCACTCATTGGTGATCGGGAGTGAAATCCCCCTCGGTGTTGCCCTCCTCGAAGTGTGGTGCTGAAGAATTACCTATTTAATATTAGGGGAAAATATTAGAACTTCCCTAATATAAACTAAAATAGGCCCTATAGAAAAATACCCCAAAAATAATACTACCTAACGGGCTCAAAAAACGATTTCCGAAGCCCGAAAACCCTACAGCCGCCGTCCACCGCCACCGGCGCTGCCGTGCGCCGCCGCACGCGCCGGGAAATGGTCGGACGCGCCGGCACGCGCTGGCACACGCCGGCACGTGCCGGCACGTGTTCCCATGCGCTGGCACGTGTCCTCACGCGTGGCACGCGCCTGCTGACGTGTCCCCCACGCGCGGCTGACGTCAGCCACGCGCATGCTGACGTCAGCGCCATTAGTTTTAACGGAATATACCTTCTGGACGGAATATTCTGACGCCCTTAGGAGTATTTCGTTACCGTTGACGGAATATTCCCTCTTCTTCCTCCTCTCGCCGGTCGCCGGAGCCGCCGCCGTCATCCGCCGTCTGGTTCGCCGGAATTTCTAGAAAATTTCCGAATTAATTCCAAAACTTCAAAAATTCATAACTTCTTCGTTCTTTGGCCAAATTTAACGTGCCATATATCAAAATGAAGGTATTGACGAGTAGAATATTTTCATACCAATTTGAGGCCGGAAAAATGGCCAGAGATGGCCTGAAATTGGCCGGGAAGCTTTGAGAAACCCTAATTCCGTTCTCCTTCAAGACTGCACCAAATTCGACGTTCTTTATATCGATTTGAACCTACTCAATCCAATAAAACCAATGGTAATGGTTTCAAGGCTTACCTATGTCAGGATTGTACAGAAACTTGAATGGCAGTTCGTCGTTTTCGTTCCGGCGTCGGTTTGGACGATTGGGTTCGAGTTTGGAGATTCTAAAATCGCAGCCTCGTCCAGAATGATGAGACGATCGAGATGGTATGAATTTTGGGCAACGGTTCAACGGTTTTGTGATTCGTCCAAAGGTTAGGGTTTCGGTGAGGTTTTTGGCTTAGAGAGAAAACTGGGAGAGAAAGAGAGATAGAGGGGGAGAACGTGCAGGAATGAGAGGAAGGGTTGGCTGCACAGCAGCCAGCCAAAAACCCTAATCCCAACTTACGGGGTGGAAATTACTAAAATGCCCCTACACTTTAAAGCTTCGTAAAAAGTTCGTTTCAACTCCAAATTGAGTTCCGCTTGCGTCCACGCGTTCGTATCGATGAGTACATCAAGAATATGTAAAGAAATAAATTTTTACAAGTCGTTCCGAAAAGTCAACAAAAGTCAACACTAGGGGTATTTTGATAATTTCACATAAATTTTGGGACAGGTTGTAACAGTCAACTTCGAAATTCAACATCATAATCCATGAACACTAGAATAACGGTGAACTATCGATTGTGGTTTACATTTACGCTCCATTATTCTCACCAGATTTATTTTTTTTTCCAAAGTTTCTTTTTTGAAAATATAATCTTTTAGTGGATGCAAAAAGATGAACAGTTCGGATCATTGATACCACGTGCATAATTTTAGGGTTAATGAAAATATTGCTCGGAGTTTGTAAAGTTTCTAAAAACTATATAACATCAACTAATTTTTCAATTAACCATAAATATCAGAACATGATATCAACAATCCAAACCGTTCATCTTTCTGCATCCACTAAAAGATCATGTTTTCCAAAAAGACAATCTGAAAAGAAAAAAAAAATCCAATGAGAATAATGGAGCATAAACGTAACCACAATCGACAGTTAAAATATAAATTTAGGGTTCATGGATTATGGTGTCGAATTTTGGAGTTGATCCCTTCACAAAAGTTGTAGAGCTTCTTGTTATGAGCGTTTTTATATTTTCTTTATATTTTTCACACTTGTACATTAATTATTATGAATTTTTTAAGTTTTGAACTAAAAAAACAACACTATTAACAAGGGTTTGGAGGGTTTTGAAAACCCAAACAATGATGTAACCTTCCACAAAGCTTAGAGGATGCATTCACAAGCGTTTGCACTTTTTTTTTTTGCCTTTTTCACACATGTAAATTAATTATTATGAATTTTTTAATGTGCTTTGATATTTTTTTAATGAACAACTTTTTTGTTTGAGTTAAAAATTAATTAAAATTCAAAATAATTCATTTTTAAATGCGAAAAATTTGAAAAAAATATGCAAACGCTCGTGCTCGCATTCTCTATGCTTTAACAATGGTTACATCGTCATTTGAATTTTTAAAACGGTCCAAACCCTCATGAATAGTGTTTATGGATTTAAGTTCGAAATTAATAAAAATTCATAATAACTAATGTACAACTGTGGAAAATGTAAAGAAAATATACAAACGTTTGTAATGACAAGCTCTACAACATTCGTGAAAGGGTCAACTCCGAAATTTGACACCATCATCCATGAACACTACAATAATAGTGAACCGTCGATTGTGGTTTACGTTTACACCCCGTTATGAATTTTTATTTATTTTTATCCCATTTAAAAACACTGTTTATGATGTTTGGAGGGTTTTCAAAACTCAAACGACGATGTAAACTGACACACCCCGACCCGAATGTACAGGTGGACACCCAAAAGCCGGGTGTGCTGACCGACACACGAAAGCCATTTAGAAGAATTGAAGAATAAATAAACAAACCGAAGTAAAATAAGCTCAGAGTGCACGAAAGTGTGCTGGCGGAAAGAAATAATAAATAATGAGTTGTGAACAGAGTAGCGGATACAAAATATTTACAAGTGTAGAGGTTCCCTACATTGTCATACCACCGCGTCTCGACGTCAATAGCTCCAAGCCAACTAATCCTGGAGGGGCGCAAAACATAAAAACGGTGAGTGGGTCAAAAAGCAAAGTTTGATAAAACCTTTGTTTTCAAGAGTATACTAACCCCTCGCTGGAAAACAAGTATAGTTTTTGAAAACACATCATACCCTCTGGCATGAACCTCAAAACACTATAATAAAAATATACGGGTACTCCCCGATAATGATTACTCACATGCTCACCTATATGTAAACACACAAGTCCAAGTAGCTAAACTACGAGGAACATGCTAGGTATAAAAGTAATACGCTGAGTATTACAATGACGCGAGTCTAACACTAAGCGCTGTGCACAAAGTGCGTCACACAAGTTCGAGTTGCCTAGTGCAACCTAGAACAAGCTAGTACCTACAATGGATCCAAAGCTGCGTAGCAGTACCGGTAGTGACTACTCCAAACGTCAAGGCTAGTCCTGGCCACAAGATTGAGTACTAATACCTGGGGTGTTATACATCTACTGACGAGCAACAGTATAAAACATGTATGGCAATATAATACGAATGTTCTACCTCCAACAAACGTATATGATATGAATTATGCTAACAGTTTGAAGAAAGCATTGAAAAACCATACGTATATATACATTCATCAAAACAAAGACCCACTCACTCACTTGTAGGTAGCCGGGTCGTAGCCCCCGTGTCCTAGGTATGCCCGGTCGTCTTCTGGATAAGTCTCACCTATATGAGATATCACTATAATAATGATTAAACTCATAAGGGTTACTAATTAACTTATTAATTAAACCTATCCCTTGTTTGCTCAACACGACGGTCCAAAACACCTCGAAAAATACCATACGTACTGCCCCTAGGTAGTACGCGTTGTCACGAGTCGCCTCGCAAATACGGAATCGAAAAAGGAAGCTCCACGCGCCCCCACGCGCGGTTCACACGCGAGTTAGCCGAGCCGGTCAACGCTGGTCAATGCTAACGTCAACGCCGGTCTGAACCAATTTGTTGACGTCAGCGCCAGTCATCCCTGCCGATTTTCCGGTCGCCGGCGCCGTCGCCGGAAATTGGGTTTTTAATGCCGGAAACTTCAAATTGCAATATCTCACTCATTTCAAGGCCAAATCACACGATTCAAGTACCAAAATGAAGCTGGGAACAAGGAGAATAAGATTGGACCATTTTGGGGGCCAAAAACTGGCCGGAGCTAGCCGGAAAATGGAGATGAAGCCACGGGTCCAAAATGCCGATCTCTAAATCGTTGTTTCCAGGCCATTCCCAGTCATCCAAGGCTCGATTCTGGTCCTAGGGACTTCGAGGAGTTGAATGTTGGACGTTTGGAGGACCATTGAGCTCAAGATTGCTGGTAAACTCGACGGGAAAATCCCCGAGTTCGCTGGAGTTCATGGAACCGATGGGTTCCTGGGTTCTGGACAATTCTCAACTGGGCTCATGGTGATGATTTGAAATTGGTGAAGTTGCTGGTTTAATTTGCAAGAGTTGGTTGGCCATGGAAATGGCTCGGGGAGAAGGAAAAAGGGCCATGGGTGTGTAAAGAAGAAGAAGAAAGTGAGGGTGAGTTGCAGAGAAAAACACAAGGAGAACAGTGAGACAGGGAGACAGAGTGACAATTGAGTGATGGGCCAACAGTAACTGGGCCCCAATTCCAACTGCCAAACAGTCCAATTCCAAAATACGGGAAACGTTGGTAATCCAACGTCCGTAAAATATTCATTCGGACTCCGAATGACGTCCAGTTCACGTCCACACGTTCGTAACGACGAACACAACAAGAAAATACCAAAGAAAAGGTCGTACAAATTACGACACAAAAGTCATCCGAAAAGTCAACCAAGGGTATTTTCGTCATTTCCCGCTTTCGAGAATAAAATAATGATATTTTCTGAAACGGGCTGTAACAATCTACCCCCCCTTATAAAAATTTCGTCCCCGAAATTTCCATAAGAAGTACAACGAGGTAGATGAGAGTACTAAACTGTTTACGGTACAACGTCTCCCAAGTAGCTTCCTCCACAAGACTTTAACAAAATTGACTGTTTTGTTCCTCAGAACCTTCTCCTTCCAGTCAAGAATTGTTACCGGTTTTTCGTCATAATTCAAATTGTGGTTAAGCTCCAAAGGCTGTGTTTGAATGACATGAGAGGGATCGGACACGTATCTACATAGCATAGACACATGGAAGACATTATGAACTCTCAAAAGTTCGGATGGTGGATCGAGTCGATAGGCAACTGTCCCTACTCGCTCGATAAGCAGATAAAGCTCGATGTAACTGGAACTCAGCTTCCCATATAGTGCCTCGAATGGCGACATGCCAATACTCAAGTGATAGCTGTTGTTACAGGCAAACTCCATCAGAGGTAAGTGTTTCTGCCACTTGTCGCTGAACTGAAAGATTGAGGACCCCAGCATGTCCTCGAGAGTCGGAATAGTTCTTTAAGATTGGCCGTCAGTCTAAGGATGGTAAGCAGTACAATAGAGTAGTTGTGATCCCAACGCGTTCTGAAACGCTCTCTAAAACTTGGAAGTGAATCTGGGATCACAATAAAAAAATAATGCTGACTGGGACACCATGGTGCTTAACAATCTCGATGATAAAGAGTCGGGCTAGACGATCCAAAGAATAGTTCTCACGAACAACCAAGGAGTGTGCTGATTTGGTGAGTTGGTCGACGGTCACCCAAATGTCGTCGTAGCCCCCCACGTGTGCAAGGCAATTTGTACACGAAATCTATGGTGATGTTCTCCCACTTCCACTTGGGAGTAGAGAGTGTTTGTTGTAACCCTAAAGGTTTCTTCCTCTCCGCCTTTACCTGCAAACCAATCAGGCATCAACTGACATACTCTGCAATCTCTCTCTTCATTCTAGGCCAATAGTAGAATTGTCGAAAGGTATGGCACATCTTTGTGCTCCCGGGATGCATAGCATAAGTTGAAATGTGTGCCTCATCAAGGATCTCCTTCTTCAAGTCTTCGTCATTAGGCACATACATCCGGTCGCCTTGCAGAAGTAAGCCATCGGAATTTCGGATTCACAAATCTCATCTGCCGCCGTTTAGGACCGCATGCATAAGTCCCAAACAATCAGAATTGTTCCGCTGAGCAACACGAACACGATCCAAGAATATTGGTATGACCTGAAATTTGGCTAATAAAGCTCCGTCGTTGTCACAATCCAAAGTGACACCAGGACCTCGGAGTTCGGTCAAAAGAGGAATATGACAGGCAGTAAGAGTATTCAGTCGACCGCAAGGCTTCCGACTGAGGGCGTCAACTACTACGTTTGCACGACCATGGTGGTATTCAATAGTGCAATCTTAGTCACTCATCAACTCCAACCATCTCCATTTCCTGAGATTAAGGTCTCTCAGAGAGAAAAGATACTTCAAGCTCCGGTGGTCGGTAAAGATTTTGCACGTCTCAACATAGAGATAGTGTCGCCAAATATTCAGGGCAAAGATAATGGCTACAAGCTCCAAATCATGGGTAGGATAATTCATCTCATGAGGTTTCAGCTGTCTGAAGGCATAAGCGATTACCTTTCCATGTTGCATTAGCACGCAACCCAACCCGTTTAGTGACGCTTCACTGTAAATCTCGTAGTTTCCGCTGTCGTCGAGAAGTACTAATACTAGAGCATGAGTAAGACAGTAATTGAGCTGTTGGAAAATTTGCTCACAGTCGTCATCCCATACAAATTTAATATCCTTCCTGGTAAGTTTCGTGAGAGGTAGAGCTATAGAAGAAAAGTCTTTCACGAAACGTCGGTAATATCCAGCCAAGTCAAGAAAACTTCGGATCTCCGGAACATTCTGCGATTGCTCCTAGTTCTCCACCGCAGCAACCTTCTGGGAATCGACAAGACTGCAGAAATCACGTGTCCCAAGAAAAACACATGATCGAGTCAAAATTGGCATTTGCGAAACTTGGCATAAAGTTGATTCTCTCTTAACTTCCTCAAGACCATGCGCAAGTGTTTAGCATGATCGGCTTCATTCTTGGAATACACCAAGATGTCATTAATAAAAACTATCACGAACCTGCCGAGATATGGGCAGAATACTCGATTCCTCAGGTCCATGAAAGCTGATAGGCGTTAGTCAACCCGAAAGGCATCACAAGAAACTCGTAGTGACCATAACGAGTCTTGAAAGCAGTTTTGTGCACATTGTCATTCTTGATCTTCAGCTGATAGTAACCAGACCTCAGATCGATCTTGGAGAAAACCCGTTCACTTCGGAGTTGGTCAAAGAGATCGTCAATTCTAGGCAAGGGATAACGGTTTTTAATCGTCATCCGATTCAATTGCCTAAAATCGAAGCAAAGCCTCAAAGTACTATCGTTCATTCGAACAAACAGGACTGGAGCTCCCCAAGGTGAAGTGCTAGGCTGAAAGAAATAACAATTGTCTGAATTGATCGAAAAGTCAAGTCTCCACAACGTGCCTTCACTTTGTTGTCGGTCGGTCTACAACTGTCCATCGTTGATTCTGCGCTGTGTAGCGATTCCTCCAAATCTGGTGTCATCAGCGTCGTTCGTTTCACTAACAAAGTCTACTAAAGTTGCCTCGTTGATACTCGAAAATGAAAGTTCGTTACAAAGGTCAAACTGCACTCCGATAGTTGATACATCACTGCAAAAGTCAAAACTAAAGTTGTAGTCTTTTACCGTCACTAGCAGATAAGCAATCTACATCGTCGCCGAAGCGAAGAATTTAAAGATAGCCGCACACACTCTAGTGGGAAGATGATCGATTTGATGACAAAAAGTCATAGGTAGAAAGAAAATGTTGACTCCAGAATGTACGGAGAAGATTACCAAACATTCGAAGAAATTTGAGTCACGACATAACACAATCGCCGAAAAGACTCCACGTAGTTGGAGAACGTCTCGAAAGTAGAATTCTACCCCAATTGGTCGAAAAGTGATATTTACAAGCTGGCAGAAAAATGTCTACCAAAAGAGTCGGTTTACGATCATCGAAAAGTCATCGAAGTCGTCGCGTGCGGAAAGTATCATGCAAGAAATCCACAGTGATAATTTTCCACTTCTGAAAGAAATGGAAAGTGGTTGAACAATCGAGAGGATTTCCATCTCCAAGTCTTCATCTGCTAACAATTTGAGTATCCGCTGACGTGCTCAGCAATCACCAATTACAGTCACAAGAAGTCGAAAACGCATCCAGTCAAGCAACATTAGTAGTCCATGTGCCATCCACAGGTTAAAGTCGTCGGTTAATGTCTAAAACGTCTCTGGCACCCAAAGTTCGTCAACTAAGTCTCACGAATGAAGTCCACTAAAACTAGTCAGACACGAAAATTAGCCAAAAAGACTCCGTCATCCTTTACGCCAAGCGTCGTTCCTAAAGGAAGTACTTGATGAAAAAAATCATTCGTTGCGCTAATCTGACACCAAACTCGTAAATACGAAACACAATAACTGAACCAGTTTCCCGATTCAGTGCGATTCCAGCGTGAGTTAATAAGGAAAACATCTAACGTCACACATAACGTCCAAGTTCCACGTCATCCAAACTCAAGGTCATCCCGAGTTAAGTACGAAAATTCTACGCGTAACGGAAAAATAACAACTCAAATTAGTCACACTCCGAAAAACTACCCAAAACTGCGCATTCAGTGACGTCGAGGCGGCATGACACTAAGAAGAATTTAGAACTAGTCCAAGGGAAACAATACACCGAAGGTGTAGAGTTCGGAATTTTCGATTCCAAAAGCAAGATTCAGGAACACACTGTTCGAATACAACATTGGCAGGTAGTGGAATACCAAAAAGATAGTCACGGTTCACGAAATTTGAAGTCTGATACCAACTGACAGGTATAGAGTACGGAAGGAAGAGCCTAGGTTTGCAAAAACCTGCTCCGATACTAATTGACACACCCCCGACCCGAATGTACAGGTGGACACCCAAAAGCCGGGTGTGCTAGCCGACACCTCGTGAGGTGACGAAAGCCATTTAGAAGAATTGAAGAATAAATAAACAAACCGAAGTAAAATAAGCTCAGAGTGCACGAAAGTGTGCTGGCGGAAAGAAATAATAAAATAATGAGTTGTGAACAGAGTAGCGGATACAAAATAATTACAAGTGTAGAGGTTCCCTACATTGTCATACCACCGCGTCTCGACGTCAATAGCTCCAAGCCAACTAATCCTGGAGGGGCGCAAAACATAAAAACGGTGAGTGGGCCAAAAAGCAAAGTTTGATAAAACTTTTGTTTTCAAGAGTATACTAACCCCTCGCTGGAAAACAAGTATAGTTTTTGAAAACACGTCATACCCTCTGGCATGAACCTCAAAACACTATAATAAAAATATACGGGTACTCCTCGATAATGATTACTCACATGCTCACCCATATGTAAACACACAAGTCCAAGTAGCTAAACTACGAGGAACAGGCTAGGTATAAAAGTAATACGCTGAGTACTACAATGACGCGAGTCTAACGCTAAGCGCTGTGCACAAAGTGCGTCACACAAGTTCGAGTTGCCTAGTGCAACCTAGAATAGAATAGTACCTACAATGGATCCAAAGCTGCGTAGCGGTACTGGTAGTGACTATTCCAAACATCAAGGCTAGTCCTGGCCACAAGACTGAGTACTAATACCTAAGGTGTTATACATCTACTGATGAGCAACAGTATAAAACATGTATGACAATATAATACGAATGTTCTACCTCCAACAAACGTATATGATATGAATTATGCTAACAGTTTGAAGAAAGCATTGAAAAACCATACGTATATATACATTTATCAAAACAAAGACCCACTCACTCAACTGTAGGTAGCCGGGTCGTAGCCCCCGTGTCCGAGGTATGCCCGGTCGTCCTCTGGATAAGTCTCACCTATATGAGATATCACTATAATAATGATTAAACTCATAAAGGTTACTAATTAACTAATTAATTAAACCTATCCCTTGTTTGCTCAACACGGAGGTCCAAAACACCTCGAAAAATACCATACGTACTGCCCCTAGGTAGTACGCGTCGTCACGAGTCGCCTCGCGAAGACGGAATCGAAAAAGGAAGCTCCACACGCAGCTCAAACGCGGGAAGCCGTGGCCCCACGCGCGGATCCACGCGCGGCTCACACACGGCTCAAACGCTGGTCAATGCTGACGTCATCGCTGACGTCAGCGCCGGTCTGAACCGGTTGCTGACATCAGCGCCAGTCTGAATCGGTTGCTGACATCAGCGCCAGTCTGAACCGATTTGCTGACATCACCAGGACCGGTCTGAACCGGTTTGCTGACGTCAGCGCGGGTCATCCCTGCCGATTTTTCGGTCGCGGGCGTCGTCGCTGGAAATTGGGTTTTTAATGCCGGAAACTTCAAATTGCTATATCTCACTCATTTCAAGGCCAAATCACACGATTCAAGTACCAAAATGAAGCTGGGAACAAGGAGAATAAGATTGGACCATTTTGGGGGCCAAAAAATGGCTGGAGCTGGCCGGAAAATGGAGATGAAACCACGGGTCCAAAATGCCGATCTCCAAATCGTTGTTTCCAGGCCATTCCCAGTCATCCAAGGCTCGATTTAGGTCCTAGGGACTTCGAGGAGTTGAATGTTGGACGTTTGGAGGACCATTGAACTCAGGATTGCTGGTAAACTCGACGGGAAAATCCCCGAGTTCGCCGGAGTTCATGGAACCGATGGGTTCCTGGGTTCTGGACAATTCTCAACTGGGATCATGGTGATGATTTGAAATTGGTGAAGTTGCTGGTTTAATTTGCAAGAGTTGTTTGGCCATGGAAATGGCTCGGGGAGAAGGAAAAAGGGCCATGGGTGTGTAGAGAAGAAGAAGAAACTGAGGGTGAGTTGCAGAGAAAAACACAGGGAGGACAGTGAGACAGGGAGAAGTCAACAGACAGGGAGACAGAGTGAAAATTGAGTGATGGGCCAACAGTAACTGGGCCCCAATTCCAACTACCAAACAGTCCAATTCCAAAATACGGGAAACGTCGGTAATCCAACATCCGTAAAATATTCATTCGGACTTCGAATGACGTCCAATTCGCGTCCACGCGTTCGTAACGACGAACACAACAAGAAAATACCAAAGAAAAGGTCGTACGAATTACAACACAAAAGTCATCCGAAAAGTCAACCAAGGGTATTTTCGTCATTTCCAGCTTTCGGGAATAAAATAATGATATTTTCTGAAACGGGCTGTAACATAAACATCGTTCAAGAGTAGACGATGTAAGCATGAGTGTTTGCATATTTTTTTCACATTTTTCACACTTGTAAATTAATTATTATGAAATTTTTAAATGTAATTTAATTTTTCATACAACATTCCCTTGACATTAAAAAATTCATAATAATTAATTTACATCGACTTAAAAATGTGAAAGAAAAAAATTGCAAACGCTCATGGTCGGATCCTCTATGTTTTTACGATGGTTACATCGTCGTTTGGATAATTATTATGTCACTAAAAGTTTGTTTAGAGGGCTTGGAGGGTTTTAAAAATCCAAACGACAATGTAACCTTCACGAAAGTTGTAGAGCTTGTCATTACGAGCGATTTTATATTTGATTTTACATTTTTCACACTTGTACATGAATTATTATGAATTTTTTAATGTAAATATTTTTCGTAATAATTAAAAAATACCAAAGTACATTGAAAAATTCATAGTAATTAATTTATGACACACCCCGACCCGAATATCCAGGTCGACACCGGATATCAAGGCGTGCTGACCATTACTCCGGGGGAGTGACGAAGTCATGACATGGAAAGAAATAAGAATTTGAAATAAAAGTTGAAATTTAAGAGTAAACAAAGAGTTTAAAGAGTGCGCAGTGTGGGATTGAACCCTTAATACAAACTAACATCAGAGCAAGGAATGCAGTAAAGGGAATAATATTCCCATCCCGAAGGATGGATATGAACACACACAGAAGGTTAACCATACATTAATAGAAAAATATGTCAGCATCTGCCACAGGTTCTCGTCTGCCCAAATTCAATCCCTAAGTCCTGGAGGGGCGAAAAACAAAAGGGTGAGTGAGCCAAAAGTAAGGTTTAATAAAACTTTTCCTGAGTTTCGGAAAAGAGTAACCCCTCGCTGTAAAATCCATAGTAATTTCCAAAATACGTTCTTACTAACAATAATAAAATAAGGTCAAATATTGGGAACTGCGCCCAAAAGGATACGGGTAAAAATCAACAGCAGTATTAAATATAATTACTTATCACATAAATACTAGCACACAAGTCATGCAGAAAGTAGCTACATGAACATGTTGGGTGTTTATAATTACGCTCTAGTACTACATTCACGTGAAGCTGGCGCTAAGCGCGTCACAACGAGTTCTAGCTGCCAAGGCAACTAGAACAGGCTGGCACCTACGATGGAGTGTGAACATACATCGTGAAGCTAGTCCTGGCTCGAACAGTACTAACACCGTGCAAGTATGCATGATAAGTAAATAAAATCACAAGCGTATAGTCATGCCAATAATAAGTTTCTAAAACTCAAATAAAGATATTTAACCAAAACATTTCTAAGTTCAACAAATCATGGCATGCTATACTAGTCATAAATACCATTTAAAACACATAATATAATAATATTTTATAAAGAAAACGGCCCACTCATTGGTATGTCGTCGGATCGTAGCCGCCGTACCTAGCTTGGCCTCGAAGCTCCTCGGGATAGGTCTCACCTATATGGGAAATTACTGTACTAATCATTATACAAGTCAATTCCAAATTATAGTAAGGAAAAGACTCGAAATCCCTTTTGTTTGCTCAATTCGGGACTCAAACTGTCGAAAAAATGGCTCACGCGCCGCCACACGCCGCCACACGCCACCACTAAGCTGCACGCGC
The DNA here is from genome assembly GCA_018257905.1 of Gillenia trifoliata. Lineage (NCBI taxonomy): Eukaryota > Viridiplantae > Streptophyta > Magnoliopsida > Rosales > Rosaceae > Gillenia > Gillenia trifoliata. Next base: position 8,578,433 of record CM031080.1, on the reverse strand, counting down.
CGCCACGCGCGCCCACGCGCCGCCACGCGCGCCCACGCGCCGGCTGTGCGTCTGTCACACGCACCGTTAAAGTTAATGGGGTGCCATTAACTTTAACGGAATATTCTGTTAAAACTGACGAAATATTCTAACTGCGTTACGGAATATTTCGCCACCGTTAGGGAATATTCCGTCACGGCGTCAGATTGGAAAAGGAATATACCTCGAAATATTCTCCGGTCTGACCGGTCTGAACCAGACCTGCTAACGTCACGATCGGCCTGGCTGACGTCAGAACCTGGTTTGTTGACGTCAGCTCGCCGGTCCGGCCACCACCGACCGTCGTCCGCCGGCTGGAGTTTCGCCGAAAACTGGGATTTTCGCCGGAATTTCTGGAAAATTTTCAATTCTTCAAATCGCAACTGTTTTTCACACAAAAGGTACCAAAATGAAGCTTGGGACATGAGGAATTCGATTTTACGTAAATCAGGGCCAAAAGGTGCCTGGAGATGGCCAGAAAAAGCCTCGGCCAAAATTTGAACGTCGTTAAAATCGAGGTTAATCGTGCATGCAGGGTCAGGGATGTGATCCGGGGTTCACAAGGAGTGGTTTGGTGAAGAAAGTAGGCTCGATTTGAAGAGGGAAATTTGAAGCTCGCTGGATAATCCTGGGTTCAAGCTTCTGGGTTCGAGTTTGGGGTTTTTTGTGTTGCTGGTTTGGTTTTGGAGGTGATGATGGTGAGATAAGGGCCCACGGTGATGGTTGCTCGAAAATCACAGAAAATGGTGATGGTGGTGGTGTCCTTGTGAAGTTTGGGTGTGTGGTGTGAGTGTAAGTTTGCAGAGCCTGGTCACGGGAAGAATAGCAAGGGAACAGAGTAGCAGACTGAGTTGAGAAGAGATATTGACAGGTTGGTTTGAGTTGAGTGGGTGCTATCCCACAACAAATGTGCAACAATTTAAAGAGCAAGAAAATTTTAAACAATTGCATCCAGTCCATAAGCATGCAAACTTTGCAGGAAGATTTTTCAGAGGGTGCAGAGCACCTTGGTTTGTGAGAAACCACGGGAGTAGTCCACAGAAACCACAACACTGAAAAATGCAAATTACCAAAATGCCCTTACTCACAACTTGTTTGATACAAGTCCGAATGACGTCCCGCTTGCGCTCACGGGTTCGTAGTGAAGAGTACTAAACAGAAATCACAAGGAAGGTACGAAATTATGACAAGAAAATCGAATGTCCACGTAGGACTCATTTAGCCCACCAGGGGTATTTTTGTCAATTTACAACATCGGGGAATAAAATACAATATAATTAGGGACGGGATGTATCAATTTACATGTGTGAAAAATGCAAAATCAAATATAAAAATCCCTCGTAATGACAAGGTCTACAACTTTCGTGAATGTTACATCGTCGTTTAGATTTTTAAAACCCTCCAAACCCTCGTAAATAGTGTTTTGTTTTTTTAGTTCATAATTTTGAAAATTCATAATAATTGAATGTTACAACGTGTGATTCACATTTTTCACACTTGTAAATTAATTAGTATGAATTGTTTAATGTAATTTTGGTAATTTGGATGAAAAATAAAGATTACAGGTGACCCTATCAGGTGCTGCCACGTAAATTAATTATAAAACCTTTTTTTTTTAACAACATAGCCCATGTTCTTTTCTTGAAGCTCACACCGCACCGACCATAGAAGCAGATGAAAAGCCCACTTCTTTTCTTCATCTGCTTCTCATCTTCTCCAACCACACAGCCACCACAAGATGCCTCACAACTACCATAGATGCAGATCCACCACTACTGCAGCTTCAATTCCACCAGTAAGTTCAAATCTACCACCAGCATAAATTCTTCGACACCGACCCACCGTAGCATCAATTCCACCACCACCGATCTACCGTAGCACCAGACCACCACCACGCACCAGACCACCACTGCCGATCTGCCGCATCAATTCTTTGTGCCCTCTCCTCCACCCTCTTCTCCTCGAGATCTCATTCTACTCCCTCTCCCAATCCATCTCCTACAACACCCACCCACATCTCTCGTCGCTGCGACATCATCTCCCCCCTCGTCTACGGTGCCACCGCGGCAAGGGGTTACCTACGGCTTCGGGTTGGCTTGATCTTGCATTTTTGTCGACTATGGAGAGCTCAGCTCTCTTCTCTCTCGTGTGTACTTCAGCTGGACTTTCCACTTATTTCTTCTGATCTACCCAGTAAACGGACCCTCAAAAATACATTTTTCTTCTGGATGTTTGATTAGATGTGCAGGCTTCCCAGCCGTCGATTCAACGTATCACTTCATGATGCATACTACGACAGAAATTTCGATATATGTTGTCCACATTAGAGATAAAATTATTTTATTGCCCTTAAACATTTGCTATGTGTTGTTCATGTGACCGAAATGGATAAAAAAATTTAAAATATAACGTCACGGGGAAATTGGCTAATTTTAAAAGTTCAAAGGAATAATCAGCTAAAATTGAAAGCTCTATTCATAAAAGAAATTGAAAGCTCTATTCATAAAAGAAATTGAAAGCTCCATACAAATTCAGATAAATCGACAAATACCTAGACTCTCAGTTTGGGGTCGCAAGCTTCGACAAAATAATGAGACACAAATACCCCTCAAACAAGGAAAATAGAACTATAATTACTAAGGGTATTTTTGTAACTTTAAAAAACAGAGATAATTGGGGATTAGCAACCACTCTCTAAGTAAACAAGACACGAGAACAAAAATTTCTACAGTTTCCATCCAAACAGTTTCTCCGCCATTTTAACGGGCTAAGGAGTTTTGCCAACGACGGTACGCTCCACCGCAATTCTCGGGTAAGCTATCTCTCCTGCAAATCTCCTTTTGTCCGTTTGGGTAAAAAATACAAGTTTCATCTTCCATGCACAAGTGGTTGTACATTATCAATGATTTAGTTGCCTCCATGTCTACTATTTTTTGGAACCAGCAGATACTTTATTTCTTTTTATGTAAATGGTGACTGACTGCAGTATGGTATAATATGTTGTGCTGCATTGAATTTGTTTCGAAACTCTCGTTCCCAAGTCCGGGAGACGAGATCGGAGTGTTGATAGTGTCCTTGGCTTTATGCATACCAAGTGTTTGAGGAAAATCCGCGAAGAAAAACAAATAATGGTTATTTAGGACCTTAAATTTTGGAAACATGTTAGATGTTTAAGCTTGAGTCCGGAGGACATACTTCGCTTATGGATAAGCTGAAGGGAAAAGAAAGGGGTTGTTCCGTGTTTGGTTTCCGACAAAACAAGAAAACGAAAATTAACATTATTTGGTAAAACTCAATGCCTACAGTTTTGTTTTGTTTTATAACTACTCATGATCCCATACTGCAATTTTTCTTCAATAGTCCGGACTACTCAGTAGTGTGGGAAACGAATGGTCATGTTTGAATTGTGGAAATAATATTTTTGTTACTTGCCAATCTAATGGATATAAAGCCGGACTACCCTGTAGTCCGGACTATTGAAAACTTTCCCCCCATACTGTGTTAAAGTGTTTTAAACTTGGCTTATATGTGCATGCCTTGTATGTTATTCATGAATCAAGTGTCTTTAAATGAATTCCTCAAAGGATATCTACAATGCTATTTTAATTTACTACTTGCCGGAAGCAATTGATGAAAGACTTTTGGTCTAGTACGATTTCTAAAATCCTAATCCATACAGTATACATTAGTTAATTGTTTGGATAATTAAGATTTTAGTATAATTTACAGATTTACCTGGGAAGTGTTACTGAGTTGGTGCTTTTAGGAAGATGTTGGAGACCCTAAAGTACTATGCGGACTGTGCTCATGTTTATATTTCCTGTATCGTATTTTGAAATATGAATCTCTGGCTTATTTTGGATATAATACTAGTTTATTTTTTTCAGATACAATAATAGTGGTTTCTTTGAATTCCATGGATTATGTGAAATTCAATTTAACCGCAGTACGACCTTCCATGCAGTAGCAAAATGGCTTGGTTAAAAATGCTATTGTAAGTTGACAGTTATGAAAATTTGTGGTCATTGATTAGGGACCTTGTTAGTTAGTCAAAGACGGCCAGTATCTTACAACTTATTCTAGATTTTGTTAGAATGTGAATTGCGATTGGCTTGATCCCCTCACAGGGTACGTAGGCAGTCTAACCCAAAAGTTAGATGCATCCGTAGAATAGAATAAACACTACCCTCTATCATGATTCGGGATCCACGGCGTGACAATATGTGCTCTAGACTTGGGAGTTTTTATGGCAGTTGTTATCAATGGTGATTGGTGAACAAATGATTGGGGCGAAAGCTTATTTATTATTGTTTGTTTTACTCTTTGAATTATAGAATGAAGTTTGGTTAAGGTGCTTATGGTTTCAATTTCATAAGTGGTATACGTATGTAATAATGTAATTATGATTTTTAAGTTCTTTTAGAAATTTTGTATTCTTGACAATTTCGGAGATAAACTTATTTTAGCATTCTTTACAAATGTATTTGTCTGGATTGCCATTTCAAATGATCTCAAATATCTCGAATAAAAGGAATGACCTTCAAATATTACTAGCATTTTTCATGGCCTGCAAATTTATGTTAGCATTCTAATGTTTTGTTTACGTCACAATTTAACCCAGGGTTCTTTTTAATTTCCCACATGGAATTTAGGTAAGTTTATGTATTTTCTTACATTGTTTGGTATTTGTTTGGCAGAAATAGATCAAGGGTAAGGAAAAGGAGAAGCTGGACTACAAGGTTCTATTGGTCAGGAAACTTATGAAAACCTTCTTTAAAAAGTTTCCGTGTGCAGCCTTGTTTTCAGATCCCTGCCATGTAAGTTTCTCTCCCATGATAGAGGTGATTGAACCATTCCCATCAGCCCATAAGACGTGAGGATGAAATTATCATCTCTATACAAATGTCTATAAGTTGACTCGTTGCTAAGAAAAGGCAAAACAAGTGGATGTCCAATGCCTCTAATCTACAATCCTTCAAATCATCCACTTGTGGGTCTTAGCCATTTTATTAGAACCATGTCATCGTTGTCGTCGTTGTCATCATCGGTTGCAACTCCGTCCCATAAGCACATTGCCCATCTTCTATTAGACCAAAAATCAGCAGCCCAAGCCCTCGAAACCTTCAAATGGGCCTCCAAACTCCCCAAGTTCACCCACTCTCCCTCCACTTACAGAGCTCTCATCCACAAGCTGTGCACCTTCCACCGCTTTGACACTGTTCACCAACTGCTCGACGAAATGCCTACATCAATTGGACGACCCCCAGATGAAGACATATTTGTCACTGTCATTCGAGGGCTCGGCCGTGCCCACATGGTAAAACAAGTGATCAAGGTGCTTGACTTGATTTACAAGTATGACCAGAAACCTTCTTTGAAGGTATTCAATACAATACTTGATGTTCTTGTGAAGGAAGATATAGATATAGCTAGGGAGTTTTATAGGAAGAAGATGATGGAAAGTGGCATTGAAGGCGATGGTTATACTTTTGGTATCTTGATGAAAGGACTTTGCTTGACGAATCGCATTGGTGATGGTTTTAAGCTTTTGCAAGCAATGAAGTCTCGGGGAATCACCCCAAATACTGTGATCTATAACACACTGCTTCATGCGCTTTGCAAGAACAAGAAAGTTGGGAGAGCGAGAAGCTTGATGAATGAGATGGAAGCGCCAAATGACGTGACTTTTAATATTTTGATATCTGGGTATTGTGGAGAAGAGAATTTAGTGCAAGCTCTTGTTCTGGTAGAGAAGTGCTTTGGTTTGGGGTTTGTGCCAGATGTTGTCACTGTAACTAAGGTGTTGGAAATTCTTTGCAACAATGGCCGTGTAATGGAGGCTCTCAAGGTTATAGAGAGAGTGGAGAGCAAGGGAGGACTGGTGGATGTGGTAGCTTATAACACCTTGGTTAAGGGTTTCTGTAGATTAGGGAAAGCGAAACTCAGTCTTCGCATTGTGGAGAAAATGGAGAAAAAAGGATGCCTTCCAAATGTTGATACTTACAATGTCTTGATCTCATGTTTTTGTGACTCTGGGATGTTGGATATGGCTCTGGATCTGTTTAAGGACATGGAAACAGATGGTATCTACTGGAATTTTGTTACGTACGATACGTTAATTAGAGGTTTGTGTGCAGGAGGAAGGACGAAAAAAGGGTTTGAAATTTTGGAACTAATGAATGAGAGAAAACACGGTTCTGGGGGACAAATTTCTCCTTATAATAGTCTGTTATATGGGCTATACAAGGAAAATCGTTTAGGCGAAGCACTTGAGTTTTTAATCAGTTTGGGGAAAGTATTTCCCAGAGCTGTCGATAGAAGCTTGAAAATTTTAGGTTTCTGTGAGGAGGGCACCACGTTGAATGCTAAGAAGGTTTATGATCAGATGATTACAGAAAATGGAGTTCCGAGTGCTATAATTTTTGACTGTCTAATCCGTAGATTTTGCAAAGAAGGCTCTGTTCGCGAAGCTTTTGACCTAATGAATGAGATGATTGGTCATGGTTACTTTCCTCTTGCGTCGACATTTAATCCTCTGATCAATGCGTTTTGTGACAAGGGGAAAGTTGGTAGTGCACTGAAACTTCTGGAGGACATGGTCAAGAGAGGTTGCTCACCGGATAGTGGAAGTTACAGTCCGTTGGTAGCTGCTCGTTGCTGGACGGGGGATTTTCAGAAAGCTTTGAGACTCGTTTTGCAGATGGTAGAAAAGGGCATCGTTCCAGATTACTTTACATGGAACTCGTTGCTTGTTTGTTTAAGTCAAGAGACTGTATGGTTGAAGGGAAAAAGTATAAGCGATGTAAATAACTTGTTACACTATATTATTTACAATTAAATGCAAACTATTATACTGTTGTTAGACTTAGAGCCAACAGGCAACAGTTATGTCCCAAACTCCCAATAGGTTTTTCTCAACTTAAGGGGATGTGCTTCGATTGTTCCAAAAATGTGGTTTTTTAAGAAGAAATCAAATGGAGACACGTGGGAGATTGGGATTGGTTAATGTCAAGCAATAGTGGACATAACCTTTAAATAATATTTCAAAAGTATTAACGAGACATTTGAAATTTTACCTAAGTTTCGATAATTTTATTTACGATGTATAAGATTTTCTAGAAAGTCAATCATTGTTGGCCACACATATGGCTCTAAACGAGCCGAGTCGAACCAAATATTATTGTGCTCAAGTTTAGCTTGTTTGATTTTTTCCAAGCTTGAGCTAGATTTGGCTTGGTTCTTACACAAACCGAGCTCGAGCAAGCTTAAAAAATTCGAGCCCAGTACTGAACTCAAGCTGTTTCGAGCTATTTTTTATAGTAAGTTGGTTCGATTGTATAAAAAAACTTTGCAGTATCATGATAGGATTTAGTATAGACTTGCAAATGGATTGGATTTGAACATATTTGATTTGAACAGACTAAAAATCAGCCTCGATCCATATTTGAATCCATTTATAATCGAATGATTGAATCAACATATTTGATTTGTAGATCCAGATCCTATAAGCATCAAACTCAAATCGGATCGGATCCTTGTCGGATTTTATTTCAAGACCTGAAAAAGATTAAATATCATTAGTAACTTCATTTTTTTATTATATTATTTTACTTTTAATTAGTAATTTTCACGTTGTATAATAAGAAAACAAGGTATAAGTGTATTTTGAATGCATAAAAACTTAAATTTGTATTACACAAAAGTAAAATATTGTTAAAAAAATATATAAATCAAATAATAGGTCATATTGAATCGGATTGGATTCTTATCGGATTAGATAAGCCGAGATCCTTATCCAGATTCATTTAAAATCGGATTGTCAGATTCAAATCTTATTTGGGTAATTGGGTTAAAAGTCTCGATCCATATCCTATTAATTACATCGGATTCGGATCGGATCCAGGATCAAAATATGATCCATTGATAGGTCTAGTTTAGTATACACTACTATACAAATAAGAGCATCAAATTTATAACAATATCTTACTTCTAAAAAGTTTTGACATAAATACTAGCACTGGGGACAATGAACGCAGTTCGACAATTAGACTTTAGTTTTGCTTATTTTGTTGTATGGTTTAGGGTTCTTTGAGCGGCAACTTGAAGTCCTATTCCCACTTCATCACATAGAAAGAAGAAACTAGATCTAGGGTTCTTTGAGCGGCAACTTGAAGTCCTATTCCCACTTCATCACATAGAAAGAAGAAACTAGATCTAACTATCCTTTCTAGTTTTTCTTAATTGAGCTAGTTGGATTTGGGCCTCCAAATATGTATTATACAAACCAAATTTTTTTTTTATTATTCTTACGATAAAATTAATTAGAGTTGAGAACATATGTATGTATATATATATATATATTACCAAATTATTATTTGTCAAGCTTGAACTGCCGAACCGAGTTCAAGCCTATCTTGTAAAAAATTTCGAACTGCTCACAATCTTTACTAGCCGAACATACCAATACTCAAGTTTAGCTTGTTTTTTAATCAAGCCAAACTAGGCTTGGCTTGGCTCTTTCACAAGCTGAGCTTTGACGAACCAAACTCAGTGTGAGCTCGAACTGTTTCGAGTCAATTTATAGTCCTAGCCACATTAACTTATATTTAGTGGCTAGCGGCATTTTAAGGTAAGTGTTGGTGACCCAGCCTTGAGCCAAATGTTGCCCTAAGTGATTTCTCTATTAGTTCTTTTATTTTATATAAAAATCATAAAAAAATATTTAAAAAGAGGAAAAATGCACCGAAAATTATACGAGGAGCATGAAGGACAAGTAATCGAGCTTGCTTTGTTGCCTTTGCAATCTTCTTGTTTACCATGGTTGCCTCCGAGTGAATTTGCTAAAATTCCAAATGGAGGTCATGGAGGTCTTCCACTCTCTAACACAAAGTGAACACCAAAGGATGAGAGACACAAAGTTTTTTTGGAAATTTTGATATCTTGTGAGTTATATGGTTGAACACCCAAATTCTGTTGGTTGGTAGCCATATTTCCCCCCTACACGAGGAGCCTTTGGTAATTTTGGGTGAAATTTTTCACTTTTTTTTTCTTATATTTTGTTCGATTTTTTTATTTATGAGATTATTAAAGAAAAATAGTCATTGTTGGCCACGTGGCGTATCCTTACCCGAAAGGCTTCTGTTGGTTTCTTGAAGAAAGATACCGACTTCATCGTGGTGGTCTGCAGAAGAAGAATCTTCACCTTGGAATCATCTTCGACTCGCGAGGGACGGAGGGAACCGTAGCCGAGAAAATTGACCGTCGATTTGAGATCACCTGACCGACCTCGTCAACTCCATCATCCATTCCGTTATTCACGCCCTTTTCCAAAACAAAACCACACAGACTCACACACAAACACAAACACTAACCTTCTTCTTCTTCTTCCCAATCCAATCCAATCCAATCCAATCCATTCCATTCCAATCCATTCCATTCCAATCCAATCCATTCACATAAGTCACCACTCACACAGACAGAACCACCACCCACTCTCCGTCTTTCCGATCCCATCCGATCCAATGGAACCCAACCCCTCCAAATTCCCCATGCTCTCCTATGTCATGTCCCGCCTCCCCTCCTTGGGTCCCAGGCCCTCAACACCCGCCCCCGCCACCCCTCCCGACCTCTGCAAAATCCGCATCGACGCCCAGCCCTCGGACCAGCCCCCCATCCTTAACCAGATGCCCCACCTCTCCGACCCCAAAGTCCTCGCCTCCATGCAACGCGCCGTCGCCGACGTCTCCCAGACCCGTTCCGTTCTTAAAACCCTCGGCGACAGACCCGACCACGAGCTCGTCGACACCGCCAAGGCCAGGCTCGCCGAAATCGACTCCGATTTGGCCAAGAAACTAGAGGAGCTTGTGCTCTCCCCCCGCCCTTCTGACTTCGACAGGCTCCAGTGGCGGGTTCACCTGGCCGACAAAGAGGCTCAGTTCCGCGAGTCGGCGGACAAGGACAAGCAAGGTTACAAGGCGATTGTGCAGCTCGATGAGTTGCACTCCGCCTACGACAAGCTTCTCAAGGACGCCGAGCAGAGGCTAGTCAAGATTTACGAGTCGGCCATGGCCGGGGTCGTGGAAACTGAGGAGGAGGAGGGCGGCGATGATGAGGGTTTGACCAACGACCAAGTCCCTGAGGAGGTGGCTGGGATTCTGCAGGAGGCCTCCGGGACCACTCTGGATCGGGTCAACCTCTCGGGTCGGCAGTTGCGGTTCTTGCCCGAGGCCTTCGGCTCCATTCGCGGTTTGCTCCTGCTGGATCTTTCCAGCAATGAACTCCAGGTTTGGTTTGGCTTGGTTTGATTTGATTTGATTTGTTTTGTTTTGATTCGGTTCGATTAAGTTATTGAGATTATGATTGGATTAGGAATTAAAAGAACATTTTGGACAGGTTATTCCTGAGTCAATAAGTGGATTAGAGAAACTGGAAGAGCTAAACGTGTCTTCAAATCTCTTGGAGTCATTGCCGGAATCAATTGGGCGGTTGCAAAATTTGAAGGTCCTGAATGCCACTGGGAACAAGCTAAGTGCCCTTCCTGACTCCATCTGTCAATGCAGGTAAAGAAATTTATGTATTTTTAATCTTTCGAATTTCGAGTGAGAAAGGGAATGATTAGTAATTTGGTTTTGTGAAATGTGATTAGGTCATTGGTGGAGTTGGATGTGAGCTTCAACGGCCTCACATACCTGCCAACCAACATTGGTTGTGAGTTGGCCAATCTACAGAAGCTTTCCGTCCAGTTAAACAAGATTCGGTCCTTTCCTACCTCTGTCTGTGAGCTGAGGTCCTTGCGCTGCTTGGATGCTCACTTCAATGAGCTCCGCGGCCTTCCTCTAGCCTTTGGTCGGTTGACCAATCTCGAAATCCTCAATCTCGCCAGTAATTTTACCGATCTAACTGAGCTCCCCGACACCTTTGGTGATTTAACCAACCTCAAGGAACTTGATATCAGCAACAATCAGATTCATGTTCTTCCAGATACCTTTGGCCGCCTTGACAATTTAACCAAACTTAACGTGGACGGGAACCCTCTTGTGCTTCCACCCTCGGACATAGTTCAACAAGGTGTGGAAGCTATCAAGGTTTTCATGGCCAAGAGATGGTTGGAGATACTGGTGGAAGAAGAAAGGAAAAGCATGCTTCAGGTTCAAGAACAAGAAGAAACAGGATGGTTGACACGCAGCACTTCGTGGTTGAAGGATTATGTTACGGGTGTTTCCGAGTATCTGGGATCTCCAAGAACTCCTAGAGATCCTATTCTCGACCAGCAGCTATGATTTCATGCAACGGCTCTTTGCTGCACATAATTTGTGTTCACTCTTCCCTTTCGGCTTCTTTGTTTATTTCGTTTAATTTCCATTTCATGTATCTGTTCTAGCTTGGAAAAGCTGGAAGCCTAAACAAATTTTGTTCTTTCAGTCCAATAGTTGTGAGATTTCAGATTTGCTTTACGCTAATAGTTTGAACTTTCTGCAACATTTATTGAAACTGAAGTGTCAAATGTTGCCAACGGTTATCCATTGCCATGGTATGGTGAATGTGATAATGTCATCTAGTTGCCAAGCCATGTTTTAATTTTCTTGGATTCCAATTGGCTGATTTTTATCCCTCGAGTATTCGGATCAGAATTGACGGCAAGCTTTTCAAATATCACTTGCTCCCGGCATAGCTCATAGCCTCATACAGGGAGAAATTTTAATGGGTCCGTGTTTTTTTTTTTTTTTTTTTTTTGTTGGAAGTTTGTCCAGGAGGTACATTCACTTTGTATTCATTGATCTCCTAAGTTCTAGGTTGAGAGTTGCTTAAAAATCAAGGAAAGCCTTGAGGCGTCGGTCGCTGACTCGGAAAAAGCTGCTTCTAATTTGTGATGTTAGTGCTTGCTGCTGCTGCTGGTACTGCTACGGTGATACCCTAGCTGATGTCAGATATTTGCAAAATCTATTATTCTATAATTTAACCAGACTATCTTACTGTCTCATTCTTTCACGATGTTAGCCGGTCTATAAAAAAATCCGCTAGACAAGTTTATCCAGAAATAAGTACGAGGATTGAACTATTGCACAGGTATAAAGGCTCAGCTATAAGTGATTAGTTAAAAAAAAAATAGAAATCTGGAAGTAGTGGCGGTATATGATTTTTATATGGCTGGTTAGGTTGCTCCTCTCACGTATCGGAGTTAGGCTTGAAGAGTTTGATATTTTTCTTGAATTTGCAAACCACACGGGCTCGGTACCGTATGTTGGTATTATATATATAGAGTCTGGAGATAATCGGAAATTCGGGGATTTGGGAAATGTATGTGAAGGTGAGTTTTCTTGCTAGTCGGAAATTCGAAAATTGTGAATTTTGTTGAGAAAGTGAAGGTGAGTTAATGAGAAGAAGATGAGGGATCAAAATAAGTGTTTTCTTCTACTCTCAATTTTACACTTGTTTTTATATTTTAATGTTTTGGTCACTTGTTTATGTAGTTCATTACTTGATGTTTTCGAATAACGAAAGGGAAGCCACTTAATACTACAGTTCAATGACATTCTTTTTTTAAGTTTAAATCTCGTGTATCAATTTATTCCCACACCCCTTAATATAAACATATCATTGTATCAGAAGTAGAATTAAAGGACATTATATCTTTTCAAAACGTGATAGTTTGATGTCACATCCATTTCTTTCCAAAGCTGAATAATTTTCCATAATTTCCATAATCAATTTCCGCTAATAAAAAGAAAGCAAGAAATCACCGTACGTATTATACACAAATCATTTTGTTTTTTAACTACGATTAGACCTGTACATTTCCAAAAGGGGAAAAAAAAATTAAGACGTACGTGTGCACGGGAAGAAGCAGCAAAAATGTGAATGAGTGCGCTGTGCAAGTTTGTGCACGCTAATTAGCGACCGAAAAACACAATAGCCTAAAAATTATATGTCGAATTTTCTATTTACAAAAAGTAAAGGAAAATGGAGGCAAATTCATCCTTTACCACCAAAATTCATACAGATATTAAAATCCTATGTTTTCATACCGGTTTCAAGTTACTTCCATCAACTTTCCGATGGTGAATATAATTATAATTATATATGAAATATATAGCAGCAAAACTTCCCACTTACAGACTCATGCGGAGAGGCATCTCCCCCATGGTCTGAGAGTTACTATCAAAACCCAAAAAACGGCACATAGTGCTACAAGAACCGGAAGGAACAAGAATCCCCTCTTTCTGCCTGCCCTCCTAGTTTCAGAACCGTTACCTGCAGCGACAGTTGTACTTGCCGTATTAATTCTCAACCTGCTGAAGCTAGACATCCGTTCAAACGCACGATTCACCAAAGCACTCTCTGAAGCAGATGCAGGAGTGGTAGGTATAGACTCCACAAAGGCCCAAAGAGCAGAAGAGAACTGACTTGTAGCACCTGCAGCCTCATTGCCGCTTTGATTTTGAGTTGCTTGGGAAGGAAAATTTGAAGATTCATATACCACACCTAAACAATACCAGATAGGAACCACCTATATTAGTGACTACTTATAAGATTTTATAGGGGCATTCCAATTTACAACAAAGGGAATGGCAACATATAACTAGAAGTGAGTCATGCCAACCACTGCAATCAATAATACATTAGTAGAAACCAGCTTTTGAGAGTTCTTGAAGCTGAAAACCTGCACTTAATAATACATGTGCAAAAGCATCGACAATTCATCTTCACCGTTATATGTACCTGAAGTTGAATACGAGAGAGATCCCTGATTCGGTTCTGATCTTTCAGTGTTTGTCCACAGCTGATGGTTAATCTGAATTGGTTCTGGATTCAGCAGATCGTTAACCTGGTTTTCAGCCGCTGGATTGGGTTGTAACTGGTATTCAAACTGGTCTACAATATTATTCCCCTGTGAATTCATGTACTGATGATGAGAAACATTTCCTTCATCAATAGGCCCCAAGTCATGAAGAAACATGGCTGCATCATGATACAAGTCGAATTCACTTAATCCATCTAACTCTCCAAACTGCAAGTCATCCACGGGATTCAGAGTGTTTGGTACAGTAGGTTCAGGACCAAGGAGATCATCCATCTCCAAGAAATCCTCTTCATGCAGTTCAGGAGGGTCGTGCTCATAAACGTCAGGAGCAGCTGTGGTGACTTCAGATGCCTCGTACGACTGCATTTGGGAGGTAACTGGCTGCCTGAAGTCAAAGTTGGCCTCCACATTGCATTGCTGCACATTTGGACTGAACTCTCTGATAGGTTCTGGACAGAAAACTTCCCTGGAGTACAGATCAACCAGACTACTTTGGGTATCTTCTTCGCTAACAACCTACAAAACAAAATTGCATAATGTTAATTACATGTTCTCGATGATAGAAATTTAGTGCATGCAAGACTAAAATCATGCAAAGAAAATTTAAAAGCACAAACTTTCTTTATTTATGCAATCATCCTTTATCAGGTTTAAGCATTTAAAATACTGATTGTGGTGACTGTTGAGGTAACATCTAAACCAGATCCATCAGCCTCTAAGATACAAAAATATAATCTGATCCATATTTGCCAAATAGTCTGCAATAGCAATAAACAACTACCCCAGCAAGAAAATAAGGGAGTAGAGTAAGTAGAGAGAGATTACCAACCTGGGATGCTGTGTAACCGTACCCATTCATTTGTGGCAGCACAGCCTCATCAGCAATCTGTTTCATGAGCTCCTCGATGTCATTTAGTGCATAATGGACTTCGCCAGCGACTTTCACATTATCAATAGAAACAACATCTACAGCTTGCTTCACTGAGATTTGGCGATCAGCAGAGGTCTTGATTACTGGGGATTCATCATCAACCCAGTCTTCTTCCCTAAATGGCGCCCCATATTGCTCGCCATTTTTGGGACCAGGTCCACTTTTTTTGTAAACCTTGTAGAGAGCATAGTATTGCTAAAACAAAGGAATAACAAAAAGGACAGTTTTAGTTTACAGAATAAAAGAACTTCAAGACCATATTGAAAAAATGTTATTCCAATTAATACCTGTACATTCTGGCATCTCTTGAGCTCTTCCTCATCCACGGTATACTCGTGCATCACCCAGTCAGTGCGCTCCCCACTAGGTGCACGGCCTTTGTAATAAACTAAGGTCTTCTTCAATCCAACAGACCGTGAATAACATACAATGTTACGATCCTTTCCTGTAGCTTTCCAATACCCGTGTCTTGTTGCCCTGCTTGATCTTCCTCCATTAGGGTATTTCCGATCTCTCGGACTGAAAAAGAACCATTGCCTGTCTCCAGTTTTCAACAAAGATAGTTCTGCATATCATATCACATTCACTAGTTAGTAACCAAATTCAATCAACAAAAAATGTGAGAGCTCAAACAACAAAAATTATGAGAGCAAAGCAGCTATCTAGTACATAAAACTAAGATTAGCAGAGGAATTAAAATTAATGAAAATCAGAATCATTCCAAAATGATTTCCATTACAGACAAATCTACTTGGAATTTTAAAGTTGGGATTTATAAACCAAGGGCTAAGAACAAATATTAAATTACTTTACTCCTACGTGCGTGTCTTTATATAGCACAAACTACTGACATTAATAGAAAATATCACCATAGCATCCTGCAAATTTCGAGAAGTGTGTGCCGAACAAAAATCTGAAAAGGAATGAAAGCCCTGTTAACCAAACCCATCAACAATAACCAAAGTATAAGTCTTACCAATCGTAGAAAACAAAACCAATCGGACATAGCGAAATCCAGTCAACAAATAAAAAAATACTCCGAAACCCATCAGCCAATATACAGCAAGTAGAAGCAAAGCAATCTAAAAAACCCCAAATCCGCAATGATCCAAACAGTTAAAATTAGGGTTTCGGAATTAATGCACCTATTGGACTTTGATCAAAAAGGTTGATCCAATGATCAAGACTCACTTGTTCTACAGCAATCAATCATCCACACAAAAACAAAACTTTGACTTACAAAAAACCGATTAAAAAAAACAAAACAAATACCCAAATCAATAACCAAACAATCAAAACCCAGAAACCCCAAATCAAAAATCATACAAAAAATCAACGCTTTCACAGAGAAACCTCTAAAACCCTTACCGGGAAGTTCCTCCGGGTCCCACTTGTAGACGTCGGTCTCAGCGATGACGTCAATCTTGAGCCTCTTCTTACAGATCTTCCGCTTCAGATAGTAGAGGACAAGCTCCTCGTCAGTGGGATGGAACCGAAACCCCGGCGCGGCGAAGTGGCCGTCGCAGAAAAGAGCGGCTGGATCATCCTCCGTCACCATCGCTTCCTCCCCAACAAAATCAAAACCCTCAAACAAACAAAAATTGAAAAAAATTGAAAAAAATTGAAGAACAAATCAATCGATCAAAAGCAACAGAGAGAGAAACAGAGAGAGGGATGTGGATTGAAAGAGAGAGAAGAAAAGTCCTACATAATCACAGCAGGACTCCTCCTAGAGCACAGGGGAGAGAGAGAGAGAGAGAGAGAGTGGATGGGTCAAAGCGAATTGTCAAAGGAGGAATAGGGCGGATGAGATGAGTTTAGTAGAGAGAGGGGATGAGAAGTTTCCTTGAATTGCACTTGCATTCCAGCTTTGAAATTTTTTAATTTAATTTAATTAATTAATTTTTAATGGATTTTTGGCCTTCTGTGTGAGTGATATTTGCGTGGGGGGTGGGTAACCTGGGCGGGTTTAAGGTGTGGCGCGGTTGGATGATTGATACAGAGTCGCGCACTGTGATTTGTAGATATTAAGGGCCCGCTTGGAGTTTTGTGCAACTCTTGATTTGGTAGCATTAATTTTGAGAAATTAGCCAAAATAGAATAAGGAGGGTGTAGTCAAATTAGGATTTTAAAAGACTTTAAAATGAGGGTGTAGTCAATTAGAATTGTAAAAGTGAATTTTAAAAGATTTTAAAATTAGGGTGTAGTCAAATTAGGATTTTAGAGGATTTAAAAGAATATTTTCAAATCCAAGTGTAGTCAATTAGAATTTTTAAAAAGTCCACACATGGCTAGGTGTAGAGAATACCATAGATTTGTTGAGATTTCAATGGATGAGAGATTTTGATGGATTTAAGGGTGGGTGGTATAAATACCAAATGCCAAAAAGAATCCAACTCTCCCCCCTCATATTTCTTTTCACACACATCAAACAGAAGAGGAACAGACAGAAGAGGAACAATCTTCCTCCATCCATCAAGGTATTGCTTTTCGTATCTCATGAATCATTTTTGTCCATTATTTTCATGTTGTTTCCTGGTGTTTTTGCCCTTGTCCATAGTTACAATCGGTTTGTATGTTACTAGCGTTTCGTAATTGCTTGGTTTGTATTCATACAATCGGTTACAAGACTGCATAGTTACAATCGGTTTGTATGTCGTATGTCATACAATCGGTTTGTATTCATGTTGTTTCTTGATAAAAACTCTCTCAAAAGCCACATACTCCAAGAACACTATTGTGTTCTGCTTGATTGCTTTCTCTAATGCCTCCAGCTGATAACTGTAAATCAGAACAATAGTAATGTCAAGAATCCACATTTAACCTTGACTGCTTGATTGCTTTCTCTACACATTCTTCTCTTGCTTTTTCCTTCATTTCTTCACCGACCAAATTCAAAAAAATGGAACCAACCTTCTGGCAAGTGGAAGAGGATCAGCAGATAGTTTCTGGGTTCCATTGGTCCCCATGCTAACTGGTTCCATAGCTTCTCCCTACAACATTCACCAAGTTTCCGAAAAATGAAAACAAAACGAGCTCATTTTTTTTTTCTTAAAGACTTTTTCTTTCTCTGTATAACATAAATGAACTCCAAACAAATTTCATTCCAAATTGCAAAAAAGCAGCATTGTATATCAAATCCAATTGTTACTAGCTAAGAGTGTGATTGTTGGGAAAGAGAATGTACCCAATGAATGAGTGAAATCAGTATAACAAAGAATTTGAAAACTAATCGAGCAAGCAGCAAAAGCCTATTTGGGCTACTTCAGAATTTCAAAAGACACTGAATATGAATAATTGTCCTATTTAAAAGTCTTTTTGTTAATTACTATTATTTATATTTATTTGTGTCTTTGGTATTACATATGATTCTTTGTTTGTTTGTTAACATGCTTATCATTTCGTTTATTTGGTTGGGTAGTTCATATAATGTCTCAATCAAGCATGGAAGTGGAAGAAGATGGGGAAGAAATGGAAGAAGAAGAAACTGATGAAGAAGAAATTGAAGAAGAAGAACTTTATGAAACCATCAAGTATTTATTGATGGCAATTCAAGCCGTAATCCACGTGATAAAATAATTTATAATCACAAGTGGACAACCTATTGAACGTTCATTAACTCGGCGACCAATTACTATGGAAGGATATCATCTCCAAGAGTATGGTGGTCCAAGTCGTGAGCCTAGAAACGAAAAAGAGTTGTTCAATCTTCGTCATGCTTCCTTAAGAAATGTCGTCGAGAGGATATTTGGTATTTTTAAATCACGATTCGCAATTTTTAATATTGCTCCTCCATTTCCATATGCAACACAAGAGGAGCTAGTATTAGCTTGTGCGGGAGTACACAATTTTCTTCGCAAGGAGTGCAGATCGGACGAATTTCCCGTTGAACCAGATAATTAATCTTCTTCGTCTCCACCATATCAGTTTTAGAAGGGGATCTTGAACAAGATTTTCAAACACAAGAACAAAAATGAAATATTGCTAATCAATGGAGATATAATATAGCTTTGGACATGTGGAGAGATGCCCAGAATGATAACAATGTGAATGAAGGATAATGAGTCGTGAATAATGTTGTGATTGCTAGGAGCACCATTCAAAGGCTGGGGGAGTAAAATGAGAGTTAAAGTAGCATTATTATCTTGTTTTCGTTGAAACCATCTATCGTTTCCTTAAAGTTTGATTTATGTTATGTTATGCACTTGTATTAGCTTTTGACTATAAGTGGAGTAATCTTTTTTTTCTAAACCAAAAAGAATATCCACATATCTTCTGCTAGCTCAAAATGAATGAAGGTATGGCTCTTGCAGTCATCAACTTCTAAAACAGAAGCCATGTTCCCACAAGGATAACAATAATTAAGTGCACTAGTAACCATTTTTTGTTCATATGACCAGTTAAATCCATCTGTAACCAAATGATAAGCACTTGCAATCTAATTGTTACTAGGTCAATGATCTTTGTTTTGATTAGTTAAAAAAGAAAGATATCACAGCCCCTACTTCAAATGAGAAAGGGAAAGACATATTTGATTGGTTGGTATTGTCATATCAATATATATATATTTGGATGATTGCAAAAATTTTTATGTTGTAAAGAGTCAACTGAAATCCTAAGAAATCTGTGAAAGAAGTCCATACAAATCCATAAAAATCTATAATAGAATTCCATTAAATCCATCTAGAATTGTGGAGTCTATTAAAATCCTGTAAACTCTGTCACTTAAAAAAAGTCTGTTAAAATCCTCTGAAATCCAAATTGACTACACCCCCCTAATTTTAAAAGTGTTTAGCCAAAATAGACACATTGACACCAACTACAATATAGATAGCTTATCGATAGAAATAAAATGTCTAAATTACCCATTTATATGTAACATACATATCATCACAATATTGTATTGAGATAATTTTGTTACGATATCGAAAATGTTAAATCAGAAAGTACTTTACGACCACCCAAGACAATTGGCAGACCCGACAACTTTATGGCAAGAAGTCTAAAAGACGGAGCCACCCAGATATAAACTCCAAGCCTCGCGTCGGTCATCAACGAGAGCAGAGGTCTACGAAGGAACGTAAAGGTTGTCAAACCTAGCGCTTGGTAAAGGACTTTTCAACCTGTTAACGCAAAGTACTTTTTAGACTCTTCAAATAATATATAGTTGCAATAGGACCCACTTGTATATGCCTAGAAAGAGATAAACAAAGAAAGAGAAAAGACAGCTCAGTGAAACCAGATGTCGCCTACCACTCTTGTTCGACTACAGACAAGAAGAGCAAGCATTTATCAGAAAGTAAATCCAACCATCCAGGACAGTTGGTGGACCTAACAACTTTATGGCACGAAGCCCCAGAGACGAAACTACCTAAGCACCAACTCCAAACCACGAGTTAACCATCAACGATAACATAGGTCTAAGAGGGAACGTAAAGGTTGTCAGATCTAGCGTTCGGTGGAAGACTTTTCAAGCACTCGTAGGCCGAGTGTAGTAGTCGGTACTTGTTAGCCTAGAATTCTATGTCATTTGCTCTGAACGACTGCCACTTCTCCTTTATGTGTCACTTAACTAACTAAGGAGTAGCATGCAAGCTATGCCTACATGTTAAGTACATTTAATGCTAGAAGGGCGAGGTGTTCAAGGATGCAAGTCTTTTTGAACTCACTCAAAGCCTATATAAGAGGGATGAGTATCTCTTAAAATGGTCGGACACAAAAAGGGAATTAGATTACATTGCATCCGAGAGCTTTTGTAACCCAAATCATATATATAAACAGATCAACTATAGTGGATATAGCTCAATTTTAAGGTTGAACCGCTTAAACCTTGTTGTCCATTATTCGCATATCTTAACCTGAATCTTCAAAGAGTTGACCTGGCTGGTCTTTGTTAACTTCCCAGTTTTGAGCGTTAGCACAACCACTTGAAGCCAAGCATAGTGGTCAATAGGCGTTGGCCCATGAATTCATGCCACTAGCTCTGAGCAAATGTCACTTCTCCTCCACGTGTCACTTAAATGATGGAGGAGTGGCCATCAAGCCATGTCTACGTGTTAAGTTCCTTTAATGCTAGAGCGATGAAGTATTCAAAGGGTTAAGCCTTTTGGACCCATTAAAGGCCTATATAAGAAAGATGAGTACCTCTTATAAGTAGTCGAACCTAGGGGTAGGCATCGGGTGGGTTGATCGGGTTATACTTCAACCCGTTGGCCAACCAAATAAGCTCAGGTTAGAATTATTCAAACCCATAGTCACCTAAGAAAATTGGCAACCCAACTCACCCAAATCATTCTTAGGCGAATTGGGTTAGGCGGGTTCTACGGGTTGAGCTTGATTTGTTTCTTTCTTATTCCTAATGTAAGTAAGAGAGACAAACTATGCAATACTTACTTCAAACTATGCCTAAATCATGTGAATTTGATGTTGTTATATCACTACATGTTACTAATAAATACATTTCACTATTCAAATCAAGCATTAATAAATAA
The DNA here is from genome assembly GCA_018257905.1 of Gillenia trifoliata. Taxonomy (NCBI): domain Eukaryota; kingdom Viridiplantae; phylum Streptophyta; class Magnoliopsida; order Rosales; family Rosaceae; genus Gillenia; species Gillenia trifoliata. The sequence continues at coordinate 8,557,192 of CM031080.1, read as the reverse complement.
GTGCATTTAAATTTCATGTATAAATTTATTTAATATACATGCATGATTAAGAATCAATCGGGTTAATAATGCTTCAACCCAACCCAACCACCTATTGAATGGGCGGTCGGGTTCACGTATAAATTTATTTAATATACATGCATGATTAAGAATTAATCGGGTTAATAATGCTTCAACCCAACCCAACCCACCTATTGAATGGGTCGTCGGGTTTTTACCCAAAAATAAAGTTTTAATATTTAGAACCCAACTCAACCCAACAAGAGTAAACTGACATTACATTGTTGTAGAGTGCTTTTGTATCCCACATAAGATATATATAAATCATGACTACAGTGGACATAGCCCAATTTTAAGGGTGAACCACTTAAACTTTGTTGCCATCATTTAAACCTATATCTTGAGCCCATCAAGGGTTAACCATACTGGTCTTTATTAACCTCCCAGTTTTGAGCATTAACAGTTTGGCATCGTCTGTGGGAAACGCATACTATTTGGTTGTGTCTTCTATCTAGTTGGGCATATCCAGTGTCGAGCAGTCATACATACTCCCCCGAGTATCATGACGAGTAGAAGATTGAGCGAAAGTGCTATGTCCGGTGGCTCTGAGGGGGCTAGCAGGCAGAAAAGAGAAGAAGAGAAGGCTAGGCTAGTAAGCTTGGAAGAGAATATGGGAGCTATTATGGGAGTTATCCTTACCAGCGTAGGAGAGATGAATGAAGTAGGAAACCTCCGCCATGCGCATAATTCCATACTTCAGGAGAAGCATGCCGACCTCCTAGAATAGATAAACCAGGCCAAGGAAAGGATAGAAAGTATTTCTAAAAAAAGCATAGATCACCCCATTGGTCCCACACCAGCGAGCCCCCCACACATTTCGTTGGACACTGACAATGATGGACGCGAGGACACTCGAGATATCATAACTCGCGGTTGGCTCAGAGCAGAGGGGGACGCTAGATCAGGAGAAGTCTAGGTCACCAAGCCAAGAGCTAAGTGCTCAGAAGAAAGCCTCAACGAGCATCCTAATTTGAAAACCACCCTGAAGAAGAATATAGGCCATGAGATGAAGAACCTTTAGGACTGATTGAGAGATATTGAGAAAGCTTCCAAACCTAGAAGTCTCGACCATTCGAAGGATGAGGCTCCTCTCCTTTTTTCCAATGCCCTATTGTTCTGAATATGCAGAGCTATGAAAGGCTCACTGGTCCATAAGACCACCTTGACATATTGATTTATGTTGTTAGGGGCCAAGGGGATAATGATGCCACCAAGTGTCGCATATTCCTGACCACCTTAAGGGAAGCAACAAGAGATTGGTTCAAGAAGGTCACACCGGGTTCGATCACCTCGTTCTCCGAGTTAAGACAGGCTTTCCTCGATACCTACATGATCATCTCCAAGAGACAGTACACCCCGACCAATCTTATGTCGGTAAAACAAGGCTCGAACGAGTCATTGAGAGATTACATATCTCGTTTTAACAACCAATTTGCCAGATGTAAGAGGTGCGATGAGTTTACTGCCCATAACGCCTTATAGTAGAATTTTCGTGGATGTGATTTTTACTTTCATTTGACCAGAAACCCCTCAGAGGCTTTTAAGCACCTGCTTTGAGAAGCGACTAGCTACTCCATGGTCAAGCAGTTAAACGAGACCAAAGCTCAGATATTGGCACAATCTGGAATGGTGGATAGCACGAGCAGGCTCACTAAGCAAAAGACGGAGGTCGTGTATGACTGATATCGAAGAAGAGGAAGTTCAAGAACTTCCAACCCAGAACAGAGAGTCGACCCTAGCGGTTCAACAAATTTAGTTCGTATACTCCCTAAGTATTTATCGAGGGGATATGTGCCCCCTTGTAGAACGAATACTCGCCAACACGAGAAGACCCCCACCTGCATTCAAGGGAAGGAGAGATGAGAGTAAGTATTGTCGGTACCACCGAGACCATGGCTACCTCACCGACGACTGTTTGGACTTGAGGGATGACATGAGGCACTCATTCGACGAGGACGACTTCAGGAGTTTATGGCCGACCGTTTTACCACTCAGCCGAACACCTCTCAGAACCATACCGTCACTCTGATTCGTGGTCCAGTAGAGCGAAAGATAATTTACACTTTCTTTGGGGGGTTGACACTGAAGAAGATTCCAACTGGGCACGGAAAACTTACGCTCGGGTTGCACGCCAGGCAGATTCACATTCCCTCTCAGTGGGAGTCACGACACGACCATTAAAAGTAGGAAGGCCAACCGAGGTGCCCATAATCTTCGCTGAGGAAGATGGATTTGGGGTCCTACAGCCACATGATGACCCCCTGGTTATTTTTGCTGAAATTGCTAATTGTGAAGTTACCAAGGTCTTTATGGATAACGGGAGCTCGGTGAACGTAATTTTTCTTCTTGCATTCAACCATTTAGGGGTTAATCGCAACCTCTTATACAAAAATGTTGCACAGCTCATCGCATTCGAAGATAGTTTGATACACCCGATTAGGTAGATAAGTCTCACCATATCGATGGGTAGTTATCTGAAGAGAGTGAGTTTAATAACCAATTTCACAGTTATCGATTGCCCCTCCTCCTACAATGAAATCTTGTGACGACCATTCCTGACCAAGATGGATGTCACCATCAACCAAAGGATGCTCGTGATGAAGTTCCCTACATCTGAGGGAGTAGGGACTGTCAAATGCGACCAAGCTTCGGCCAAAGTATGTAATGCATCTACTGTAAAGGTGAAGACCAAGATCACGATCGAGCGCTTCGTTGAAGCGCTCGTCACATCTGAGGAGTCGCCAGCGTCAGCTCAAAGAGACGAGAAGAACCAGGAGCCTCCAGATCATAGGAAGGAAATAGAGACCGTTGAACTGTCAGGGGAATATCCGACCAGGGTGGTACACAACGGTACTAGATTAACGACAGAGGTATAAGCGGAAATGATTTGTTTCTTAAGAGTCCACGCTAGCGTCTTTGCATGGACTCACACATACGTGCCTAGCCTTGGTTCGAGCATCGCATCCCACCAATTCAATCTCCGCCCTTATTGTGAAAGTAGAAGGCAGAAGATGAGGTCACATAAAACCGAGCAATACGAAGCCATGAGGACAAACATCAGTACAAAGATTGACAACGACCACCGTAGATGATTACCTACTGCTTTGGATCTACTATCGATAAAGAACACGAGTGCTTAAATAAGAAAGTACTTTCCAACCACCCAAGACAATTGGCAAGCTTAACAACTTTATGGTACTAAGTTTCAAAGACAGAGCCACCTAGACATCAACTTCAAGCCACACATTGGCTATCAATGAGAGCAGAAGTCTACGAAGGGACGTAAAGGCTGTTAGACCTAGCGCTTGGTGAAGGACTTTTCAACCACTTGAAGCCAAGCATAATGGTCGGTATGCGTTGGCCTAAGAATCCATGCCACTAGCTTTGAGCAAATGTCACTTCTCCTCCACTTGTCACGTGTCACTTAAATGATGAAGGAGTGACCAACAAACCATGCCTACGTGTAAAGTTCATTTAATGCGAGAACGATGAAGTATTCAAAGGGTTAACTCTTGTTTAATTTGAGGCGTGTTTAATTCCCTTGATTTTTACATGTTGCTCTCCTTTGAGAATGAATGATCTATCCCATCTTAATTTGATTTGGCTCGAGCTAAGCACACTAATGATTGTAATATGCGTTGGCTCTAAACTAGGTCTAACTTATATCATGCCCAACTTAGCGAGGCTTAACTTATATCATGCCCTCATGCATTTAAGCCTAAGTTAGGAAGGCTTAACTTATCCACACCCTTAGTTCGTTATGACCTACCCTAGCTATGTCTAACTTTACGAGGCCTAACTCATATGGGCCAAATTTTGGTAACACAAATGAGAATGTCAAAATTGGAGTTAAACACAAACCTTAGTCATAATTTGGCAACCCCTCACCTCCAACTCCCTTCCTCATCCCACACCACACCCCTTTCTTTTATTCTCCCTTGTTATCACTCATATTTCCCTCCCATAACCATGGACTTAGATCTCAGAGAGTTGAAGTTGGTTTCGACACAAGATTCATAATTCATTACACACTACCAAACTGCATGCCAAAACAATTGGGCAAAGTGTGCTACAATTCACATCATAGCCAAGGTGTTTTTAGACACCTCATTTGCCTTCCCCTTCTAGTTGTTACATTTTGTGGCTTCTTTGCTGGTGTGTTAATGTTGTGGTCGATGCTCTCAGATCTAGTTTTCGGTTCGAGTGTTTTTTAATTTTTGGGTTGGTGTGGTGATGCAATGCTAATACCAAACTCAACCTCGGGTTGTTTCCTTACAGGCTGCTACTTTGATGGTTGTTGGCTTAGCAAATGTGTCCGCTGCTTAATTTTTGAGATTAGGGTTTATACTAGGACTATTGTATTTTTACCTATGAACTAAGTTTGTGTGGGTCTCCCTTTATTTTTTGGTTTGTAGTTTCCTTTTGCTTGGATTTTTTGACACATCCAGATCCCGGACACGCCAGGTGTCAGGAAGTGCTGGCCGACACGTGTTAGGTGACGAAAGCCAATTATGCATGAATAAGTGAAAGAGTAAGAATAAAAAGAGTTGAGTGCGGAAGTAGAAGTGTGGTGAGGGTTAAAAACCCATAATACAGGATGCATAACAGTCAGAACAAAGTAAATAGTGTAGGAGTATAAATTATTCACATCCCCGTGAGGATGGATAAATAAAAGTTAACTACAAATAGGAGTGAATCCTACATAAATTGAAGCAATGTCAGAACCGTCGACCACTGCCAAGGAAGTCCTCGTGTCACCGATAAGAGAACCCGCCTCTAGGTCTTGGAGGAGCGCAAAACATGAAACGGTGAGTGGGTCAAAAAGCAAAGTTTGATAAAACCTTTGTTTTCTAGAGTATACTAACCCCTCGCTGGAAAACAAGTATAGTTTGAAAACACGTCATACCCTTTGGCATGAACCTTAAAATACTATAATAAAAATATACGGGTACTCCCCGACAATGATTACTGACATGCTCACCCATATGTAAACACACAAGTCCAAGTAGCTAAAGTACGAGCAACAGGCTAGGTATAAAAGTAATACGTTGAGTACTACAATGACGCGAGTCTAACGCTAAGCGCTGTGCACAAAGTGCGTCACACAAGTTCGAGTTGCCTAGTGCAACCTAGAACAGACTAGTACCTACAAAGGATCCAAAGCTGCGTAGCGGTACTGGTAGTGACTACTCCAAACGTCAAGGCTAGTCCTGGCCACAAGACTGAGTACTAATACCTGGGGTGTTATACATCTACTGATGAGCAACAGTATAAAACATGTATGGCAATATAATACGAATGTTCTACCTCCAACAATCGTATATGATATGAGTTATGCTAACAGTTTGAAGAAAGCATTGAAAAACCATATGTACATATACATTTATCAAAACAAAGACCCACTCACTCACCTGTAGGTAGCCGGGTCGTAGCCCCCCTGTCCTGGGTAGCCCCGGTAAGCCTTTGGATAAGTCTCACCTATATGAGATATCACTGTAATAATGATTAAACTCATAAAGGTTATTAAATAACTAATTAATTACACCTATCCCTTGTTTGCTCAACTAGGAGGTCCAAAACACCTCGAAAAATATCATACGTACTGCCCCTAGGTAGTACGCGTCGTCACGAGTCGCCTCCCGAAGACGGAATCGGAAAAAGATGCTCCACGCGCGGCTCAAACGCGGGAAGCCGCGACTCCACGTCCGGCTCACGCGCGAGTCAGCCGAGTCGGTCAGAGCTGGTCAATGCTGACGTCAGCGCCAGTCTGGACCGGTTGCTGACGTCAGCGCTGGTCACCTCTGGTCTTTTTCCGGTCGCCGCCAGCCGCCGTTGCCGTCACCGTTGCAGGAATTTTGGCCGGTTTCTGGAAAATTTTTAAAGCTCCATATCTTCTTCATTTCTTGGCCAAATTTTACATGCCATATATCAAAATGAAGCTGGAGAAGAGTAGAATCACGATGTACCTTTGGATTGGTCGTACAAGCTCGGGAAATGGCCTGTAATTACCTCGAAAGTTGAGGTTCACTGTAGCTTTGTCGATCTACGTCAAAACTCAACCAAATCAGGCAAACAACCTATGAAAATTCATCTACTCAACGAGAGGAATACAATGGTGGTAGTTAGAAACCTCACATCGGTCTAGATTGGCCGAAAAATGGTCAGAAAGGTTTGGTTCTTCCGGTTGCGTTTCCCGTCAAACGGTTGGGAGTTTGGACAAACGGTTTGCACTGTTGAGTCCACGGCGTCGAGACGAAGAAGGTGGTGATTTTTGTTCGCCTCGATTCGACGGGTTTTCGTCGGTGTGCACTGTGCACACACGGTGAGAGAAAGGGAGAAAAAGTAAAAAAAACTGGGGAAAAAGAAAAATGACGGGGAAGAAGGAAAAAGGGGAAAAATAAAAGGAAAAATTGGGTCACCAAAACAGTAAACTTACACGCTCCCGTGTACGAAATAAACACGCACGTGTAGAAAATATCCCCCAGGAATTATTTTATAACAAACTTTTTACGGGATGTTACATTTTTTTACTCTATTATATCTTCCTTTATATATGTAAGGTTATGTGTACTATTTGAATGAGCCTAGGCATACAAGTTGGATTGGAAATTTCGATCCAAATCGAAAAATTCAATTTTGAGTCCAAAGATTTCTGTATTCGAATATTTCTGAAATGTTTGGATGAAAATTGGAATGAAACTAGATATTCTGATTTTTTTTTAACTTTTATAGTCATTTACTAATTATATGAACCTTAATTTGTTTCTATATATTTTACAGTGTTAATTGTTAATTTTGCATATGTTATATTTATTATTTTATATATTCGACCATACTATTATACGCTAAAAATAAGGAGTACAAATCATATATACTATTTTATCTTGTTTAATATGATTTTATATTATATACACTGATAAACTTACTTATATACTAGAAATTAGTTTAGATGTATACACAAATAAATAGTAAAAAATTCAGAAAAATCATTGACTTGTAGCTACATAAAAATTTTAAAAATTTCTAACATCTTATAAAATGTAGAAATTTGAATTTTGTTCTGAACATTTTGAGATAAAATCGATTCTAAAAAATCCAAAAAACTCCAAAATGTTCCAAAATTGAATATTCTGAATAATTCCAAAACTCTTTGGATTAATAAAGCTTATCTTTCGCCCAAAACAAAGATTTATACAAGCACATACCATGTGAATACTTTCCTTTAAAGTAATGAGAATACTTTTGCTCACCTCTCATTGATTGATGTTAGATTAGTTTAAATTCGAGATTCGTGTCTTAGATCAATTAAACCAAACTAATGACACATCCCGATCCTGACACGCCATGTGTCGGGAAGTGCTGGCCGACACGTGTTAAGTGACGAAAGCCAATTATGCATGTGCATGAGAAAAGTGAGTAGATTTAGAGTTGGAAGCGGAAGTAAGAGTGCGGTGATGGGTAAAACCCATTATTACAGGGGCATAACAGTCAGAGCAGTGTAAATAGTGCAGAGAATATAAACATTCACATCCTCGTGAGAATGGATAAGCAGAAATTAACTAAAAGTAGGAACAAATCCTACGTAATCTAGAGAAACTGTTAGAACCACCAACCACAGTCGAAGTAAGCCCTCGTCTCACTGGTAAAAAAATCCGCCACTAGTTCCTTGAGGGGTGCAAAACATAAAAGGGTGAGTGGGTCAAAAAGTAAAGTTTGACAAAACCTTTGTTTTCAAGAGCATATTATCCCCTCGCTAGAAAACATGTATAGTTTTTGAAAAATACGTCACTCCCCGGTACGATCCTTAAAATACTATAATAGTAATACGGGTACTCCCTGAAAACCAATGGTAAAATCATAATGGATTGCTCGAAAACAAAATTGAATGCTCACCTATATGTAAACACACAAGCCCAAGTAGATAAGCTATGAGGACAGTCTAAGTATATGAGAAATACGTTGAGTACTACAATGACGTGAGTCTAACGCTAATCATTGTGCGCAAAGCGTGTCACACACAAGTTAGAGTTGCCTAGCACAACCTAGAACAGGCTAGTACCTACAATGGATCCAAAGTTTTGTAGCGGTACTGGGTGTGATACCTCCAAACGTCAAGGCTAGTCCTGGCCATAGGACTGAGTACTGATACCTAGGTGTTCTACATCTATTGATGAGCAACAGTATAGAAAAATGTATGGCAAATATAATACGGATGTTCTACCTCTAACAATCATATATTTATATGAGTCGTGCCAACAATTTAAAGAAAGTAGTGAAAAACCATACATAATAATATATTTTTCAAAACAAAGACCCACTCACTCACCTGTAAGTAGCCGGGTCGTAGCCCCCTATCCTAGGTAGCCCTAGTAGTCCTCTGGATAAGTCTCACCTATATGAGATATCACTATATTAATGATTAAACTCATAAAGGTACTAATTAAACTAATTAATAAAACCTATCCCTTGTTTGCTCAACACGGAGGTCCGAAACACTCCGAAAAATACCATACGTACTGCCCCTAGGTAGTACGCGTTGTCACGAGTCGCCTCGCGTTGACGGAAGTTGAAAATAATACCCCACGCGCCCCTACGCACGGCTCACGCGCTGGGTCAAACTGACAGTTAACTAACGGCGTCAGTTGATGCCGTTAGATTTAACGGAAGATTCTGGTATCTCCGTTAAATCTAACGGAATATTCCTAACGACGTTAAAAGAATATACTTGAGAATATTCCCAGTTTGAATCGGTTGCTGACGTCACATGCCAATTTGGATTGGGTTCAGGCCGGTTTGAACTGGTCACCGCTGCAACTCGAGCTGGTCGTCGGCGCCGCCATCCGCTATCGCTATCGCCGGAAAACTGGCTGGTTTCTTGGCCAAATTTCACGTTCTTTATCTCAAAATGAAGCTAGAGATGAGTAGAATGACGGTATACCTTTGGTTTGGCCTAAAAGGCTGGAAAAATGGCCTGTATTTCCCTCGAAAGACTGCGGCTACTGTAGCTCATCGATCTACATCAAAACTCGACCAAATAAAGTAAATGACATATGAAATTCATCTATTCAACGAGAGAAATCCAATGGTAGTAGTTAGAAACCTCACCTCGGTCTAGAATGGTGAGAAAATTGTCGAGAAGGTCTGGTTCTTCCATGTGCTTTTTCCGTCAAACAGTTGAGAGTTTGGACAAACGGTTAGCACCGTTGAGTCCAGGGTGTCGAGACGAAGAGGGTGGTGACTTTAGATCGCCTCGGTTCGACGGGTTTTCGACGACGTGCACTGTGCACACACGGTAAGAGAGAGAGAGAGAGTAAGGAAAATAAGGAAAACGTGACGGGGAAGAGGGAGGAAGAGTGAGCTATTTTGGTTTTTGGGGGTATTGTGCACCACCAAAAACAGTAAAATTACACGGTTCCGTGTACAAAATAACACGCACGTGTCCAAAATATCCCCTCGAAAATTATTTTATAACTTTTTATGAGATGTTACAACTAATCTAATGATAACTAATGGGAGAGAGGCGACAATTACCCCACTTTTTGGAGAAATTTTTCAAAGTGCTCGGTGTTACAGCCGGTCCCGAAAAATATCAATATTTTATTCCCTGAAGTGGGAAATGACAAAAATGCCTCTGGTTGACCTTTTGGTTGACTTTCGTGTAGTGGCTCGTACGACCATTCCCTTTGTATTTTCTTGCTGTGCTCGTCGTTACGAACGCGTGGACGCGAGCGGGACGTCATTCGGAGTACGAATGGAAATTCTACGAATGTTGGATTACCGATGTTTCCCGTATTTTGGAATTGGACTGTTTGGTAGGTGGGTTTGGGGCCCAGTCTTCCTGTTGGCCCATTTCCCCTTGTCCCCCCTATCTGTTTGACCTCTCCGTGTCACTGTCTCTCCCTCACTCTCTACAACTCACTCACTCCCCTCTCATCTCTCCCGTTCTCTTCCTCTCCGAGCCAAACTAGTGGCTCAGCCACCACTCCCAGTCAAACCATCATTTCAAACCGAGCCCAGTCACTCAGACCAAGCCCATAGAACCCCAGCTCGAGCCTCGGGCTCAATTTCTCAGAAACTCCGGCGAGGCCCCGTGCCTTGTCTGTTGAGTCTCTCGGTGAAACTGACCTCGGTGGTCCTCGATCTAGCCACCATTCGACTCCTCGAGGTCCCTAGGACCTTGATCGAACCTTGGATGGCTGAGATTGAACGAGAATCGACGATCGAGAAATTGGCCATTTTATGGCCGTGACTTCTTTCCCATATTCCGGCCACCTCCGGGTAGTGATCGGCCTCCGAATTGGTAAAATCTCATTCCCCTCACTCCCAGCTTCATTTTGGTACTTGAATCGTGTGATTTGGCCTTGAAATGAGTGAGATATGACAAGTTGCGGGTTTCCGGCCAAAATTCCCAAATTCCGGCGAAGCTCCGGCCGGCAATTGCAGCGGTCGCCGGCGAGTGCCGACCTGGCCCTGACGTCAGCCAACTGGTGATGACGTCATCAACCCGGTCCAAACCCAGTTGGACCGGAATATTCCAAAGGTATTTTCCGTCCGTTAACTTTAACGGCGTTAAAGGAATATTCTAACGCCATTAGAGTATTCAATTAACTTTGACGGCGCGTGTCACTGGCGAGTGCTCGGCGCGTCACCGGCGCGTGACCACGCGTGGGACCTCACAGCGGCGCATGACAGCCCACGGCGGCAGTATTGGGTTTTTCAACCCCGGAACTCCATTTTGGGGTTTCCGAACATCGTTTTCTTCGTACTTTTCAATGTCTTTATTAATTGTGGGTGTTCTAACCTAGGTTTGGCGACCCATGGAGTACGGAGAGCGTACAAATGGGCTATTCCGGCAAAGGTTTATGTGAGTGGGCCCCTTCCTTATTAAATTAAATATTTCACATGTTTTGGAAATTAATATTAGGCTATGCCTATGCTTTTAAATGTTATTTATCGTGTTATGTTAGTGAAGTTTAGTATTGTTTTATTATATTTATACTTAGTTCACTAGTATGTGACTCGGCTATGGCGTTTTCAGTATTTTGGTATATTCTTGGTATTCCGGATACGGCATCCGTGAATACCTAATTAATAAGTTTACTATGTGGTTTATTTTAGAAAGGAATTTACCCCACCTTATTTTATTTAGAAATATTCTGTGGTATGTTTTATACACGCTCACTAGGAATGCTTACACAGTGTTATTAGTACTGTCCGGGGCCAGGACCATCTTTACGTGTATGTTCACATGCACCGACACTCTCACTTTGGATCCATCGTAGGTGCCAGCCTGTTCTAGATTGCCTTGGCGACTAGAACTCGTTGTGACGCGCTTAGCGCCAACTTCACGTGTATGTAGTACATGAGCGTAACATTATTCGTACACCCAGCCTGTTCATGGCAGAATATCTCTGTATGAACTCATGTGTCTGTCAAACTTATCGAGCGTATCCCCTACTGATTTATATTGTGATTTAAACTGGATTTCACTGATGCCACGAAGGCTTCTACTGATTTACGGGTTTCCCGTATTATGTTATTATACGAATTTCAGAGAAAGTATTTTATACCAAGTTGTGGTTTTGTACCCGTTTTGGAAAACAAGTACATTTCCGTACTTACACTGTTTTCTACCTACTATCGTAGTATGTTTCAAGAAAGGTTTTTACCAGAACTATTACTTGATTTTGACGGTGAGGGGTTACTATTTTCAGAAAGAAAAGGTTTTATTTAAATAACTACTTATGGCCCACTCACCCTTCTGTTTTGCGCCCCTCCAGGACTAGTGGTTTGAAGCTCTTGACGTCGAGATGCGGTGGTATGACACTGTAGGAAATTCTTGTATTTGTAATCATTCTGTATTCTCCTACTCTTCTCCACAATTATTATTTTATTTATTCTTCTCAGCCCGCATACTTCCTTGCACTCTGAGCTTAATTTTACTTCGGTTTGCTTAATTATTCTTCAATTCTTTCAAATGGCTTTCGTCACCTCACGAGGTGTCGCCCAGCACACTCGACTTTTGGGTGTCCACCTGTATATCTGGGTCGGGGTGTGTCACTCGGTGTTCAAGCGGGTAGTCCACGTGGCATAATACAAGTGGAGTGGAGGGACATGAAAAAGTATATCATTTCCTCCACTTGAATTATGATATGTGTAATACCGCTTAAATACCCGACACTTGGAAAAATATCTCATTTTAGAGTGAGCAAAAATGAACTCCAAATTAACACCCATGGTGCCTGATCTAGTGGCCAGAATTAACTGAAAAAACAGCAAATAGATTGGATCCCCCTCAAAAACATGTCACTGTATTATTTCCAACTGTTCCAAATGGAGGCAACGAAATAATGACGTGGCGTACGCAGTATTATAAACCCAGAAACTTGTTTTTGTTTTTTCTTTTAAAAAACCAAAATAGTAGAAACTATAAAAAGAGAATGCAGCTGGGAAAGAGAGAGAAAATTAATGATTGAATTTTCTCGTCTCCCAAACAAGATCACAGAACCCTTTTTCCTACATTTTAAATCCTTTTGGAATCTCACAACTGTCAACGGCAAAAGAGAGCTTCTGCATTGCTGTGCGCCAAACAGGGCCTTAGATCTGAATGAGAACCCACATTCTCTGTAAGTGGGTCCAAAAAGCTATTTCTTCTTCTGCTCTCAATTGTTTCCATTTCCTTGCATTTCAATGTCTTTGTGGTTTTTTAAGTATTTGGTCAAGTCTTTTTCTCTGCTCTGTTTGGTTTCCGAGAAAATTCCAAGGAAAATTTGAAAAATAGTAACTTGTGCATCCCATTGTTGATTGATTACTGTCAGGAAACAATCAGAATTATTTATTTATTTATTTATTATTCCTTGATTTTTAATTTTCAGGGTTCAGAGAATGTGCATTCGAATTCTAGATCTTTAGCTGTAAATGTAGGGAATTTTTTTTGGGGACTAATATATGATATAAGCTTGAATTGGATTCGAATTTCGAAAGAAGAACAAAAAAAATGGTGTTTTGGGAAGGTTATGTGAGTGATGAGGCAATGGGTACCTTTGCCCCAATTGTGGTTTACTGGTTGTATGCGGGGGTTTACCAGTTGTTGCCGCCTTTGGACAATTACCGGTTGCATACAAGAAGAGAGGAAGACGAGAAGAACTCGGTGTCTCTCCCCTCTGTCGTTAAAGGTGTTTTGCTTCAACAGCTCGTCCAAGCCACCGTTGCTCAGGGGCTCTTCTTGGTCAGTTACTTCAACTTGTTCGTTATTTCAATTACGCCAATTTATGCTGAATGTGCTTCGTTTTCATCCGTGCTCATAGATGTAAATACATTATGGATATGTGCCTGCATAACTATTGAAATTAGTATCGAGTGACGGTTCTTAAGAATTAGACATGATCCAATTGCAGGCTGTTTGAGAATCACCTTCAAATACACTAATGTAGAAAGTTGCTCAGTGCAATGTATCGATCTTTCTCCTTGTATTTTGGATTTACCTTCAACATGTTCTAGACGCTTTAGACACAAGACCCTACTTGAAGTCTCTGAGGACGATGTCCTGATCTTGTCTTGATTGTCTTGCTTGCTTTATTCCATCTAGACTCTGGCTTTAAACTTGATGCCTTTTGAGTCTCCAAGTTTTCCCGCTCATTTGATGTCTTTGTTCATGCATATCATTGTTCAGTACAAATGCATGCCATGTAATTTGCCATCCTACAATTCTAGATTTTATATTTGCCTGTATTTATTGCATTATTTGGTGAAGCACTTCACTACAACCTTTGCCAATGGGTTCTTCAACAAAATAAATAGATAAATAATTTAACCTTTGACAATGGGTGGCTCTAAACACCAGCTGCCTTCCATACCTACCAAATGAGACTACTGAAGAGACCTGTTAATTCTACGGTTTTTAGTCATGAAACACTGAAACATGGAAGAGAAACATAAAAAAGTTTACGCTCTGAAAGGATGCTCCTTTAGATTCTCCTAAACATGTTTTCATGTGAGACATTCTTTGAATTCATAACAGTTCCTAGGTCAAGCTAAATTGATGTATCATAGCATGTTGATGACTAACTTGGGAATTTGAACTGTACTTAATAAGTCGGCATTTGTCCCATATACCATCAATCTTGCTTGTTTCCTTCTTGTTAATGCTGCCATGCAGAAGGATGGCATGTTAATACTTTGCATCATGGCGCCACTGCCACATATTGTCCTTTTAGAGAACTGGGTTCCTCTGGCCCAAACATTAAACGAAATAAAATTGAAATAGGAAAAACAATTTTTCTGTACCTAAAAGCATAGTGAGGTGGGCCTTAAAAGGCACTAGGAATATTACGAAATCTAGGCTTTTCTGGGGATAACTATAGTCCTTTAGGCACTCTGCTGGTACATTGTGATATTTGTAAAAGTAGACTCATGGAGCTGTGATGCATGTTTTGACTTTTGAGATGTTAGATCCAGGTTATAAGATATGTTTTAAGATCTGGACAACATTGATGTGCAGAGTACAACGTGCGCGATGACATTTATCGTTTTTCTATGTGAGTGATGACCGATATATTCATATAGTTAAGCTTAAGATTAGCAGCAGTTTTCTTAATAATTATTCATCCTTACCTAGCTGGTTAATTTCGTTGTCATCACTGGGCTTTATCATTCACTACTTTAAGACTTTGGTGTAGTCATAGGCTGTAGTATGCGATGACTGTTATCTGTTCGCTTGCTTGTGCCCGTAGGGTAGCTTGTCTGTCATTTTTTACTGATCTCATAGAATGTCAGTGCTTTCTGGAGATAACTATAGTACTTTAGGCACTTTGCTGGCGTATTGTGGTTTTCGTAAAAGTAAACACATGATGCTGTGATGCATGTTTTAAGATATGTTAGATTCTATGTTATTGAATAATAAAGCTACTGTGTACCATATTTAGGAATACAGTCTGTAATTCCAAAGTCAGTTTGATTTGTTAATTATGATACAGTATTACATGTCAGGTTGAGTACGACTGTTGTGTCAAAGAAGATAGTTCAACAATATGTTTTCTTCCATCCCCTTCCAACTGACAAGGATTTGACAACAAATGAATAGAGAGTTTAGAGTGTAGCCTAGCTCTGTTCTCAATGGGGTAGGTCTTATAGGTCAGTTTTCTCTTTTATAAGAGGGACACACTTGAGACACCATTGTAGTAGATCAATCGCCTAGGTCTGTGTGTGTGTGTGTGCGTGCGCGTGTGTGTACGTCTACAGTGGTGAACTTGATGTTTAGAATTTAACGGTGGTTCTCAAAATTAATGTAAACCTTAAAAATCAAGAAAATAGAACTTTCTAAACAAATTGGAAAGGAGAAGATTGCTTTAATGGTTCTGAAAGAGTCTAAACGAATTGTTTTAGAAATGATAAAAAGGTCTAGTACGTGAACATTTTTCATTTTCTGTTGCAAATACTAAATTTATCGATAACAGGTTTATATGAAAGTACAGGCTTTTAGCATGATATACATTCTTCTGATAGCTTAAGCTTTTGGTTTCTAGTGGTTCTCTAGTATTGGATGAAAGCACCAGTGCTGGAGGTACTGGGTTGGAAATCTCAATCTCAATTGAAATTTTTTGTTGGTTTGCAAGGTGGAGGGTGGGGCTTTACTTATTATTTTTTTTCCTCCTTGTATTTTTCTGTATCAGAGTTCTGGTTGCAGAAGGTATTGTGTTCAAGACCTCCAATCTGACCAAGCTAACACCTTTCCATAAGCTGCACCTTCCCTCAATGATTATTCTCCACTGCTTTGTCGGTTTGCAAGGTACATGCTGCGCTGCACCTATAATTTCTCGCTGTCTCCATTTGTTTGTCTCCCCACGTGCAAGAAGGTGTTGCATATGGAAAGGTGTCAGCTTGATCTACATTTTTACCCATTCCCTAATAGCCTATGCTTTTAGTGTCTAGTTAGGATTTTTTTAAAAAAAAACCCAAGATCGCGCACACTAAATTTGGGATTGCAGATACAGAAAACAACAGACCATAACACAAGGAAATCACCTCTTCCAATCACTTGCACTTGCGTAATCTCACTCCTCCCAGCCATTCTCAGTAGAGAACCCTCATTAGACTCAAAAAATAAAAAAAACTCATGCTAAGAAAGTTTTTCTCTTAGATTTCAACTTCAGAATAGACAAAACTCAAAAGTCTCCATGATAACATGTATAAGGGCAGAATCCGAAGAGGAGTGCTTATGGGCTCTATAAAGTCCTAATTTACAATAGGAAAAGGAAGCCAAATCCCAACTGGAAACCACACTAGTGGCTGTTTAATAGAGGTGTAGTTAAAAAAAATATTATATATTGACTTATTTATCCTTAATGCATGTTAAAAAATACTTAATAAATGTTGTATTTCCATAATGTTTCTAACTTCTCAAGAAGCTGTACATGCTTGATAAGTTGGAAACATTTTGGCTTCAATAAGAAGGTGTCCATGTTGACGAAGTATTACGTACCTACAAACTCAAAGCGTGGCATGGCATCAACTCTAAAAACTAAAGCATTGTCCCAAACAACTTTAGAAAAATATTTTAGTTCATCTTAAACTGTTATTTGTGATATTGCATATTTTTGTACTAATTGACAATTATTACTATGTGGAGGCGTGTTTCCTTAAGATGGGACCAAGAAAAATGATAACTTATTACAATGTATAGTTTATTCCTATACATAACTGGTCCCAAGTTGGGACCAGAATTTTTTATGACTTTAAGGAGGCTATTCCTTTATAGAGTATTAATTTAGAGAGGTTTTACTGTATATCATAATGGATATAACTTGAACCAGGGAAAATTCTATTGTTGCCATATTTGTCCCACAACTTATAGTCTGATAAATAAAAATTTAATCAATCTGATATTCAAGTGTTATAAGTTCTGTGTTATGAAACATTTTGTACCCTCGTCCTCTCATCTGTGCGCAAGCCCACCTTGTTGCATAATCTGATTGCTTCTGCATTTCTTTTGAGAAATGAAAAGTTTTACAGGTGAGGTGAGTAGTATTTTCATATAGTAGAATTTCAAGTTATTTTTCTTACATTGGAATCTTAAATAACACATAATTATATACATAATTGAGTAATAGCCTTTTGATGAAATTTCGCAAAACCCTCTTTGCATATTTTTTTAGACTCATGGAAAAGTACTTGGTTGTATATATCTTACTAGTGTTCACAAGGGATTTTATTTAGAATTTATGTTCTGATTTTGCAACTATGCTTTTGATGACCATAAAGTCCTTCAACACCCCATGTTGGCGTTGAAGATGTTGTCTGTTTAGCTGATAAGGAAGAAGTTACCTGAAACACCTTTAACACACATAATGAGATCTCCTTTAGCTTATGGTGTGACGTAAATCTTAACTTCTTAACCCTTTGATCTGTTTCAGGAATTTACTAAGTTGTTTTTTTATTAGTATTTGTATTTCATTTTATGGGATGCATAATTGTCGGGTCTAATGTTTGAGAAGAAGCCATCTTTTCTTACATTGCTTTAGGGTAAAAAGGCCATTGTGTAGAGGACTCGGTGTCCTTTATATAGATGGCTTTCTTTTTTTATATTTGTTTTACTTGGGTTTTTCCTTTCTCTTTTTGTTTAGCAGTTGAAGAGTTTTTAACTTGTAATTATGTATAGTCAATGTGGTTGATCTGCCAAAGATTTGAGATTGAAAGCCTTGGTTTTTTGATGGGTGGATTCAGTCGCTTTACTGTCTTACGTGAGGTGTATGGTTTACCTTCTCTACAATTTGGACAGTGATGTAGCTTAGGCAATGTTAACTGATTCATATTTCGTTGTGATCTGTGACTCATAGTAGGTCTTTATTCGTAGGAATGTCTATTTCCCCCCAGTGATGGCTGAGACCAATACATTCCTTACCAATTTTCTGTTTGTAGTGAACTGTTAGGACCTCTATGTGTCCAATTTGGAAGGTCTTGCTATCAGCTATTATTCGGACTAATAAGTTCATGCATTGTTGCTACAGTTGACATCGAAGGCGAATATCTCGGGGATCACAATTCAGCCCTCGATACCTGTGCAGATTGTTCAGATTGTTATCGCAATGCTAGTAATGGACACATGGCAGTACTTTGTGCACCGGTACATGCATCAGAACAAGTTTTTGTACCGCCATGTCCACTCTCAGCACCACAGACTCGTCGTTCCCTATGCAATTGGAGCCCTTTATAATCACCCGCTTGAGGGTCTCTTGCTCGACACATTTGGCGGGGCCCTCTCGTTTCTAGTCTCAGGGATGACAGCACGAACGGCTGTTATATTCTTCTGCTTTGCCGTGATTAAAACTGTTGATGATCACTGTGGGCTTTGGTTGCCTGGTAATATATTCCATCTTTTATTCCAGAACAACACTGCTTATCATGACATACACCATCAACTTCAAGGCTTGAAGTACAACTATTCCCAGCCATTCTTCCCGATATGGGATAAGCTTTTTGGTACCTACATGCCGTATAATCTTGTCAAGAGACCGGAAGGCGGGTTTGAAGCGAGGGCAGTGAAGGCAATGAAAGACTAGTTGACTTGAACCACAGCAGTTTACAGATTCAATCTCACTCCACGCTGAGAAATTATTTTGCTGAGGCGTCGCTCATTCATGGAAATCTGAATTAGAATCGTTGGATCGAGGCTATGTTTCTAGGCTCTAGCAGGAGGGTTTTGCTGTTCGAGTTAGTCGCTTTTTGGTTGTGGCAGTTATTTTCTCTTTGCCTGGTTGTGTTAATTCCACCAACCAGCCTTTTGCATTGTAATTGTGAGATTCTGGACTGTCTAATTTGTAGCATATTTTGTTCATTGATGTACTTGTTTGTATGTGGCGTGAAAATATTAGATTTGTCTTCAAAGAATTCAATTAAACGAACGAACACGATGCGAAAGTTTAGCTTGATTACATGATTCATCTTACTATTTCAGAAGTTACACTTGATTAAGGATAAAATGCTCTATTTTCGGACGATTTCAAGTTTCGGTGTCATGTCACCAGACTGAATCATCCCTAAGTAAATCAAATCCGACCTGTCTTTGATCGTTATCCTAATCTCCGGCGCCTATGTGGAGTAATTTAAGGTGGTACCATCTTGGAAATCATCACTTCCGCCATGCGCTTCATATTAATCAAGAAGATCAGGTTTTCAAAGGAGAAAAAAGGGTACCATAACACAAAATCTGGTAAGCCTCCTTGCTCTAGCTGGTTTAATGAAATTGATCGACAACATGACGCTAACTGGGGCATTGCAATAACCCAAACCATTGAACGAAACTGACACCCCAATTTGATCCGAGCTCACGTGGATGCCAAAAAATCCACGCACGAATACGAATCAGTGTGTTGGCCCAACCTCATCTGCACACTAGGAAAAACACACCTCAGCACCAATGCTGTGCAACACTAAGCATCATGATCACCGGAGATACAGGGTTCTTTAACCTACATACAACAAATTCTTGAAGACACTGTTGTAGATACCTTCCTGTTTTTATGCAGGCAAAGCTTCCAACTAAGAAGACTTACAGTGACCAATTCAAACGTCCAGACAGGGCATCAGAGAGCCGCAAACCCTTCAATTTCATTCTTCCAACACTCAAAAGCATACGAGGGAGAGCTTTGGCTAGACAATTTGTCTGCCTTATACCATGCAATACGGTGATCAACCACCCCAAATCTGAGACAGAACAATGTACAGCAAAAGTGTGTTTCCGCAGTGCTGCAGTTACAGGGTCACTAAAGATGGTTTAACGGCTGTGGCAGTCCATTCGAAACTTATCTTCCCTGAATCCTGGGAATTAAGTGTACAACTAATGATTGATTTGGACTAAAACAAATTGAATAATTACTGACCGTCACTGGAACAGTATCAAAACACCAGAGAAGGGATATGTTCTTTCAAAATACCTCTTCAAATTAACTGGAAATCACTTCTTCCGAAACTCCCAGTTAGCTTATAACATATGAATGTCACCAATAATCTCTGCAAGAGCACAATCCTTCTTTAAATCTGTGAAACCGGGCTCGATCCCTCACAATTATTTCCCTGTTATAAACCTTCGAAACAAGTTTGATCACAACATGGCAATCGTCGCATATTCTGAGGTTCTTAATCACTTGAATTGGTGTCCCCTCACTGGTACTAATCAAACCAAACGCCACACCCAATTTCTCGCAGTGGTAACTCAATGCATTCTCTTTTTCCTCTTCCCCTATATCATGCAGCACATTATTAGTCTTGGCCGCATATCCAAAGGCTTTAATCCTGAACATGATCTCATCCAGCTTTGCATAAATCTCACGCCGATTATCATGGCTTTGATCACCATTCACGAACTTGTGTATCACACCTTCCACTTCTATGTAACCAAAACCCGGTATCTTCTTCACATCTCTTCTCTTCATGGCCTCCCTCACCCTGCCTACATCGTCCCATCTCTCATGAGCCGCGTAAACATTTGATAACAAAACGAAATCACCACAACCCTTAGACCCCATCTCAACCAGTTTATGAGACGCCAGTTCTGCCATCTCCACATTCCTATAAGTCTTGCTAGCACCAAGTAAAGTCTGCCACAGTACCACATCAGGAAACATAGGCATAGAATTTATAATCTCGTAAGCCTCTTGAATCCGCCCTGCTCGTCCCAGCAAATCAACCACAGTCCCATAATGCTTAACATTAGGGGCAACCCCATGCCCTGCCATCGAATTAAATAACCTAACTCCATCTTCCACCAGTCCGGCATGGTTGCAGGAACACAAAGCAGCAAGATACGACACTGCATCCGGACATACCCCACTTTTATCCATCTGTCCGAAAAGCTCAAGTGCTTTATCACCATTGCCATGCATAGCAAACGCCATAATCATCGTATTCCACGTTATTAGATTCTTCCCACATTTCATATTCTCAAACACCCAATATGCTTTGTCCTCAAAGCCGCATTTCGCATACATATCAATAACCGCATTGCAAACAATGACGTGCATATCAAGCTTCCCATCCACTATATAGGCATGTATTTTCTCTCCTCTTTTGAGTGCACCCAATTGCGAACAGGCGGAGAGCGCACCGAGAACCGTGACTTCATTAGGCTTCAAACCCTCTTCCTCGCTCATTCTTTGAAACAAAGCTATAGCTTCAGCGGGTCGATTCCCCTGAGCCAACCCAGAAATTAAAGCATTCCAACAAGCAATATCCCTCTGACCCATTTCATCAAACACCTTCTGTGCAAACCCCAAATCGCCCACTTTCGCATAAACGTCCAGCAAAGTGGTTCGCAGCAGCACGTCGGCTCCAAATCCGAACTGTACAATCTGAGAGTGAATCTGCATTGCCTCAGAGAAAGCCAACGCACGTGCGCACGCCTTTAGAGCGAAGGAGCACGTGAGGGCGTCGACCTTATGGGAAGCTTGGGACATAGTCTTGTACCATGTGATGGCTTGGGTGGGTTGGAGGCTCTGGGCGAGGCCTCGAACGACGGCGTTCCATTGATTGGTGGAAGGGTTTTGGAGGTGGCGGAAGAGGGCTGTGGCGTAAGGGAGGTTGGCGACGGGGGAGAGGGCGCAGCGCTCGAGGAGTGCGGTGGTGAGGGAAGGGTAGAATTGGAATTTGTCACTGGTTAGAAGGTGGGCTTGGAGTTGTTTGACGCGCGCGAGGGAGGTGCATTTCTGTAACAAGGACTCCAAGTTGGCCATATCCATGCCCATGAGTCATGACACTCGAATGGGAAGGCCTTTTGTATCTACCTCGTTTTGGCTTTTTGGGGGTTAGGCAGGAGAATTACTTATATGGAACAGGTTCACCATTACGTGGCATCCTGTATTCAATAGTATATTATTAAGTGCAAGTTTTCTTTATATGATAATGTATTATTAGATTGCGATGCCACGTGACAGTGAACCCGTTTCATGTAAGTTGCTCTCGTTAGGTAGAACTTCTGGTTAATCAAGGCTGTTCCAAAACAGTTTTTGTTTTTGTGAATACAAAAAGGGTTGAAAAATGTATTTGGCAAACTGTTTTGTGAAAATAAACTCAGAAAATGAAACACGCATAAAACAATATTTAGCCTAAAGTTCTATAGGACATCAAGTTGATGTTTACTTTGTTTTTTAAAAATAATTTTTAAAATAATAGAAAATAAAATATACATTATAAAACAAAGTTAGAGTTTAATAAAATATAAAACGACGTGTACCACCACTCCCGTCACAATCCCCATCTCCACCACCACAACATTCTCACCCGTCTCACCATTACGACCACCATCGTCATCACCACCACCACTACCTCCCACCACCATTGCCGCCACCACCACCATTATGACATTCTCCACCCCAGTACCCTCACCATTGCCATTGCCACCGCCACCTCCACCTCCACCATCTCCACCCCCATTACCCTCACTACTACCACCACTCCAACCACCATTGCTACGAACACCACTTTCATCTCAACCACCATCTCTACCACCACTGCCACCAATACTACCAAACACAAATTTATATTTTATGTTTGACATTTTAGATATTGGTACCATACAAGTTTTCAATGTTTTCATTCTCAAAAGTCATTTTCGGATTAAACCGCCAGACGCATTCTCAAATCATAAAAGTACAAAATCATATTTTTCGTTTTTGTTTTACAAAAAAGTTTTTCAAAACGTTACCAGACGAGCCCTCACAGGCACGGATCCAACCTTGGCTGGGTGTGCTGTAGCCCATCAGAGATTTGAGACGCAGAAAAATATATAGATAGTTAACCCGTTAAACCATCTTGCTATTCATCTACAGCCCACTCGATATCGCTCTTATCAGTTCACCTCCTACTTCTTTTCTGTCATTGTTTTGTATAAATAAACTTTATATACACCCGATGTATATTATATATGATTCTTTCATGAGCGTTATAATTGAAGATGTATAAATAAATAATCAAGGTTTAACAGGTTGTATAAAATTTAAAAAAGTTTCATAAAAACATATGAGACTTTGCCAAAAGTGTTAGGCGAGAAAAAAAATTAGTTAAAGGTTCAGCCCACCCAATTTTTTAATCATAGATCCGTGCTTGGACCTTTAGCTGATTTAAATCTAAATTTGAGATTCCATTAACTTTTCTCGCTTTAATTGATGGAGCCACCTTCTAAAATGTAAAAACAATGTTAAATTACTCGCATTTTAAAAATAAATAAAAAATGCGAGTTTACGTTTTTATTTACAATTTTCGGCAAAGATTGATATTGAGTGATGCTATTGCCACCCACCAATCCTATTTTTTCACCCACTTTTTAATGTAATTTTTAATAACAACTTTACTCATATGTAAAATGACGTAAAAACCTCAACAAAATAGAATAGATAATAGAGTAGTTTTTTTTTTTTCCAGAAATCTCGCTCCTCTCTCTACACCTCAGTGTTCCCATAAATCTTCATATCAATAATTCTTAGTTTTAACTAGGGGTGGGCAAACGGGCCCTGGACCCGTGGGTCGGGTGGGTCCAAGCAATTCGGGGCGGGTCCGGGGTGGGTCCAAAATTTTTATAGGGACAACGGGGCGAAGCGGGGGTCCACAAATTTTGTGGGGCGGGGCGAGTCCAAACTCCAAAATAAACGGGGGCTCGGACTGGACCTATGTGAATCAATCTGAACTGTTGATTTGAACCTAGTAGTTGTCCCCTAGACCAGAAAGTCAGAGACCTCTCCTCTCCAGTCTCCATTCTCGATCGAAGTTTGAGTTCGACCTCCACCCCTAGACGGCTAGACCACTAGACCTCTCAGCTCGTTGTCCCTCTGCGCCACCACCTCCACGGTTCCACCATCTCGACCCCCACCAACTGGACATCCAGCTTCCCCCATTTCGACCCCTGGGTTTCACTCAGTCTCAGTGTCCCTCTGCACCACGACCTCCCCGCAACTTTCCAGGTCCCTCTCTCACTCCTAGTCTCTCTCGATCTAAGTTTGGTTTCCGAGAATTTCAGAGGTAGTTTCCGTGAATTTCATAGGGAATTTACGAGAATTTCAGAGGAAATTTTCTTGGGTTTTTGATTCCTTGGGTTTTAGAGGAAATTTTAGATGTGTAATGTGTAATTGTGTATGTTTTTTATTTTGCAAGACCGAGGCTTGTGGTTTTGATTCCCAATTAACACAGAGGCTTGTTGCAGAACTGATTCAACTGAATTGGAGGTGAATTTTTTGTGCAAT
The DNA here is from genome assembly GCA_018257905.1 of Gillenia trifoliata. Taxonomy (NCBI): domain Eukaryota; kingdom Viridiplantae; phylum Streptophyta; class Magnoliopsida; order Rosales; family Rosaceae; genus Gillenia; species Gillenia trifoliata. The sequence goes on along the minus strand of CM031080.1, from coordinate 8,532,905 downwards.
TCATTGTTTGTGTGTGCAATTCATATGTCGAAAAATATGTGAGATTGATGTAGTGTGTTGCAATTGCATAATGTCTCAAAGCATGTTAATAACTGGTTGTTTATAGTGTGCTGCAAGTGATGTAGTGTGCTGCTGCAATTGCATAATGTGCGGCAATTGCTTAAATAGATTTGATATAGTGTGATGCTTTCTGTTTGTATTATGTCAAGTGATTAAAATGATCAATTTTCTCAGGGAATGCACCATGCTATCTATGTGATGCTGTCATAGAATATATAGTCTCGTATTGATGTTTTGACTAATATCATGGTATCTACTTCAATAGTTTGACAAACTGTATTATTTATAATCTAGCAGCTCCAGACAAAGCTTCACAAAAGTAAAAGCAGTCTGAAGAGGAGGAAGAAGAAGGAGAGATTAATAAATTCAGGCCTTCAACATATCAAACTTTGTTGGGTTGCAAAGTTATTGTGCATTCATGCATTCATACCACATCATGCATGCTGCTACTGGCGTAATGTTTCCAAATAAGATGTTAAGAAATGAATTAAGGTGCTTTAAGTTATGAACTTGTGTTAATAACATAGTCTCAATACCATTTCAATATTTAGATTTAGATTACCCCAAGCAGTGAGAAATAAACTACTGCCCGAATAAATTAAAATAATAATTTAAACCTTTTTGTAACATCCCGTAAAAAGTTTGTTATAAAATAATTTCTGGGGAATATTTTCTACATGTGCGTGTTTATTTCGTACACGTGAGCGTGTAAGTTTACTGTTTTGGTGGGTGCACAATACCCCCAAAACCCATTTTTTTCCTTTTCTTTTTCCCCTTTTCCTTCTTCCCCGTCACTTTTCTTTTTCCCCAGGTATTAGTACTCAGTCTTGTGGCCAGGACTAGCCTTGACGTTTGGAGTAGTCACTACTAGTACCGCTACGCAGCTTTGGATCCATTGTAAGTACTAGCCTGTTCTAGGTTGCACTAGGCAACTCGAACTTGTGTGACGCACTTTGTGCACAGCGCTTAGCGTTAGACTCGCGTCATTGTAGTACTCAGCGTATTACTTTTATACCTAGCCTGTTCCTCGTAGCTTAGCTACTTGGGCTTGTGTGTTTACATATGGGTGAGCATGTCAGTAATCATTGTCGGGGAGTACCCGTATATTTTTTTATTATAGTATTTTTGAGGTTCATGCCCGAGGGTATGACGTGTTTTCAATAACTATACTTGTTTTCCAGCGAGGGGTTAGTATACTCTTGAAAACAAAGGTTTTATCAAACTTTGCTTTTTGACCCACTCACCGTTTTATGTTTTGCGCCCTTCCAGGACCTAGTGGTGGGTTCTCTTATCGGTGACTCGAGGGCTTTCTTCGGCGGTGGTCGGCAATTCTGACAGCTTCTCCCGTTTATGTAGGATTCGCTCCTACTTTTAGTTAACTCTTATTTATCCATCCTCACGAGGATGTGAATGTTTTTATACTCCTGCACTATTTACTTTGCTCTGACTGTTATGCATCCTGTATTATGGGTTTTTAACCCTCACCACACTTCTACTTCCACACTCAACTCTTAATCTACTTCCGCACTCAACTCTTAATATTCTTACTCTTTCACTTATTCATGCATAATTGGCTTTCGTCACATAACACGTGTTGGCTAACACTTCTCGACACCTGGCGTGTCTGGGATCGGGATGTGTCAGATTGGTATCAGAGCATAAGTTTTAGGCAGTCATGCATTTGTCACTCTGTGATATTTGCATTAATACTTTCTTAATTCAAGGGAGTTGTTACTCCAGTTTAAGAAAAGTGGTTACAACTCTGGCGGATCATCCAGTGGAGGCTCTAACCCTAGCACACCTCGAGGAGGTAAATCCATTGTTGGTTCTCGTTTCCAGACTCAGAGCAGTTCAGGAGGCTCTAGTAATACTCGTTGCCGTCAATGCAACAACTATCATTTTCGAGAGTGTAGGCAGGCGAGCCGAGCATGTTTTACTTGTGGTCAGGTGGGCCACAGAGCCAGTAATTGTCCTCAAAGACAGCAGAGTCAGCAGACAGGTACGGTTCCTCAGCAGCAGATGCCACCGTAAGGATCGGGCCAGTTCCAGCCGCCATCTTCTGGCGGTGCTGTTCATTATTAGGGTGATGTGTCTCAGTACTCTGGAGACGCTTATCATTTCCCTATGGGCGTTCCTCAGTTCACGCTGAACATTCCTCAGTTCCAGGGAGGCTATTCTTAGTTCTCTCAGAACTTTTCGCAGTTTCTTGGAGGTTACCCTCCGTATCAACAGGGCGGTTGGCAGTAGTATGGCGGCGGTTAGTATCAGACTAATGAGGCAACGTCTAGCAGTGGTGGACCGAGCAGACCTACCGGTCGAGGAAACCAGGGACGTGGCGAACATGGTAGAAGTAACCAGGGATCTAGAGGTCGTACAAGACAGCAGACACAGGGCCGAGTCACTAACATCACTGCCCAGGACGCTCAGACTAATCCTGATCTTGTCATGGGTATGTTGAAATTCTTGGTCACTTTGCTAGAGTTCTAATTGATTCAGGTGCTTCTCATTCAGTTATATCCCTTTAGTTTGCTCAAACCACTCAACCATACTCTACTCCTCTCGAGTATGATTTGGGTATTGCCATGCCTAGGGGCGAAGTCTGTTATGTTCAGTGTGAGTATCAAGGATGTCCTGTCCTTGTTAACGGTGAAGATATGCTAGCTAATTTGATTCCTTTGGACATCAAAGACTTTGATGTTATCTTGGGTATGGATTGGTTACATCAGAATCACGCCATGGTGGATTGTCGTCGTAGGGTTGTCATTTTCAGAGACCTGGCAGGGCTGTTGTGATTTTCACTGGCGAATGCAGCGGTCTAATACATGGACTTATCTCCGCCATGAGGGCGAAACGTATGTTGAGGAAAGGTTGTCAGGGTTACATTGCTCATGTTGTGGTGAACGACGAGAATCCGGCACGAGTTGAAGACGTGTATGTCGTTAACCAGTTTCCTGATGTATTTCCTGATGATTTACCTGGACTACCTCCAGATCGTGAAGGGGAGTTCACCATCGATCTTCTTCCAGGTACAAATCCTATTTCTCTTACACCTTTCCGCATGGCTCCTGCGGAGTTAAGAGAATTAAAGTTGCAGTTGCAAGAGTTAGTGGACAAAGGTTTTATCCAACCCAGCACCTCTCTTTGGGGAGCACCGATCTTATTTGTGAAAAAGAAGGATGGAAGTTTGAGACTTTGCATCAACTACAGGCAGCTCAACCGGATGACGATTAAAAACCATTATCCTCTACCTCGTATCGATGACTTGTTTGACCAGCTCCGTGGTGCTTGTGTCTTCTCGAAAATTGATCTGAGGTCAGGTTACTATCAGCTAAAGATCAGACGAGATGATGTTCCCAAGACAGCTTTTCGGACTCGATATGGTCATTATGAGTTCCTGGTGATGCCATTCGGGTTAACGAATGCTCCTGCAATGTTTATGGACTTGATGAACCGAGTATTTTGTCCCTACCTGGACAAGTTCGTGATTGTCTTCATTGACGTTATCTTAGTGTTCTTTAAGAGTGAGGTTGAGCATGCTAAGCATCTTCGTCTAGTTCTGAAGAGATTGCGGGAGAATCAGTTGTATGCTAAGTTCAGTAAGTGTCAGTTCTGGCTGAATGAAGTATCTTTCTTGGGACATGTCATATCCTCTGAGGGAGTTCTTGTTGACCCTCAAAAAGTAGCAGCAGTAGAGAATTGGGAGCGACCACAGACCGTCACTGAGATCCGAAGTTTTCTTGGTCTTTCCGGCTACTATCGGCGCTTTGTGAAGGATTTCTCGGCAATAGCCCTTCCTTTCACGAAGTTGACTAGGAAAGAAGTCATTTTTGAGTGGGATAATGATTGTGAGCGGAGTTTTCAGGAAGTTGAAGCATTGTCTCACTCATGCACCTGTCTTGGTACTTCTCGACGACAGTGGGAATTTCGAGGTCTACAGTGATGCTTCTTTGAATGGTCTAGGCTGTGTTCTGATGCAGCATGGTAGGGTAATGGCTTATGCATCCCGTCAGTGGAAGCCATATGAAATGAACTACCCTACTCATGATCTGGAGTTTGCAGCCATTATCTTCGCACTGAAAATTTGGCGACATTATCTCTACGGAGAAACGTGCAAGATCTTCACAGATCACAAAAGTCTAAAGTACTTGCCCACGCAGAGGGATCTGAACCTGAGACAACGAAGGTGGATGGAGTTGATTAGTGATTATGATTGTTCTATCGAGTACTATCCCTGACGAGCTAACGTCGTTGCAGATGCACTCAGTAGGAAATCATCTCATGGTCGGCTCAATGCACTGTACGCCTGTCATATTCCTCTTTTGACCGATCTCAGGAGTACAGGTGCAGTCTTGGGTTATGATCATACTAGAGCTTTGTTGGCTAACTTCTCTACTAGACCTATTCTGTTGGATCGTATTCGTGAGGCTCAGGCAAGCGATCCTACTTCTCAAAAATTGATTCAAGCAGTTCTTGATGTACTAGGGATGACTTCAGAGTTCGACGTTTAGACGGATTACTCCTGATGAATGACCGGATGTATGTGCTTAACGATGCAGGCTTAAAAAGGGCAATCTTGGATGAGGCGCATGTTTTCACCTATGCCATGCATCCAAGTAGTACTAAGATGTACCATACTATCCGACCTTTCTACTATTGGCGTAGAATGAAAAAGAAGATTGCAGAGTACGTGAGTTGTTGCTTAATTTGCCAGCAGGTTAAGGCTGAAAGGAAGAAACCGTTTGGATTATTATAGTCACTTCCCATCCCTGAGTGGAAGTGGGAGAATATCACCATGGACTTCGTGTACAAGCTACCCCTAGCACGTGGAGGCTATGATGGTATTTGAGTGATTGTTGATCGACTGACCAAGTCAACTCACTTCCTGCTAGTCCGTGAGAATTATCCTCTTGACCGTTTGGCTAAACTTTTCATTGACGGAGTTGTCAAATACCATGGTGTTCCTGTCAGTATTATCTCCGATCGTGACCCCAGATTCACCTCGAAGTTTTGGAAAGCTTTTCAGAAAGCTTTGGGTTCGAGACTACTGTTTAGCACTGCTTATCATCCTCAGACCGACAGACAGTCAGATAGAACTATCCAGACCCTTGAGGACATGCTGAGGTCCTCAGTGCTACAGTTCGGAGATAAGTGGCATGATAATCTTTCTTTGGTAGAGTTTGCCTACAACAAAAGTTTTCACTCGAGTATCAGCATGTCTCCATTCGAGGCGTTGTATGGTAAGCCTTGTCGAACCCCCTTGTGTTGGTCAGAAGTTGGTGAGCGAGCTCTTGTTGGTCCCGAGATCGTGGAGGAGACGACTCAGAATATCCAAGTGATCAAGGGAAACCTGAAAGCTGCTCAGGATCGACAGAGAAGTATTGCCAACCGACACTTGACCGACCGAGTTTATTCAGTTGGTGACATGGTATTCTTGAAGTTATCACTATGGAGAGGCGTTGTGAGATTCGGGAAACGAGGGAAGTTAAGTCCTCATTACATTGGTCCGTATGTCGTCACTGAACGGATTGGTGAGGTTGCTTATAGATTAGAGTTACCTTCCGAGTTGTCAAGGGTGCACAATGTCTTCCATGTGTCCATGCTCCGACACTATATCTCCGACCCATCTCATGTTATTCTTCCTCAACCATTGGAAATCAACCAGGATTTGACTTATGATGAGTTACCGGTGACCATCTTGGATTGGAAAGACAAAATTCTAAGGAAAAGTCGATTAGTTTAGTGAAGGTTTTGTGGAGAAACCACTCTGTGGATGAGGCAACCTGGGAGACGGAAGAGCGAATGAGAGTCGACTACCTCTACTGGTTTTTCACTTCTACTTGATTGTAATCTTAATTTCGAGGACGAAATTTTCTTAAGGGGGGTAGATTGTAACATCCCGTAAAAAGTTTGTTATAAAATAATTCCCGGGGAATATTTTCTATACGTGCGTGTTTATTTCGTACACGTGAGCGTGTAAGTTTACTGTTTTGGTGGGTGCACAATACCCCCAAAACCCAATTTTTTCCTTTTCTTTTTCCCCTTTTCCTTCTTCCCCGTCACTTTTCTTTTTCCCTAGGTATTAGTACTCAGTCTTGTGGCCAGGACTAGCCTTGACGTTTGGAGTAGTCACTACCAGTACCGCTACGCAGCTTTGGATCCATTGTAGGTACTAGCCCGTTCTAGGTTGCACTAAGCAACTCGAACTTGTGTGACGCACTTTGTGCACAACGCTTAGCGTTAGACTCACATCATTGTAGTACTCAGCGTATTACTTTTATACCTAGCCTGTTCCTCGTAGCTTAGCTACTTGGGCTTGTGTGTTTACATATGGGTGAGCATGTCAGTAATCATTGTCGGGGAGTACCCGTATATTTTTTTATTATAGTATTTTTGAGGTTCATGCCAGAGGGTATGACGTGTTTTTAATAACTATACTTGTTTTCCAGCGAGGGGTTAGTATACTCTTGAAAACAAAGGTTTTTATCAAACTTTGCTTTTTGACCCATTCACCGTTTTATGTTTTGCGCCTCTCCAGGACCTAGTGGCAGGTTCTCTTATCGGTGACTCGAGGGCTTTCTTCGGCGGTGGTCGGCAGTTCTGACAGCTTCTGCCGTTTATGTAGGATTCGCTCCTACTTTTAATTAACTCTTATTTATCCATCCTCATGGGGATGTGAATGTTTTTATACTCCTGCACTATTTACTTTGCTCTGACTGTTATGCATCCTGTATTATGGGTTTTTAACCCTCACCACACTTCTACTTCCGCACTCAACTCTTAATATTCTTACTCTTTCACTTATTCATGCATAATTGGCTTTCGTCACCTAACACGTGTCGGCCAGCACTTCCCGACACCTGGCATGTCCAGGATCGGGATGTGTCATTTTCATAGACATTGCTTATTTTGCTCCCTTGAGTTCATAGACACTAAGAAAGCCAAACTTAATTTTCTTGCTTGTGATTGCTTAGAAATGGCTGACAATGTGACAGGAGGTTCAACTCGTGTATGCTCGCTGTTTGTGTCCTTCTTGGTATTTAACGGCGAGTTCACTATGTGGGTTTGTGTTTTTTATTTTGGAAATGATTGCACATAATATGTTGCCAATTTGGAATTGATGTAAAATGCTGCCAATTTTGTGTTTTTTTTACAGATTTTGACACACCCCGACCCGAATATCCCGAAGGGTACCGAAATCAAGGCATGTTAGCCAACACCCCGGAGGGTGACGAAAGCTATGTCATGCAGACTAAGTGGAATTTCTGAATAAAATAAAACCAAAGTATGGAATTATTAAAATCTAGTAGCAGAGTATGCAAAAGTACAGGTAGAACCCTCGATACATAACATGAGATATTCAGAGCATAGATAAAATACAGTAAGGAAAGTACGAATTATTCCCATCCTGAAAAGGATGGATAAACATACTAGTAGGAGGAAGAAGTCCTACATTTATCTGGTGCGGAAGTCGTATACACCAAAGTGGTCGCGCTCGCCACTAATCCAGCTACTACGTCCTGGAGGGGCGCAAAATATAAAGTGTGAGTGGGCAAAAATAAATATTTCTAAAACTTTTGTTTTTCGGAACATAATAACCCCTCTTTTAAAATTCAGGTATACTTTCCCAAATCATACTACGTATAGTATGAAACTGTCAAAAATACAATTAAACACATTTACCTCAACATAATATAATAATCCTCATCAAAACAGTATAAAGGCAACAATGCCAAAGGTATAAGTAAATACCAATAAATTCCTCAACATAAAATGTTCAACAACAACGTATATAATATGCTCATCAACGTATGTAGACACATAAGCCCATGTAGAAAGTAGCTACATGGAACAGGCTGGGTGTAATAAATATATATGCTTGGTACTACGATCACGTGAAGCTGGTGCTAAGCACATCACATACGAGTCCTAGCTGCTTAATGCAGGCTAGTACAGGCTGGCACCTACAATGGATCCAAAGTGAGCATACGGTGCGGTGTGAACATACACGTGAAGGCTGGTCCTGGCCTGGACGAGTATTGGACACTAGTGAATGCATGTATGATGAGCAGATAAAAATATACATAATCATGCCATCACAATTTGACAAATCTCAACACAATAATTATTTATACTTAACTCATAAGTAAAAATCATGGCACGATGGAGAAAATCAATTATAAAAATCACAATGAGAAATAATATAAATACTATTAGTTTCTCAAAACAAAGCCCACTCATTGATATGTAATTGGGTCGTAGCTGCCTTGCCTTGCCTGAACTGACCCCTGTAATCCTCCAGATAAGTCTCACCTATATGAGATATCACTATAGTAATGATTAAACTCATAAAGGTTACTAATTAATTTAATAAACAACACTTTTTCCTTGGTTTGCCCAATACGGAGGTCCAAAACACTCCGAAAATTATCATACATACTACCCAGAGGTAGTACGCATCGTCACGAGTAGCCTCGCGTCGACGGAAGTCGAAAACCTGGTCCCACGCGCCCACACGTGCGGGCCTGCCTCGGCTCGCGCGCGCCGCACGTGCGGCTCACGCGCAGTCAACCCTAGCCGGTCAAACTGACGGCGTCAACTGACGACGTTAGATCTAATGGAATATTCCAACATCTTCGTTAGATCTAACGGAATATTCCAACATCTTCGTTAGATCTAACGGAATATTCCTAACGGCGTTAAAAGGAATATTCTCCGGTCTAGATTGGTTGCTGACGTCATCGGCCGGTCCGACCGATCGCCGCTGCAACTTTTTTCGGCTGCCGGCCAACTCGCCGGAAACTAGAAAAATTTTCTAAAATTTCTAACTTCTTCATTTCTCAACCATTTTACACGATCCAAATGTCAAAATGAAGCTAGAGAGAAGGAGAACACGATTTTACCTATTTGGAGTCCAAAAATTGGTCGGAAATGTCCAAAATTTGGCCGAAAAACCTCGGCTTACAAACAAAGTCCGATCTACCTCAAAACACAACCAAATAACACAATCTTAGTATGAAAATCTATCTACTCAACACGAGGAAACTAAAGGTGGTGGTTAGGAACCTCACCTAGGTCGGTATTTTGGTGAAACTCGCTGGAAAAGTTTGGTTCTTCCGTGTGCAATTTCCGCCAAACGGTAAAGAATTTGGGTGATCGGCTTGCACCATTGAACTTAGTGAGTTACAACGAACAAGATGGTGGTAGTGGTTTGGCTCAGTTCGAACGAATTTGTGTGGCCACTGTGTGCACAGTGAATTTCTTACGGGGAGAAGAAAGTGAGCAGAAGAAAAGAGAAGTGAGGGAAAAAAAAAGAGAGAAGTCTGGGAAAAGAAAGAAAGAAGGGATTTTTTTTCCCAAAATAGATGGGCTACTCGATACTCGCACCACCATATTTCCATAACAGGAAATAATATTTAAACGTACGTAACGTTTCTATTACATGTCGGATTTTCGTCCCGTTCGCGCTCATGCGCTCTTAGGAAAAAGTACTACAAGAATACGACACATAAGAATTTAAAATTCATAAAGTGATCAAACATCCACGTAGGACTTCCACTTAACCCGTTCAAGGGCATTTTGGTAAAATTACATGCTCGAGAAATAAAATACGATAAAATTCGGGACGGGTCGTCACAGATTTCTTCTATTCTACATAATGTCTCAAAATGCCCCAACCCATCTAGTAATGTAGCATCTTCTACGGCTACATCATCATGTCCTCCACCATCACAAGCCTCACAACAATCACATTATATGCTTTCTTCAAATCCCTCATCCTCAAGAAAAAGAAAAACACCAACTCTTTCAAAGAAAAAACCCCCAATTGTTCCAAAAGAAAAATCTTCTAGTGAGAGATCTTTGGTTTAGGATCATGTCACTAAATGTACCGTCATAAAAGTAGAAGTAATAGAAAATGATGGAAAGAAAGAGGAGGTGGAGGTATAAATACTGAAGGCTACGTGTAATTATTTTGTCACCCTTTTTGCATGTCATACTAGTGAAGATGGCACTAGTACTTACATTAAACACATCCAAAGAGTGTGCAAAGAAGTATAAACCAAACGATGACTTGCAGAAGGTTCTAGGTAGTTCTGGACCTTCTGGTTCGGGTGATGTGAGAAACATGCTTGTTTCTAAAGGGTGGAGCCAAGAAGAAAGTGTGCAAGGCATTGTTGAATACATTGTCATTGACGAGGTGTCTTTTAGTGTTGAGGAGAAGGAGGGGTTTAGGTGGATGATGTGTAAAGTTCAGCCTAGATTGCATGTCCCATCTTGAAGATCTATTGTGAGGGAGTTCTTCAGCACGTATGATGAGATGAAAGATAAATTAAAGAAGGAGATACGCAAGCATAGAGTTAGTTTGACTACTGATACATGGACAAGTGTGCAAAATATGAATTACACGGTGTTAACTGCTCATTTTGTGGATGATGAATGGAATATGCACAAAAGCATTCTAAACTTTTGTTTGATTCCAAGTCATGAAGGTAAAGAAATAGGAAAGTTGATGGAGCAATGTTTGATTGAGTGGAAAATTGAAAAGGTGATGTGTATCTTGGTCTTGGTTGACAATGCATCGGCTAATAAGATGGCAATTGAGTATCTTATTCGTAAAATGAAGAAATGGCCTAATTGTCAGCTTATTTTGGAGGGCGAGTATATGCATGTGAGATGTTTAGCTCACATTGTCAACTTGATAGTGAAATGTAGGTTGAAAAGGAAGGATAAGAGTGTGGACACAATTAGAAATTCTATGAGGTTTGTGAGATCAAGCCCCCGAAGCTTTGTGTACCTCAAGAAATGTGTTGAGAATGAGAAGTTGGATAATAAGGGTCTAGTTGTTATGGATGTGCCTACTAGGTGGAATAGCACATACTTGATGCTAGAATTTGGCTTGAAGTTTAAAAAGGCATTCGATAGGAGGTGTGAAGATGATGACGATGCATACTTGGGCCATTTCAAAGAAAGTCCAATGATGGATGATGAAGGAGGATTGTGAGGGTGCATAAGTGTTCGTGGATTTTTCGAAGGTCTTCTACCTAATTACCGTGAAAGCAAGTGCTAGCAAGCATCCCACATCTAACGCAGCTGTCCATGATTGCATTGTTGTGGAGGCCGAGATTAATAGGCTTTTTTTGCTTGAATGTATACAAACTGGAGAGAGAGTGGAGGGAGTACTACGTGATATGGCAATGAGCATGAGAACGAAATACTAAAAGTATTTTGGTTCAATTGGGTTCATGAACAAAATATTTGTAGTTGCCCTTGTCCTAGACCCAAGGTTCAAATTGAGACACTTTTTACACTTGTGTAAAAAGCAATTGGAGCTTCCCGAAGAAGAGGTTGAACAAAAAAGCAATGTGTAGATTAGCATCCCTCCTAATCCTCGGCCTAGAACTATCTCTACTTACACTTACTACAATTGTCAAAAAAAGGGTTTAATTTGTGTGTTAGTTTTTACTACATCAAAATTAGTTGGCACAATTTTCAGAAATACATGACAACAGCTAATTTTGAATTTCAAAATATTATGGTGCATGGCAGGATAATCAAAGTTTTTCTAGAGTGTGTTGTAGCCGAGAGAGATAGAGAGATTAAATGGAAAGAATAAAGAGAAATAAGCTATTATAGGCAAAATTCATTAATTGGTTGCTAAAATAATCAGAAGATATGAAAGACATGAATGATAAGGGGCTGAACATATGAAATGACTAAAATACCCAGTTTATATAGTGCTTTTTGGAAGCCAAATTGGACCTCACTCTCAGTTTTCAACCATACCCCAATAAGCTTCAGCTGCTGGGGTGATTTTTTTCTCCCCAGATGGTAATAAGGTCCAGACGTTGGAGCATTTTTTTCTTCCTTCCCAGATGCATTTCATCTCATCCTTGTCCTCCCCAGACAACTACTCTGCTAGTTCATTCTATCGGGTCAGACTCTTCTCGACTGCATTTCATCTCATCCTTGTCCTCCCTATACGACAACTCTACAAATCATCTTGTAGCGATTTCATTCTTCACCATTGTTAGATTTGGATTATCGACATTAGGTACGTCTTCATATTCAACACTATATACTATATCAAATTTTTTAAATATGTACAAGAGTCCGTCAATTTTCGATTTTCAGGGTTCGATTTTTGCTGGGAAGTTGTGAAATGTCCATGGCAAACTGATGACTGTTGTGGCTGGGTAAATATGTTCAAGAATCGATCCGTCCATTTTCGTCCTTTACTATTATTAGATTTGGATTTCTTCTATGTTTATTAATTGTCAAATCTATATTAATGTCCATGGATTAATTAGTAAGATGTTACTTTGTTAATTATGTAAAATAATTGCAAGATAATGTGATATGGAGGATGTTTAGTGCATCCACGAGCTTATTTCTTCGAGATGGTAGATTGGAGAAGATGTAGATATTGTGTTGATACAATAATAATACGTTTATATCACGTTTTGATGGAGTTGATATAGTTGTTGTATATATTTTTCGAATACACTTGTGTATAAGATGTAGATAATTGTGATAGTGTCATTACAATGTGATCTACTGACATGGACATGTTTGATTAAATGATGATTATCCCCATTTTTTGTAGGATTTATCAGCATTAACAAGCTCATGATAAATGGAGATTGTACCCGTAATGATATGTTACAATGGAAATTGGATTACATTCAACAATTCGTCTACGTACGAAGGTGGTGAAGAGAAAGGGGTCCTTGTTTCAAGGAAAATAAAATTGTCGAAGATGCTTGATAAGGTTTACAAGATTGCTAGTCTTGATTTTGAGAAGGTCGTCAATATTTTGAAGTACCCAATTCCTATGTCACCATTTATATACAAAAATATGAAGATTGTGGACGATGATGATGTCACCTATTTCCTAGAGTATAATTATGCGGTACTTGGTTCTAGGGTAACACCATTGTATGTAAGCACAAAGAAGAGACAATCTGCAACCGTCGTCCAAAGTGTAGCTCCTGAAAAGAACTGACCTACTTCTATCAACGTCCAACAAACTTTCAGCTCGTGCTTAGTTGTAGCATAACATAAGTTCCAATGCTTGGTTGTCCTATGCCTGCCCTCCATCCTCCACTACAATCAAATTTAGCTTGACTTGGTCGGCTTTTTCTTACTCCTGTTTTTATTATCAAGGAGTATATTTTTGCATCCTGGTACTCCTCAATTTACAAACTTGTAAGATTTTTGTAAGGTTCCAATCATGGATTCAATTATGTCAAAACAAGCACCTTTTAAATTCACCTACTTTTTTTCCTAAGTCGTTTACATGCATGTCATATGTGAAGGGTTTTATTGTGACATATCAAGCACTGTTTTACTAATGAGTATTTGCAAACCATGCTGTACAATAGCATAAAAAAGAAAAAAATGAGAATAAATTGGCTTTTGCTGTTGATATCGTATGAGTATACTATTGATATTGAGTCGGTATATTGTTGATATTGTATGAATATTTTGTAGATAATATATCAATATTATGTTAATATCGTATCAATATTTTGTCAATAATATATCAATATTTTGTCGATACTATTAGTTTATTAGAAACTCAATCTTACTTTCCAACACAATCTACAAATTGATGCCCATACAATTACAAGTCGAAAGCTCTCTCATTTTGAGTTATATCCTTTTCAATTTTTCACCTCTAATTAAATGACTGATTTCAAGGAAAACTAAACATATAGAGAGGAAAATCTATTAGTTGCAAAAAAAATGTAATTAATGTGCAAGAACTCATGTTACATGACTAATTTCAGATAAAATTGAACTAGTACAAAGAAAAACGAGTTAACTTCTTCATCTGATTTTAACATCCTATGTGATCATTTTTGTCATTGCACCTCTCCTCCAATTAAAGGAATTAGTGATTGGAGACCAGTAAGGCACTTTTAGCCAACCACCATTCTTCTGCGAACCGTCATTACTCCCAAGCATAGATTCCTTGTAGCTCTTTAATACAGGTCTTAGTCTAATTGTAGCATAATCCACAATTGTCCCAACAACAGTAAAGATGATTGAGTAACAGACAATGCCCATTCGACCACTTATAAACCAATGAACAAAACAATTAAACCACATATGACAGAAAGGAGGATTTCAAAGTAGTTTAAAGTATGAAAAATAAAGAAGACAATTAACAAATATGCTAGCAACTACAATGTTAGAGACGCAGCTTGCGGGTCAAGAAGTTTACTGATGGCTCTAGGTGGTTTGAGGACATTGGGACTTAGTATATTTGGCCACAACTCACATATCTAGAACATATGAACATAGTTTCGGATTTGAATGATGCATAAGTTCTATTAAGATATCTCTTAGACACATTTCATCAAACAGGTGGTGTGCAAGAAAGGTTCTAATTTTCTTAGCCATAAATGAAAGACCTTGAAAATTATATCACAAATTCAGTTGTGTGAATTACGCAACTATTGAAAATATAATAGAATCAAGCTTGTTAGACAGAATTAGCTTTAACAAAGAAAATCTAGAATTTTCCACAAAAGAAAAAAAAAAACAAAGAAAACCCAGAAATCCTAAAAGTTAATGCTTTAAGCTAAAGATGTTACCTTCAATGGAACAGTAACTTGAAACCCTATTTGGTTGGACCAGACTAGAAGAGAAAGGGAGAAGATTAACGAGTTTGGGGTTAGACCCGACCACATTTCATCTCATCTGAGAGAGAGAAGGGTTGAAGAAGATTAGCTCACCACCCCCAGAACCAAACTCAGATCTGAGTGTTTGGAAGATGTGCATACCTCTCCATAGATGTTTGACTGGCAACAATTAGAAATGGCGACGACGATTGGAAGCGACAGCGCAAATTGGAAGTCTACAGAGAGAAGGGTTTGATTGTTATTAAATTATGTTTGTCGTCCATGTAGATACTGTTGATAAGAGCCCTTCTTATACAAAGGGCATTTCAATAATTTCATATCTAAAAAAATGATTATTCTAGCAACTAGAATCCTAATGTATAATTTAGCAATTCATGTTTAATTTTTGAGTAAAACAACTAATTTTTCAAGAATAAATGGTAAAATTTATATTTTTGTTTGAAGAATTATTTTTCTTTTCTATAAAAAATATAGAATTAATTAAATGTATAAACTATTCATGGTTAGCCTCATATACACGTGCCACGATTTTTAAGGAGGTAAGAGTTACTTTGGGTTAGGAGAGGAGGAAAAACAAACTCTTTACACTAGGGGCGTGCTTACTAACTAAGAATCAGAGTAAGCATGAATCGGGGTAAGTAAGAATTGGAGTAAATAGGAATTGGGGTAAGCAGAAATCGAAGTCAGACACTCCCATTAACATGTTTACTAACCGTCAGAAATCAGAATCAAAAGAAAGCATATTTCCATTAAAACAGTTTACAATTGTTTAGAATTGGAATCAAAATCAATTTGATTACCAAAATACCCTTATACCAGCAGATATGCAAGGTTGCACTGCAGCCTTCCCCAATTCGAGACTGGTATTTTTCAGAATGCGTAAGGGTGATATGGGTAGAAAAATTTTGATTTCGTTTCAACAAGCCCCAATCCAATCTCCCCCTGTAGAATTCGATTCCCTCAATATTAGGAATCGTTCTCTTGATTTGACGTGGGGTTCGCATGATTGTTCATTCAGGTTCGTTTGATAAACAACAAAATAGTCCGTAATGGGAATGAATCTGATTCCACTCATTCCGCAAAAGTAAACACGCCCTAACGAGTGGAGAAATAAATTGTTTTAAACTCGCCATCCACGAAATTCGAACTCAAGATTTCTTACTTACAAATGAAAATAAATATAACTAAACCGTAATACTAAATGAGACAACTTTCATTTGTTTAATGAATTATTCTAGTTTCGACGCCAAAAAAAAGGAGTTAAATTGTCATCCCACGCAAGAATCCCTCCGTACGGTGAGGTAGCCCCCAAGCAAGTCCCACCCCAAAATATCTAAAACTTAGACAAGTATGGAACCACACGGCAGCATCTAGGACCATATTTGTTGACAAAAATAAAAAAAGTAAGACCCGATTTACATTTACCGTGCATTTTCACACTTTACCGTCATAAATCTATAAAATAACACTAAAACCCCTTTCCTTTCCTTTATAAACCACTCCCTCTCTCCCTCGTCTCTCCCTCGTCTCTCCCTCACTGCGAAGTAAACGCTGTTTCTGTGCGAGCAAGGATCAATACGCCGATATGAGGTGTTGCTCTTAGCTCCCGTTTTCTTTGAATTTACATTTATTTCTGATATTTATCTTCTGTTTATTTGGGAGTTTCATAAGAAGCATCGGGTTTGAGTTAGGTTTTCGAATTTGTATTTTTACGTTTCTAATACTTTTCAATTATTTTCTGTTTGGATGCTGAGAAAGTGAAGAAAAATGAGTTATCTTTGAATATGGAAACTCGAATCTGCCTAGACGGCTTGGTTTGTGTGTTGGGTAAAGTAGAGGTTTAGGGTTTTTAATTCTGAATGATTTGTTTTTCATTTCATGGAAATGACTTGTTATTTGATTTAACTGAGTAATTTAATGGAATAATATTGTCTTATTTTCCATATTTCCTTTTCTCTGCGACCAAACAGCTATGAGTTTTATTTTTAAACGATTTACTGAGATATTGGCTAAATTAATACCAGACCTAAATTGGAAAAGGAATTCATGAATTGGATTTGTCAGTCTCTTTTGTATGTTGTAGAAAGCTATTTAATTTATGCAACTATTGCACCAGTCTTTATTTTCCGGCTTTATTTTATCTATTCCCATTTTCCTTTTTCTGTTTTTTTCATTCTTAAACTGCCATATTTGTGCAAACTGCAACTGCGTTCTCGAATAAAAACTGCTTGCACATTTTATTATTGGCGGCGTGCAAGTAAAGGTAGATATTTGTGCAGGAACGCTTGATTAGTGTAGGGTTTTAACAATTCTTAATTGCTAGCAGCCACCAGCTGTGGCTGGGTGAATGCTAGTCTGATTTGTTTTATAGTACTTGAGTGCTAGTTTCATCGTGTTTGATCCCCGCTGCATACGTGCTGTGCTGTTTCATTTTGTTTCTTTATAACTTTCTTGGTCCTGGGATATATGTAGATTGTGTACAACAAATATCCAGTGTTCTTTAACTGTTCGGATATTTGGTATAGGTTGTGTAGTTCAAGAAATTTAACATTTAGCAATTGGCGGGTAAGATGGAACTTTTGGGTCTTACTATCCTCGTAGCAGCCTGCCTGACATTTGTAGGCTCTACACTCTAGCACGCAATTTAATGAAAGGTTCAAAGATTGGATGATACTGATTGCAGAAATGAAAAAAAACTATGATTTTAGAAAGGTGAAAGTAATTGTGTTAGAAGAAGTGGCTAGCATGATGGGTAGTTTGTATTTCTAATAGTCTTTTGTTCTGGAGTATATGATTTACCTCAATCGTTTTCTACTTTATACTAATTCTCATTTAAACATGTATGTTTCAGCCGACATCCAAATGTGAAATGGGCCCAGAGGTCTGATATGGTCTACATAACTATTGACTTGCCGGATGCTCAGGATGTAAAGCTTAAACTGGAGCCTGAAGGAAAGTTTTTGTTCTCTGCTACTACTGGACCAGAGAAGACACCTTATGAAATTGACCTTGATCTCTATGACAAGATTGATGTAAATGTAAGTTTCTCACCATAACCATCATGGCTTTATTTTATTTTATGAGGATATCGTACCGTCATCAATTATGGGACTAACATATCTTTTACTTGCAGGAGACCAAGTCTGTTGTTGGCTTGAGAAATATCTGTTACCTAGTGAAAAAAGCTGAGGATAAATGGTGGAGCAGGTTGATAAAACAACAGGGAAAAGCTCCTATTTTTCTGAAAGTGGATTGGGATAAATGGGTTGATGAAGATGAGGAGCCCGAAGAAGTGAAAGGTGACGAAGGCGGTGAGTGTTTCTCCTATCCTTCCTAAATCTCTTTCCATATTGTCATAGTTTCTTTGAGGAATTCTGACCGTACACTTTTGTTTGTAATTTTGGTTTCCAGGTCCAGGTGGGTTTGGAAACAATATGGACTTTGGGGGACTCGGAAACAATATGGACTTTGGGGGACTCGGAAACAATATGGACTTTGGGGGACTTGGAAACAATATGAACTTTGGGGACTTTGATTTGTCTGTAAGTAGTTATACCATCACCTTATTGAATTGTTTATACTAAACTATAAGTAGCTGTACCATCACCTGACTATAGGATATATATTAAATTATTTATTAAGTTAAACAATTGTGTACGTTCTGTTATTTCAGAAGTTGAACATGGGTGGCGATGGCTTAAATGCTGACGCTCTTGGCAAGTTTGATGGTGAGTTTCACAATCTATATAGTCCATTCCAGTTGCATGAGTTTTTTGTTATTGGAAGAATTAGACAAATAACTGCAGATTAGCGTACAATATATTGCTGACATTTAATTTAACCGTCTTGTACTACCAGCAGAGAATGATGAAAGTGACACAGAGGATGAAACTGTTGACCAACCACCATCTGCTGCTGGAAAATCCGACACCAAACCTCTTGCGAGTGCTGAGCATGATGCAAAGGCTTCTACCTGACGATGCAAAAGATTCAGAAAGTGGGCGGGTGTTACCGCAAAGGTTGAAGGATGAAAGCCTTTCTTACAGCATCTTCAAATCCAATGCTCTTCCCCGTTTTGACATGCACTTGAATATGTTTTTCTTTCCCGACACACAACCTTGTGATTGCTTTGCTTTGCCTTCACAAAAGGGTTTTCCTTTTCGTTTTGTTTTCGGTTAATCATGAAGGGGGTAGCCCGATTGTTTGTGAGACGACTGCTGTTGGCAACGGAAGCTTTACTATCTTTCCACTTATTGTGATTCGCGGATATTGGAATTACCATGTATTAGATATCAGCTTGTTCATTACTGGTGATGATGTATGGTTTTTAGTCATTATATAGCATGCATCTCAGTCAGATTCTAAGCCTGATGAAACATCGATTCGTTGATCATTCTGTTGAGCTTGTTAATTAGCAGCGTCGTGTCTGATTGCTCAGCCTGCAATGAGTTTGATTATGATGAATAGCTAATCAGATCCTCATGAGAATTGAGAATGACTATTTTAGTGCAATGTGTCGTTGTTGTCTACTTAGAAGCGTTGTTATGCCAACCCACCCGTGGCCCGTGCCATGGAAGTACTGACTGCCCGAAACAAAAGAAAGATTACATAACATAGCATGTCTTAAGAGAGGTTAATTTTCCACAGCCTGGAAAACTTAGCATCAAAACAAAAGCTACAAGATCTTACTGTCTTGTTCAATGTTTCAGTATGCGTCTTAAGCTCGGTATATGCCAACCTTGAACGTAACTTTACGACTGCGGCTCTTACTAATCAGCTCAAACACACAAGCATCCCCTACTTTCAGACGATTTTCGTGCACAAATGCTTTCCAACCATCGTAGACTCTTGCATACTGTCTTCTCCCGTGGTATACGACATGGCACTTGACAGGCCAAGTTCTCCCACCCGAGATCTGTAGGTTCATGTCGCAAACGCCTGTTGCACAGACATGTCGCTTAACAAACGATACAGATAGTCTCTGCAAACATCACAAACAAAATATAAAAACAAACCGAAAAGGGGGTGTTAGTATTTATGCTGAGAAATTATGTAATACTGTTGTTCCTTAAGCTGTTTGATTCCCTAATTCATATTCCAATATGAACTAGGATTGGACAAATGTCGAGGAAGCTTACCAAGTGAATTGCTATGTATGTTGGTTGCATTTTGACCACGAGAAACGGATTGGTAGATTTGAAACTCATTGCTCTTGAAAAGGCTCTATCACTTGGACTCGTAGTTTTTCCCTCATCCGTATACATGCCTCCACCACTTCTTGTTTTTGGGCGAGGTGAATCAAAGATTTTGATGCCTCCACCGCTTCTTGTTTTTGGGCGAGGTGAATCAAAGATTTTGACAGAAACATTATCTCCAAGTTGTTTGCTCTCCGGCAGCTGGAATCGCGCACATAAATTGGGTTCCCCGTCATGGCTTGAATTGAGCAGATAATCAATCTCCAATGTATTCCTTTGAAAAATGCGCACTAGGAAATGCGAATAATCACCTTCATAGCTAAACATTAACAAGTATCCATGGTTGAAGGAGTAAAATTGAGCGAATTCTGACCAGCCCTTTTGCAACCACACCTTGCCACATCTCCTTGTCAATTCTATTCGCCACACTGCCCCGGTTGGAACCTTGAGGAACACGGAATCTGCCAGACAATCACCGTGCTTCATTACAACCGCCGGTGGAATTTCCTGTAATTAATAACTCCTCCAAATTAAGATGTGCACCTAATTGCATAGCATTTAGAAACAATCATGCAGATAAACACTGTTGCCAAGAAACCGAGAGTACGGCTTAAGAATCAAGTTAAAAAGCACTAATCTAATCACTTGTAATAGTAAAAAACAAATTCAAAGATATAAGGACCGGAAAATAATTCATCTGCTTTGAATTTCAATGAAGAATGGATTGAATTAAAAAGGGTAAATCCACAAGACTTTTAACGGATGATCACAAGGTTACAATGAGTCAGACTGTCAGAGAGATCTATAACAAAAGTAAATAAGCAAAAGTAAATATTTTTCATAAAATTGTGGATAAAATTCTTGATACCCAGAAAGGAAAATAAGCAAAAGTAAATATTTTTCATGAAATTAATTAGCAAACAAAAGTTCATAAAAATTAGGAATTAAAGGACAACCATAGGTTTCTTTTTTTTTTCTTTCTATTTTTCCATTAAAAAGCCGACCACAAGAGAGTTTAAACTTTGAAGGGCATCACATGCAAGCTGAAAGAAGAAGATGAAGCGACAGTCAGTGAGTGAGTGAAGATTCACTTACAAGCCTGCCATCTCGAAGAGCTTTGTCCAAAACAATCTTGAAAAAGGTCGGAGCTGTCGCCGGAAAAGCAGAAGCTCCGTCGTCTCTCCCCCTCGAAGAAGCCATCTTTTGCTTTCGAAATTGAGACTCGCTCTCTCTCTCTCTCTCTCTCTACCACTCTTGTCAAACACAAAAAGCACTCCTCTGCTGCTAAACCTGAAACGACTCGACTTCACGAACTTTGCTTTTCAGGTTTTTCGGTTTCCCCGCCTTCATTGTGCAAACGTGGCACTTAGATGGGTCAATAATTGGGTTTTTATAGGCCCAAATTTAGTTCGGCCCATTCTTCATTTTGATTATTATTGTATTTCTATACACAAGTGACAATTACTTACCACATGATCTTAAGAATATAACTACAAAGAATTTGGAGAAAACGAAATTCTAAGCGATGAACACACCTAATGTTGCAGAAAAATCAATAAATGGCGGGGTTTTTGGACATGAAAATGATGATGAAATAAAATAATAAATCTTTTAGAAACACTGAGAATTGAGTGCCAAAATAATCCAAAACTAGATGATAGTAGTTCAACACCACCGACCAAACCACGAGACCAAGTTCGGTTATAAGTTTACTGCAAATGAAATTAGTTACTAGTGACAACAGTGTTGATCAGAAGATCAAGTCATACTCTTTCACTCTTGTTGATGGCAGCCACACGCATCACTCTTCTTGATCTTTAGCTCGGAATACACACGGGTGACGGATCCCCTTTATTCCAATTTATTGTCGCTCGCCAATGCTCTCCAATGACGATCGTGCAGTCTTGCGCATGCGAGACAGTTGTATGCACTGATAACGCATCTAACAGACCAAGATCGCGTATCTGAAATCTTTAGAGTCACTTTGCAATCACCAGGTTTGTTCCTGGCCATGGGCAAAGGATGTAGGTATTGTCTCCAAAAAGAGTTTAGTATTAATCACATATGCTGGGAGAGCGATGTTGATCTATGAAGGAGTGCCTTGTGTAACAAGTGACCACAACATATATATCATCAGTATTCTAATGCAAACCATTAAAATTCAACATCACCCAAGCTCCTTTCTTTCTGAACCTTGAAACTACATCCGATCAGCCAGGCAGGGGCTGGTGATGGTGGAATGCCATCAACTTGTGTTACTAGTCGGTGATCTACACACAAGACCAACCGTTCGTCCACTATCTTGACACTTGAAGATCAGAGATAGTTCGAGTTCTTGCTCGGGTCTGGGACGAGTAAGAGTCAGAGTTATGGCACGTGACAGACCAGGTTAAGCAATCACCATAAGTTGCGTATCATCTGTGGCACCATGATTCAGACCACCGGCCTATGGTCGTCGGAATGATTTAGAAAGGCTGATACGGGCCGGGCTGTGTGGTCCAGATTGGATCCAGCTCGAAGGACGGGCCCAGTAAGGCGTTTCGATTTGATGGGCCTCTATCCAATGGGCGAGAGTTATGTCACATATAGTTATTGCATGCTCCGCAAGATACGGAATCCTAATTACTATTGAATTAGGAGATTGTTTCTTGATATCTTGGAGATTTGTATATTAAATGAATGGTGTGCGCCACAAGCAATGTTAATAAATCAATCCTAATCGGGGAGGAAATCTACTACTAGATTCCCTCTAGGATTCCCTCTAGGATTCTCTCACCGGTGATTAAGGATTCCTATTCTTATATGGGTAAGCTTCAAAGGTATCCATAATCTGCTCTCTAAGCCTACTCCTTGAGTTTTAAATTACAGTACTGACTTGATTGTTGAAGAGTTCGTGGCTGGTACCACACTGGTGCCAAGGATCTTTATAGTCATCTTTCTTTGTTCACAGGTCTTCCTGTGATTTCCACCACCATTCACGGAAGTGCGCAAATTTGGTTCCAATAATTTGGTGCTTTCATTGAGCCGAATTCATATTCTTCCGACCAACAACCTCGAACCATGAGCACTAGTGAAAGCCAACTACCCGTCAATGGTGACAATCATGTAGACAACCCGACAGGAGGAGATGCTAGTAATTCAGACACGGGTAAACGGAGGTTCCCAGCAAGCACCAAACAACATCACCGAGACGAAAACAGGATCAACGCCATAGTTGTTGCCCTGAAGCGGAGTACTAACGACGCACGTGCAAAAACTCACTGCTCACTTAGGGAAGTAGAAACACGCACCTCCTATTAGAAGTATGCCCATAAAGCCAATTAGGAGTAATTAGTTTATGAAATTAGTTAATGTATTAAGACAATTTATTCAATTTTAATATAACGGAGAAAAATTATAGTTTGTTATTAATTGTGAATAACTAAAACGATATAAGTTTGAAAGAATATTGGTCATTATAATTTGGGGTTGCAAACTAATAGATTTAGGTTGTTGAGACCAATCCCAAGTGACTTATATATTTTAAATGTTCCTAGTCATAAAATTGTCAATTGGGCGTTGACTATCCATTAAGACTAGTATGTATCATGTTTATGATAACGTGTCTCATGTCATTGTGTGGGACACTAAAACATGTACATAGGAGCTCGAATAAAGATTGAGTTCATTGAACGCGATCAGACATGAACTCTTATGTGTGTATACAAGATGCACACTCATGTCAATAAGAGTTCGACAGTTGCAATAATGTAAAAAAAATAGTCCTTGGACTTGAAGCATCACAGTTGTTTTGTGGATAGCTCAATGAATTCGAGATATGCATTATACCCCTTGGGTTATCGAGTGCATGGTCTGGATCATAAATCTATTCATGGAGGCAGATGAGTGTGCAGCAAGAGATCTTTAACCTTCACAATGCAAGGAGAATGCTCTTTGGGATGATTCAGAAGCCTCTGGGCAGAGCATGTAACTGAATGAATCAACAAAATGTCATTTAGGCAAAGTGACATGAAAAAGCCTAACCAAATGACTAAGGGCATTGAAATTAGAGAGGGACAATATTTCATTGTAATTGCAACAGAATAGGTTATCCCCTATGTATTCTATACTGACTTGGAGGCTGTGACATGCGGCTAGGCGTCACTCATAATCGGTGAGGTCTTCATCTCACTACCTCGTCAAGTAGAACCTAACGGATTGCACACCCTATTCTAGAATCAAAGATTGTAGAGTTATACAATGATGAAATAAATTGGAATTAATCAATTATTATTAACTAATTTGGTGTTTAAATGTTCTAATTGGGCCTCGGAAAGGTTTTGGGTTTAAGTGGGCCCATTGGGCTCACACCCATTTAGAATATTTAAGTTAAAAAGTGACTTAAGATGAGATGGGCCCAATTAACGGCAAAAAGTCCTTAAGGCTTGCCACAGGAGAGAGAGAGATGAGTTAGGGTTGTTTTAGAAATAACCACATGCATATATTTATGTGTTTTAACTCCTTTTGCGAGTGGTAAGAAAGAAAAGAAAAGAAGCTTCTATATTCTCAAGAAAGCTTCTTCTTTTCCTCTCTAAAAGAAGAAACCTCTCTCTCTATCTCTCTACACCTAAAGCCAACCACAAGAGAGTACTAGTCTCTCTGCTTTGTTCTATATCCATCGCCCTTGTTTCTAGAAAGTGTCGAAAGTTAGAGGTGTGGAGCCAAAAATAATTCCAAAAATCGTGAAGCGACACGTGGACAATTTCTCAAGTAATGCCTAGACTGCCCTTATTAAATGACGAAGTTCACATCTATTTCCACGCGCTGCTCAACCATAAAGACACTCTGAGCTGCTGACTACGACTTCTCCAAGCTTCGTTGCCCGTTGGCAAGGAGATAATTATGAGGAAATTAAGGAGGAATTAATTATTAAATTTTCTCCCTTAGTTTCCCATTTGAAGACTAATTCCTTTATTCAAGGAATCCACATCCTATTTAATTAGGATTCTCAGAGATAATTCCAAGATATTATTTTATTAAATATATATTTGGCAATTATCTCTCCATTCATCCTATGGATGACATTCATTGGCCAACTAGAAGCCGACATGTGGCGAGATCCCACTCCCCATGGCCATCCTAACTCCTATAAATACCTCAATCTCCACCACATTTTGGTAAGCTTTTGCTATGCAATCAAGACCTAAACTCTCTCTCTTTTCAGAGAAACTAACGTAGACATCGGAGATCCATTGGCCAAACCCTCCCTCCCCCACCTATGGTGCGTGTGGTTTTGGCCTTGATCAAAGGGGTTTTTGTGTTTGGTAGGTGCAGGATAGTCAAGTTGACAAGCGGCGAATTTTTGCATCGACAACTTGATGCTTTCATTGTGAGCTTTTGAGTCAAAATCTCTATGAAGCTCTCGCATCGGTTTTTGAATTTTCTCTTTTCTATTTTCTCATACAATCATCGGTTTTTTAAGTGCTTAGATTTGTTCTTGGAAAATAAGGCGGGATGTAGAAACCACGACGAATAGAACATCCTACCGTCAAGGGCATGTAAGAAATCGTGGAATCAATGGAGGAACCTTAGCTCCACTTCACCGTTCTTCACGATTAAATTTGAAGCAAAGTGCACAACTTCCACCAAGTGTAGCACTAGGGCAGGAGGCCCATAAGGAGACCCAGGCCCCGTAAGAGCACCAGCCCAAGGCCAGCGGGCTCCAGTAGCCCAGCCCGCTCCAGCGACCGACGTGCATGTTCCAGCCCATCCAGCGGCCCGGCCTCGTGGCTCCAGGCCGGTTCAACCGAATAGGGCCCACTACCCCATATCAGGTTCGATTCTCACCAGATTGGCCTGCTTGACAGGCGAACCAGGGGTTAAACCGGGGGCAATTTTGGCCCATTTTTCAGGCGAATTCAACCCAGCTCGGCCTGAACTTCACTCTAATCGTTCGCTACACCTCCACTATCCGTGGCGACATTGACTGCCCTGGTTCCTCTGCAACCAATGACGATCCAAATGTGGCCTGGCAAGTCGCAGACTTGACTAGCGCACTTGCGCAGTAGACCACTCTTGTGAGTCACCTCCTCGAACACATCGAGACGCAGCGGACAACAGATGACTTGTCCAGAAGCAGGACAAGAGCCAACGATGAGGTTTCATTCCAATGATGCTTTAACAAGCAGCCTCTCAACCAGTCTTGAACTGAACATTCAGGCAATGTGTACTCTCGCCTCGGTTCTCGAGGCAACATTCACTCTCGGCTTGGCTTGTGAGAAAACGTGCACTCACGGTTGGGTCCGCTCTCAGAAAGACATGTAGAGTCTGAACCCAGACATGGACACCATGAGCGACAAAGCTGGAAGGGCCTCTCATGTGGAGCCTAAGTATCTCGACTTCGATGATCCGGAACAACGTGAAGACAAATAGAGGCGCAGATCACTGAACCGGGACAAAGCTTAGGAATACTCAAGCAAGGTTGTATTCAAGGTCAGAGGCTTTCTTTCCTCTGAATAGAGTCCACTCCTCCTCCGGAGAAGTTCACTTCGCCTTGATTCAGGTATTTACAAGGAGACTCAGATCCCCACATCATGCATTATCGGAACTCTATGGCCTTATATAGCAACAACGATGCATGGATGTGCAAGATGTTCCCATCCACCCTGGAGGGACCAACCATGAGATGGTACTCTGAATTACCTGCTCGCTCAATCAACAACTTCAATGCACTTGCTGAGATATTTACGGCCAATTTATATGTATACCATGATGTTAGAAAGTGGTATGAAGCTCTATTTAGCATGGAACCCTAGTCTAAACATGAAAGTATCAGGAACTACCTAAAGTGTTTTCAAGCAGAATTGACTGATGTAGAAAAGCCAGACGATAAACTTGCTACAATGGATTTCAAGCAAGGCCTCTACATCCATTCACCATTGTCTCAAAAGTTGAACAAGAAGAAGTACGACTACGCCACTCTAGTAGAGTGCTTTGAAATTACATATGACATAACAAACTGGGACGACAGGACCAGAAAGAAAAGTTTTGATTCGGAACAAGATAAGAAGTCTGAGTAGGAGAGGGATAAGTGTAATACTCCACAGCCTCTTTCGACCCATTAGAATGACAAGAGAGGACTAAAGGACAAGTCAACTTCGTCCAAACCAAAGCAATAAACAACTTTGAATACCTCAATCAATAATATTCTCCATATCATCAATACTATTCTATATGACAGAATACCCACTCCGATCTATCCTGAATAGTCCGGATCCATCCTCAGGGGTCACCAAGTGGGCTATTAAACTGAGGCAACAATCATTTATTAGCTTAAGACTTCGATAAAAGCCCAAGCACTTGCGGACTTTGTCGCCGAGTTTACTCCGGCTAGTCAAGATGCCCAATCCTTCACTGATCCACAGCAAACACCCAAGAATCCTCGACTTTGGAAACTCTGTTGGAGATATGCCCTGAAAGTCAATCTTTGGAAGAAACATTTCAGGACAGTGTCTGTATGTATGGATAACCCTGAATACAACAAAAGGGCAAAGTCACTTACTTGGACTATCTCAATAAGTGATATATGTCCAAAATAGTGAATCCATGGACAATGGATTGATGGAAGAAGTAATCTAATGATGTTAGACTGTAGAGACCTTCTTCTCATAACCATAATGTTCAAAATGTTCCTAGTCATCTGATTGTCAGAGGGATACTGACAATCCATAGACCAGTACGTACTATGTCAGCTTCAAATGGAAAGGATGGAAAGTCGCAACCATTCGTGTAGTGACACTATGACAAGTATGTGGGTGCTCATTAAGGGAATGAGTTCACTGAATACAATCGAAAGAGAGTACTTGCATAGAGGTCTACTCACATGTCAAGCAAGTGACTCTACTGGTTGGAATAATGTAAGTAATCCTTTGACCTAAGACATCATAGTTGTCTTAGGGATACGTTGCTGGTCATTTGATAATGAGACATGACCACATCTCATCTTGGATGTGTTCTATGCATTGTTGTGGTCAGTGATTTATTCTCAGAGGCATGTGAATGATCAACAAGGGATCTCTAATCCTCGTTACGAGAGGAAGAATACTCTACGATATGATTCGGGAATCTTCGGCCGAAGTATCGAGCGTCATGATGGAAAGTGTTCCTATACGACTCAATTGAATCATATAACTTGATATAATCACATTAGGGGTTTGACATTAAGTATCCATACCCTAGTAATGTGATTGTGAGTATTGCGTTACAAAAGGATCGAATTACATTGTAATTTCAACTGAATAGGTTCTCCGAACAAATTCTACATTAGCTTGGGTAGCCATGATATATGTTTAGATGTCACTCATGGCTTGTGGGTTCTTCTAGATGATTAAATATGTAGTCATCGAAGAAGAAAGAGAATTAAAAGTAAGTTTTAATTCACTAAATGATTGGATTAAAACAAATCAATTGGATTGATACCAATCACCTCACTGCCTTGCTAATTGGAACCTAAAATGATTGTACACCGATACACTCTTGTGGTGGGACTACTAATGAATGATGGAGTTAATTAATTGGATTACTTAAGTGTTATGATTAATTAGAAAGTCTAAAGAAATCATTGAAGCGATGAAAGATCGTTTTTAGGCTTACTGAAAAGTTCGGGTTTATACGGGCCCATTGGGCCTAAACCCATTTTGGCTTTTATTCAAGCATAAGATGACTTGAAATATTAAAAGCCCAAAAGCCCAATCATAACAAAGGGGGCCGGCCTAAAGAGAGAAAGAGAGAGAGAGAGTGAATAGTCAAATGTTGACTCACTTCTTTTAGTCTATAAATGAAAGTTTAATGAAAGAGATTTATTAAGGCTTTTGGGTGTGCTTTCAACCAAAAGAAACGAAAAATCTCTCTCCCTTTTCTCACTACACAGCCGGCCACCCAAAGGAAAGAGATAGCTACTCATCTCTCTTTCTTTTGGTCATCCATCATCCATTCCACTACTTGGGTGGGTGTGGATCTTTAGAGGTCTTCAACTTTGGAGACTAGAGGAGAACCAAGAGAAGTTCCAATCTATCAAGGTGGAGGAAGCAAGGAGGGAGGCTAGGCTCAAGGAGTTCCAAGAAGAGAAAGCTTGGAGGTGGTCCATCCTTGGTCTAAAGTCTAGATCAAGAGGTATAAAACTACACCTTCACTTTGTTCTTCATTTTGTAGATGCATCAAAAATGAACCTATGCTTCTTGAAGGGGATTTGCATGACTATGGTTTTGATATTATTGCTTCCGTTGCTCATGTATATAAATTGTGAATTGTATATGCATGATAGTCTTTTGAAATCCCACATAAATCTTATAATTTCCCTTCAAAATCCACGTGGACGGATCATCCAACATGAACGAGCAGGGGCAGGAATGATCTTGATGACTCCTGACAGATCCATACTCGAGCAAGCTTTGAAGCTCGGATTTAGAGCAAGTAACAATGAAGCAGAGTATAAAGCACTACTCGCCGGACTAAGGGTAGCAACGAAATTCCAAGTTAAAGAACTCTCAATCTTTTGCGACTCCACTCTGATAATTAATCAAGTTAAAAGAGAATATGCTACCCATAATCTGACTACGGGACTATACTTGGCCAAGGCCAAAGAATTACTTGAAGGATTCGAGAAGTACGAAATTCAACAGCTTTTGCAGAGTGAGAACAGTCATGGTGATGCACTTGCAAACATCTCACCCACAATGGACTACTCACTCCGACGGACCACGCCCTTTGAGTACCTTGCTACTCCGAGCATTCAAGAGCCAGAAACGGAGTTTGTTGCTTCTATTGATACACGAAAAAATTGGATCAATGAGATCATTGATTATATCCAAGATGTCAAACTTCCTAATGATCGCCACGTGGCCAGAAAGTTGGTTCAAAAGGCTTCAAGATGCATCATTATACCTAGAAAGCTCTATCGTAGATCTTACTCTGGACCCCACACTCTTTGTATTACTCCGGAAAAGGGCTTGTAAATTTTGAGTAACATTTATTCCGGAGTATGCGGGAATCTGTGAAACACCGAAATTTTTAAGTGCTTGGAAAGTATTTATTTGTATTTTTGGAAGATTATTTATCAAAACTCGAATAAATTTACAGGAAGGTTGGACACATGACATGTAACAATTGGGTGTAGTATGACACTTGAGTAACAAAAACGGATGACACCTTAAATGGACGTGTCTACCCTTCCATTAATAAAGGATAGGTGGCTTAATAAGGCCATGCAATAGAATTGACACATCCCGATCCCGGACACGCCAGGTGTCGGGAAGTGTTGGCCGACATGTGTTAGGTGACGAAAGCCATTTAGAAAAATTTAAGAATAATTAAGGAAAATTGAATTAAATAAGGGTCAGAGTGCACGGAGTGTGCGGGCGGAAGAATAGTAATAAAATAATAAGTTGCGAACTGAGCAGTGGATACAAAATAATTACAAGAGTAGAGAACTCCTACGTTGTCATACCACCGCGTCTCGACGTCGAAAGCTCCAAGCCAACTAATCCTGGAAGGGCGAAAAACATAAAACGGTGAGTGGGTCAAAAAGCAAAGTTTGATAAAACCGTTGTTTTCAAAAGTCTACTAACCCCTCACTGAAAACAAGTATAGTTTGAGAAAATACATCATACCCTCAGGCATGAACCTCAAAATACTATAACAAAATACACGGGTACTCCCCGATAATGATTTACTGACATGCTCACCCATATGTAAACACACAAGTCCAAGTAGCTAAACTACGAGGAATAGGCTAGGTATAAAAGTAATACGCTGAGTACTACAATGACGCGAGTCTAACGCTAAGCGCTGGTGCGGAAAGTGCAGTCACACAAGTTCGAGTTGCCTAGTGCAACCTAGAACAGGCTAGTACCTACAATGGATCCAAAGCTGCGTAATGGTACTGGTAGTGACTACTCTAAACGTCAAGGCTAGTCCTGGCCACAAGACTGAGTACTAATACCTGGGGTGTTATACATCTACTGATGAGCAACAGTATAAAACATGTATGGCAATATAATACGAATGTTCTACCTCCAACAAACGTATATGATATGAATTATGCTAACAGCTTGAAGAAAGCATTGAAAACCATACGTACATATACATTTATCAAAACAAAGACCCACTCACTCACCTGTAGGTAGCCGGGTCGTAGCCCTCCGGTCCTGGGTAGCCCCGGTAGTCCTCTGGATAGGTCTCACCTATATGAGATATCACCGTAATAATGATTAAACTCATAAAGGTTACTAATTAACTAATTAATTACACCTATCCCTTGTTTCTTCAACACGGAGGTCCAAAACACCTCGACAAATATCCTGCGTACTGCCCCTAGGTAGTACGCGTCGTCACAAGTCACCTCGCGAAGACAGAATCGAAAAAGCAGTCCCCACGCACCCTCACGCGCGGCTCAAACGCGGCAAGCCGCGGCTCTACGCGCGGCTCAGCCGAGCCGGTCAGCGCCGGTCTGAACCGGTTTGCTGACGTCATCGCTGACGTCAGCGCCGGTCATCCCTGCCGATTTTCCGGTCGTCGGTGCCGGCCGCCGTCGCCGTCGCCGGAATTTGGGAATTTTGGTCGGAATTTCTAGGTAATTTTCAAAGCTTCATAACTTCTTCATTTCAAGGCCAAAATGCACGATTCAAGTACCAAAATGAAGCTAGGAGTGAGGAGAATAAGAATTTACCATTTTGGGGGCCAAAAACTGGCTAGAAGTGGCCTGAAAATGGGAAGAAGTCCACGGTGCAAAACTGGCCGATTCGGTTTCGTCGATTCTCGGCCAAACGCCGCCACCCAAGGCTTGAGCAAGGTCCCTGGGACTTCCAGGAACTCAGTGGTGATGAGTTTGAGGTAGATGAGAGTACTAAACTATTTACACTACATCCCTCCCAAGATGCTCCCTCGAAAGGGATGCAGGAGAAGAAATAACAATTGTCTGAACAGAAAGCTGGCTAAAAGTGTTCTGTCAACACCACCACTCAAGGTGGCACCAATGCCTCAAGTTCAATCAAAAGAGGGATATGACTAGCTGAAAGAGTATTCAGTCGTCCGTAAGACTTCCGACTGAGGGCATCAACTCCTTTGACTAAGATTGAGGTCTCCCAGAGAGAAACGACACCTCAAACTTTGGTGGTCCGTGAAAAAAAACCGCACGTTGCACCAAAGGGATAGTGTTGCCAAATATTCGGGCAAAGATAATGGCAACAAGCTCCAAATCATGGGTAGGATAATTCATCTCATGCGGGTTCAACTATCTGAAGGCATGAGCGATTATCCATCCATGCTGTATTAGCAGGCAATCCAACCCGTTCAGTGACGCTTCACTGTAGACCTCTAAGTTACCGCTGTCGTTGGGATGTGCTAATACTGGAGCAGGAATAAGACAAAACTTGAGTAGTTGGAAATTTTGATCGCAGTCAACTTCCCACACAAAATTCACATCTTTCCTGGCAAGTTTCGTGAGAGGCAGAGCAAAAGAAGAAAAGTCCTTCACGAAATGTCGGTGATAACCGGCCAGTCCAAGAAAGCTTCAAATCTCCGTAACCTTCTGCAGTCGCCCCCAGAAAATTACCGTTGCAACCTTGTGGGGATCGACAAGAATACCATCCGCAGAAATTACATGCCCCAAGAAAGACACAAGAGTAAGCTAGAACTGGCACTCGCGGAAATTGGCATAAAGCTGAACTCCCCAAAACTTCATCAAGACCAAGCGCAAGTGTTTAACTTGATCGGCCTCGTTCTTGGAATATACCAAGAAGTCAGCCAAAAAGACTATCACAAACTTGTCGAGATACGGGCGAAGTACTCGATTCATCAAGTTCATGAAAGCTGCTGGGGCGTTTGTCAATCCGAAAAGGTCTGACAAGAAAACTCGTAGGGCTCGCAATGAGTCCAGAAAGTGGTCAAAACACAACAACGTTCTTGATCTTCAGCTGATAATATTCAGACTTCAGATTGATCTTAAAGAAAACATGTGCACTTCGGAGCTGGTCAAAAAAGATCATCGATTCAGGGCAGGGGATAACGGTTTTTAATCGTCACCCGATTCTGTTGCCTATAATCGATGCAGAGTCTTAAAGTACCGTCACTTCAATTGAACAACAAGACCAGAGCTCCACAAGGTGAAGTGCAAGGCTAAACGAATCCTTTGGCAGAAAAGTTCCTGAAGCTGAATCTTCGACTCCCACCACTCTGGTGGAGCCAAAAGATAAGGGGTGAGAGAAAATAGAATCAGTACCTGGAAAGATCGATGGTGAATTCCACTTCTGGATCAGGCAGTAGTCCAGGTAGACCGTCAAGAAAGATCCAAAGAAATTTGTTGACAACCGGTACATCGTCAACCCAAAGAGAAATTCCATCTTCCAACACCACACGTGTGATACAACCATCACAACCCGAACTCAACAGTTTCGTTGCTTTTGTAGCTGAAAAATCAGCCCACGATCGATTTTCCGGTGCTCGCCGGTAAACATCACAGTTAACATGCCAGGTGGCAGAAAGGTGACAACCTCCGCCGACAATCCACAATGGCATGAAACTGGTGTAACCAACTCGTTCCTAGGATCACGTCGAAATCCACGATATCCAGAGGAATGAGATTGGCAAGCAATACTAGATTAGTGATGATAACAAGGTATCATCGATAATCCCAAAAAGATAAGACAGGCTTCGCCTCACGGCATAGCGATTCCCATATCGTACCCGATAGGAGTACAATGTGGTTGAGTAATTTGAATGGACAAAGGTGAAATGACCGAGTAGGTAGCACCCGGATCAATTAGGACTCTAGCAAAAAGTTTAAGAATAAATAACGCACCCAATCCAAGATCGGGATCGTTCTGAGCATCCTGCTGGTCGATTGCGTTAACTCGCCCACAAGCCTGCTGTGCACCACCTTGGAACTGCACGGCACCACCAGGATATTGAGTAGGATAACCAAAATACAGGAGAAAGGTTCCAGGGTATGGAGGGACATTGCCCTCGCAGTGTACGTCTCCTCTGAAGTAGGTAGCTGATAGGGAACTGTTCCTCCACCCGTTGGATAGGAACAGGCCTAAAGCTGATTTTGCCGGTTCTGCGGACACTGGTTAGTTCTGTGTCCCAGCTGTCCACAGACATGGCGCACTTGAGTTCCTCGCTTACACTCACCAAAATGACGAGTGTCACTTCGATGACAAAACTAGGCGATAGACTGGGTGAAATTACCCAGCTAACGAAAACGGGATTCAACAGTGAATCACCCACCACGGCTATGCTGGAGTTGATTCACTACTGGATGATTCAAAGCTGAACAACCACAACTGAAAAACAGATTCCCTCGAGGACCAAAAGATGACTGTCTCACCCAACCTCTGGGTGTTGGTTCCCCCGTCGGAGTTCGAAAAAGAAAGTTCGGTAAAAGGTTAAACTACACTTTGAAAGTTGACACGTCCTCGCCAAAGTCAAAAACGAAGTTATAGTCAATCACCGTCACTAGTAGATAAGCAATCCATACCGTCGTCCAAAACGAAGGATACAAGATAGTCGCACATACACAAGTGGGAAGATGATCGATTTGAATGACAAAAGTCATGAGTAGACAGAAAACGTTGACTCCAAAAGGTACGGAAGAGTTCTTCGACGTTCAAAGAAATTAAGTCACGACAAAACAAAACAGTCGTACCGACTCCACGCCGTTCAACAACATCTCGAAGATAGAAATTTGCTCCAATTGTCGAAAAGTAGTAGTCATGAATTAACAGAGAAAAGTCAACCAAAAGGTTCGGTTCACGATCATCGAAAAGTCATTGCAGTCGTCACGTGTGGAAAGTATCGTACAAGAATTTCACGGTGATAATTTTTCATTTCCGAATGAAAATGGAAAGTGGTTGGAATAATCGAGAGGAGAATCCGTCTCCAAGCCTCAACTGCTAACAAGTTGAGTACCCGCTGACGTACTCAGCGATCGCCAAAACAACCACAAGAAGTAGGAAACGCGACCAGTCAAGCAACACTAATTGTTCACGCGTTACCCGTAGGTTGAAGTCGTCGGTTAAAGTGTAAAACACCATCAGTACAATGGGTTTGTGAAACTAGGTCTCACGAATTTAGTCCACTAGAACTTGTCGAATACGAAAAGTAGTCAATAGGTTCCGCCAACATCAACGCCTAGCGTCGTTTCCAAAGGAAGCACTTGATGAAAAATTCATCCGTTGTGCCAAATTGACACCACACTCCGAAAATACGAAATACGACATCTAAACCAGTTTCCTGATTCAGTGCGATTCCATTGGTAGTTAATAAATAAAACGTCAACCGTCACACGTAACATCCAAGTTCCTCGTCAACCAAGCTCAAGGTCGCACCGAGTTAAGTACCAATTCTACGCGTACCAGAAAAGTAATGACAAAACTGTCAAAATTGGGAAAACTACCCAAAACTGCGTAATATCTGACGTCGAGGTGGTATGACACTAAGAAGAACTTAGAATTAACCCAAGGAAAACAATACACCAAAGGTGTAGAGTTCGGAAAATTTTCAATTCCAAGAGTAAGATTCAAGAACACACTGTTCGAGAACAACATTGGCAGGTAATGGAATACCAGAGAGATAGCCAAGATTCACGAAATTTGAAGTCTGACACCAACAGACAGGTACAAAGTACGGAAGGAAGAGCCTAGGTTGCGAAAACCATGCTCTGATACCAATCTGACGCATCCCGATCCCGGACACGCCAGGTGTCGGGAAGTGCTGGCCGACACGTGTTAGGTGACGAAAGCCATTTAGAAAAATTTAAGAATAATTAAGGAAAATTGAATTAAATAAGGGTCAGAGTGCACGGAGTGTGCGGGCGGAAGAATAGTAATAAAATAATAAGTTGCGAACTGAGCAGTGGATACAAAATAATTACAAGAGTAGAGAACCCCTACGTTGTCATACCACCACGTCTCGACGTCGAAAGCTCCAAGCCAACTAATCCTGGAGGGGCGCAAAACATAAAACGGTGAGTGGGTCAAAAAGCAAAGTTTGATAAAACCGTTGTTTTCAAAAGTCTACTAACCCCTCATTGAAAACAAGTATAGTTTGAGAAAATACATCATACCCTCAGGCATGAACCTCAAAATACTATAAGAAAATACACGAGTACTCCCCGATAATGATTTATTGACATGCTCACCCATATGTAAACACACAAGTCCAAGTAGCTAAACTACGAGGAACAGGCTAGGTATAAAAGTAATACGCTGAGTACTACAATGACGCGAGTCTAACGCTAAGCGCTGGTGCACAAAGTGCAGTCACACAAGTTCGAGTTGCCTAGTGCAACCTAGAACAGGCTAGTACCTACAATGGATCCAAAGCTGCGTAGCGGTACTGGTAGTGACTACTCCAAACGTCAAGGCTAGTCCTGGCCACAAGACTGAGTACTAATACTTGGGGTGTTATACATCTACTGATGAGCAACAGTATAAAACATGTATGGCAATATAATACGAATGTTCTACCTTCAACAAACGTATATGATATGAATTATGCTAACAGCTTGAAGAAAGCATTGAAAAACCATACGTACATATACATTTATCAAAACAAAGACCCACTCACTCACTTGTAGGTAGTCGGGTCGTAGCCCCCCGGTCCTGGGTAGCCCCGGTAGTCCTCTGGATAGGTCTCACCTATATGAGATATCACCGTAATAATGATAAAACTCATAAAGGTTACTAATTAACTAATTAATTACACCTATCCCTTGTTTCTTCAACACGGAGGTCCAAAACACCTCGAAAAATATCGTGCGTACTGCCCCTAGGTAGTACGCGTCGTCACGAGTCGCCTCGCGAAGACAGAATCGAAAAAGGAGTCCCCACGCGCGGCTCATCCGAGCCGGTCAGCGCCGGTCTGAACCAGTTTGCTGACGTCAGCAAGGCCGGTCTGAACCGGTTTGCTGACGTCAGTGCCGGTCATCCTTGCCGATTTTCCGGTCGCCGTCGCCGGAATTGGGGAATTTTGGCCGGAATTTCTGGGTAATTTTCAAAGCTTCATAACTTCTTCATTTCAAGGCCAAAATGCACTATTCAAGTACCAAAATGAAGCTAGGAGTGAGGAGAATAAGAATTTACCATTTTGGGGGCCAAAAACTGGCCAGAAGTGGCCTGAAAATGGGAAGAATTCCACGGTGCAAAACGCCGCCACCCAAGGCTTGAGCAAGGTCCCTGGGACTTCCAGGAACTCAGTGGTGATGAGTTTGAGGTGTTTTGAACTCGGTTTCACCGAGAAATGGCCGAGACAAGAATTCTAGCCTCGTCGGAAAATTCGGGAATTCTGGTTTCTTGGTTTTTTCCTGGGTTTGCAGGGTCTAGGATCGAGCTCAACTGGCTCAATTGTGTTGATGAAGGTCTGGAAACTTGGTTGGCCAAGGTTTGGCTCAGTGAGGAGGGAAGGGGAGCTCGGGTGTGCAGAGAAGTTTTGTGTTTGTGTGGTCTGCAGAGACCAAGAGAGGGAGAGGTAGACCGAGACAGAGACAAGGATCCACAATTTGTGGGATAGGCCACATGGGCCAACAGGGGTGTTGGACCCCAGCCCAACCACCAATATGTCCCAAAATTTAAAATACAGGTAACGTCGGTAATTCAACGCCCGTAAAATATTCGTTCGGACTCCGAACGACGTCCCGCTCGCGTCTACGCGTTCGTAACGACGAGCACGACAAGAAAATAAAAAGGGAAGGGTCGTACGAGTTACGACACAAAAGTCAACCGAATGGTCAACCAAGGGCATTTTCGTCATTTCCCACTTCATGGAATAAAATAATTCTAATTTTCGAAACGGGCTGTAACAGAATGAGGTGGCTTATTCTTTTGACGTGGAAGACATAAGGTTGGAGTAGCTAATTTGGCTTTTATCTCTAAAAGGTAAATTAGGTGAATAGGATCATTACAATTTATAAGCATGTATTGGAGAAGAGAAACACAGGAGTCGAGAGAGAAACAGAAAGTAAGGAAAAAGAAAAATTAGAGTTTGGTATGTGTGGTGAAAATTATGTTATTGCTCTACATTGAAGATGTTCTACAGGCTTTAATGTCGATATTTTTACGAGGTATTCACATATTTAACTAGGCTTAAATTGTTATCATGGTTTTTGTTAGTGAATGGTGTATGTGGTTTGGTGGTGAGGAATACTTTGTGGACTATGATGAGACTATACAAGTTTAGCTCGGAATCGAGGTAGGAGATCCTTTCACTTGCCTCATTGGTTTTTCCCGTACAAATGTTTTTATAAATGCTTTTGGCATGTTATTTTATTTGGTTTTATTTACATGTTTTAAACAGTATTTGATGAGTATTTGGGCTTGGATTTAAATTTGTATTGGCCATGATTATGAAATTTTATTTGAATGTGTTTATGGATTTCTTCAAATGTGTCAGACGTATTACCTATGGTGATGACCAGTTGTTATTTGGATTGGATATTTGACATGCATGCAATATCCCTTGTGTGGACCCACTGTTTTATGGCCTGGGTAGTTATTATATTTTATTTGGTCATCAGACAATATTGGTATATAATGGCGTTCAGGTAATCGCATACCACTAGTTTTAACTGATCGATCGAGCATGCTCATGATTTGAGATTTTAACACAAATGTTATATGATATATTATTTATTTTTTTTAAATAACAGGGCGACCCCTGAAGAGGAGCAATGTTGTACGTGTTGCTCACCCCTACCACTGCATATTTTTCTATGCAGGTAATCGCGAGATGACATGGCAGTGGCGACAGTAAATTATATTAGTATAAATGGTGTTTATTTATGCTTCCAACCTATTTATGCTTCCACATCGTTTTAAGAAAATAAAATTTTCAACCTGTTTCAGTTTCTTTTTATTTATTTATTTAACTCGCGTTTGGAATTCGGTGTTTTCTATCGACTCTGAGTCTGGGGCATGACTAAATCACTCCGGAGGAAGATCTCTAGCATAAAAGGTGATGATGGCTGGATATTATTAGCCCACCATGAGGCAAGATGTCTTGGATTGTGCACAAACATGTGATAAGTGTCAAAGATACGCACCAATGAATCATCAACATGCGCAAGAACTCAACACCCTAACTGGGGCATGGCCCTTTATCCAATGGGGCATAGATCTTGTTGGTATGTTCAAAAAGGCCAAAGGAAACAAGGAGTATTTGATAATAGCAATGAATTACTTCTCAAAGTAGATCAAAGCGGAACCCTTGTCTTG
The DNA here is from genome assembly GCA_018257905.1 of Gillenia trifoliata. NCBI lineage: Eukaryota > Viridiplantae > Streptophyta > Magnoliopsida > Rosales > Rosaceae > Gillenia > Gillenia trifoliata. The sequence continues at coordinate 8,493,761 of CM031080.1, read as the reverse complement.
GATCACTGGAGTAGTGATCAAGTCCTTCATTTGGAAGAATATCATATGCCGATTTAGCATTCCGCATACCATTATGACTAACAATAGTTTGCAATTCACCAATTCCAAAGTCACAGACTGGTACAAAGAACTCCAAATTCGTCATCTGACTTTTACTCCGCGATATCCTCAAAGCAACGACCAACCAAAAGCATCAAACAAAACTATTCTTCAATACTTAAAAACAGAGACTTGAGTAGAAGAAGGGTAAATGGCCAGAAGAATTGCCCAGGGTCCTTTGGGCATATCACAACACAGTTTGGAAAGCAACCAGAGAAACCTCGTTCTCCATAGTTTACGGAACTGAAGCCATCATTCCAGTCCAAGTTACTACAATGCCCAATCTATATACTGAATAAGAGAATGCTAGAATACTTAAGACCGAACTTGACTTTGCGAAAAAATGCAAAGAATGCGCCCAGGTCCGACTTGCCACCTATCAGCAGCATATCCAGTCGTATTACAAAAAGGGTGTCAAACTCCGCAGTTTTCAAGTCGGTGATCTTGTTATAAGAGAAGTCTTCTAGAACACTAAAATATCCAAAAAAGGAAAGCTCGAAGCAAATTGGGAAGGACCGTACAAAGTCATCGGAGTAGGAAGCAAAGGAACATACAACCTTGCACAGATGGACGGAACTCTGATTATCAGGAGATGGAACATCTCCAAGCTTCAACGATATTACTAAGAGCACCAAGCAAACTACACATGGTTTGATTCTTCCTCAACATGAGAAGATATGTAGACAATCCAACACAGATTCAATGGCAAAGAACTTCACAATGTCGTCGGAAAAGAATCTCCTACACCGCCTAAGCCAAGGCACCTTTGTCAAAGGTGAACTCCAATGCAACATGCATTGTTTCACCTTTCTTTAGAACTACACCTATGATTAGATTCTCCATCCTGGAGATATGTAGGCAGTTCGTTTCGGATTCAATCACCACCCCCTACAAATCTAACCCGTATTATTTTGTAATAAGAATAAAGTTTGATTATCGCATGACTTTTTTTTATTCTCTTCTTTCTTTTTCTTTTTTATGGTAAAGGGAATACCCCAACTTTCCATAAGGCAAGTTATTTGTCTTAACTACTTTGAAACTATACAAGAATGCAAGTATAAGAAATTCAAAATTCTAGTGTCAAATGAGTCTCCTATAGCTCAAATAAGTGAGGTTTTGGTGTGCAGCTTGGGAGACTTGAGTCGTATTAAGCGCGGTTACGTATGGTGAACTACAAAGATTGGGACATTGCCCCGTTGTCCGGAAAATCCAGTGCACCATCTGGCATGCAACCCAAGGATTGTGGGTTACAACATTTAAATCCAAGCTCTAACCATTCAATGGAATGATCGAAAGGGCGATCCGAAAATCACGCGAGAAGTAACTTTGAAATCCACCCCCAAGTACGATTACTTCTATCCCAAACCAGCACACTAAGTCCGAAAGAGGCATCCAGACTAGGAAATCCTCCAGATGAAATATAATTCCAACGAAGCTCAGATTTGCAGAGTAATTTAGCTAAAGGTGTTAAGTCTAATTCGATTCAGACACGCTCGGGTCCGATGCATATAAAGGATATGACAAAAGGTTTTCTAAGGTGTTTCCGATCCCACGTGCAAGTGACCAAGTTTCCTAACGAAATTTTAGCATAAAGTTCACTAGAAACGACACATGCAATTCGAACTAAGGAGTAATCCCTTTTTAGTTACACGTTGTGCTTATTAAATCCTCAAACCTGGAATGGGACAAGGTGAAAGAATAAACGGAATCAAAGTCATGCACAATTCAACTAACACTTAGATTAATTTATGCAAGTGTTAAAACTCTTTTGGCCAACCAAGGTCGGTCCAATGAATTCGGAGGTCTGTTCCAAAATAAAATTGAGGCCTTTTTTTGTATGAATTCGAATTGAAATTGCGGGAAGAAGACTCTCTTCGTGTTTACTCTCTATGTTGAAAGTTTGAAACCTGGAAGAAACAGTCTCCCTATGTTGGGATGGGAGACAATCACATGATGGAATCATTTTTTATCTAATTTTTATATTAAATCCTAAATTTTTATATTGTTATAAGTCAACATGCTTTGGACAATAAGTATTAGGATGGACATTTGAAAAAAAAAGGCCCACTATTTTTAAATGATGAGCTAACTCAAAAGAAAACACACAACCTCAGCACACTAGTCCTTTTCAGCATATATAGCTCTTGGACCAAAATAATTTTTTGAAGGCCCCTTATTTTCGGGGCCTTGTGTGAGCGCACACCTCGCACAGCCCATAGGTCAGCCCTGCCGCCAACAAGGCAATTGAAACATGTCGGACTGACAACAAGATCTAGAGGCCACTATGTAAAAATTTATCACTATTCATCATTAATCTAATCAATACATTATAAAAAGCAAGTCTCGGAGCAAGAGATTGATCATGGGCCTTTGACCTAGAATCTGAGTAAGGTTGTACTCTGAATATCGTAGTGAAAATCTTTATAAACACTAAGTTTAGGAGATAACATTTTTTCTTGCAATGTTATCATGAAAGGCGGAATAATGCCTTGGCCTACAAACCTATTCGTGTTTGACTTTGTTACTTATTACTCCGGAACGGGTTCATCCCGAAAAGATTGTTGGATTAGAATCATATTCTACGAAATGGAAGCAAAGGATGAAGAGTTCTTAGTGTTTTACCCTAAAAGGATTAATGATTTGAGTAAAATAACTTAGCAAATTATTCACTGAGATATGCAAACAAACTTCAAAATGCATAAATATTAAAGCCAAGTCCCATGACAAGGCAAAATTGTTTGACTTTGCGAGAGACAAGCCCTCATCCCTTGCAAGGAAAAATTGAACAATAAAATCAACTATCCTCTTCAGAGTCGTTCGCAACAACCACGTCTTTACCATTTTTTGCAGCAAAAGAAGACTCTTTGCCAGGAGCAGCGTTGACGGCATTTGAAGGAGCGTCATCAGACTTGTCGCCTTGGCCAGTACCTGAACTAGTGAAGCCTGACTCTTCCTATGCCGAAGACTCATCTTCAAGAAATCCTGGAATCAACAAGTTAGCTTTCTTCACTTCTTCGAGTTTCCTTTTGGCGGACCAGCCATCACAGTGCTCACGACTGGCAAACCCAATGACATATCTGTGGTCCACATATTTTAGTTCCTCCGCTTCAGCAACAGTGACCCTAACTTCAGATACATCAGCTTTGCCTTTGTCTCTTGCTCATTGGATGGCCGTCTGATGCTCCTCTTCCTTGAGTTCCGCTTCTCGAAGCAGTTTGGTTACTCCAGCTTGTAGGGCCACTTGCTTTGCCTTTCTTCTGTTATGTTTTGCTTCCATAGCTTATTTTTTTCAGCCTTAGCCTTCTTTACTAATTCCAAGTCTGCTTTATTTCTCTCTAATTCCTCTTAGAACTGTCTAGACTTGATCTCTTCACTACAGAGTTTGTCGATCAAGCTATTCTGCTCCAACTCATTCGCATTGTCCGCCACCGCTAATCCACCAACGCCTTCTTCAGCTCCGTTGACTTCTCTTTCAGCTGTTTTTCAAGTTGGATCCTAGCCTCAAACTCATTCTTCCAAGCTGCCTCCATTTTACGGATTTTGTCCGCTTGGCCTAGAAGAACGGCTTTAGTCCACATTTGGGACTATTTTGCGAAGTGAGTTAGATGCTAAAGACATCAACAAATTATTGAAAATTCAACTAAGTATGGAAAGGACAACTTGCAGCATAAGGAGCCTGATAACTATTCTAGATTAACTCATTAGGGTTCAAAATAGCGCTCTTCAAGTTTGCTAGAATGATAGTTGAACGGATTATAGCTTGGGCATGCTCCTCGTTGTCAAGTCCACTGACTCTCGCCAAAAATGGTTGCTGATTCCACAAAGGCCTAAAGACAAGTGAAGGTTGTTCTGACTGCTCAACTTCAGCTTTAGCAGTGGCAAAAGAGCTTGCATCTCTGGTAGGCGCAAAAAATAGCCTTACCAAGACACCTGTCTAAACAAATGATGGAATGACAGGAACGGAATGAGAATTGGAAACTATTACCTCTTTTGGAATCAGAGTTTGTTGTTGTTGTTGTTGCTGTTGTTGGTCTTGCTGTTGTTGTTGGTGCTCTGCCACAACGCGAACAAAGCTGTCAGGCTTGCTACCGCTGGCTACTGCTCTTTCTTCTCTCTTCTATCTCTCATCTTCAACTTGGGTGTTGGGTTGCGTTGCCTTGGGGGTTCTCATCTCAAACCAAGAAGACACTATTGCTTTTGACTACTTGTCGACTCTTCTTCGAAAAACTTTTGAACTCCCCTCACTAGTGGACTTCCTTTTTCTCGAAGACTCCTCGCCGGACTTCTTCATGATGGATTAGCCAGATTTCTTGTTTTTCTTCCTCTTCTTCTTGGGCTCTTCAGGTTCCCCAACGGTTCTGTGAAGGCTAGACTTAATAGTTTTTGGCTTTCCTTGTCAAACTTGTAACATTTTATCACACAAGCTCTTTAAATCAATTTACATTAGATTAGACTTTAGGATACTTGGTATTGAAATCTGAATCATTGAAGAACAAAGTGCAATTGGGTGTGATTAAACTCAAGTCAGGTTTGTACATGAACATGCATTTCACGGATGAACTTCTTATGCATTCTGATTAATTCATTTGCCTAATCAGAGGATGCATTTGTTATGCACATGGGACTGGCACACATTTTAAGAAAACCCGTATGGGCTTTGTCTGACTCCTTCACTCGTGAGTGAGTTTCTCACTCTTGATCTTTTCTTATGGTTTTAGCATTTGACACATGTCTTGTCATGTATTTGGCTGGTACAAGCAAACATATCTTTGTTAAAAGGGTTTGAATTTTTTTATGGGGGTGTTCGGATATCATCTTCAAGAGATAGTGTCTTTTCTTTCCTCTCCAACTTAGAAACCCAAGAAGCTGGAAGCACTTTCATGGATAAGTTCTTCATTGAAAATCTATAAAATTATCCATAAAAATGCTTGCTTAAACCTTTAATTTATGCTCATTTGTTTTTGGTTGAAAAGATTATCCTTTGAGAGTGTTTTATGGTTTTTCTGCATCCTCTCTAGTTCTTCTTTGAAAACCTTAATTTGCAAACTTTTTTCTCTTGATTAAATCTTGTGCTAACTCACCCACATCATTTGAATAAAAGGTTTACATTGTTTTTGGTCTAAAGCTTCTTTGAAATCTTCATATAGACCTAGATTCCCAATCAGTTTCTTCTTTTCAACTGTTGACTGGAGAAACTGACTTGTCATTTTTGAATTCATAGTTGCATATCATCCTTCATATCATTTTCATGGTTCATGCTTCATTTCGGTGCCACAAGGAGATGAGCTAAAGAAGACAAGCTACCTCATTGTGAAAACTTCTCCATCTAGTGCAACATAGGGTTGGACAAAGGTACAAGCTGCTCCATAGATTAGGTCTAGGAATTGAGCTTGTTATGTTATCCTTGTATGAACCTTATTTTCACTAGTGGATTGGACTCCCTAGAGTCCCCCCGTTTTTTAACCTAGTTAGGGATTTTTCCAGGCACAAAACTTGTTGTGTGCATGTTTTCTTAATTTGCCTTCATATGTTGATATTACTAGTATAAGTTGTGTTTGATGTGCATGCCTGAGTGTGATATATGTTAGAGTACAGATTGTGTTATCCATGCTGTTTTATATATCTAGGTAGACTTTGACTAGTTGGTCGTATTAGTCAATTAAGTTTATTTTCAACAATTGTGCTTTCTGCCACTCACAAACTTGTAACTAGCTAGCTAGCTCATTTGACTAGTTTATTGTGCAAAGTTAATTTTTTTAATTGGAGGATATTCCACCTGGTACCAATTTACAAATTCAAACTCCTTTCTTTGCATATGTGGCTTCAATCCACAACAACTTTAGAATTGGTTCCTCGGAATAGTGCCTGACTATGGCATCCCTACCATTAGCTTTGTTCCACTCTGGAGCTAGAAGCCATCTCCAGTGCCGATGCCATTCCAGAATGATTTTGAAGGCACTGTCTATAAGATGCGGACAACAAACTCCGACAACACTTATGTCGTTCTCATGCTCCATATCCTTCACAACTGCATGCGGAACTGGAAGTCCTCTGGCTTTCCCTTCCCAGTCTCCTTCAACCACAAGGATATCTTTGTACCGATCCTTATTCTGCTTGGGCAGGTTTGTGATGTAAGTTCCCCATTGAAGACTCACCCACGCTTGGAAAAAAGTAGTGGTGCCTAGAATTTTGTCGAATATTGTACAATGCCCGGAATTTCTGGATTCCGAGCTCCGCTCCATACTTGAAAAGCTCAAAACTGGAAATGATCTGGTACAACATCGGAGTCAAGTTGCAGAGGGCCATATTATAGATGATGAGCACTTCCTTAGTGAAGTTCGAGATTGAAAACTTCAAACCTAGGTCCAGGTACAGATGGATAAGGCAGCGGAGCATAGATGTCTTCACCGGCTTCCTACCAGAGAGTGCATCCATTGAGCAGATTTTGTATGTGCCTAGCGAATGTAGCACAATCTTCTTCATTACAGACTTTAGGCATGGGCGGAACGAACAAAGTGTGATAGTTCGTTACCGGAGCTGGTTGAACACTGCTTGAGGAAACCATTTCTTCGTAAGAAAAATGAAGAAGAAGATTAGAAGCTTTGAAAGTTGGAAAAGAGGAAGGATTCTAAGATTTTTTACACAAGCAAAGACTTAGAAGAATTCTGAAAGTGTGAAGAAAATGAAGGAAAAGGTGGAGATATTTATAGAGAAATTCTTGAAATCATATAGCCGTTGAAAGCAAAACAACTTACCTTGAGATCAACAGATCCGACGGCTAGAACCTCTCGAAAACGTTAAAAGCATCGTCTCAATTTCTGCACTCACGTAACATGACGTCTCTTCATTATTGTTTTCTTTATGGCACGACTCTCAAGATCATTTGCCGGAATCCGGAACATCTTCACTACTCTGCATCAGTAACGGAACCGGATTGACAAGTGTTAAAGAATTCTGAGCGGTAAGCTATTTCGATCTACTCCAAAAGGCATGGTCTTTGGATAACTATACATCTCAAGCGGAACGCCCTTTCAAAAGCATAGTTAGGGGCATTTGTAGGACCATGAAATTTCCAGGGCCGGAGTAAGGTGGATCGGAATATGAATTTTTCATGGACTCAACGGCTCTGATCAGACTAAGCCGCATAATTGGACCAACGATGCCACCACATCTTGTTAGGCTCTGGAATGGTAGGTGAGGTCCACTGACCTTGCTAAGATTGACCATGCTTGCACTGCAAGACACGAAAACCTGATCAGACGGGTTTCCTATATTCTTGAAGATTCCTATAATCTAGAGATTGGCGTGCGCCGCAAGTAATCACAATCCTAAAAGGAAGCAATATCTTATGCTAGATATCTTTTAGGATTCTCCCGGTTTAATACAGATTCTATATCCTAAAAGGACTGTCTCCTAACTAATATAAATACACACATCTAGGGTTCATGTCTGGTAATGCATATTATGCATACTTTGTCTCTTGCTCATTGCTTGAGTTCTAATATTGCTTACTGACTTGACCGTTGGAGAGCCTTTGGCCGGTACCACATTGGTACCTTAGGTTATTCACGGTTGTTTGCTTTCTTGTAAGTCGCCGGACTTGCACAGCTCCTCAATCCACGATAGTGCGCGAATTTGGTAAGTAGAAATTGTCATTCCAAAATATTATGCCAAAGAAAATCCTGTTTTTTCGGCTACAAGAGAATCTAATGTTAGTAAACAGAAATTGTCAATTACCTGATTCTCCGAATCAAACCATCATATAATTAACAAATCATCATGAAATGTTGAGCAAGCATCCCATTAGTTACCTATGTTGTTAAAGCATCTCCAATCATGCTCTATATTTTTTAATTAACTTTTAGCTAAAAAGACTATAAAGTTACTTTAGTCCCTAAAAAAATTCTACTCCAATCATACTCTCTAGTTTAGGGAGTCATAATGATTGTGAACCAACAAGAATAAACTTTGTATTTAAAATATTAGTAATTAATGCTAGGAGCTCCTAAGAGAATATCTATCTTAAGAGGTGGATAAGGTGTGTGAGTGGAGATGAATTTTTCCAAATCCTCTCTAAAATTTAGCTAAGAGCTCATTTTGGGAGCCCCTAATTATAAGTGCCCCTAGTTAAGATACAAATTATCATTTCTTGAAGGAGCAATGACCGATCTTGTTTCCACACAAGATTTGAAATTCAGATGCAACAACACCGAAAGATACAGCTGGGACAGAGAATTAGTCATTCACTTCACTTAGGGGTCGTTTGATAATCATTTCATTTTTAGTTTTTGAAAACTGAAAACTGAAATCTTGTTTGGTAACTAATTTCCCATCACATGCCATACCCACAATCGAACGTCAAGTGTACAAACTACAAGCTGAGTGTATTTATATATATATATATATATATATATATATATATATATATATATAACGACTAATTCTTTAGATCTTATAGCATCTAAAGGTTTTTTATACTTATTTGTAGTCTTTAGATCTTATAGCATCCAACGGTTTTAATTAAGAGTGATGTGGAGCTTTTTAAACATTACATGACTTGGATGATGATGTGGAATATAACTAATAATGAAAACACTAATCAAAATTAAAAGGAAATATCTAATAGAATAAAATTGAAAAATAAATAATCAAAATAATCAAAATAATCAAATGTTATAAACTGATACAAAAAACGTAAAATCCAGAGTGAAGAATGCCCAAGAAAGGTGAGAGCAAGGTAGAGATAATTTTGCTTTGATCGTTGTTCTGGCGCTTTCACTACTTGCTACTCTAATTCGATTGATACGAAATTCTGATGCACACTACAACGATGAGGGAAAATGGGGGGAAAATGAAAGTACTCCATCAATTCATCCCTGGTCACCCAGACAAAATCCTCACACTTCCCAATGTCAAACTTGTTGGTTGCAATCACTTGAGACTTGAAAAAAAATTGCTGAAAAAATGGGGGAAAATGAAATCGTGATTAATACACAGGATCGACAGGCAACGCCAATATGCATTTTAACATTTATCCTGGGTAACGTTTCAATTTTTTTTTAATACATTGCAAATTGGATGGATGATGAATTTATGGTTGTAGGAATCCCAAACAAACTTGGGTTGATAGGGTTTTGCTATGGAGATGGCAAAGTGATTGAGTTGCAAGAAGAATTTATATTCAAGGCATGAAGTTGCAGACCTCATCGGCAAACAAAGAGGAAGATGGAGGTTAAAGTATTTTAGGGTTTTTGTTTTTATGCTGGAAAGAGGATCTCCACGAGCTCATAATGATGGATCCGTTTGTAGAAAAGAAAAATTCTATGATGCTTCGAAGTATATGATACTCTAAATTTTTTAACTGTTGATCTTAATTTTTATATTTTAGAACAAATATCTGACTGTTAAAAATTCAGGAATATCCAATACTCCGAAACATAATAAAAAGGCCCAAACAGATAGTTCTCTTTATGTGTATTTTATGCGTATAACTAACGAAGTAGTATGACTGCCTACATGGAAGAATATTTTCATAAATAACTAATGAAATATTGACAACGGTAACAAAATTGAGTCTTAGGCCTTGAAACTTTTATAATATATTGCTGCATTAGACGACTAAATTTTACAGTCTCAATCTAGTAGTCAAACACCGTCTCATCTTCAGTAGAAATATCCCTACAACTACCTAGAGATTAAGAATTTCTAATGACTTTTCTTCGGTGCAGCCAGTGACACATCCCGATCCCGAACAAGCCAGGTGTCGGAAGTGCTGGCCGACACGCGTTAGCGTGACGAAAGCCAAAAAGAAAATTTAGAATAAAGGATAGAATATTGCATTAAACAGTAGTCAGAGTGCACGGAAAGTGCGGGCGGAAGAATAGAAAGAATACACAACGTGAGTAGGGTAAGGGATACAAATTCAATACAAACGTAGAAAAAAATCCCTACATCGTCATACCACCGCGCCATCGACGTCGCAAGCTCCCAGCCAACTAACCTGGAGGGGCGCAAAACATAAAACGGTGAGTGGGTCAAAAAGCAAAGTTTGATAAAACCGTTGTTTTCAAAAGTTTAGTAACCCCTCGTTTGAAAACAAGTATAATTTGAGAAAATACGTCATACCCGTAGGCATGAACCTCAAAAAACTGTCGTGAAAACATGCGGGTACTCCCCGCTAATACTTTACTGATATTTGCTCACCCATATGTAAACACACATGCCCAAGGGGCTAAATCCCACAATGAACAAGCTAGGTATAAAAGTAATACGTTGAGTACTACAATGACGCGAGTCTAACGCTAAGCGCTGGTGCACAAAGTGCGTCACACAAGTCCGAGTTGCCTAGTGCAACCTAAGACAGGCTAGTACCTACAATGGATCCAAAGCTGCGTAACGGTACTGATAGTGACTACTCCAAACGTCAAGGCTAGTCTTGGCCACAAGACTGAGTACTAATACCTGGGGTGTATACATCTACTGATGAGCAACAGTATGAAAACATGCATGGCAATATAATACGAATGTTCTACTTCCAACAAACGTAATGATATGCAACTACGCTAATAGTTAAAGAAAGCGTCGAAAAAACCATACGTATATATATATACATTTATCAAACAAAGACCCACTCACTCACCTGAAGATAGTCGGAAAGCCCAAGTGTACGTCCTCCGACGCTAAGGGTCGCCAAAGCCTAAAGCTTCTGGAGCAATTCCAACCCAATGGAGACTTCCGTAAAACAAGCACCCTAATCCAATAAAATTGGGTCCACAAGCAATTTGGCCCAAAAACTCGGATGGCCAACCCATCCACTTCTTCACAAAAACAACACCATTTTCCAAGCCTTGTCACCAATTGCTAGCTACACCCGAGGCCCAACAACTTCACACAAAATCTGTCCACTTCGATTAAAAGCATCAGGCCCAAAACTTCATAACCAGCCAGCCCACAATCAAATCTGTCCAAGTCACCCTTCACCCAAAATTACACAATCTGTACCCAAAATTACACAATCTGCCCACCATTGTTCAACCCACAAAAGGCCCAAAAATCTCCTAACCAGCCACAACCATCCAGCACCCAAAAGGCAGCCCAAAACCGTACAACCCAAAACATTTTCCTGCTGCACCCAAACCAGCCTCACGTCCTCCTTCCCCGCAGTCCAAACACAGCAGCAGCCCTCACCAACCTCGGCACAACCAACGTCAACAACTATCTCCAACACCTCCAAGACCCCAAACCAGCAAGCAAAGCTCCATCACAGCCACGGTTAAGGTGGTTCAAGGTGAGTTCGAAGAGAAGAGAGAACCAAAAGAAATGTGAAGCTGTCCGTTTTGGTGCTACAGAGAAGCAAGAAAGCGATTTTACTTGTTTTTGTTGCTTTGCAGCAGAGAAGAAATGGGGGAGAGGTTGAGTGATTCCTTTGGTGCAGCAAGGAAGAAGAAAGAAAAGATGCTTGCTGACTCCCAAATGCCAAGAGGAAGGCTCGGCCTAAACTTTGAAATTCTGCAGGAAAAATAAAAGGCCAAGGGAGAAGGGAAGAACTGGGTTGTTGTGTGTGTGGCTCGGCTTTACCGAGAAGAAAAGAAAGAGAGAGGTTCGGCCAGTTTGAAAAGAAAATGGAGGAAGGAGCCTTTTGCTGCTTGTAGCAGAGAAGAAAGAAAAGGGTGCAAGAAGACAAAATAGAAAATAAAAAGGGGGAAAAATGAATTGGATGAAACCTGCCAGCAATTGGCAAGGTCCAGACCACATCCCACAAAACGTGGGATTGCAGTAATTGGCTGCTGCCAAATGGGCCCCAGCCCACATAAAGCCAAAATAGCCCAAAGTTTTTAAAATACGGAAAACGCCGAAAACTCAACGCCCGTAAAATATTCGTTCGGAGTCCGAACGACGTACGGCTCGCGTCTACGCGTTCGTATCAACGAGCACGTCAAGAAAATACAAGTGAACGCGTCGTACGAGTTACAACGCAAAAGTCAACCGAAAAGTCAACCCAGGGGCGAAAACGTCATTTCCCACTTCCGGGAATAAAATAAAATAAAATTTTGAACGGGATGTTACAGCCAGAGTAGGGGTGTAATTTGGGTTGGATCAACCTGAATTCGCTCATGTCTAATCTGATTTCAAACCCACCCAAACCCAACCCAACCTCAACCCGATTATTTATTGGGTTGAGTTAGATTGATGTTTTGCCAGCCCATGTCAACCCAAACCCAACCTGATTTCTATAGCCCAAATTGCTCATGCACATATTACTCATCCCACTTTATAATATATAAGCTAGATTTAGGAGGGCTATACTTGAAGTTCATTGTTTGGTTTTTATTTGATCAATGAATGATGGTGTTGTTTTTACATTTCTTTTGGTTAAAACTTTAATATTGTCTTGTAATTTCATTTCAACTTTGCATGGCTAAAACTTTAGAATACGTGCCACGCTATTTGGTTTATCTTTTGTATAGATGATGATGTGTAAAATTAAATTTTACATAATTTTGATGTTATTTAGTTCAAAATTTAATATTTATTTTATAAAATAATGTGTTATAAGATTGAACTTGATAAAGTTGGACAAACCCAAATCCAACCCGAGTAAATCTCAACCCAATTTAAGCCCAAACCCGAATAAACTCGCATAGACCCAAATCCAAACCCAACCCAAACCGGAATTAAGAATGTTGGATTAGGGTTGGCTTGACCATCTACCAAGCCTGAGTTGCACCCCTGAGCCAGGGTAAAAGAGGTATTTTCTCATGACCGTTTGATTTGATCTTGTGGTTGAGATTGAATGACTTGCTATAGACTATTATATTGCAAATATAATGGTTTAGTCTAAGTTCTCTGTTTTGTGTACAATATGGCTACGAGTTGGTTGTTTTTGAATAAGACAAAAAAAAAATATTAATAAGACAAATCAGAACACCCCGACTTTTGAACAGTAATTTTTATAAAAATAATTAATAAAAACAAAAAATATTAAAACAGACACTCTCTCTCTCCTCCCTCTCCCTCTTGCATAGCCATCTGCCAATCCCACCGCCACCATCTCCATCCCCCCACCCAACCACCCCAAACCCCAACCTGCCACACCTGAGCCCAAGAGTCGAGAGAGAGAGAGAGATAAATAGAAGCGGAAGAGAGTGGTGGTTGGTGTAGTGGTGGTGGTGGTCTGTGCGTTTAGGCGGCGACTATGCCGTCGTATGGGTAATCATTTGAGGTGCAGTGATGAGGGCGGAGTTTGCGTTAAGGCCTCCGCGGTGAGGGCGGCGATGAGGGTGCAGTGGTGCTCTGTAATGAGGTGGGATGTCGGTTAGGAAGATTGAGAGAATTTTGGTTTGCTTGGGTTCTTCCGGTTTTGATTTTGAGAGAGAGAGGGGTAGTGGGCCTGCATGTGAAATTAAAAACAAAAAAGAAAAAACGAAAACTTAGACGTGCCGGCACATGGGCTCTCCACATGTCAGTGGGCCTGACTGTAAACTTGTTGACCGGTTCTGCCATTTCTTTTCATTTTTGTTTTATTGGTGAAAGACCGGTACCTTCTGATACCCGGTCGCACAGAAAAAAAAAACGAATTTCTAAGCCCATAAATTCAAGGCCCATTTAAGGGGGGGTCCCACCTCTGCCGATAGGAATGGATTTAGGAAAGCAGATAAAGTCCACCTCTGCCGATAGGAAGGGTTTCGGAAAGGAGAAAAAGATCTTTTGGTGTGCAGTGCGAGTAGCGGAAAACCGACCGCCAACTCTAAAAGAGGATAAATCCTGATGTGGACGTGGATTGATGCGGCAAAATAAAAAGTTACTTACCACTTACCCGGGTCTTTCTTTTATACTCCGAAATAAAATTTATTCCGGTTTTAAAAAAAAAATGTACATTTAAAAAAATAAAAGGTAACCTATAATTGTAGGTTACTGGTAAACAAAAAAAATATATACATATTTGCACAAATATAATAAATGGTTTATGCAATTGACAAACAGTAAAACATGGATCTGCATTACATCATACAATTAGACAAAAGATTAAATGGCAACATCACATTATTTGGTGCTAGTGTCCTACATGGATCTGCATTAAGAATTGTTTAATTGTTTAAGTGTTTAAGTTATCGTTTAAGTTGTAAAACTCATGGTTCAAGTAGTAATTTTTTAGTTTAAGTGGTAATTTACCACTTGCACAAGAAACTTTATCAAATGAACCATGCTTTTACTACTTCAACGACTTGAATAAACAATTACTACTTAAACGTTCATTTTCTCGTTTAAGTTGTAACACCTATCGTTTAAGACTCATCGTTCAAGTGATAATTTACCAATTCAACCTGTAAATCATCGTTTAAGTTGTAAAATTCATCGTTCAAGTAGTAATTTGTACATTTAAGTGGTAATTTACCACTTGAACGAGAAATTTTATCAAATGAATCATGTCTTTACCACTTCAAGGACTTGAGAATTTTAAGTTACAAAATAAACAATTACTACTTAAACGATCATTTTCTCGTTTAAGTTGTAACACCTATCGTTTAAGTTGTAAAACCCATCGTTCAAGTGATAATTTACCAATTCAACCTGTAAATCATCGTTTAAGTTGTAAAACTCATCGTTCAAGTAGTAATTTGTACCTTCAAGTGGTAATTTACCACTTGAACGAGAAAATTTATCAAATGAACCACGTCTTTACCACTTCAACGACTTGAGAATTTTAGGTTACAAAATAAACAATTACTACTTAAACGTTCATTTTCCCGTTTAAGTTGTAACACCTATCGTTTAAGTTGTAAAATTTGTTCAAGTGATGATTTACCAATTCAACCCGTAAATCATCAAGCAGGTTGTAAAACCCATCGCTGAAGTAGTAATTTGTATGTTTATGGTAATTTACCACTTGAACGAAATTTTATCAAACGAATCCACGTCTTTATCATCAAGGACTCGAGAATTTTGGGTTACAAAATAAACAATTACTACTTAAAACAATCATTTTCTCGTTTAAGTTGTAACACCTATCGTTTAAGTTGTAAAGTCCCATCGTTCAAGTGATAATTACCAATTCAACCCCGTAACTCATCGTTTAAGCTGTAAAACCCACGTTTAAGTTGTAAAACTCATCGTTCGTAGTAATTTGTACCGCTATGGTAATTTACCACTTGAACGAGAAATTTTATCAAATGAACCACGCCTTTACCACTTCAACGACTTGAAAATTTTAGGTTACAGCTAAACAATTACTACTTAAACATTTCATTTTCCCGTTTAAGTTGTAACACCTATCGTTTAAGTTGTAAAACCTATCGTTCAAGTGATAATTTACCAATTCAACCTGTAAATCATCGTTTAAGTTGTAAAACTCATCGTTCAAGTAGTAATTTGTACATTTAAGTGGTAATTTACCACTTGAACGAGAAATTTTATCAAATGAACCATGTCTTTACCACTTCAACGACTTGACAATTTTAGGTTACAATTTGTCCAATTGCATACGAAATACGTCCAATTGCATACGCAGATGTGAACACACATGCACTGTTTGGCAATTGGATTTACATGTCGGACCTTATTTCACCACACCCATGAACCCACAAAATTTTCATGTCTTTTAGTTACTTTATATATTTTTTTTAAATTTGAACTACCAAAGAAACACTATTCACAAGGGTTTGTAGGGTTTTAAAAATTCAAACGATGATGTAACCATTGTGAAAGCGTAGATGATGAGTTCATGAGCGTTTGGATATTGTTTTTGCATTTTTGACACGTGTAAATTAATTATTATGAATTATGTAATGTGCTTTGGTATTTTTTCGGACCTTATTAGGAAAAATGAATTCACATTAATACCTCTCATTGGAACCAAAAAAACTTTTAGTGACATAATTCAATACCCAGAAACAGTCTCTAAAAATATGAACAACCTTTAGCGATTGTGAAAGGATAATTTTGTCCTAGCTAAGAACAATTCAAGAACATTTGAATACATATGCCAACTAATAACAATTTAAAACAAGCATGCATTCCAAAACAATTCATAAAACCCATGACTTTCAAAGCCTAGAATATGGTGAACCAAAAGACTCTTTAACAAAATTAAAGAGAGTGAAGTTTGGAGATTCATTACCCTTGAAGCTCATCCTTGTTTGCACAAGGGATTCACCCAAGTGGAGGGCCTTCAAGTCACCTCCGTTGCTCCTTGAGGATGTGAGGATAGGATCTCCTAAACACCAAAGATTTAGTGTCTCTAAGTCTCCACACCAAGGATGAGGTGTGAAGATGAAATGGATGATTTAGGGAGCAAAAGATTGCTAGCTAAAAGCTCTCTAAATGGCCGGCCTCTCTTGAAGAAATTGAGAGAGAATTTCTACTCTTTTTCTCCAAGAAAAACCCCTTTAAGTGATTATGGCCATAAAGTTCCCTTTATGCCTCATCACATGTGAGTGGCAAACTTGTAAATAACTCAAGTTTGCCTCCACTCACTCTAGGCCGGTTTTGACTTTTATTTTGGGTTAATTTCCATTTAGTTTTAGTTGTCATACAACCTAAACTCAATGGGCCTTGTGGACCAAAAACCCTTTTGGGCCCCGAAACCCAAAACCAACTTAAAAGCCCAAATACGAACCTTTCGTATAATTAATTAACTAATTAATTAATCATGATCATTCTCAAATAAACAATTTAATTGCTTATCCATTCCTTTATTTCTTCACTTTCATCCTTACTCGGTGTACGATCCATTAGGTTCCAATTAGCGAGGCAGTGGGCGATTGTTACTCTTAACGATCGATTGTGAATTGAAACCACATTTCAATTCTCCCTTTGATGAAGATTAGTGTTTGCTAA
This sequence comes from Gillenia trifoliata, assembly GCA_018257905.1. Taxonomy (NCBI): domain Eukaryota; kingdom Viridiplantae; phylum Streptophyta; class Magnoliopsida; order Rosales; family Rosaceae; genus Gillenia; species Gillenia trifoliata. The sequence goes on along the minus strand of CM031080.1, from coordinate 8,476,826 downwards.
TCCTCAGGGCTTCCACAAACCATGAGTGACACCTAGCAGTATGTCATGGCTACCCAAGCTAAGTAGAATTGGTTGGAGAACCTATCCAGTTACAATTACAATGCAATACGGTCCTTCTCTAATACAATACTCCTAATCACATTGTTTGAGTGATAGTTATTTTCATGTCTACTATCCAATGTGATACTTTTCTATATGATTCAATTGAATATGATTTGAAACAAACTTCCTAAGTCATATTCACATGCTTTGGCCAAAGACTCTCGAATCATATCTTAGAGTATTCTCCTTCCACCATGGAAGGTTAGAGATCCCTTGTTGTGCATTCATATGCCTACATGACTAGATAGCTTGATCCCAACAATGTCGTGGACACTCGCAATGGAATGCCTTTGACATGATCAAAGATCAAGGACCCATTCATTAGACATCTATGATGCCTCAGGTCAAAGGACTACTTTGCATATTGCAACTTAAAAGTTCTTACATGACATGTATGTACAAACTCTCTTTTGATCGTTGTTCAGTGTACTCAATTACCTTTTGAGCACCTATGTGTTTGTCTCAGTGTCTAACACTAAATGACTTGAGACTAGTCATACTCAAGCTTGAGTCAACATAACACATACTAACCTTAGCGGATTGTCAATGCCCAATTGGCAATCCTTGTTGGAAATGTGCCCTAAATCCAATCATATGATGATACTTTACGGACATTTCAAATGTTAAACTAATTTAGTTTGATATAAAGGGCAATGATTATTGTTTAAAGTAGTCTCATATAAATGTTATATGCTTAAACAATAAGTCCAAGGAATATGTGCTTATGAGAATGTAATCTAAACAAGTTAGGTTCATGAGACCATTCTCATTCATTGACATATCCTAAACGTTCCTGATCATAGGATTGTCAATTGGGCATTAACAGTCCGTTAAGATCAGTACATGTTATATCTTCTCTCAGGGAGAGTGGCTAGTCTCGAGTCATTGGTGTAAGTGACATCAAGATAAGCATGTAGGTGCTCAATAGGAATGAGTTCACTGAACGCGATTAACGATGAGTTTTCATGATCATGTCACATGAGAACTCATAGTTGGGATAATGCAAATTAGTCCTTTGACCTGAGGCATCACAGTTGTCTTGTGGTGAGGTCCTTAATCTTTGATTATGTCAAAGGCACCCCATCCGAGGGTGTCCACGGCATAGTTGGGGTTAAGCTACTTAGCCATGGAGGCAAGTGAATGCGCAACAAGGGATCTCTAACCTTCAAACCGTTTGAGGGAGAATACTCTAAGATATGATTAAGAATCTCTGGCCAGAGTATGAATAAGGTTTTGGAAGTCGTTCCAAATCATATTCAATGTAATCATATAAGTAATGGAATCACATTGGATAGTAGACATGAATAAACTATCAAACCAAACAATGTGGCCGAGAGTATTGTATTAGAGAAAGACCGTATTGCATTGCAATCCTAACTGAATAGGTTTCTCCACCTCTTCTGATTAGCTTGGGTAGCCATGACATACTGCTAGGTGTCACTCATGGTTTGTGGATGCCCTATAAGTGTATAATCACTTAAGGGAAGAATTGAAAGTATGTTTCAATTCGGAATTGATTTGAAAGAGTTCTAATCCTCCACTGCCTCGCTAAAAGGAACCTAATGGATCGCACACCGTGTAAGGTAGAGTTTGATGCAAAGAATGGAGATGAGTAAGAATAATTAAATGGTTTAATTATTTATGGCAAGGATTAGTTAATATGTTAATTAATCAAACGAATAAGTTCGTTAAAGACCTCAGGTTTGTTTTTGAGCTTCAAGGCCCAATGGGCTTCGAACGTCAAGCCCATTGACTTAAGTTGTATGACAACTTAATGGCTAATAATAGATTAGGGCCCAATAGCTCAAAGAACCCAATATGGCCGGCTATAAGGGAATGTATAGCAAACTTGCTTTAATTGCAAGTTTGCCACTACATTATGGAAAAAGCTATAAAGGAAACTTTGTAGTATTTTCAACTTAAGGGTTTTCTTTTGTGAGAATGGTTGAGCATGAAAATGCTCTCTTCTCTCAAAGAGGCTAGCTCCCTAGAGGAATTTAGCTAGCAATCTATTTCCTCTAGGACACTCATCTTCTCATCAAGACTCTCCTTGGTGAAGAGACTTAGAGGTCCCCTACTTTGGGTACTTGGAGAAACCAATTCTTTGTTCATCCTTCGAAAATGTTCATGGAGCAAAGAAGCTTAGAATGAAGACCCTCTCCATGGGTGATTAGCCTTTGCTTAGGCAAAGAGGAATCTACAAAGGTATAAGATTTCTCAACTCAAAATTTGTTTTGATTTGAGTCTTGGTTCACCATATCTACTAGGCTTTGAATTTCTTGGGTTAAGTTTCGTTTTAAGTGCATAGAAGCATGTTTCCGCCTTTAATTGTTAAATGCATGCTTAATGATGTTGCTTAATGAACTCGGTTAATCCGCAATTTTTCCCTTCAATCCTATGGCTAAGAACGTTTTAGGAATGAACATAAGAGAGAGGTCTCGTTAATCTAACTTACTTAGATCACTTCTCTCTTAGATCAAATACATTCCTTGGATTCTCTCATTGCTTAAACACATGATACAATAAATAGTGATTAACAATAAGCTTTGCCCTTTCATTAAACAAATAATAGTTTAATACATTAAGTATTCCAAAAAGCTATTACATCGAATGAGTGGCTTTGTGGGCATACTTCCAATAGATTGAACTTTCTTTGAAGATAATCTGGCAAAATTATGCAGCAATTTTCATGATTTTTTTTCTTCACTTTTTCAGTTTCTAAACCTCTCAAATGTCAATGTAGGTCGATTACCTCCCTCAAACCTATTCCAAAACATCATATTCAACATTATAAACATGTTTTCAATAAGATTATTGTCACGTTTGGAGAACTGTGCAAGAGCAGTTACGATTGATTGTCCATCCAGAGTTATGTTGTTCAGATTACCAAATCCAGAGACAGGAACTTGGGTTTACGGGGTGGTTCTGCTAACATTCTCCAAAGCTCTCAAGGGACTCTCAGAGTCGACAAAATTTGAACAGTTCTCCGCCTAAGAGGCCTTCACAATCTTCTGAAGTTCAGCAACAGAAGCGTTGATCTTCGTTAGAGTCTCCCATATCTAATCCATGGTTAGAAGGGCTCTGCCAGTCTGAACTGGGTTAGCTAAAAGGACAGCAAAAGTGTCAGGGATTTGATTGCTTCCACCTTGGGTGTTCTTTTTAATGTTCACAGAGCTATCTTCAGCCGACATGGTGTGGTAGAGTAATTTGGTTGGGGGAATATGATTCTTTTCTCAATGAAAACACCAATTGTTGGAACCAAGTTTGCGCACTGCCGCAAACGGAGGGGCTATGCAAGTCCGGTTACCTGTAAGAGAACAAACAGCCGTGATTAAGCCAAGGTACCAGTGTGGTACCAGCCAAAGGCTCTCCGACAGTCAAGTTAGTAACGATATTAAGACTCAAGCAATAGGCAAGTGAATAAGCAAAGGCTATGCGTTGTGTTGCGTTACCAGAGATGTGCCCTAGATGAGGGTATTTATACTAGTCGAGAGAGAGACCTTTTAGGATATATAGAATCCGTATTAAACTGGGAGAATCCCATAGGATATCTGGCGATAGATAATATTTCCTCTTAGAAGTGTGATTACTTGGTGGGCACAACAATCCCTAGATTGTAAGAATCTCCAAGAATATAGGAAACCGGTCTAATCCCTAGTCGGATAAGGTTTCCTAGTCTCGTGGAACAAGAATGGTCGATCTTAGCGAAGTCGGTAGATTTCGCCTACCTTTTCGAAGTTTAGTAGGATGTGGTGGCATTGTTGATGCGTTTGAGCAACTCAGTCCAATCGGAGTTGTTGAATCCATGACTGGACTTCTGAGATATGGGTATTCCAATCCACCTTTCTCCAACTCAGAAAAATTCATGGTCTCACAACACTTAATTTCATAGTTGCAAGTGGTAGTAAAGTCCACGTGTCAAATGATGAATGAGGAAGACAATTAGGGAAAATCAAATAAGGAAGGTAGCTAGCATTCCTCTTATAGAAAATAAATAAATAAATTTGAGTTACCTAATTTTGGAATCAAAGTGAAAAAATAAGAAACAAAAAATAGTCAAGGTAATAGTACACAAAGGGGGCATTTAATTGATCAGACTAACAATGGATTGAAAATTAAACACCAATTTTAGCCATCATTTAGTACTATGGTCTAGTGATATTTTTTTTCACTTGTAAGTAAGAGGTCTTAAGTTTGAATTTCGAGAATAGAGAGTTCACAACCAATTTATTCCCCCACTCCCTTAGTGCAAATATATTGTTGTATAACAAAACACTAATCTTAGCCTGTATCAAACATAGAGTTAAAAAAACAATTGAATAAGTTGAGATTATACCTTTCTTATGTCATGTGGGCTTATTTTAGTCCACTTAAAACGAGCCAAGTCAATCAAAGGCAATCTATACAATTAGTCCAAGGCAAGTCAATCTTATGTATTAAATGTATTCAAAAGGTTCTGTATTTCAGTTGGTTAAGAATATTTACATTTGTATTGATGTTCTGAGTTTGATTCCTCCTCCCTGGCTACATGGCCGGCCTTGTGGGAGTGCAGGTGGTGCACCAACTGTTACAGCCCGTCTCGAAATTTAGAATTATTTTATTCCCGGAAGTGGGAAATGACGAAAATGCCCTTGGTTGACCATTCGGTTGACTTTTGTGTCGTAACTCGTACGACCCTTCCCTTTTTATTTTCTTGTCGTGCTCGTCGTTACGAACGCGTGGACGCGAGCGGGACATCGTTCGGACTTCGAACGAATATTTTACGGGCGTTGGATTTCTGACGTTTCCAGTATTTTCAATTTTGGACAGTTTGGTGGTTGGGCTGGGGCCCAATACCCCTGTTGGCCCATGTGGCCTTGTCCCCTAGTCTGTTGACTCTCTGTCCCTCACTCTTTCCCGTGCTCTCTGTCTGCAAACAAACCCAGACTTCACAATCTCTCTAGCCACCCCATGGCTTTTTCCTCCTCACCGAGCCAATTCCTTGGCCAAATGTTTTTGCAGACCAAATCACCATCTTAGTTGAGCTCATCCACACAACTCAGCATCTCTGCAAACCCAGCTCAAGCCTCGGGCTTGATTTCCCAGAAAAACCCGACAAACCCGAGAACTTTCCTCGTGATTTCTCGGTGAAACCGAGCTCGAATCACCTCGATTTTGTCACCATTGGACTCCTGGAAGTCCCAGGGACCTTGCTCAAGCCTTGGGTGGCGGCGTTTGGCCGAGAATCAACAAAACCAAGATCGGCCTTTTTGCACCATGGACTTCTTCCCATTTTCCAACCACTTCTGGCCAGTTTTTGGCCCCCAAAATGGTAAATTATTATTCTCCTCACTTCTAGCTTCATTTTGGTACTTGAATCGTGCAATTTGGCCTTGAAATGAAGAAGTTATGAAGCTTTGAAAATTACCCAGAAATTCCGGCCAAAATTCCCAGATTCCGGCGACGGCGACCGGAAAATCGGCAGGGATGACTGGCACTGACGTCAGCAAACCGGGTCAGACCGGCCTTGTTGACGTCAGCAAACCGGTTCAGACCGGCGCTGACCGGCTCGGCTGAGCCGCGCGTGGAGCTGCGCGTGAGCTGCACGTGAGCCGCGCGTGTGACAGCGCGTGGAGCCGCGCGTGAGCCACGCGTGGAGTCGCGGCTTGCTGCGCGTGAGCCGTGCATGGAGCCGTGGCTTGCCGCGCGTGGGGGCGCGTGGGGACGCCTTTTTCGATTTCGTCTTCGCGAGGTGACTCGTGACGACGCGTGCTACCTAGAGGCAATACGTATGATATTTTTCGAGGTGTTTTGGACCTCCTGGTTGAGAAAACAAGGGATAGGTGTAATTAATTAATTAATTAGTAACCTTTATGAGTTTAATCATTATTACAGTGATATCTCATATAGGTGAGACTTATCCAGAGGACTACCGGGGCTACCCAAGACCAGGGGGCTACGATCCGGCTACCTACAGGTGAGTGAGTGGGTCTTTGTTTTGATAAATGTATATGTACGTATGTTTTTTCAATGCTTTCTTCAAACTGTTAGCATAATTCATATCATATACGTTTGTTGGAGGTAGAACATTCGTATTATATTGCCATACATGTTTTATACTGTTGCTCATCAGTAGATGTATAACACCCCAGGTATTAGTACTCAGTCTTGTGGCCAGGACTAGCCTTGACGTTTGGAGTAGTCACTACCAGTACCGCTACGCAGCTTTGGATCCATTGTAGGTACTAGCCTGTTCTAGGTTGCACTAGGCAACTCGAACTTGTGTGACTGCACTTTGTGCACCAGTGCTTAGCGTTAGACTCGCGTCATTGTAGTACTCAACGTATTACTTTTATACCTAGCTTGTTCCTTGTGGTTTAGCCACTTGGGCTTGTGTGTTTACATATGGGTGAGCATGTCAGTAATCATTATCGGGGAGTACCCGTGTATTTTCTTATAGTATTTTGAGGTTCATGCCTGAGGGTATGACGTATTTTCTCAAACTATACTTGTTTTCAGCGAGGGGTTAGTAGACTTTTGAAAACAATGGTTTTATCAAACTTTGCTTTTTGACCCACTCACCGTTTTATGTTTTGCGCTCCTCCAGGATTAGTTGGCTTGGAGCTTGTGACGTCGAGACGCGGTGGTATGACAATGTAAGGGTTCTCTACTCTTGTAATTAATTTGTATCCTCTACTCTGTTCACAACTCATTATTTTATTACTATTCTTCCGCCCGCACACTCCGTGCACTCTGACCCTTATTTAATTCAATTTTCCTTATTTATTCTTAAATTTTTCTAAATGGTTTTCGTCACCTAACACGTGTCGGCCAGCACTTCCCGACACCTGGCGTGTCCGGGATCGGGATGTGTCACCCACACAGGGCTCCCAATTTTGAAGGGCCCCCAAATTTTTAATGTGTATGTAATTTATATAAGTTATGTTATATATATTTTGGTACAATAAATTAGTTGAATTTATGATTAGCAGAGGTGGCTTTTGTAATGCAACTTTCACGCGAGGTTGTGGGTTCAAACCCGGGTGGTTTGCATTTTTTTTTTCATGCAAAATTTTAAGAAAGAAATAAAAAAAATCCAAAACAACATCAAAGTTGTGTGAACCCAAGTCCTTTTTGGAGAAGTAAAAATTCATTTCCAACTCAACTAATTGTATTTGATATATTTGTTTCCACATGAATTAAATTTATATAAATTTAAAAAATCAATCTATAAGTTTAATTTATAATGATTTTTTTTCTTAGTAAAGGTCTCGATTAAATTTTCGCGCAGGGCCCCCGAAATCTCAGGGCCCGCCCTGCCTGATTACTATCGCGAAAAAATAAAAAGCAATAGTACACGAAAATTAAACAATGCACATTATAAAAGGTTCATTAGACGACTAGATTTGCATAAATGAAGTTTGTGAATTCTAATCTAACTGATCAAACACATACACATTTTATATTTTGGTGTAACCCTAATAGTGTATTTATAAAGTTTTAGAACATCAACACACCCATACGAGTGAACATTGAACATTATCGAGTAATACTCAAATCCAAAAAGAACTACCGGACCAGTCACGTGATCACTACTCTGGCTCTAAATCCAAAAATAGAGGGTTTACCTTTTAATAGAAAAACCTTATTTTGTTCTGAAAAATCGCTGAAAAATATCCTATTTCCTCTGCTGGCTTCCTCAACTCGCACCTGCCAGTTCCCTTGCTGACATGTGCACCCAGTGGCGAAGCTGCTAAGGAGCGAGGGGGGGCGGTCGCCCCTCCGCTCGCCGGAAAACCCAGGCACTGAGAGGCCCCGAACCCCCCCCCCCCCTAAATGGAGCCTGAGCGCCGCAAAACTGATCCGTTTTTTTTAAAACCGTGCCAAACGACGCGTTTTGGGTTCAGAAAATTTTTTTTTTTTCAAAACGACGTCGTTTTAGAAACCAAAAAAAAAAAAAAAACAGAGGTTATAACGGGGGACCACTGGTCCCCCAATCCCCATTTACTTGCAGCAATAACAGTTGCGTAATGGAAAAGTATTATAAGAAACAGTGCTTAAATCCTTCTCCAAATATTTTCAAGTCATTGATATGCAACTAAAGGAATTGAATGATCGCTTCAATGAGGTAAACACCGAGTTACTTCTTTGTATGGCATGTTTGAGTCCGGTGAATAATTTTGCATCTTTTGACAAAGCAAAAATTGTTCGTTTAGCCCAACTTTATCCTCAAGATTTTGATCATATGGACCTCATGAATCTTCCAATTCAACTTGACAATTACATTCATGATATGAAGATGCATAGTGAGTTTTCATCATTGAGAGGAATTAGTGATCTTGCAAAAGAGTTAGTGAAGAAAGGGAGGTCTGAAAGCTATATGTTAGTGTATAAGCTTCTTACATTGGCTTTGGTGTTACCAGTTGCAACCGCTTCGGTGGAGAGAGCTTTTTCTGCTATGAATATTGTGAAAACACCATTGCGTAACAAAACGGGAGATCAATGGTTGAGTGATAGCATGCTTGTTTACATTGAGAAAGATGTATTTGCTTGTATTGATAATGAGCCTATTATGCGACGTTTTCATGGCATGAAACCTCGCCGGCAACAATTGTAATTTGTTTGTATTATTTAATTATGGAAAACATTACCATATAAAAAGATTTAGTTGTTGCCATTTTTCTTTAATCTTGCATTTTTTTAAGTTCGCCCCCCCCTCGAGAAATCCTGGCTTCGCCACTGTGTGCACCAAAATAAAACTTTCCTCTTTGGTTCTGGGACATTTCCTATTTTGTCCTATAAACAAAAATAGTAATATTTAAATTCAGTTTTGGTTGATGTTTCAAACAAAGCACGTAGTTCAACTTCCAAATTTGTTATATGTTATTTCCCTTTTTTTTTCTTTATCTTGGAGAGTATTTATCCTCTGCTTATCCCACTATATGTCTCGCTCTCTCTCTTTCCGTCGAGTACTCTCTCATTCAAAATATCTTAACTGAGTCGAACCGAATCGACTCGGTAAGTAGAGTCGATGATCGTCATCAATCGCGCTGTTAAAAAAACTGATTAACCGCGGGAGGAGGGCACACGTGGCGGCCAGAGATCCAGCCTATATTCGAGAGACGGGAGGCATGAAATTTGGGAAAAAAGGTAAATTCCTTAAATGGTAATGGGGTGGGAGGAGTTACGACAGACTGACTGACTGAGTCATCAGAGATAGAGAGAGAAAACCCCTCTTTCTTTCGAATTCGCTGCTGCTGCCTGCTTCTAGGATTAAAAAAGAGAGAAACAAGAGAGAGAGAGAGAGAGAGAGAGAGAGAGAGCGAGAGAGAAAATTAAGATCCAGCAAGAGCAAGTAATGGGGCGAGGAAGGTGCAGCTGAAGCGAATCGACGACAAGATCAGGCGGCAAGTGACGTTTCCAAGCGGAGAGGCGGGCTGATCAAGAAGGCACGTGAGCTGTCCGTGCTCTGCGGGGAGTGGAGAATCGGCCTCGTCATCTTCTCCGCCAAGGGAGGCTCTACGGTGAGTTCTGTAGCGGCGAGAGTACGCCCCCTTTAATTTCTTCTTCCTTCCAAGTTTCCACCGCCACTGCTCCTAGCTACTGTTACTTTTTATTTTTATTTTTTTCCCAATATTTTGTAATTAAAAATTTACCAATCAATGGATGCATTTATATTTTATTTTATTTATTTTCTGTTGATGTATGTGCCATCTTTTCACATCTTCTGTATAATTTTAATTTGTGTATATCTTCATCCCTTTGTTGATATATATGGATGGAAATTTGAAAAGATCCCTTTAAACTAAATATCGTTCCCATAAATATCTTTTGCTTTCGATATTCTGTCCTTTGCTTACAAAGGAGGTTTCGAATTCTGAATTTCCAGCCTTCTCCTGCCATTACGCTTCCAACGCTCGCCATTGGACTAAATTTCCCATAAATATTTTTAGCTTTTTGTTATTATTTGTTACCTCATGCATGTACAACACTGGTGTGTGTAGAACACAACAGATTAATTGGAGCCGGCATCCATCGTCCACCGTTGATAACGAATGAACCCCTTTAGAACTGCCTAATTGTATTCAGATTGACTAATTAAGGATAATCATCATCAAAAGTAATTAAATACTATATTAAAATTTTGCGTTGGCAGAAACTGCCACTAGTATGATATGTTTGCCTGTCACTATGGTGTCCTTAGAAGGGGGCATGGAGACACCGTATATATACTTAATAAGATAGTGAAGGAATTGCGTACGCACTATATACTACGGTAATTGGCCTGGTTTGTATGTTAAATTAAGTTTTTTATGGTTTTAAAAAAAAAAAGATGATTTAGAAATTAAATATTTTTATCAAAAAATTATTCTAAAAAAAAAAGTGAACTATAATCATCTACTAACGTGGGTTTTGTTTTGTTTTTTGTTTTTTAAGTTTAAATTTTGTTAAATTTGTATTTCAGTTGTAATTTTTTAGAGTTGGGACAATTTATGATATTTTGAATATTTTACCATTTTAGGGTGTTCTCTTTATATATATATAGATAGATAGCTAATATTATTCCTTTTCTTCATCTTTATTTAGGCTTATTTTTTGCTATAGCCTGAAACTCTGTCCCCAATCTCCAACTGCCCATGAAACTCGATTTGAGTCATTTCTCCACTTGGAACTTAATTTTCATTTCACTTTGCCATTTTCGTGAATTCAGTAAAAATCTATTAGAATCTTCTAACGTGGGATGAGTGGTACACTTTATTTGATGATGTGTTTGTGTATACAAAAGAAATAATAAAAGTGATGAGAAGTAAAAAGAAAAGGAAAAACAGATGGATCGTGGTTTTTGACAGCTCCCACCAATTCTCCTCCTCTCCTTGACCACCAAAACCCCCAGAACCTTCTCCTGAACCAAAATCCACCACCATCATCAGCCTCAACGGAAAACACAACTGCCATATCCTGCCTTCTTCTCTACTATATTCTGCCTCGATCCCGGACCCAATTACTCACCCCTCCTCCCGGATTGATTGCCCTACATTTTTGTATTAAAATTCATGGCTGGATGTAGGGTCAAAGACGTACAAGTGACAAACAAGCTTTTCAGAATTTGTCTTCTGGTCAGTTGAGTTTGTTCTTATAATTTCAAGTGGGCGACATATATGTGGTGGTGATGTCCGTTATTTGGATATGAAAACCAGAAGAGTTCTAGAGGAGGGAATGGAGGCTAAGGAAGGGGGTTGGCAGTGGCCCTTTTTGAGGTTGAGGATTTCCGGTGGTTTAGGGAGAGGAAGAAACGGAGGAGTACCAAAAAAATTAATCAGCTTTTTTCCTAATTTGTTTCTGTTTTTTCTTTTAATTTAACAATTTTATTACTATTATATTTGTATACATGGCAAACACGTATTGCTAAATGCGCGATGCTGACTTATGATTTTTGTGAAGCTGACAAAAAAGGCAAAGTAAAGAAAACAAAAATTGAGTTACGAGGGGTAAAGTGGCTCAATTAGAATTTAGGCAAATAAGATAAAGGAATAGAGTTTCAGGATATAACAAAAAATAAGCCTATTAATAATCTATGGGGAAAAAGTGGATGCTCTTTTCCCAAACTTAGGAGAATATGCAAGTATAGATGCCTTCAATAAGAGAAAAACTTGCCTCTAGAATATATTGTGTTGTTCGACCCGATACTTGTGATGTCCGTGTTTTAGGTTTTCACATAACATCAGCATTGTTTTTAAGATACGGGCATCAGGATTTCCATTTCATGTAAGTTCTCATCCAAACCAAACATATCGATCAATTTGGGTTTTATTTTTAAAACTATTTTAAGTCATTACAATGATATTTAAACTCATCTTCTGTTCAATAAATATTTACTTGATGTGAAATGCATTATTGCCAAACCATTTGGCAACATAAGATTCAAACACTGAAATGATCAAGTTCTTGCCTGAATAATGTGAAATTCATATTCGCAGTTTGATTATCAATTCAATGGAACGACAAGATAACGTTGCACATAACTTGAGAAACAATCACTTACATCATCTTATCATCGCCTAGCTTGTCACATACCTCAGCCTTTCATAGATTGTCTGATCACATATAATTTGTGAACAAAAAGATGTGATATAGAATCCAAAGTGTGGAAAAGGAAGTAACACTAGCTCTCATAAACAACCTTAAAATAGTGACTAATCAATATAATCACCATTTGATCCGGTAGAAGGTTTTGTGTGACGAATTCCTCTTTGTGCTCATGTATTAATAGTTGTACGCATTGTAGTCGAGAGAGTTTGTGGTGGTTGTAACAACGCTGCGTCGACATGCAAAGCCGGTGTTTCCATCCACGAATTTCCTTCAAGATTTCCTTTGAAAACTAGTACGGCCCTTGATGTGTTGAGATAGTAAGGAAAAGTTTCCATGCATAAGAGGAGTGGTATGATAATGAGTTAAAGAATGTGGCTAAATTGCCATGCATGCATGTCATGAGGATCTAATGAAGTTTGTTTGGCTTCATGGCGTGAGTTAGCGAAGCACTATAGTAGAATGGATCATCGAGTAGCCAAAGTCTACTCTTGACATATCTGCGATGTCGTTTTAGGGTTAATAGGAAGTGAATGTCTAATTCTATTAGATTCGATTTGCAAGATTATTAGTGATTTTGCGTCTAAGAAGCGATTAATGAGCTGCTTTCGCGGTTTAGGAACCATCTTGAACTGAAAAAGAAAAAAATAAATAAAATATTAGTAGTTACCCTTTAGTAAGTATATTTGTATGTCATCACTCCATGGCTTCAATGTCCATGTTAATTACAATTACAGATTTTAAACGTCTTGAACTCTTACTGCAGAAAAGAAGAAAGGTATGTAGTCTATTATATGAAGGAGCAGAGGTACATATGTTTATAAGTTCAATAAAATCTTATGTAGTATTATAAATAGAATAATGCTTCAAGGAAGACTACATTTTGTACCCCATTTGTGTACTATCGTGTAGTAAGTGATGTGCACTTGACACGATCCAAGATCAAAATCTACTTGTATATTAAGTAATAATACTTATAGAGGACCAAGATCAAAATCTATGGCATCATTGTTTATAACAATCATCTAATATAAAGATGACAATCTAATTAATTTTCTATAAAAAATTGTTGTTATAATTCCTTTTGAAATTTTGTTTTCTTTATTATATATGATCTGACTATAAATGTGAAATTAACTAGTATCATGAGGAACTGTTTCGGTTAATTAAAGTATATACTCATATAAGTTCTTCATGCATCTAAATCATAGAGTCCTAGGTTGACTCATACCTGATAAGTTTGCCATCTGGCTTCGGGTAAAACAAAAACCGACAGAATTCAGTTTCTAACATTTCTTTTCAAGAAGAAGCAGCTTTGCGATCCAAAACCATGGTGGATGGTGAACACCCGATCCAAAACAACTATTAGAGGAATAACTCAACTCCTCACGCTCATTGATGTGTGGACGAATTTTTAAGCTTAATATATAGATAATGTACTAGTGACATTGAGCATGAAGGGAGTAAGCTCAACTCCTTATAAACTCTTGCAAGATAATAAAATTTTTACATAATGTGAGATAATTCTTCACAACGTCACACATCCGTTATATGTGACTACACTCTCGGAAGTCAGCAACGTAGACAACCATATTAAATGAGTGGAGCATATGTGGAATTAACTTTATATTAGGTAATGTGGGTATGTGTGAGTTTGGAGGCTTCATGCGTGTGAGCCAAAGTGCTGCGATACAAATAAGGAAATTGGGAAAATAACTCAACTTCTTCTAAACTCTTGCAAGAGTTTATGAACTTTCGATGTTGAGACAATGCCTTCACACCCCACATGGTAATCAATTGTATACCCACGTCATACACATCTTTTGGTCTACTATATTTACATTATTGTTTCCCCCAAATAATTCTCAGAAAGTACTTTTGCTCATAAACACTTTTTATTAGAAGCAAAGCAAAAGTTCTAATAATTTCCAATTGCATCTTGAAAAAGCAATCGGAACTCTTGAAGAAGCACCTGCTAGGTATTTTCCTCCAAGCACTTAAAAGTAACTTTTACAATCTAAAGCATTTATCTTTTCATCATTAAAACATTGTCAAAACTTTGTTGTTATCTAAAAGCGTTTTTAGCTATTCCTAAAACACTTCAAAACATGCATTAACTGTGAAGTTTGGATTTTGATGTTATCTCTAGTGGTGCAGTATAGGGGGTAAGGCCCAACTCTTTGATTTGATGTTCTCCCTTGAATCAAGTTTTCATCCTTGACCGTCAATATTGAAGTGTTGTCGAAATAGTACTGGCTTGCACCTTGCACTGAGTAAAATCGTAAATGTCACTCATTTTGAGCTTCTTGGGGGATTTACCATATGCATGGAATAGTGAATACCTAAAATGTCGTTTCTCTATGTTCTTCTATTTGGCTTTACCATAAAGGGTTCTACACCCTTAATAGTTAAATCGACTTCCAGGGAAATGTCAATATATAGGTTTCGTACGGGAGAAAGCGAGCAGCCTCAGGAGTTTTATTTGCATAAAGTATAAAAAAAAAGATCATAAGACCAGTAGGACAACTTTAAGAGAATACAAAAAAGAGTTCCCATAAATAAATAAATAAATAAAAGTGTATGAAAAGCAAACACATAGTCCTTATGACACTCATTTCCTCTTTCCAATCCTCGGATAGAGCTAAAATCGATCTTTAGTCCCTGTAGTTTGCACAAAATTCTACTTCTATGATCTATCCTATAGTTTTGGTCCCCTATTGTTTTCTATCATCTTTTCAAGGCAAGGATATCTGTTCATTTTGGCTTTATTCATGTTAGATTATTGATGTTTAATGCAAAATCAATTGGAAATACATTAGAGCTTGTAATTTTTTTTAAACATAACGCCAAAGATACTACCAAATGTAACAACTCTCACTTATAAAGACAAGTGTTTACATTGGGCCTAACATGTGCTTAACCTACTATATTATAGTGTAAGCATCTAAAATACAATTGGCAATTGTGAAAGTCAAGACATTTGATACTATTGCCAAACTTCCATCTCTAATGTGAGATAATGTCGCGAGGACACACACAAATGTCAAGGTTCTTCGGTTGTTCATACTCATTTGGTATAGCTAAATTAGAAGAGAATATGGACGTGTTGACAATTGATTTGAATTGAATACTCATTAATATGGTATTAGAGTATGCTATCCTTAAGTCCAATCATTATTCAATACGTTTTTCATATGTTTAGACTCTTAATTTTCACATGAGAGAAGTCATGTTTGGAGTTTTTACAATAGAAAAGAGAAGTTTTACCCTACTTTTTCCAAATGGTCTAAGCCCCTACCTCCTATTTCAATTTAATCTATTTTCTTGATGAAGTATATTCGTACAAATGGCATCTTTTCTACTGTAAGTATATCATGGATGGTTTTATTTCTTTGATATTATATTAATGCACAAAATAATCATTTTTCCTTGTGACCCTTATCTACTTCAGTTTTGGAAAGCTTCTCGAGCGTTACCAGATACATAATGATGAGAAAATTGCTGCTTCCAAGAATGCTGGTGGTACTGATAAGGTTAGTCAAACGTTTTACACCCTGCACAAACTTACCAACTCATGATTATTTTCACTTTACTTGTAAGACGTAATCTTCTTTGAAACCTTGCTTCTAAGACACCTGCAAAGAAAACAAACACAATCCCAATCACCTTAGCATCTTAATAACATCCAATTTTACTGTATTTGTTAGGACTTCAAGTTTTGTATTTTCAAAATTACAAACAGAGCATGAGGAGAGTTTTATCATTTACCATATTGTCTCTTCTCACATTCTGCTAATCTCGGGTTCAGAAGCATAATTCGGAATGGAGTGATCTCTGCACAGGCGCTAACCGATCTCTGAAAATGATTCAAAGGTAAGTATCATGTACAAAAGCTTCGTTGTTTCACCCATGACTAGGATCTGATTGTGTTTGCAGTGATATGGAAGCACAAGACATTGATAATCTAGATGTTCCGAGCTCACCCAACTTGAGACGGAATTGGATGCACTTTTAAGGCAAACAAGATCCGAGAAAGGTTGTTACTCTCTTTCTACTCGGACCATTATTAATTAAAGAAGCTAAAAAATAGCATTATGGTTTCACTTAGACTGGTTTCAATGGCTCTTTCAATTAAAGTGAAGCCTATTTCGGAATATAGTGTTTTTTCTAGTTGGGATTGCGTCGAAGATCAATAATGTTTTTGTCCTTGAGTTTTGGAATTGGTAAATCCTGTGAGCAGTATTAATTTCTGGACAATTGTGTTAGTTGTAAGTTCTGTTTTTTCTGATATATATGATTCATCCATGAAATTGTAATTTCAAGTTTTGAGTGAAGTTTAAACTACAAAATATATGATTCATCCATGAAATTGTAATATCATGTGCTTAACGACGTAATAAGTGCTTTATGACACAAGTTTATTGATATTTGATCTGTTTTAATAATTCGAGAGACTAACATATATCATATATGTGCACTAGTAAATTATGTTCTTTTAGATGGTGTTCAGGTCTTGACTATCATTGAAATAAACACACAATAGTAATAGATACATAGAGTGTTTATATAATAGATTAGTGGTAAAACTCACTTGAATGCTGTGATTATGCAGACACAGTTGATGATGGAAACCCTTACATCTCTTATCGAGACGGTATGCATTCTTTCTCTAACATCATCAGAAAACTTCAACTATATGAACAGAAAGTGTTTTTTGTTTGAAGAGTGTTCTGTTCTCATTAATTAGAAGGATATATGCTTTATTTAAGTGGAGATTGAAGGGGTTTCTATCCAGTTTTGGTATACTAGTACAATCTTGTATTTGCATTATGTCTAATAGAGATGGAAGGGGTACTTCTAATTCTATTCTATTGCCAATTGCAATGCATTTGAGGAGCATATCCAGCGTTGATTCTGGCGTGTCTTTGATGGTGGTCCTGGTCCATGTGTGTGGATATGCCCTCCTCGAACTCACGGTTCGTGCGAGGGACTTACATTTTATTGCTTTATTTTTCGTAGTTTGCAGGAGAAGGGAGAAGAAGTGTGAATTAATATCAACTATATTGGTTCACTAATATTTTTTTCTTATATTCTCGAGTGTTCTCTAATCAATTTACTTGCTGGTGCCATACTATATCTATATATTCTATGTTACTAAATTTTAATTTAGTGCAATTGATATGTTGGTGTAAATGCGAGCAGGAAAAACAATTGAAAGAAGAGAAGCTTCTCCATGAAAATGAGGTATATAAATATAATTATATATTTGTTGAGTTATTGAAGAATTAAGGTAGAAATTGTGATAGAAAACCAAGTAAAAAACAAGTACTCACGAGTCACTTGATGTATGTTCAATTCTATTTCATTTTGGTGGCTTTAATTTTTCAGATTGCGACTCATGAATCTAAAAGAACAACGAGTAAGGACCAACGTGCTAATAACACCACCACCACCAGCAATGACTCGACAACGACGACAATGTTCAAGCCACCAAACTTCATTTATTTCTTTACGAAAAAAGAAAAATAACAACAAATACGGTCACAAATTAACCAACTCACTTGCAAGCCCAAGATATAATACAAATAGTATGCGAGGAATAAATTTGATCATTTTGTTGGTGTTAAAACCCGGATGGAATCTAGACTAGGTTCAACATGTCTTGTCCCTAGTGTTGCTTTCGGTTTTGGTAGCCGCGGGATGGCTCGAAAAGAAATAACGTGCCACTTGTTGGAGGTTGCCCAGCGAGCCGGTGTTTGTATTTAGATACGTGTAGAAAGTTGCACTCCCGACTTCTTAACCAAATGATTGTGCCATAGTGGAATCTTTGGTTTGGTTAAGTTCTTTTTTTTTGGTGCCTTGAGCGAATAAGGACTTAAAATTAGAGTGTAACTTTGTGTGTTTTTACTAAAATGTAAATGAAAAGAAATAGAATATAATCATTTCACTTGATGGAGTCAAGATTATAAGCGTTTACAAAAGTAAATCTAGGCGAAGGTCAAAAGCTACATAGTTTTAAATGTAAATTGGCCGAGGAGATGTAAAAGAGAAAGGCTGGCAAACTCTAGCAAGATTCAAGCCATGAAGAGGGCAAGATAATGCTAAAGGAGTCTCAAGATCAGCAGTGAAGGCTGGACTTAGTACAAAACATGTGCCTCAAGAGAAAATCGAAATTGGTTGGAATGGTATGTCATCTGAATCATACCACGGGGTGGTAGAGGCTGTAAAACTTTTAGTTCTCATGGATCATAGGCGAGTGTGTGCTTTGAAGAAGGCTTTGAGATTGTAGGTGAAAAGCTAAAGAGTTTTGTTGAAGAAGCGATTGGGGTTTGTCAACAAAAGGATTGGTTGATTGAAAGAAGAATCACTTAAGGTTTTGTTTAATCATAAAGATTGAATTTGATGAAGGTCACGAACTTGAAGTCTTCTGGCTCTATTTATAGGTAGTGGAGAAGGAGTAATCTCGATCATATCATTGGTGGGCGGGAGTAGATGTCGGTCATTGGCGACGGTGAGTCTAATTCCTAGTTGGCGGCGCCGAGGAGCTGTGTCTTGAGGCGGTTCAGGTGCGATAGTGAGCATCAACATGTCGGATGGCTAGCATCTACGTATGAATGGGGAGAGATATTACGGAGCTTTGGTCGTGCAGTAGTAGGCGCACCTCGGAGAAAGAACCATGTCAGGAGCCTTCGGACATGTTAGAGAGAAGAAATGGGATGGTCGTCCAGGAGCCTTGATTTGGACTTGAAGTTGGTGGGCCGGAAGTCGTCTACCTCATTACTATAACATGCCTTATTTTATTTGCTATTTAAATAGAGGCCCCCCGAGTTTAAGCCAGGCTATGAGTGGGAGGCATGTTTAAATTTGTAGAAGAAAAAGTTATCAAAAGTTGTACGGCACGATTTGGTGCTACCAACTTCGACAATTTTGAATTTTATTGACTCGTTTGCCAATCAGCGCCCGACAATGTAATCATAACTTCCTTGAGAAAGGTTTGCATTTGCCCCGATTAGCATCCTTTCTTCTCGGTTCATGTGAGATATAAGGTAAGTTTGAAAGTTGAAATCTTTTACGCCCCCTTTTACGTGAACAAATCCCTAATTCTAATTTACGCAAAAAGCTTTTGATTTTGTTACGATTTTAATATGCCCTCCAAGAGAGATAGAGAGACGGTCTTTGCCGCTCACGGAAGTATAAGTCAAATGGCGGACGAGGATATACGCGTCGGCATCGTGCTAGGTGGCTAGTGAGCGTTGGCCACGACAATTGTCGAATGAATGTGTTAAACTTGACCTACGGTAGCCTTTTCCTTGGTCCATCTTCGTGTCATACCCAGGATTCGAGTTCTTTGAGTCGATAGAGGATCGATTAATGGTTCCCCCCATGTATTGCTTTGTCGATAAGCTAGGCATGGTGGTCTCATGTTATATGGTTTCCTACACCCTGGTTGCCTCTACATCACAAGGCATTCCTTCTTGGTCTGAATGGGTTGATCGTCTCATACCACTATTGACTGCCAGTTGAAGTACATGCTTGGCATTCTTGATTTAATTTGAATTTCAAAGCGTAAGTGTGTTCCTAATCTTCTTGTTGCGGGTTCTTCATTTTTGGAATAGTTTCAACAATGTCTTTGATTTCCATCTTGGTCCCATGTCCTCCACTGTACTTGACATGGCTCAAATATTTGGGTTAAGGCAGATGCATTTGGAATATTCGTGGAGGTTGCATCTGATTGTTCGTGTTCAAATGGTCAGGATCGCGTCCTTCTCTAATTAGGTTTACCTTCCTTGTTTGGGGTGCTAAAGCGATGATCTTTGCCTCCTTTTTCGGCGCTACTTCTCACGAAACCTCTTGTTTGTCGAGTTATTTTGTGAGTTTTGATTTAATTTGGTGTAAATATGCATGGCTGCATCTGAGCAAGGAAAAAGCAGTGAAGAAGAAGCTTCTGTAAATGAGGTATATAAATATTGTTTATATTTGTTAATTTATTGAAGAAATTAAGGTAGAAATTGTGTTGTTAGAAAAGCAAGTAAAAAAACAAGTATTCACAATCTGCTTGAAGTTGTTCAATTCTAATAAATTTTGGTGGCTTTAATTTTGGTTGTAGCAGAAATTTGAAGAAATAGTAAAGCAAGGATCAAGTTGCTAAGGAAGCGAATTAGCGAGCACTTCGCCGCTAATAACACCACCACCACCACGAACAACAACGAATGCGATGTGTGACAATGTTAGAGCCACCAAACTTCATTTTATTTCTTTTTAGAAAAAAGAAAAATAACAAGCGAAATAATACAAATTAATAACCAACTCAACTTTGTAAGCCTAGGATATCCGCCACAAATAATTTTATGTAGAGGACATGGTGATCATTCAAATAAAAAAATTGTGTAATTAAAAACACAATCAACCAAAAATTGATTCCACAGAGATTTCCGCGATCTTGTCGTTGATTTGGTGCACATCAAGTTCTTCTTTGTCATAACTATCAAAAGAGACACAAAAAGATTGTTCTTTGTAACTTGCAATGAGTGTTTGCAACAAAAAAAGAGAAACCGTTCCCCTTTATGAAATTCCTCTCTGAAACACACTTATTATTACGGCTCGTTCAAGGATTTATAGTATTTTATTTTTGAAGAGGTATGAAATGACCAAAAATACCTTTAGTTGGGCAATAGTTGAATTTTTGTTGACTTTCTTGTCGTGACAAGTATAAATGTTTTTTCTTATCTCTTTCTTGTCATGCTCGTCTTTACGACGGCGTGGGCCAGACAGAGAGAAATTTGAAGTTCGAGCGGAGGTTACGCGCGAGTTAATTTCAAGGGCATTCGTAGCTTTTATGAGGATGGTATTTTGTAGTTTGGTCTGGGTCAGTGGGCCCCATTCCTTCCGTGTTCTCCTCACTCTCTCATTTTGCAACTTCCCTTTTTCTCCCTCACCAGAGTGCCTTCTTCCCCTCCCAGGCTACACACGAGCCACGACATGCACCCCCCTCTGTGAGTAAGCCCAACCACTAATCACATTGACCCCTCTTCTTTGACTACAAACTATACCCAACTTTATTCAACAGATATCCTGATTTCGAGATTACCTCGATAAACGACACAACTCAGAAGTAGGGTTTACAGAATTTCAGTTTTGGTGAAGCCTCGATTATATATCACTTAGCTCAACATATGTATACAAATGTTTGGTGATTACTTCATACCAAATTTAGTGAAATGGACCGAGCCGAGCTCTACCAGATTTTCGGCGGCGATGGATAAATGGCGCACGATGGGGATTTCGACCAAGCGATTTAGAAAGCAGGCCACCGAGGTACCACCCGATGGAAGCATCTCGACTCCACGAGTTCAAATCACGGTCTGAGTATCAACGGCCGGAGCAATGATGGAGGAGCGACAGCGACATGAAGAATCTCGGCCCTAAATCCCAGTTCTGCGGGAGTGGCAAGTCTTGACTTCAACAAGCTTGACTAAGGCTGGTTGTAAGCGTCGGCAAGCGGTTCAAACCGGTTCAAGCTTCCTGGTTCGGATAGAATATTCAAAGGTATATTCCTCCTGCTTGTGGCGTTAACGGAACACTCTCTAACGCTTAGTTAGAATATTCGGTCGACTATGGCAGATTAAGTTTAACGCCGGGTAATACGTAATTGAGCGCGTAATGTTGAAATATGCCACGAAAGTCAATCTTTGGAAGAAACTTTTTCGGGACATTTGCGTATATATGGAGTAACCTAATACGGTAAAGGGCAAAGTCACTTATTGAGTTAATCTCAATAGTTGATATATGTCCAAATAGTGAATCCATGGACAGCAATGGATTGATGGAAGAAGTAATCTAATGATTGGTAGAGACATTCTTCTCATAACCATGATGTTCAAAATGTTCCTGGTCATGGGATTGTCGGAGGATGCGGGTAATCCATGAACCCACGTCGTCTTGTCGACTTCAAATGGGAAGGATGGAGAGTCTCGACCATTCGGTAGCAATGACACTATACGACAAGTATGTAGGTGCTCATTAAAGGAATGAGTTCACTTGAATACAATCGAAGGGGAGTAACTTGCATGGAGGTCTACTCACATGCGAAACAAGTAACTCCATTGATTGTTGGAATATGTAAGTAATCCTTTGACACGAGACATCATAGTTGTCTTGTGGTTAGGTCATGATCTTTGACTATGTCAAGTCACCCCAATCAGAGGGTGTCACGGCATAGTTGGGGGTTAAGCTACTTAGCCATGGAGGCAGAGTGAATGGTCAACAAGGGATCTCTATTTCTAGATTACGAGAGAAGAATACTCTAAAAGATATGATTCGGGAATCTTGGCCGAAGTAATGGCGTAGTGATGGAAAGTGTTCCTTCGACTCAATAGAATCATATAACATGGTATAATCACATTAGGGGTTTGACATTATGTATCCATACCTAATAATGTGATTGGAAGTATTGTATTAGAAGGATCGAATTACATTGTAATTCCAATTGAATAGGTTATAAGAACAAACTTCTACATTAGCTTGGGTAGCCATGATATGTTTAGATGTCACTCATGGCTTGTGGGTTCTTCTTGATGATTAAATATAACGATCATCAAAGAAGAAAGAAATTAAAAGCTAAGTTTTAATTCACTAGATGATTGGATTAAAAACCATCAATTGGATTGATACGATCACCTCACTTTGCCTTGCTAATTAGAACCTAAAATGATTGTACACGAATACACTCTTGTGGTGGAACAACATATGAATGATGGAAATAATTAATTGGATAATTTAGTGTTATGATTAATTAAGAAAGTCTAATGAAATCATAAAAGCGATGAAAGATCGTTTTTGGGCTTCTTTGAAATGTTGGTTTTATTCGGGCCCATTGGGCCCAAACCAAATAGACTTATTCAAGCATAAGATGACTTGAAATATTAAAAGCCCAAAGCTAAACAACACTAAGGGGGCGGCCTAAAGAGAAGAAAAGTGAGTGTTGAGTCAAGAAGTTGACTCACATCTCATCTTTATATGCAAAGTTTAATGAAACTTTTCATTATGGTTTTTGTGTGAGTTAGTCAGCAAAAGAAAACAAAATCTCTCCCTTTTCTCTCTACATAGCCGGCCAACCAAGAGCAAAGAGATAGCTACTCATCTCTTTTTCTCTTGGTCATCCATCATCCATTCACTACTTGGGTAGATTGTGGATCTGAGGGTCTTCACTTTGCAGAGCTCTAGGAGAAACCTATTGAGCAATCAATCAAGGTGGAGGGAATCAAGGAGAAGCTAGGCTCAAGGAGTTCCAAGAACAAAGGGCTTGGAGGTGGTCCATCCTTGGTCTAAAGTGAATCAAGAGGTATACAACTACACCACTTCACTTTGTTCTTCCTTTAGTAGATGCATCAAATACAAACCTATGCTTCTTGAAGGAAGTTTGCATGACTAATTGCTTTGATAAATTGCTTCCGTTGCTTATGCATATAAATTGTGGTGTATATGCATGCTAGTCGTAGAAATCCCATACAAATCTCATTATTTCCCTTCACGTAACCGGCGCGTGTGGCGCGTGCCGCCGCGTGACCTCGCGTGGTGGTCATCCTTTGGCGTGTAACGTGCGTGGGACCTCACGGCCCGGTGCATGAGAGCCGTACGGCAGCGGCGTGGCCTGCGTATTTGGGTTTTGGACACCGAGAAACTCTTAATTTGAGTTCCATACTCTATGATGACTACGAAGAGCGTGCAAGCAAGAAGTTCACGATTAAGTCATTGTGAGTGGGTTTTCTTTTCCAAACTTATATCTTACGCATGTTTGTGAAACAAGTTTTTAGCTATGCTTTGTTATCTTACTTGGTTTTAGAAATTCAAGGTTTTATTGAATTACTCGGTATTTTCGACTTACGATATTTGTGAATACCATTTTAGAACGTTTACTCTGTCTTTATTTTAGAAATGATATACTTTATATTATACCCCTTTTAAGATACGATTTTACCCATGGCATGTTTTATCTTATATACCCACTCAATTAGGATTGCTTACATGATGTCTATAGTCTTGTCGAGGCTAGGGCCGACTTCACGTGTATGTTCATGCAGAGCAAGCTCACTTTGGATCCATCGTGAGTGCCGGCTGTTCTAGTTTTTACTTTTAGCGCTGGTGTGATGCGCAAGCGCCGACTTCACGTGTATGTAGTACTCAGCGTGGTTATTACTGACTTGTTCATGGCGAATATCTCTTCGCGAAGGCTCGTGTGTTTGCATCACCCCTACACAGCGTACCCTCTTTGATTCCACCTTGCTTTCACTAATGTCATGGAAGGTGCGATACTTTTGGTTTCGCTTCTTGAATTCCAGTTAGTTCTATTGAAAAGATTTTTATATAAGTTTTTCGATTATTTACCCGTTTTGGAAAATAATTGATTTTCTACTTTTCTTGATTTTTGTACTTATTATGTAGTATGGTTTTGAGAATTATTAGGGTTTTGTTGAGGAGTTAGTACTTTTGGAAAAGCAAAGTTTTAGAAAATTATTGTTTGCCCGCTCACACTTTTGTTTTTCTGCGCCCCTCTAGGTTTTAGTAGGCTTTGGAGCTCTTGATGTCGGGACGCGATGGCATAGTTCCCTCTTCAATGTAGGGAATCCTTCTAGTAACTATAGTTACTTTGAGCCTTTTCCACATTGTAAGTTAGTTTCTTCTAATTATTATTTTATTAGTTCACACATACAACACTTTCAGAGTTTTTATTTTATTCAAAATTCCTTTTAGTACCTTAAATTACACTATTTCCTTCAAATGGTTTGCGTCCTCCTTCGAACAGCGACACACCTCGATTTTTTTGGGTATTCCTGGACATCGGTCAGGCGTGTCACTTATCACTTTTAAGAAACCATTTAGATGGTAGACCATGCCAATTAATATCAAAGCATTTACAGATTACCATCACAGAATGAATTACTCTTCCAGATATATTTGGTGCCAACGATGTGAAAATTCCAGACATTGCATAGCGAAAAATTGATCATTCTTAAGAAAGAGGAGAAAAGGAAGAGATAGAGATTGTAGCGAAGGAAGAAGACATTTCTCTCCAAATTAACTTCTTCGTACCATCAAATCTGGGGTAAAATTAAAACATACATTGTCTCTCTCATCAACATTTCATCAAATAGTTTCAAGGCATAAACTTGAAATTAGTGAACAGCAATGGACGATATAGAACCAATGTCAAGCTAACAGAGTTGAAATTAAGTGGAAAAACATGAAATATGAACAAAATCTACTCAAAATCAAGAGTTTCAATTTACTTGCTAAGATCAAATCATGATATGAGGTTGAAACAAATGCAGGTTTAAGCCAAGAAAAATGATATTGGAAACCAACTGGCCGTCTACTCATTGGCATTTCATCAAACGGTTTGAAGGTAAATTTAGTAAACCTAGCAGTAGCAATTCAGATGTGAAAGCAGGTCAAACCCAGATTGGCAATTAAGTCCTCTCTCCTTCTTCCTTATAATTCGTTCCTAATTTCCCATCACCATACCCGCAATCGAACGCCAAGTATGCAAACTGGAATTGGGTGTAATACATATATATACATTATACATATAAAGGAAAGGTGCACCACTAGTAGGTGTAAGTCTTGGGTACATGCAGTTCATGCCCGGGTTGTACTTAGATCATGCTTTCCTTGTCCTCACCAAGATAGAGAGTTGTCTAAGCTCTTAAATATAGGAGAGAGAAATGAGCTCCTAGTGGCTCTCTATAATTAATGCTAACTATTACAATATTATTTTAAATAAATAGTTAATTTGTATTGGCTAATTATTGACACATAGTCAATATGACTTTCAAAAGTAGGGAGTATGGTTTGAAGTGAACTCTTTTAAGCTCTAATAAAATTTAATGGTTTTAGCTAAATTTTTGCTATAAAATAAAGTATGATGAAGATGCTCTCATATATTAAGCACACAAAGAGGATCTCCCCGAGTAGCTTTTGATGAATCTATTTGTGAGAGGAAAAATTCTAGCATTCTTGAAGTATGTTGCATGATAATTCCAAAATTTTTAACCACTTGAATCTTAATTTTTATATTTTGTAAATAATAGCTGACATTAAAAATTCAAGAGTATACAATATTCCAAAACATAGCCAAGCCCCAAGTAAAGGTTCTCCCTTATGTGTATTTTTTGAATAAGTAATACATTAGTATGTTTACACCTGACAGGAATATCCCGTTGAATAGGATATCGAGCGTCTTGTAGTCATCTGGGAGGTAGCCCAGTCATGATGGAAATAATTGAGAATTTAAATAGTGGAATAAAATGAATTTTGAGATAATTTGAATAAAAGTGAGAAGTGTGATATGGGTTAAGACCCATTATTACACCGTCTCGGTAGGATTAGAGTAAATTTAAAAGAATATTCCATTCACGTGGGATAGATACCAACCACCGCTGAGGGTAAAAAACATATTTTAAGGGAGGGTAAAATGGTAATATCTGTGCTTGACCAGGGCACAAATGCCAGCTATTATCTAGGACACGGAGGAAGTAGAAAAGCAAAGGTGAGTGGGCCAAGAAGTACGGTTTGTGTAGGCATGTTTTCAAAATGTAGTCATAACACCTCAACTATTAAAGCCCGTAGTTGTCCAAAATATAAAAGTTTAAATAACAAAAATAACAATTAGCAATAGTGGGACCTAAATACAGGAATGCGGGTGAATGTAATCAGCAATTGCTTATTACATTGTATCGCATATTTTCATGGCACACAAGTCATGCGGGGAAAGTAGCTATGTGAGAACAGGTGTTTACAAATTACGCTCTAGCCACGACATACCGTGGTAGCTCGCGCATCTGCGCAGTTCAAGGCAACCTGAGCAGCTGGCAGCTACGATGGATCAAAGTGGCGTGTCGTGCGTGTGTTCCTTACACACAGTAATGATCCTCTTAAATGAGTCTTAACACGCGTGCAATATACGTGATAGTAATAAAATCTCTAAAAGCGATATAGGTATATAGCATTCCATTAATACGTAAAAGCACATTGAACATCATAATATGATATTAAAAACATTTATCGAGTTTAATAAGATGTGGCATACTATACAGTTCATAAAATCACATTTGAACACATACTAGAAATAATAATATTTTAATAAGAAAGGGCCCTCCTTTGGTATGTCTCGTCGGGTGGTAGCGTAGTGCCCTAGCGACCACGGAGTTCATACGGGATGAGTGCATTTTTCATATGGAAGTCTTTATACTAATCGTTATACAAGTCTATCCAAATATAAACCAAGAAATGACTAAAATCTCCTCTACATTTTGCTCGCGAATTGAGTCACAAACACCTCAAAAATTACCATACGTACCACCCCTAGGTGATACTTGGCACGATAGATCCTGAATCGCCTCGCGAAAGGCAGGCTGGAAAAAAGATAGCTCACGCGCCCCCCGCAGCGGCGGCGAAGAATGGTGAGCCGCCGGCTCCACCATGTAGCCAGCAGTCAAAATCAACGGTCCCAGCAGTCGGAAATCCAGCATTGGCATCATAGCCCGGTCAAAACGATTTCTTAGCGTCATAAGCGCTTGTCAATGGCTCATTCTGGCCGTCTTCGGCGATATTGCGTCCCAACCAGATTTCTTGCTTGTCAGCGTGCATCACGACATTTTTCCCCATTGCTTGGCCTTGGCAGCCTAATGCTCCTTCGATCAGGAATACAGGTTTTGGCGGATTGCAGGATTTTCAGCCTACTTCATAGTTTCTAAGCTAGTTTACGATCATATGGCAAAATGAAGCTAGAGGCAGTAGAGATTCAAAATGTGACACCTCAAAAGGTGGTCGAAAGTGACGGGAAAAGTAGCTCGAAGAACCGGCCAAAGTCGGCGTCGTCGATCTGGCAGATTTCTCACTTACGGGCCGCTTAGGTTGGGTTCCCAAGGTTCCTAGAAGATGTTTGGTGATGAATTTGAGTTGATTCGAGGTCCAAATCGGCGAGTTACGCATCCGGAAATTTTGTGAAAGCGGTCGGGAAAATCCCGGTTTTACGGTTTTGTTTGGTTAGTTTTAAGACTCAAAGTGCGGGTTTGGTCCGCAGAAGTGAGTGATGTGTTTGGGGAGTGAATTTGGACGGTTTGGAGGGAGGCGAGTGGTGAGGAGCCACGGGGTGGCTTGAAAGTTTAGTGTGTGTGTGATTTTACGCAAAGCTATTGCGAGAAATCCACGGGATGTGTTGGGGAAAAGTAAGGAACAAAAAAAAATCGATGAGTGGGATAGCTAATTGGTATTGCAATGTGATGGAAAATCCTGTAGTGCTCCATTTAACGCGACAAAGTTCAACTAATGAACATGCAGGTCGAAATGCATGCGGCGTGCGGTCAGGAGCTTGATGAGGTCGCAGGAGCACTTTCGGTTTTATTGGCTCACGGGCGTATAGCCCCTGAAGAATAAAATACCGCATAGGTATCTTACCCAAAATAATCATAACCCAATAGTTACAAGAATCAGAAAATTATCCCGATCGCACCTACGGGTTCGTGGTAAAGTGTACTACTCCAAGGAAGTAGAAATTAAGTCAATAAATAATTGTCCTGGGGCGTACGTGGCCTTTAAGAGGGCATTTTCGTAATTCTGTGAAGTCGGGAATAAAATACAATGACACAGGGGCCGAGGATGTAAGCAGTATGGCTGCCATTATTGACAAGCGTAACAAAATTGGGTCTTAGGCCTTGGAAACTTTACAATATCATTGTTTCCATTTGATCTCAATCTGCTTGAGTCAAACACCTTTTCATCGTCAATAGAGATATCCCTCTGACTACTTAGAGATTAAGAATTTCTAAGCCCGATAATTCAAGGCCCGTTTTGACGAGAAAAAAGATATTTTTGGTGTGCGGTCTGCGACTAAAGAGGATAATGTCACCAAAATTTGATATATGTAAATATGGAAAATGATGTGGAGAAAAGCAAAAATTACCTACTACTTACCCTAAACATATGCTCGGCATGGATGGGTGATTCTATGTGTAAATTAGTGGGAAAAGCATAACCGCGTCGGGGAAATAGTATATATATAAAAAATCAATAAATAAATTTACGATTTACTGTTTTGGAATCAAAGTGAAAAAATAAGAAACAAAAAAATAATTAAAGTAATAGTACGCAAGAGACACTTAAAATGAGTTGACAACTCAAATTTTAATATGGTAATTCAAAAGAAGCTTATACACTATTTTACCTTAAAAATACAAGTATTTATAGACTTACAACTTAAAATAGAAATATGAAAAAACAAAGAAATAAAGGCTTACAATATAACTCTAAAACTAAAAGATTTCAGATAAATGTGATTTAAACTAGAGATCTCATAAGACACAAATTTAAAGCAGGTTACATGCATTGTATCTCTAAAAATGCATGTATTTTATTATAACATTCAAATCCCTTAATCATAACTGCCACTAATTTCACGTAATAATGACCTTGGCCTATGGCATGCATCAGTCGCGATGTTCTGAGTTCAATCCCCCTCCTTGCTACTATCAGCAGAAAAATAAAAGCAGAAGTACACCAAGAATTAAACAATGCACAATATAAAAGGTTCATTTGAACGGCTAGATTGGCATAAATAGAAGTTGTGAATTCTAATCCTAACTGTTCAAATACATGCCCACATTTTACATTTAATTGTAACCTACTAGTATATTTATAAAATTTTAGAACAGTCCGAACACATAATTGATCAACACACCCTTAAAGAAAGTGAACATTGTACATTAAAATTGTACATTATAAAATAATACTCAAATTCAAAAGAACTACATGACCAGTCTGAACCATCACACTACTAAAACCAAAATAGAAGGTTATCCTTTTAATGAAAACCTTATTTTGTTCTGAAAAATGCTGAAAATATCCTACTTCCTCTGCTGGCTTCCCTCAACTGGCACTTGCCAGTTCACACGCCACATGACATGTGCATCAAAAAAATAACACTTTCCTCTTTGGTTCTGATACATTTCCTATTTTTGGTCCTACTTCAAAAATAGTAATATTTAACATTAATTCAGTACAACTTCAAAATAGTTAATATAATATAGTACAACTTCAAAAATAGTAATATTTACATTAATTCAAACAAAACACGTTATACAGTACAACTTCCTACTTTTTTTTTCTTTATCTTGAAGTATTTATTCTCTGCTCTCCCACTATATCTCTCTCTCTCTGTCGAGTACTCTTCGCATTCAAAATATCTTAACCAGTCGACTCACTCGAGTTCAATAAGTTATAGAGAGGAGAAGAGACGAAGTCATTTGTATGTTTGATAAGGCTCAGCAAGTAGAGTCGATTATCGTTATCAATCGCGCTGTTAAAATCTGATTAACCGCGGGAGGAGGGCACACGTGGCGACCAGAGATCTAGAGTATATTCGAGAGACGGAGGCATGAAATTTGGGAAAAAGGTAAATTCTTTAAATGTGTGTGGGGTGGGAGGAGTTACCGACAGAGTGACTGGCTGAGCTATCAGAGATAGAGAGAAAACCCTCTTTCTTCCGAATTCGCTGCTGCTGCCTGTCTAGGATTAAAGAGAGAAACAAGAGAGAGAGAGAGAGAGAGAGGAGTAGATCAGCAAGAGCAAGTAATGGGGCGAGGAAGGTGCAGCTGAAGCGAATCGACGACAAGATCAGGCGGCAAGTGACGTTTTCCGAAGCGGAGGCGGGCTGATCAAGAGGCACGTGAGCTGTCCGTGCTCGCTCTGCGGGGTGGAGGTCGGCCTCGTCATCTTCTCCGCCAAGGGGACGCTCTACGAGTTCTGTAGCGGCGAGAGGTACGTTACTTTTTATTTTTATTCCTTGAATTTCTTCTTCCTTCCAAGTTTCCACCGCCTTTCTACTCCCTCGCTACTGTTACTTTTTCTTTTTCTTTTTATTTTTTCCATGGGAAAAAATAAATATCTTGTAATTAAAAATTTACCAATCAATGGATCCATTTAAATTTTATTTTATTTATTTTCTGTTGATGTATGTGCCATCTTTTCACATCTTCTGTATAATTTTAATTTGGGTATATCTTCATCCCTTTGTTGATATATATGGATGGAAATTTGAAAGAATCCTTTAAACTAAATATCGTTCCCAGAAATATCTTTAGCTTCCGATATTCTTTGTCCTTTGCTTACAAAGTTACAAAGGTGGGTTTCGAATTCTGAATATTTCCAGCCTTCTCCTACCCATTACGCTTCCAACGCTCGCCATTGGACTAAATTTCCCATAAATATCTTTAGCTTTTGTTATTATTTGTTACCTCATGCATGTACAACACTATGGTGTGTGTAGAACATACAACAGATTAATTGGAACCACTGCATCCATCGTCCACCGTTGATAACGAATGAACACCTTTAGAGCAACCTAATTGTATTGAAATTGGAGCTAATTAAATATGATCATCATCAAAAGTAATTAAAATTTGGGTTGCCAGAAACTGCCACTCGTATGATATGTTTTGCATGTCATTATACAGTAGTGTCATTAAGTAATTAAAGTACTATATTAAAACTTGTGTTGAACATACCCCTGTTGTTGTTATATGATGAGTACTATATATATACTTAATAGGGTTAAGTAAAATACTATATTAAAATTTGTGTAGAACATACCCCTGTTGTTGACATATGATGAGTACTATATATATACTTAATGGGGTTAACTATATTTTACAATTTTTAAAATGGTTCACGAGATTTCAATTTTCTTACATTACCCCTTAAGGTTTTGAAATTGTATCAATTTACACTTTTTGTCTTATAAATTATTTGAATTTTCATTAAATTGATGACATAGTGAGCATAAAATCCATAACTGTATTATAACTGGATTGACATGTAAGTCACATTTGTACCATATAGCTTAAAATTTATATCAATTTAATAGATAATTAGATATTCTAATATACAAAATGTAAATTGATAAAATTTAAAACCTTAGGGGGCAATGTGAGAAAATTGAAATCTCATGGCCTAATTTAAAAATCACTTCAAATCTTGAGAGTGTAAAATGTAATTAGCCCTACTTAATAAGATAGTGTTGTTATATGATGGGGAAAAAGTGGATGCTCTTTTTCCAAACTTAGGAGAATATGCAAGAATAGATGCCTCCAATAACATAAAAACTTGCTTACACTCTAAGAACACTATTGTGTTATTTTAGACCAATAATATGTTGTCATGCATTTTAAGTTTTTCACATAACATCTCATGTTTAAGATACCGACATCTTAGAATTTCCATTTCATGTAAGTTGTTCTCATCAAACCAAAAATATCTCGATCAATTTGGGTTTTATTTTTTAAAACTGTTTTAAGTCATTACAATGATATTTAAACTCAACTTATGTCCGATATATATTTACTTGATGTGAAATGCATTATTGCCAAACCATTTGGCAACATAAGATGCCAAACATTGAATTGATTAAGTTCTTACCTGAATAATGTGTGATTCATATTCATAGTTTGATTATCGAATCCAGTAGGAGATTAGACCGTTGCACCCTAACTTGAGAAACAATCACATACATCATCGTATCATCGTATCATCGACTAGCTTATCACATACCGCAACCTATCATAGATTGTCAATCACATATAATTTGTGAACAAAGATGTGATATGGAATCCAAAGTGTGGAAAAGGAAGTAATACTAGCTCTCATAAGTAACTAAAATATTTTAGTGACTAATCAATATAATCACCATTTGATTGTGTATGACGGTTGCTATTGTATGTCGAGATTTTAGTACGCACTTATATATTAATAGTTATACGCATTATAATTCGGGTGAGTTTGTGAGTGAATTTGTAACGTACCACGTCAACATGTCAAGCGGTGCTTCCATCAAATGAAAGAATTCCTTCAAGAATTCACTGAAAAATAGTGTAGCACGATATGTTGAGATGATAAGGAAAAGTTTCCATGCATAAGGAGTGGTATGGTAATAGTTAGGTAAAGAGTAACGGCTAAATTGCCATGCATGCGTGTCGTGAGCATGTCTGATGAAGTTTGTTTGGCTGCATGGCGTGAGTTGGCGAAGCACTAAAGTAGAATGGATCATCAGAGTAGCCAAAGTCTATTCTTCAGCATATCTGGTATCGTTTTAGGATTAATAGGATTCTATTCGTTCGATCATTGGTGATTTTTGCGTCTAAGAACTAATTCATTAGCTTGCTCGCGAGTTTGTTAACCATCTTGAACTTAAAAAGAAAAAAGAAATAAAATATTAGTAGTTACCCTGTAGTAATTATATTTGTATATCATCACTCCATGGCTAATGACCATATTACAAGAATTTAAACATCTTGAACTCCCACTGCAGAAAGAAGAAAGATGTAGCATATTATATGAAGGGCGAAGGTACATATTTTTATAAAGTTCAATAAAATCTTATGTAGGATTGTAAGGATGCCCGTATTATAAATAAAGTAATGCTAGGGTGGCCACATTTTTGTACTACATTGGTGTACAATCTAATGTGATAAGTGATGTGTACTTGACAAGACCAAAATCAAAATCTATGGCATCATTGTTAAAAAAAAAATCATCTAATATAAAGATGACAATCTAATTAATTTTCTATAAAAAAAAATTATGTTATAGTTCCTTCTTAAATTTTGTTTTTCGTTTATTACATATGATCTGACTATAAATGTGAAATTAACTAGTACTCATATAAGAGAACATTAAGATAGTTAATTAAAGTATATACTTCATAAATTACAATAAATATGTAAATAAGTTCTGCATGCATTTGAATAAAATATGTGTATTATCCACTGACATAGTTAGAGTCCTAGGTTGACCTCATTCCTCATAGTTTGCCATCTGGCTTCGAGTAAAACAAAACCGACAGAGATTCGAGTTTTCTTAGAACTTAGCTTTTACAATCCAAAACCATGGTGGATGGTGAACATCCAGTCCAACACAACTAGCAATAGAGGAATAACTCAACCCCTCACACACGTGTTGATGTGCGAGCGAATTTTTAAACTTAATACGTAAATAATGTATTAGTGATATTAAATATGAGAAAGTAGTTCAACTTTTTATAAACTCTTACAAGATAATAAGGTTTTTACATATTTCTATGTGGGATAATTCTTCACAACGTCACACATTCTGTTACATGTGATTATACTCAAGCCAAACACGTGAGCAACACATATTAGGTAAGTAGAGCACGTATGGTTGTTGACAACACATATTAGGTAATGTGAAATATGTGTGATCGTTTGGCTTCACACGTGAGCCAAAGTGCTATGATACAAATAAGGAAACTAGGAGAATAACCCAACTCCTTCTAAGCCCTTGCAAGGTTTATTAACTTTCTGATGTGAGAAAATGCTTCACAACCTCACAGTAATCAATTGCATACCACATCATGCACATCCTTTAGTCTACTATGTTACATTATTGTTACCCCAAACTTAGGTTCCATTTAAAAATCTTACTCTAGAAAGTATTTTTACTTATACACACTTTTATTAAAAGCAAATCAAAAGTTCTAATAATTTCAATTGCTTCTTGAAAAAACACTTGGAACTCTTGAAGAAGCACCTGCTAGGTATTTTTTCATAAAAGAACTTAGAAATGCTTTTACAATCTAGAAGCATTTTAGCTTTTCATGTCAAATATTGTCAAAACTTTATTTGTCATCTGAAAAGCTTTTAGCTATTCCAAAAATACTTCCAAAACATGCATTTAACTGCAATGTGAAGTTTTGATTTGATGTTATATCTAGTGGTGCAGTATAGAGATAAGGCCCAACTGTTTGATCCATCAGTTCTCCCTTGAATCAAGTTTCCATCCTTGACCGTCCCCATCTTAAAGTGTTGTCGAAATAGTCATGGCATGCACCTTGCATTGAGAGTAAAATCGTAAATGTCACTCATTTTCACCTTCTTGGGGGATTTACCATATGCACGGAATTGTGAATACCTAAAAAATATCTTTTTTTTTCTATATTCTTCTATTTGGCCTTCCCATAAGTAACTTGGATTCAAAGGGTTATATACCCTCAATAGTTAAAATCCATTCCAAGGGAATTAGGAGATGTCTAATATATAGGTCTCAAAATGCAGAGAGAGAAAGCGAGCAGCCCACAGGTGTTTTTATTTGCATAAAGTATTGGATAAGATCATAAGACCAGTAGGACAACTTTAAGCCAAAGCTTCCATAAAAAAATAAAGAAAGTGTATGAAAAGACACAAGCACATATTGTCATGAAACTCATTTCCTCTTTCCAATCCTCGGATAGAGCTAAAATCGATCTTTAGTCCATGTAGGTTGCACAAAATTCTACTTCTATCCCACTTCTATCCCTATAGTTTCAATTTTATTCAATTTTGGTCCCTATTGTTTTCTATTACGTTTCAATTCAAGGATATCTATTACTTTTAGCTTTGATACCATGTTAGATTATGAAGATTCCATGCAAAATCAATTGGAAATACGTGGAAAAGCCAAGTTCTTTTAAGCACTTAATGTAAAAGATACTCTCAAAATATAACAACTCTCACTTACCTGAGTGCAAGTGTTTCTGTTGGGCCTAACATGTGCTTAACCTACTATATTATAGTGCAAGCATATAAAAAACAATTGGCATCCGCAAAGAGGTCCAAAAGACCTTTTAATACCTAATGCCAAACTTCCATCTCTAATGTGAGATACTCTCAACGAGGACACACAAAAATGTCATGGCCCATAGGTTAGAATTTCATACCCATTTAGAACATGTCTAAATTAGAAGGGAATATGGACATGTGTTGGAGAGTTGACCCACCATGAAAAAAGAAGCTTTATCTTCGTTGTTTATTGATCTTGTACCCTTCTACTCTTGATAATTGACTTAGATTAGATACTCAAATTCTTATATGGTATGAAAGTATGTTATCTTTAAGTCCAATCATCACTTAGTACATTTTGGTGTTTAATGCTTTTGGACCACGAAGGAGCTAACAATTGGATTGCGAATGACATTTTGAATTGGGATATCTCCAAGCTCGCCAATTGAATACTGTGACTTAGGCTTGCTTGGATTAGGAATTTGCAAGTGTCAAGCTGTTTAGGTTGTATTAGTTGACAAATTAGATGAAGGATTTTGAATGAGTTAGATACAATGCGCACTAATTGTATGTTTGGGTGAGAAACTTCAGGCTTTGGTTTGAACGATGAAGTATGCTTTGGATATACAAAGCATATATATGCGTTACAGAGCCAGCCCTAAGCTTCTTTTCTGTGTGGGGTTTGGGGAGTTTTATGCATGCTTCTTATCATTTAGTCTTAATCACGAAATTTCACATTTCTTAATTTACTGTTAATCACTAGCACTAGATGTTTTATTTCAATTAAATCTGTTTCTAGATGAATTTATTTCTTTCATATTAGTGCACAAAATAATCTTGTTTATCTACTTCAGTTTTGGAAAGCTTCTTGAACGTTACCAGATACATAATGATGAGGAAATTGCTGCTTCCAAGAATGCTGGTGGTACTGATAAGGTTAGTCAAATGTTTTACTCTGCACAAAATTACCAACTCTAGTTATTTTCACTTGTAAGATTCTATCTTCTTTGAAACCTTAGCCTCTAAGACACCTGCCAGGAATCAAACACACAATCACCATCTGGGCTAGCTCCAAAATATTGAATTAATAAGCATAATTATCAACATTGTGTTGAATTTGAAATCATAGATTGGATTCACCTATTATATGTTAATCCACTAAATTATCGAGCTCGGTGAAAAGGTAAGCTTGATATAAGTTCTTGGTCTTTCTTTTTTTTTTTTTTTTTTTTTTTTATCTATTTAAGCTTTTGGGGTTAGTCACTGTCTACATGGTACCACAACCCACTTTGCAAGTGTCCTGAATTAGATCCCCTCCCCAACTTCACTGTTGGTTTGTAAGGTGCAGGTTGAGGATACACGTGAGGGAGTGTGGAACTTGTTTATTGCCTTCCAATTATGTCTAGTTTCACTCCATCAGTGTGGTTGACTCCATCACGTAAGGATATGAAAATTTGTCTCACATCTGAAAGTTAAGAAACTTTGAAAGAGCTTATTAGAAGCAGTGGCTTCTACCTTTATTTCCAATTGAGTTTAAGATAAAACCTCAATTTTTTTCATGGTATCAGAGTTGGTTAGTCTACATGTGAAACCCAAAGGCTAAACCTGTTCTAGGTCACCTAGTTAATTTGTCCATGCATTGTGTGTAAAGTTTTACTAATATTAAGAGGCGTGTGAGCATGCGATGAGTTCCTATTTCACAACCTATTTCACAAAGTCCTCGTCGGTGTAGCTCTATTTCGAGAGTCCAACTTGGCTCACATGTAAAGCTCTATGATCGCACATGCTCCAAGTCATTTGGTATGTGTTGTCCACATGATTGGCTTGACTGCCTCCAAACATTAGAGGCATGTGAGGATATGTCAAAGTTGTTTCTTATTAGAAAGTTAAGAACTTGACATAGGCTTATAAGAAACATTTGGTTATGGGTGATGCTCCTCTTTCATGATATCAGTACAACTTGGCCCACCTTTGACCAAGCTGCACTTATGTCATGAAAAAAGTTGAGTCAAATATGTGTTGTTCCTAAGTTAAAGGTGGGCTAAGTTGATCATGAAAGAAGTTATTGAAACTAGCCTCCAGCCTTAATTTTATCACTGGCGCTAGGCGCTCCTAAATATGTATTATGCGCTTGTGAAATACTTTTTTTTAATCATGTTATTATTATTGCTACATATTTAGAAGATTTGAAAATTTATTTAATCACGCGCAGTATGTGTGGCTTATAAACGTTTATTGCATTTATATAGTAATCAAACAGAACCTAACATATTTAGATGATTTGGAAATTTTTTACTGAAGTGCATCTGAGGCATGTCTTGATGAGTCTTACAAACTTGAATTTTTTTTTTATCATGGGCGCTACGCGCCCCTACGATGTCTTGCGTTAGTTACTACCATTGTTATTTTTTAGGATGCTTTTTTTGACAGAGCGCTTGTCAAAAGACCTTCATTTTTCTTTTTCAATTAGTCAAACAGATTTTTATTACAAACATAAAATATAAGTCAAAAATTAGAAACTATATGTAAGACTTTTTATGATGCACACACACGTGTTTTGATTAATCGCGTACATGTGATAAGCCCTTTCAAATTTGACACATGAAGTACTTGAGGACTGCATCTCCTAGGTTGTAATACTTATTCATAATCTGACCCGATCCTGTAAAAAGCAATAGGGAACTTATATCATAACTTAATTTCAATTTTGAAGATTAACAAATTAAATTACGGTCCAAGCAACGAACCAAATGAAAGACATAATAGAATGGAGGATGTACACACATAATAGATCAAAGAAAAACAAAAGTAAAACCCAACCCAAAAAAGGAAAAAGGAAAAGAAAAATTACAAAGAAAGGTTATCTTTGGTGTAGCAATAAAACATTTGAAGCACATGTAAAGTCACTCATTTCTCTGATATGAGATTCACTCTCAACAAGCAAGCTTCCTGCACAAAGCAGAAATAGCAAATTCGCTGGGATTTATATATATAGACGATGTTAACATAGAAGGAAAATGCTGCGATTCCTACCAAATTAAAGAAAAGAAGTAAACTAAACTAATGATAATGAAAACCGATTAAACCGTTGGAGACGGAATAAGGTTGTCAAAAGAAATAACACAAATGAAATAATTAGTTTGAATAAATCAAGACAATGAATAATGTTACGAAGAAGGGGCATCTTTAAGGTGGATTGGCTAATTAAGGTTGTTTTAACTCTAACCCAATCTTCAAGAGGTATTCAACCTGAACTTGCTTTGTGAGAGCGAGAGGCTTTATTATTCTGTCATCATCTCCACTCTCTTCTTGAGGGCTGCTTCCGCTGTTTCAAAACTCAAAAGTCAGCAACTTCATCAGTTGATTCCTGTCCTGCATGCAAGAACAACATACCAGCAAAAGAAAAGGACGACCTCAATATGTGTGACACTAACATCCAGCGGACCTTTTTTTGTCAAATTTTCTTGTTTGGCTCTCAACACAAAAGCGAAAGAAAAGTTAGTGAACAAAAATGGAGGAAGAACAATAAACCAAATAGTCGTGAGCATTCCCCAAATACACTATATTTTCTTTCAAACTAAAGCAGATTACACCGACCCTTCACATGCTTAGTGACTAAAACCAAAACCAATTAATAGTAAATTTAAGGCAAAACATTTATCGAGTCATCAAGCTGCTCCAATGTGTCAATGATTTCCTAAAGAGATGCAGCATTATTGAAGTTGAGAATGCAGAATTCTAAATGGGTATCAATGGAGAAGAGCACGAAAATCAGAGAGATCAAGAAAGAAAAGCACGAAAATTGAACAGAACGAAACTGACCCGCTGAAATTCTTTGAAGCATGCGACCCCATATAGAAAGAGATCGAGACGAAAAAAGGGAAGAAAAATCAGTGAG
The DNA here is from genome assembly GCA_018257905.1 of Gillenia trifoliata. Classification (NCBI taxonomy): domain Eukaryota; kingdom Viridiplantae; phylum Streptophyta; class Magnoliopsida; order Rosales; family Rosaceae; genus Gillenia; species Gillenia trifoliata. The sequence continues at coordinate 8,437,157 of CM031080.1, read as the reverse complement.
TAACAAATTAACACAGAATGCCAACCTGCATGCACTCTCCTTCTCTGACACAAAACTCAATCTCAATACCAACTGATTTATAGGTGCGTATGGGAAGTTTGCAGAGTCTCTATTTTCACTTTGCTGCGGAACGCGGAGTAGGTTTTCTCGTGCAGTTACTTTAGCGTTGTGCGGTTGCGGGTGATTTGTTTTTACCAGTTTGTCCTCATTTTGTGTATTTTTTGGGTTTTTGATTGCGAAGAAAACAGAGGGCGTTTGCTGGCTTTACATATATAGATATATAGAGAAGAGAAGAGATAACAGAGCATGAGAAAATAAAATTGAAGTTATTGAAATAACAGTTCAACCAATTCACCGTATTTGTTAGGACTTCAAGTTTTGTATCATTCTCAAAATAATCACAAACACAAATAGCAATACTTTGAGCCTAGAATAGAGGTTTATCATGTACCATATCGTCTCTTCTCACATTCTGCTAATCTCGGTCGCAGTTGCATGATTCGGAATGGAGTGGTCTCCGCACAGGCGCTAACCGATCTCTGAAAATGATTCAAAGGTAAGTATCATGTTCAAAAGCTTCGTTACATTTCACCCACGTGATTGGGATCAGATTATGTGTTTGCAGTGATATGGAAGCACAAGACATTGAGAATCTAGATGTTCCAGAGCTCACCCAACTTGAGACGGAATTGGATGCACTTTTAAGGCAAACAAGATCAAGAAAGGTTGTTACTCTCTTTCTACTCAGACCATCATTAATTAGTTCATATTCTGGTTTCACTTGGACTAGTTTCCATGGCTCTTTCATTTAAGTGAAATAACTATTTTCGGAATCTAAACTCACATAAATAGTTTCTATTTCTAGCTGGGACTGCGTCGGTGATCAATAAAGTTTGAAATGTTTCTTCTCTTCTGTTATGCTTTTGTCCTTGAGTTTTGGAACTCGGTTAATCCTGTGAACTATATTAGTTTTTGGACAATTGTGTTAGTGGTAAGTTTTGTTGTTTCCATGATATATATCTAGGTATTTCTTCAGGTTTTGAGATAAGTTTAAATTACAAAATATATGATTCATCCATGAAACTGTACTTTCATCAGTGTTTTATGACAAAAGTTCACTGATATTTGATAATTTCAGTAATTCCAGAGACTAACACATATATAAATTCTGTTCTTTTTAGATGGTGTTCATGTGTCATAAATAACTAGGAATATGAAGAAAAGAAAAACTGGGTTCGAGTCACTCAACTATCATTGAAATAAGCACACAATAGTAACAGATACATGAAAGTGTTTATATAATTTGTGTTGTGTATTGGAAGTACACTAAGTCTAATAGATTGGTGGTAAAAACTCACTTGAGTACTATTGATAATGCAGACACAGCTGATGATGGAAACCCTTACATCTCTTATCGAGACGGTATACATTCTTTACACATGTGTCAATAGCGGTCCTGTGTATGTGGATATGCCTCCCTTAAACTAACTGTTCGTGCAGGGACTTGCATTTTTGTTGCTTTTTTTTTTTGTAGTTTGGGAGAAGGGGAGGGAAAAGTATAAATTAAGATCAACTATATTGGTTAAGAAAAATAATATTTTTTTTATATCGTCTCTTATCACTGAATTTTTGCTTGTGCCATATATATCTATATATTCTATGTTACTGAATTTTAATTTGGTGCAATTGGTATGTTGGTGTAAATCTGAACAGGAAAAACAGCTGAAAAAAGAGAAGCTTCTCATCGAAAATGAGGTATATAAACATAATTATATATCTGTTGAGTTATTGAAGAAATTAAGGTAGAAATTGTGATATAAAATCAAGAAAAAACAAGTACTCAAAGTCACTTGATGTATGTTCAATTCTATTAAATTTTGGTGGCTATAATTTTTTCATATTGCTGCACAAAAGTTGAAGGAGCAGCAGAGCAAAGAGCGAGCCACTGACGAGGAACCAGATCAACATATCACTTTCGCCGCTAATAACACCACCACCACCACCAACAACAGTGGTTGCAGCAACGATGACAATGTTCCGGCCACCAAACTTCATTTATTCCTTTTTGAAAAAAAGAAAAAATAACAAAGACAGTAAAAATTAACCAACTTACTACAAGCCCAGGATATCATACAAATAGTACATGTAGGGCAGGGTGATCATTGGTGTCAAAACTCAGATGAAGTCTAGACTGGGTTTAACACGTATCTGCCTCGAGTGTTGCTATTGATCTCGACGCACGCCACGTGATGGCTCGAGAGAAAAATAGAATAAGCGTGTCACTGTTAGAGGCTGCCAACAGACTGTTTGCGCTTGAATGTATGTGAAAGTTATGCTTCTGACTTCTTAACCAAATAATTGTGCACCGAGTGGGACGCTGGTTTGGTTAAGTTCTTTTCGGTGCCTCGAGCGAACAAGGACGTAAAATTTAGTGTAAGTTTATGTGTTTTTGTCTAAGACGTAAATGAAAGAGAAATAGAAACTAAAGTGAGAAACAAAATGTAATCATTTCATGATGGAGTCAAGATTACAAAGGTTTACAATAGTAAAATCTAGGCCGAAAGGGCGAGCTATATAGCTTGAAATGTAAATTGACAGGAAATGTAAAGAAGGTAGTAAAACTCTAGCAAGATTCAAGCCATGAAGAGCAAGATAATGCTAGAGTAGTCTACCGAGATCACTGATGTCGGACTGGACTTAGTACAAAACATGTGCCTCAAGAGGAAATCAGGGTGGTTAGAATGGTACGTCAACCGAATCATACTACGAGGTGGCAGAGCTGCAAAAGTTTTACATCTCAAGGATAGTAGGCAGTGTTTGCTTCAATAGAAGGCTTTAAGGTTGTAGCTGAATAGCTAAGAGAGTTTTGTTAAACAACAATTGGGATTGTACTGAAAAGCAGTTGGGTTGATTGAAGAATCACTCAAGGTTTTGTTTAATCGTAGAGATTGAATTTGACAAAGGTCCTAAGCTTGACGGCCTCTGGCTCTATTTATAGACAGTGGAGAATGAGCAACCTCAATCATATTGTTGACCTGGAGTAGGGGTAGATCGGTCATTTGGGTTGACAGTGATTGTAATTCCTGGTTGGCAGCCTTTCAATTGTGTCTTGAGGCAGTTCACACGATTGCGGTAGTGACATCAGCAAGTCGGATGATGCGTACATAGGAGAAATTAAAGGGCTCTGGTTGTTAGTGTGGTAGGCGCGCCTCAGAGAGAAACGTGTTTGAGCCCTTGGACAGGTTTGAGAGAAATGAGATGGTTGTCCGAGCCCTAGTTTGGGCTTCAAAGTTGGTGAGCCGAAGTCGTGCAACATTTGCGTAAATAACAATGGATAGGCCTTATAGCATGCTTTATTTTATTTATGGCCCAAACTGTGCCCCCAAGTTTAAACAGGCCTTGAGTGGGAGGCATGTTTAAATTTGTAGAAGAAGTAGTTATCAAAGTTGTGCGACTTGATTTTGATTGCTACTAACTTCTGACAATTTTTAATTTTGACGACTCGTTTGCCAATCGCATCAACGGTTTAATCATAACTTCCTTGGGAACGGTGTGGATTTGCCCCCATTAACTTCCTCTCTTCTCAATTCGTGTGAGAGACAAAAGGTAAAGTTTGAAGAAAGTTGAAATCTTTCCACCCTAACAAATTGTGTTCTTCACACACACCTAGGCCCGGCCAACACAGTATAAATAGTCGATATTAGTCTGATATTGCGGTAAACGCCTGACTAATTTAGTCAGTAATGTCCGATAACAGATTATCATATCCAACTGAAATAGTCAATCTAATTCGAGCTGCCAAATGAGGCCTAAGAATTGTACATTATCGAATAATACTCAATTTCAAAAAGAACAACCCTTGTTTCTATTGAATACTACTAAAACCAAAATAGAGGGTTTAATAGAAAAACCTTATTTTGTTCTGAAAAATCGCAGAAAAATATCCTATTTCCTCTGCTGGCTTCCTCAACTCGCACCTGCCAGCTCCCTTGCTGACATGTAAAGCTTTCCTCTTTGGTTCTGGAACATTTCCTATTTTGTCTTATGAACAAAAATAGTAATCTTTACATTAATTGAGTTTTAGTTGATGTTTCAAACAAAACACGTAGTACAACTTCCAAAATTGTTATATGCCATTTCCCTTTTTTTTTTCTTTATCTTGGAGAGTGTTTATCCTCTGCTTCTCCCACTATATATTTCCTATTTGTTCTCACCGCCCGCAATAGCAGGAAACTATGACCAGAGTCAAACACTTAGCTACATCCGCACGCAAAAGGAATGTGGTTGATGTTTCCTTTAAGTGAAGAGACACGACGCACAGGAGAAAATGAAGCGACCTCAACCCTAGCTGCTCTCCAACCGTCACAGCCCTCAACCCTTCCAAAATAGCAATAATTGGATAATTATCACTTTATTACTTTTAAGTATTGTAAAATTTACACTTTGCTGCACTTATTTTTTTCGTCTCACTTTCATATCTAAAATTTAATTTTCTTGACACTTTTATACATCCGTTAGTTTATCCGTCAAGGTTTCCGCTAACTGATGACGTAGCTGGACTTTGGTCCACTAAAAAATATAAAATTAGGTTATTCTCACTCTACTACACTCAAGTTTTGTGAAAATCGCACTTTACTACATTTACTTCTTTTCGTCACACTTTCATTCTCACTTTCATACCTAAAATTTGATCATTCTGTCACTTTCATGCCTCCATTAGTTTTTCTGTCAATTGTTCTGTTAACTAATGACGTAACAGAATTTTGGCTGACCAAATTTGTGCCACGTGGAATGACAATTAAATAAATTTTAAATTTTAATTAAAAAATGAAAATTAATAATAAAATTCAACAACCTTACCTCACCCTGCCGCACGTGTCATCGCAAGCAAACACACCCCAACCGCCTTTGCAATCCCCTCTACCTCCATTTTTTTCAACAATGAGTTTCCAGTCACCACCTCCATCGATACCATTGCTTCAAAAACCACCATCACCAGCCGACCCGACAAGATCTCAAAATCTTGGCTCTTCTTTGACACACCTCGACCCGCATATCCCGAAGGGTACCAAAATCAAGGCATGCTAGCTGACACCCAAGAGGGTGACGAAAGCCATGTCATGCAGATGATGTGGAAAATTCACGTTAAAATAAAACCCATAGTCCATAATTATTGATACCAAGCGTAAGAATGCGCAGAAGTACAAGTAGAACTCTTTAGACACATCATGAAATGTTCAGAGCATAATTAAAGTGCAGTAAGAAAATATGAATTATTCCTATCCTGAGTAGGATGGATGAAACATACTAGCGGAAGAAGAAAAATATCTTCATGGATTTTGTGTATAAACTACCGTACACACAGGGTGGCTATGGTGGTATTTGGGTGATTGTCGACCGACTCACCAAGTCAGAACACTTTTTACTAGTCCAACTACTCTATGGATCGCTTGGCTCGACTTTTCATCACTGGGATTGTCAAGTATTATGGTGTTCCAGTCAATATTATTTCTGATCATGATCCCATATTTACTTATAAATTCTGGAAAGCATTTCATAAAGCCTTGGATTCACAGCTACTTTACAACACTGCTATCATCCTCAAATGGACGGATAGTCCGAGAAAACTATTTAAACCCTTGAGGATATGCTGAGGTCCTCAACCTTTCAATTTGGAGTTGATTGACATAAGCACTTGTCTTTGTGGAGATCGCCTACAACAACTGTCACTCGAGCTGTAGTATGACATTGTTCAAGGCTGTGGACTGTGGCGCCGGCGACCGGTTTAGACCGGCCTAAACCCGATCCAAACTAGATCATGACGTCAGAAAACCGGTTCAGACCCGGTCCAAACTAGGAATATTCTTAGGTATATTCCTTTAATGTTGTTAGGAATATTCCGTTAGATTTAACGGAGATACCATAATCTTCCGTTAAATCTAACAGCATCAACTAATGCCGTTAGTTTGACCGGCTTGGGTTGACCGCGCATGAAGCCCTTGTGAGCCGCGCATGGGGGCGCGTGGGACACTTTTTTCAACTTCTGTAGACACGAGGCGACTCGTGACAATGCATACTACCTAGGGGCAGTACGTATGATATTTTTCGGAGTGTTTCGGACCTCTGAATTGAGCAAACAAGGGATAAGTGTCGTTTATTAGTTTAATTAGTAACCTTTATGAGTTTAATCATTACTATAGTGATATCTTATATAGATGAGACTTACCACAAGAAGTACAGGGGTCAGGCAAGGCAAGGTGGCTACGACCCAATTACGTATCGGTGAGTGAGCTTTGTTTTGAGAAACTTATATTATTTATATTAGTTTCCACTATGATTTTGTGAACTATTTTCTATCATGCCATGCTTTTATTTACGAGTTTAAGTATAAAGTATATTATGTTGAGATTTGTGAAATTGTGAAATTGTGATGGCATGATCATATGTATTTTTATTTGCTCATCATACATGCATTCACCCGGTGTCTAGTACTCGTCTGGGCCAAGACTAGCCTTCACGTGTATGTTCACATCCGCACTGTTATGCTCACCTTGGATTCATTGTATGTGCCAGCCTGTACTAGTTTGCATTAGGCAGCTAGGACTCATATGTGACACGATTAATGCCAACTTCACGTGATTATAGTACTGAGCATATATCTATTACACCCAACTTGTTCAATGTAGCTACTTTCTGCATGGGCTTGTGTGTCTGCATATGTTGATGAGTATACTATATTATGTTGAGATACTTGTGTTTATCCGCATCTTTGGCAGTTGTGCCTTTATACTATTTTGACAGTTTTCATACTATATGTAGTATGCTTTTGGGAACTATACAGGTTTTTTTAGAGATGGGTTACTTATGTTACAAAAAACAAAGGTATTAGACATGTTTATTTTTGCCTACTCACGTTTTCTGTTTTGCGCCCTTCCAGGTTTTAGGGGTTGAACTAGTGGCAAGTGAAGATTTCACTGGTGGTTCTGACATCCTCTACAGCTGATGTACAAATATATTTTCCTGCTAGTTGCATTCTAGCTATCCTTACTAGGATGAGATTATTCTTACGTTACTGCACTTTAGCTATGCTCTGAGATTGGTTACTTTGTATTTTGAGCCCTGCACTGCACACTCTATTTTGAATTTAATTTCAAAGTAGACTTTAGTTTTAATTTATTTGTACTTTTACACTACACTTCCATTGTGGCTTTCATCATCCCTTCTGGGATGTCGGCCATCATATCTCGACTTGATATAGACACATGGATATCCGGGTCGAGATATGTCATTCTTTGAGCTCTTGATGTACTTTGACTCGTTGCGAAGAACGACAACGTTTCCTCCTTCGTCTTCATCACCCCAACTAAATTTGAGTTGTACAATCTTAGGATGTAGAACTGAATTTGAATGAGAGGTGGGATGATTTTAGTCTGGTTAGGGTGGCATTAGTAGGGGCGGGGGTTGATGGGTTAGGAGAGACCATTGCCTATGGATCTGTTTGTCTATGGAGATAGGTTTGGAAAATTGGAAAAAAAACTTGGATTTGGGTTGGGTGGGGTGGGGTGGGGTGGGTTTGTGATGACTCTCGAAGGAAAAAAGATGGACGAAGACAACTTTTTTATTTCCTTTCTTTTTTTTGTTTTATTTTATTCCTTTATTTTACTATTTAATAAAAGGTATTTATTTATTTAATAAAAGGTATTTATTATTACTCAATTTATGAGCCACTTGACACAATATCAGCAAATCACTATGTCACATCAAAATTTCAATCAAAGAATACGCCATGTGGCACAATTTTGGTGGGCCAAAATCCTGCCACATCTTTAGTTAACGGAATAATTTGACAGAAAAACTAACAGAGGTATGAAAGTGACATAAGAATCAAACTTTAGGTATGAAAGTAAGACGAAAAAAAGTAAGTGTAGTAAAATGCGATTTTCGCAAAACTTAAAAATAGTAAGGTGAGAATAACCCAATTTTTATATTTTTTGGTGGGGCAAAGTGTTACAGCCCGTCCTGAAAAATATCAATATTTTATTCCCGGAAGTGGGAAATGACGAAAATGCCCTTGGTTGACCCTTCGGTTGACTTCTGCTTCGTAACTCGTACAACCCTTTCCGTCATATTTTCTTGTTGTGCTCGTTGTTACGAACGCGTGGACGCGAACTGGACGTCATTCGGAGTCTGAACGAATATTCTACGGACGTTGGAGTACCGACATTTTTCGTATTCACCTTTTTGGACTGTCTGGTAGTTGGGTTGGGGCCCAGTCTCACTTTCTCTGCAAACACACAGGACCTCTCACTTCCCTCTCCTCTCCCCGTGACACTTTCCTCCTCCCCGAGCCATTTTCATGGCAAACCAACCTTTACAAACCAAACCATCAACTTCATCAGTTTCAAATCTTCCAGACTAAGCCCAGAAAACTGAGACTGGTCTCGGGCTTGAATTTCCAGGAACTCCACCGAAGCTCGTGCTTTCACCGGCGAATCTGACCTCGGTGGCCCTCGATCTAGCCACCATTCGATTCCTCGAGGTCCCTAGGACTGGAATCAAGCTTGGCACGGCTGAATATAGCTTGGGATCACTGTTCTAGAAGTCGTCCTTTTTAAACCGTGGCTTTTCTCTCAAATTCCGGCCACCTCTGGCCAGTGATCGGCCTCCAAATTGGTAAAATCTCATTCCCCTTACTCCCAGCTTCATGTTGGTACTTGAATCGTGTGATTTGGCCTTGAAATGAGTAAGATACGTTGAATTGCAGTTTTCCGGCCAAATTCCCATATTCCGGCGACGCTCCGGCCGGCATGCGGAGGCAACGCGGCGGTCGACAATTGCAGCGATCACCGGCGAGCTGACGTCAACCGACCCGGCCCTGACGTCAGCAAATCGGTGATGACGTCATCAACCCGGTCCAAACCCAGTTGGGCTGGAATATTCCAAAGGTATATTCCATCCGTTAACTTTAACGGCGTTAACGGAATATTCTAACGCCGTTAGAATATTCCGTTAACTTTGACGGCGCGTCACCGGCGCGTGAGGCCATTTGGCAGCGTGTGCGGCGGCGCACGGCGGCCCGCGATGGCGATATTGGGTTTTCCGACCCCGGAACTCTGTTTCCGGGTTTTCGAACACCATTTTCTTCGTACTTTTCAATGTCTTTATTAATTGTGGGTGTTCTAACCTAGGTTTGGCGACCCATGGGGTACGGAGAGCGTACAAATGGGCTATTCCGACAAAAGTTTATGTGAGTGGGCCCCTTCCTTATTAAATTAAATATTTCACATGTCTTGGAAATTAATATTAGGCTATGCCTATGCTTTTAAATGATATTTATCGTGTTATGTTAGTGAAGTTTAGTATTATTTTATTATATTTATACTTGGTTCACTAGTATGTGACTCAGCTATGGCGTTTTAAGTATTTTGGTATATTCTTGGTATTCCGGATACGGCATCCGTGAATACCTAATTATAAAGTTTATTATGAAGTTATTTTAGAAAGGAAATTACCCCACCTTATTATATTTAGAAATTTTCCGTGGTATGTTTTATACACGCTCAACTAGGAATGCTTACACGGTGTCATTAGTACTGTCCGGGGCCAGGACCAGCTTCACGTGTATGTTCACACGCACCGACACGCTCACTTTGGATCCATCGTAGGTGCCAGCCTGTTCTAGGTTGCCTTGGCGACTAGAACTCGTTGTGACGCGCTTAGCGCCAGTTTCACGTGTATGTAGTACATGAGCGTAACATTATTCGTACACCCAGCCTGTTCATGGCAGAATATCTCTATATGAACTTGTGTGTCTGTCATACCTATCGAGCGTATCCCCTACTGATTTATATTGTGATTTAAACTGGATTTCACTGATGCCACAGAGGCTTCTACTGATTTACGAGTTTTTCGTATTATGTTATTATACGGATTTCAGAGAAAGTATTTTATACCAAGTTGTGGTTTTCTACCCGTTTTGGAAAACAAGTACATTTCCGTACTTACGCTGTTTTCTACCTATTATCGTAGTATGTTTTCCAGAAAGGTTTTTACCATAACTATTACTTGATTTTGACGGTGAAGGGTTACTATTTTCAGAAAGGAAAGATTTTATTTAAATAACTACTTATGGCCCACTCACCCTTCTGTTTTGAGCCCCTCCAGGTTTAGTTGGCTTGGAGCTGTTGACGTCAAGCTGCAGTGGTATGAAAATGTAGGAATCTCTATTGTATTTGAAATTATTCTGTATTCTCCTACTCTTCTCCACAATTATTATTTTATTTATTCTTCTCAGCCCGCACACTTCTGTGCACTCTGAGCTTAATTTACTTTGGTTTGTTTAATTATTCTTCAATTCTTCCAAATGACTTTCGTCACCTCACGAGGTGTTAGCCAGCACACTCGACTTTTGGGTGTCCACTTGTACATCCGGGTCGGGGTGTGTCACAAAGTCCTCCACGTTATTAGTTAACGGAAAACTAACGGATATACAAAAGTGTCAAGAAAATAAAACTTTAGGTATGAAAGTGAGAGAAAAAAAATTATGTCTAGCAAAGTGCGAATTTCACAGTACTTGAGAATGATAAAATAAAAATTACCCTTAATAATAAGATATTTGCTAGCAGAATTTGTTCAAAAACGAGTCTAAACCAGTCTCTCCCTATATAGATTCCACGTGCGTTCCGAAAACCAAAAACTTTACTAACAGCTGAAATTTTGTTTCATTCCCATTTTAACCTTCTAACATTTAATTGCAGGGTAAACTGCCGTTTGACCCCCTGAACTATTACTTCAGTTGAAATTGACCCCTTGAACTATTTTTTTTGGTAAATTAACCCCCTGAACTATTTGAAATCAGCCAATTAACCCCTCACCGTCATATTCAACGAAATTTCATCCACTTTGCTGTCAAATACTAGCACGTGTCGTATTTTAATTGGTAGCTCTAGTTGACATTCTAACGAATTAACAGTAAATTGGATGGAATCTAGAGATAGGGGGTAAATCTACTAATTTAGAAAAGTTTAAGGGGTTAATTTACCAAAAAAAATAGTTCAGAAAATCAATTTCAACTAGAGTGATAGTTAAGAGGATCAAACGGCAGTTTACCCTTAATTGCAACATTTTAATTTCTCCCTCCCTCATTAAAACTTCCAAAATACGTTATATAGTACAACTTCCAAAAATAGTAATATTAACATTAATTCAAACAGAACACATTATATAGTACAACTTCCAAAATTGTTATATGCCCTTTCCGTCGAGTACTCTCCTCATTCAAAATATCTTAACCGAGTCGACTCACCCGAGTTGAATAAGCTATAGAGAGAGGAGAAGAGAGACGGGGTCATTTTTCATGTTCTGAAATGAGGCTCAGTAAGTAGAGTCGATGATCGTCATCAATCGCGCTGTTAAAAAAACTGATTAACCGCGGGAGGAGGGCACACGTGGCGGCCAGCGATCCAGCGTATATTCGAGAGACGGGAGGCATGAAATTTGGGAAAAAAGGTAAATTCTTTAAATGGTAATGGGGTGGGAGGAGTTACCGACAGACTGACTGACTGAGCTATCAGAGATAGAGAGAGAAAACCCCTCTTTCTTTCGAAGTCGCGGCTGCTGCCCGCTTCTAGGATTAAAAAAGAGAGAAACAAGAGAGAGAGAGAGAGAGAGAGAGAGAGAGAAATTAAGATCCAGCAAGAGCAAGTAATGGGGCGAGGGAAGGTGCAGCTGAAGCGAATCGACGACAAGATCAGGCGGCAAGTGACGTTTTCCAAGCGGAGAGGCGGGCTGATCAAGAAGGCACGTGAGCTGTCCGTGCTCTGCGGGGTGGAGGTCGGCCTCGTCATCTTCTCCGCCAAGGGGAGGCTCTACGAGTTCTGTAGCGGCGAGAGGTACGCCCCCTTTAATTTCTTCTTCCTTCCAAGTTTCCACCGCCTTACTACTCCCTAGCTACTGTTACTTTTTATTTTTATTTTTATTTTTTCCATGGGAAAAAATAAATATCTTGTAATTAAAAATTTACCAATCAATGGATCCATTTATATTTTATTTTATTTATTTTCTGTTGATGTATGTGCTATCTTTTCACATCTTCTGTATAATTTTAATTTGTGTATATCTTCATCCCTTTGTTGATATATATGGATGGAAATTTGAAAGAATCCTTTAAACTAAATATCGTTCCCATAAATATCTTTTGCTTTCGATATTCTTTGTCCTTTGCTTACAAAGGAGGGTTTCGAATTCTGAATTTCCAGCCTTCTCCTGCCATTACGCTTCCAACGCTCGCCATTGGACTAAATTTCCCATAAATATTTTTAGCTTTTGTTATTATTTGTTACCTCATGCATGTACAACACTATGGTGTGTGTAGAACATACAACAGATTAATTGGAGCCACTGCATCCATCGTCCACCGTTGATAACGAATGAACCCCTTTAGAGCTACCTAATTGTATTCAGATTGAAGCTAATTAAGGATAATCATCATCAAAAGTAATTAAAATACTATATTAAAATTTTGCGTTCGCAGAAACTGCCACTTGTATGATATGTTTGCCTGTCACTATACTGTCCACAGTAGTGTCCTTAATTAGAGTAGTGTCCTAATTAAAATATTATATTAAAATTTGTGTAGAACATACCCCAGTTGTTATATGAGTAGCATATATATATGTGTATGGATGTGGCAAGTTTGAGTGCAATTGCAATATTATATATCATCTTTAAAATATTGCAATGTCATATACAAGCTTGTATTTTAGCTGCAATTTGATACATCTGTTAATAAAATTGTCAATTTGACAATTAAATGATAATGTGGCAACCACAATTCCACTATTTTGCTAATGTGACTGTCTCAAATATATCACATAGGAAAAAAAATTAAAAATATAATTTTTTTACAAATGTTAATTTAAGTCTTTATTTATTTATTTATTTTTTTACCCATAGTTGCCACATCATCATTTAACGGTCAAATTGACGGATTGACTAACAAATGTATGAAATTGCAACTAAAACACAAGTTGGTGTAAGACATTGCAATGTTTTGAAGATAATGTATGGAGTTGCAATTGGACTCAAATTTGAAAGTGTAAAATGTAATTTACCCTCTATATATACTTAATAAGATAGTGAATGTCATTCGTACTATATATATAACTAATATTATTCCTTTTCTGCTTCCTTATTGTTAATATTGTATGGGAAAAAAAGTGGATGCTCTCTTTTCCCAATCTTATAGTGAATGTGCGTACGTACTATATATATATAGCTAATATTATTCCTTTTCTGCGTCTTTATTGTTAATATTATATGGGGAAAAAGTGGATGCTCTTTTTCCAAACTTCGAGAAAAACTTGCTTATACTCTAGAAACAGTGTATTGTTTTAGACCAATAACATATGATGTCACACAAGTTTTTCACATAACATTGCATTTTTTAAGATACCGACATCTTAGGATTCCTATTTCATGTAAGTTCTCATCGAACCAAAAATATCGATCAATTTGGGTTTTATTTTTTAAAACTATTGCAATGATATTTAAACTCAACTTATGTTCTATATATATTTACTTGATGTGAAATGCATTATTGCCAAACCATTTGGCAACATAAGATGCCAAACATTGAATTGATCCAGTAGGACAATAGAACATTGCACCCTAACTTGAGAATCAATCACACGCATCATCTTATGATCGACTAGCTTATTACATACCTCTATCTTTCACAGATTGTCTGATTACATATAATTTGTGAACAAAGATGTGATATGGAATCCAAAGTGTAGAAAAGGAAGTAATACTAGCTCTCATAAGCAACTAAAATAGTGACTAATCAATATAATCACCATTTGATCCGATAGAAGTTGTGTGTGACAGTTGCTATTGTATGTCGAGATTCTGGTACACACTCATGTATTAATAGTTATACGCATTGTAATTCGGGTGAGTTTGTGAGTGAATTTGTAACGTACCACTTCTATCAAGCGGTGTTTCCATCACATGAAAGAATTTCTTCAAGAATTCACTTAAAAATAGTATAGCACAGTATGTTGAGATGATAAGGAAAAGTTTCCACGCATAAGGAGTGGTATGGTAATAGTACGTTAAAGAGTAACGGCTAAATTGCCATGCATGCACGTCGTGAGCATGTCTGAGATGAAGTTTGTTTGGCTGCATGACGTGAGTTGGCGAAGCACTATAGTAGAATGGATCATCAGAGTAGCCAAAGTCTACACTTCTTCAGCATATCTCTGATATCGTTTTAGGGTTAATAGGAAGTGAATGTCTAATTCGATTCGTTCGATTCGCATGATTTTTGGTGATTTTTGCGTCTAAGAAGTAATTAATTAGCTTGTTTGGGTTTGGTCCTTGATTAATTTGATACAATGTTTACAATATATATAGAGTTTCCCGAGAAGATTCTTATAATCACTAAGAAGATTCCGGATTTGCTACGTCTATTCTAACAAATTTAAAAAGAACAAAGAAATAAAATATGAGTAGTTACCCTGTAGTAAGTATATTTGTATATGTATCCTCACTCCATGGCTACCATGTTAATTACAAGAATTTAAAAATCAACTCTTACTGCAGAAAGAAGAAAGATGTAGTCAATTCTATGAAGGGCGGCGAAGGTACATATGTTTGTAAAGTTCAATAAAACCTTATGTAGTATACACCTAGGAAAGAAAGGACCAAGAGCAAAATCTATGGCATCATTGTTATTAATTTTCTATAAAAATGTTATGTTGTAATTCGTTTTGAAATTTTGTTTTTCGTTTTATTACATATGATCTGACTATAAATGTGAAATTAACTAGTACTCATGTGAGAAAACGTTAAGATGGTTAAAGTATATACTTTTTGATGTGAGACAATGCTTCACACCCTCACACTAATCAATTGCATACCACGTCGTGCACATCCTTTGGTCTACTGTGTTACATTATTGTTGCCTTAAACTTAGGGTCCGTTTAAAAATGTTCCTCTAGAAAGTACTTTTGTTCATAAACTCTTTTATTAGAAGCAAATCAAAAGTTCTAATAGAAATTCTTTTACAATCTAAAGCATTTTAACTTTTTATGTTAAACATTGTCAAAACTTTGTTTGTTATTTGAAAGGCTTTTAGCTATTTCTAAAACACTACCAAAACATGCATTTAACTGCAAATTCAAGTTTTGATTTGATGTTTATATATCTCTAGTGGTGCAGTATAGGGATAAGGCCCAACTATTTGATCCATCAGTTCCCCCTTGAATCAAGTTTTCATCCTTGACCGTCCATCTTGATGTGTTGTCGAAATAGTCATGGCCTACACCTTACATTGAGAGTAAAATTGTAAATGTCACTCATTTTAACCTTCTTGGGGGATTTACCATATGCATGGAATGGTGAATACCTAAAAAATGTCGTTTTTCTATGTTCTTCTATTTGCCTTTCCCATAAGTTCATAACTTGGAGTCAAAGGGTTATATACCCTTAATAGTTAAAACTCACTCCAAAAGGAATTAGGAAATGTCTAATATATAGGTCTCAAAATGCAGAGAGAGAAAGCGAGCAGCCCACAGGAGTTTTTATTTGCATAAAGTATTGGATAAGATCATAAGACCAGTAGGACAACTTTAAGCCAGAGCTCCCATAAAAAAAATAAAGAAAGTCTATGAAAACACACAAACACATATTGTCATGAAACTCATTTCCTCTTTCCAATCCTCGGATAGAGCTAAAATCGATCTTTAGTCCATCTAGTTTGCACAAAATTCTACTTCTATCTCTATAGTTTCAATTTATTCAATTTTGGTCCCTATTGTTTTCTATTATGTTTCAATTCAAGGATATCTATTAATTTTAGCTGCGACTCCATGTTAGATTGTGAATGTTCAATGCAAAATTAATTGGAAATACGTGGAAACGCCAAGTTCTTTTAACGCAAAAGATACTCTTAAAATGCTACAACTCCCACTTGGGAACATTCTGTTGGGCCTAACATGTGCTTAACCTACTATATTATAGTTTAAGCATCTAAAATACAATTGGCAATCGCGAAGAGGTCCAAAAGACCTTTTAATACCTAATACCAAACTTTCATCTCTAATGTGAGATGCTCTCGAAGAGGACACACCCAAATGTCGAGGCACATAGGTTAGAATTTCATACCTATTTGGAACATGGCTAAATTAGAAGGGAATATGGACATGTGTGGACATGTGTTGGAGAGTCGACCCACGTGAAAAAAATAAGCTTTATCTTCGTTGTTTATTGATCTTGTGCCTTTCTGCTCTTGACGATTGATTTGGATTGGATACTCACATTCTAATATGGTATTAGAGTATGCTATCTTTAAGTCCAATCATCACTCAGTTTGTTTTTCACGTGTTAGATAGACTCTTAATCCCCACATGAAAAGGAAGCTTTGCCCTAGTTTTTTAAATGGTTTAAGCCCCTACCTCCTATTTCCAATGTAATCTATTTTCTAGATGACTTATATTCGTACAAATGGCATCTTTTCTACTGTAAGTATATCATGGATGGTTGTATTCTTTCATATTAATTAATGCACAAAATAATCTTGCTTATGATATAATATTTTTTTTCCTTGTGACCCTTATCTACTTCAGTTTTGGAAAGCTTCTCAAGCGTTACCAGAGACATAATGATGAGGAAATTACTGCTTCCAAGAATACTGGTGGTACTGATAAGGTTAGTCAAACGTTTTATCCTGCACAAAATTACGAACACTGATTATTTTCACTTTACTTGTAAGACGTAACCTTCTTTGAAACCTTAGCATCTAAGACACCTGCCAGGAATCAAACACACAATCACCATCTGGGCTACCTCCAGAAGATTAGTTTAATAAGCATAATTATCAACATTGTGTTGAATGTGAAATCATAGATTGGATTCACCTATTATATGTTAATCCACCAAGTTATCGAGCTCGGTGAAAAGGTAAGTTTGATATACGTTGTTGGTCTTTTTTTTTTTTTTTTTTTATATCAATTTAAGCTTTTGGTACCCCCCTTTGCAACCCCCCCTCCCCCCCCCCCCCCCCCCCAACTTCACTGTTGGTTTGTAAGGTGCAGGTTGAGAATACACGTGAGGGAGTGTGGAACTTGTTTAAAGAATTAACAATTGAATATTGTAACTATTACTTAAAGAATTGAACAATGATTTGATTTGTGTTGAGAAAGAACTAATAATATTAAAGCGAGTAATCAGAAAGTTGATTGAAACCATAGAAAGAAAAACACTAAGGTATCGATTCCACCACTAATCATCGTACTCTAGTATTTAATTGTCAACTCATAAATTATCTGATAAATGAAAACAACCTCCATTCACATGTCCGTGGTTAGGTACACATCACAACAATTTCTCAAAAAGATATGAATTTTACCGTGGTCAGACACTCAAATTATTCCTAATGTCTATAGATCCATGGTCCGGTATACACAAGCATACATAAATCCAATTAAGCACAGTGAGAAACAAATTAACTACTCATCAACTTGGTCACGTCAAACAAATAATTAATTTTTTCAGGAAGCCACACAACCAAATATTCGTCTACGGTCGGATTAAAATATAAGTTCATGATTCTCATTCACAAAGCAACCATAGCATTCAATGATGGTCAAATATAAATTCTTATGCAAATAATTTCAATACTCAAATCCTAGGCTATGGTCAAGCACAGCGAAACAAATATCGAAATTGCAAATCATCCCGTGAATGAAAATTAATCATCAATAGGAAATCCATGAATAGAACAATTATAAAAGTAGAGAAATCATAATTAGGGTTTTCTCTTAGCCTTAGCTATAGAACCCCATGACAAAGATGTTGGTGATAGTTCTAATAAAAATAGAGAGAGTGCATAAATTAAAACTGAAAAACCCAAATTGCTGCTGCTCTGCCGCTGCTCCAAGGCCCAAAACTATTGCTTGTCCGCTCCCTTTTATAAATGCATACCGTCAAGCCCTTTTAGGAAGTCCCTGTGTATGGTGGAGTAATTCTCTTTCTTTTGCGATTGTGAATATATGGCCTTCCCTGTATATATGGTGGAGTAATTCTCTTTCCTATTTCGGGAGTCCAACTTGGCTCACATGTAAAGCCCTATGATCGCATGTGCTCCAAGTCACTTGATATGTATTGTCCACATGATTGGCTTGACTGCCTCCAGACATTAGAGGCATGTGAAAGTTAAGAACCTGACAAAGGCTTATAAGAAACTAATTTGGTTAAATAACACAGCATGAGAGAATAAAATTGAAGTTACTGAAATAACGGTTCAACCAATTTACTGTATTTGTTAGGACTTCAAGTTTTGTATCATTGTCAAAATTACAAACAGAGCATGAGAGGTTTATCATTTACCATATTGTCTCTTCTCACATTCTGCTAATCTCGGGTGCAGAAGCATACTTCGGAATGGAGTGATCTCCGCACAGGCGCTAACCGATCTCTGAAAATGGTTCAAAGGTAAGTATCATGTACAGAAGCTTCATTACATTTCACCCACGTGACTGGGATCTGATTGTGTGTTTGCAGTGATATGGAAGCACAAGACATTGATAATCTAGATGTTCCAGAGCTCACCCAGCTTGAGAAGGAATTGGATGCACTTTTAAGGCAAACAAGATCAAGAAAGGTTGTTACTCTCTTTCTACTCAGACCATTATTAATTAAAAGAAGCTAAAAAATAGCATTGGTTTCACTTAGACTGGTTTCAATGGTTCTTTCAATTAAGCGAAGTACCTATTTTTGGAATATAGTTTCTTTGTCCTTGAGTTTTGGAAGTTGGTAGATCCTGTTAACAGTATTAATTTCTGGACAATTGTGTTAGTTGTAAGTTCTGTTGTTTCCATGTTATATATCAAGTTATTTCTTCAGGTTTTGAGTGAAGTTTAAACTACAAAATATATGATTCATCCATGAAACTGTAATTTCATGTGTAACAACATCGATCAGTGTTTTATGACACAAGTGTACTAATATTTGATGATTTCAGTAATTCCAGAGACTAACATATATCATATATGTGCACTAATGTAAATTATGTTCTTTTTAGATAGTGTTTAGGTCACTCGACTATCATTGAAATAAGCACACAATAGTAACAGATACATGAAGTGTTTATATAATTTGTGTCGTGTATTGGAAGTACAGTAAGTCTAATAGATTGGTGGTAAAAATTCACTTGAGTACTGTTGATAATGCAGACACAGCTGATGATGGAAACCCTTACATCTCTTATCAAGACGGTATACATTCTTTCTCTGACATCATCAAACCTCAACTATGAACAGAAAGGAATATATGCTTTGTTTAAGTGGAAATTGAAGGGGGTTTTACTGTCAAGTTTTGGTATACTAGACTACTAGTACAGTCTTGTATTTGCATTCTAGCTAATGGAGATCGGAAGGGGTTCTAATTCTATTCTACTGCCAGTTGCCATCTGTTTGAGGGCATATCCACGTTACACGTGCCGATGAGTGGTCCATGTGTACAGTGGATATGCCCTCCCTCTAACTCACGGTTCATGCAGGGACTTGCATTTTTGTTGCTTCATTTTTTTTGTGGTTTGGGAGAACGGGAGGGGAAAGTGTAAGTTAAGATCAACTAACTACATTCTATGTTACTGAATTTTAATTTGGTGCAATTGATATGTTGGTGTAAATATCTGTCGAGTTATTTTGACAGAGTTTTGATTTGAATTTGGTGTATTATACATGGCTCTATATCTGATCTGAACAGGAAAAACAGCTGAAAGAAGAGAAGCTTCTCATGAAAAATGAGGTATGTAAATATAACTATATATTTGTTGAGTTATTGAAGAAATTAAGGTAGAAATTGTGATAGAAAAACAAGTACTCACAGTCACTTGATGGTTTTAATTTTCCAGATTGCAGCACTGAATCTGAAGGAGCAGCAAAGCAAGGACCGAGCTGCCGACGAGGAACCGGATCAGCAGAGCACTTCTGCCGCAAAAAACACCACCACCACCACCAACAACAACAGCTGCAGCAGCGACGACAATGTTCCGGCCACCAAACTTCATTTATTTCTTTTTGAAAAAAGAAAAAATAACAACAGACACAGTACAAATTAACCGACTCACTGCAAGCTCAGGAGGATATGATACATATAGTACATGCAGGGCAGGGTGATCATTCAAACAACAAATATTGTCCTCAATTAAAACACAATAAACCAAAAACCGATTCGCAGAGATTTCAGTGGTGCCATTGATTTGGTGCGCTTCAAGTTCTTCCTCACTGCATGTTCAAGGTTATAAGTTAAGGTTGCTGCAAATTGATAACATTTCATTTGTATTCCATCAACACATAAAAGATGAGTCAAAACATACTCTGAAGGTTGCTGCAAATTGATATCATTTTCCCTCTTCTTTTGATGTAGTCATAAACCAAAAGTCTCTTTGAAGCGTTCACGCAGAATCCCTGGAAGAGAATAAGTTTAATGTGGTGGATTGCACTGATAGTTCCCACTTCAGCACGAAATTGTTTCTCTCTCTGGTTCAGACCTTTTAGCTCCACTGCTTTGGCTGTTGAGTTAGGCAACATCCCCTTGAATACAGAACCAAAGCGTCATTCCCCAAGTTTTTCGGAGAAGTTCTTTGTTGCCCTTCGTAAATCTCTATGCTTGTACAGCACCAAAGAATCATCAGTTGTCACTAATGCGCCTGCTGACCATCTCCTTCTAAAAAATACCATGACAATGGCAGTACTTAAGATGAAAAGGAATCCTGCTAGTTTCCAATTACAACCCATGTAGTCTCTCTCTTCAACTCATTTTTAAAATTTACAATCCGCATATGCAATCCTGCGCCATCAGGAAAATACCATTTCCAAATCTGACACCGACGGCTACAGTAAGCATCATAATTATAAGCAAACGCAGTGCATCAGCAATTCTGTAAGCAAGCTAATCTGCATTCATCGATGTTCACAGATGGAAATTCCTCAAAATTCTTAGGATTTCCAACATTAGTTATCGCAGTTTTCCCAAGGACTGCAATGAAAAGGAGTTATCCTAAAAGTCCTCTAGTTTCCAATTCTCCCTGATTTTTGGTTCAAATCCTTTGAGGTAACCACAATGGAAAGAACTCCACTGGTAGAAAATACTAAGAGCACCACATGAAGCATCGACCTCACATTGGTTCGACGGTTCAACCGCAATCCAAGTCCATCCCCTAAAGCCTAAGACATAAAACTTGAGTTGACCATTGATTTCACCTCTAATCAAGATATGAGGATAGGAAGATAAAGAAAAAAGTATTTCACCTAGCTCAAAAGAATAAGATAAGAATTAGTTTTCTCTCCGTACGCTTATTATATCCAAGATTGGCACCCGGCAGCCAAGTATCCCTGAAGGGATCGAAACTCTGCCGTGTAACAACAGATGAATCAAATGCATCTGTTATGACAAAGTTCCCGTTGTCGAGAAGCCTTGCTGCAGTAGAATTAGTTAGAGAACTTTGATCTTGAAATAGTTGACCGTATTGCAACTTTGGAGGGGGTACTTAAGATCAAGTTTCCATTTTCAAGAAGTTCAAACACCGAAGCATTGGGTTTAGAAACTGGTTGGTTTCTGTTTGCAACCCAAATCAGTCTGAATGAGTAGTAGATATGCGTACCAGATGCCTATGTAATAGTTTCGAGATTTACCTGGTGTGAAGAAACCCAGCTCAAATGTTAATGTTCCACCTGGAGAGCTGATTGTTTGGCTCCCGGAGAGAAGGTGTACAATGTCACTCATGGACATACAAGCACTGAAAGGTAAAACATAACAGAAGCAGAACAGATTGAGAAATAAAGTAGTTATTCATGCTTGTGATATCCATCTCTTGATAAAATTGCAATGAGGTGTTAGATTTGCTGCAAGTAGAAGCCAAAACTTGCCTTTCTTTCATTGGATTGGATCTTAACTAGATATGCTTACACTTGACTTGCAAGTCAACTCAAGTCAACAAAGGAATTAGTATCCACAAATTCGTTTCTTGTTTATTGAAAGAAAAAGGAAATCAATCATCTTTTTTTCATATGCCATTCCCTGAGTTGGAATCAGCATCTAGAAGTGCTTCAGAGGCGGGGCTAGCTGACTGCAAGAGGACAGAGTTTTGTATGGTAAGCATCAATCATCAATACAATTTAATTTTCGGGTCAAATACTGAAGCTCAAGGACTGCAATCTAATCGAATGAATGGAAATGTGAACTAAACACATATCCAAAGAACGATATATGTGCACAGTCACACATACACACAAACACACATTCACGAAGCAACTAGGAAATTAGTTTTTTGAATTTCTGATATTACGACGGTCAAAATTTATGCAAAAAGTCACAGAACGAAAGTAAAAGAAAAGAGAATGGTTGTTTGGCATAGCGATTCATAGTTAATGAACGAAAATAGAGGTAAATACCATGTTTTATCGTACCACCGTGTTCCTTTTCCATGTAATGTTGCTGTCATGACCTGATACTTGAGTCCATATGACGAGCAAAATAAATAAAGAACTCCCAGCATGAAAAAATAACAGGGAGCATGGCTATAAGAGAGATTTGCTTTGTCCAGTAAATAGAAAGGGAAATTACAGCAGAAACACAAAGCCAGAACTAAAAAATTAACAGTGCAAACGAGTGTAAACAAAAGAAGAAGTACAACCCTAATCTAAAGCAACATATGAGCAAGGAAAGCAAAGGCAGAATTCACCCAAACACTAATACTTCCCTTCAAAATTCAAAAACTAAAACAGATGAGCCCCTTAAAGTGTTTGGGTTTATTCAACCTATCTAAAATTGCACAAAAATGGTCACGAGCAATCCCCAACCTTTCCCTTCCATCAGCAAACAGACTATAAAAGTAATCATCTTTTAACCACTATAACGACAATTGAAACCTAATCCGACCAAAACAACCAGAAAGTTCATAATTTCCATTTCAGAACCGGTTTGATTATGAGCAGTAGTCCTTCCATTTGGTCGTTATTTCATCGTTTTTATATTTTTGTTTTTTATCATACCTAAGTTTCCTTCAGGCAAAACTTCAGTTGAAGTTGTTTCTAATCTGGGTGGGTATGGGGTCGACACAAATGCAGGTTTGAGCCCAAGAAAAATGAAATTGAAACCAACATTCTCTCATAGGCATTTCGTCAAACAGCTTCAAGGCATAAAATTTAGTTATTGAGTATGTGAAAGAAAGATCAAACCCAGATTGGAAATTAAGTGCAAGACATTGATATATGAACAAAACCCATCAAAATCATGCGTGGCAATTTACTTACCCAGATCAAATCATGACACGAGCGAGCAACCCAGTCCAGTGCGACTGTGTGTAACTTTGTAAACGAAAAAACCCATATATTCTTATATATAATTCCCGAATATTAACTATTAAGAGAGAGAACTCACTCACTCTCGGTGAGTTTTTGGCTCCAAAGTCCAAACGGCCCTTTTTTTTTCTTTTTTTTTTTTAAAATTTAAAAAAAAAAAATTCAAACAGAAACCAAAAAGACAAACAAACGGTCATATTTTGAAAAACAGAGGAGGAGCGGAGCATTTAAGGCGGTGGAGGGAACTCAAACGGCCATATTCTGAGATCTCATCCAAACTCAAAGCCTCCTTCCTTGGAATTCTCTCTCTACAGAAAGAAACCCAACGGCTTCTCTCTCTCCTCCTTCATCTCTGCGCTGTTTACCGTCGTTTAATTTTGAAGAAAGATTTCATCATCCATCTCGATCTGAGATTCTGAATCCCTGGGTCGTTTGTTTATCAATTTTCAGAAAACCCTAACCCATTAATCCGATCTGCTTTTCAATCTTCCCGTCCCGTGGTATTACTGGTACGGGTATGGCTTGTGATTGCCTTGCTAATCTTCCTCCGGGTTTTTACTTTCATCCCACGAATTCAGATCTGGTAGGCTACTATCTCTATAACACGGTTTTCGGGAACCCATTGCCCGTCTCTTGTCAGCAACTTGTGCCAAGGCTCAACCTTTACGGAACCGCAGCCGCTGAGCCCTGGAAAATTTGGAAGGATTTTGGCGGAGACGCCTTACAAGACGGTGAAGCCTTGTACTTCTTCACCACGTTGAAGACCAAGGGCTCCCGTATCGACCGCAAGGTAGGCAAGAATGGGTGCTGGCATGGAGAGACAGGTGCCGCCGACGTTGAAGCTGCTCATCCTGAGGATGGAAGCACTGTCGTGTTGGGCTATGCCAAAAGATTTCACTACAAGAGCGGCGAATCCACTTCTCGTCAAGAGGGTTCCTGGATTATGTATGAATACAGCCTCAAAGACTATCCATCCATCGTTGGCAATGATGGCGACGAGCGAGTTGTGCTCTGCCAACTCCGAAAGAGCGATAGGACCGCCACGGAGAAGAGGAAGAGAAAGTTTAAGACGGCTGCTGTTGCTTCTTCTGATGGTGGCGACTGTGAATCAGAAGGCAAGAGGAAGATTCCAAGAAAAACTGATGATAAATTGGCGGCTGCTGATCAAGATTCCATGCCCACTCATGATGTCATTGATGATCCTTATAGTCTCACTACACCATACTTGGATACCAACCAAATTGGGAATGAATTTGGACTCTCTGCAGACTGCCTCGAGATCACCGATGCTACTCGACCAGCAGCAGAGTTAATTGGATTCGGTCATGAAATTGATCAAGATTCCTTCTTTGCCGTTTTGGACTCATATTTGGACGCCTCTACGACCGATAACAACACCCAGCGACAGCAGCAGCAGCAGCAGCAGCAACAACAACAACAGCTGGTGCAATCATATTCGGACACGTTGCTGCTTTCTCCAGATAAGAAGGAAGGGCCAGCGATGGCATGTACCGATCATCATGAGATTATTGAACTCGGAGCTCAGGACTACACAAGGGTTGACGACTTTCTCAATTTCGCTCGTGAAATTTTGTGCACATAGTTTCTGACAGTAATGTAATGTGGTTGCCGATTGCAACCGATACTTTAGTTAATGAACGAAATACCGTTTTGGTTTTAATTTCCAGTTTACAATTCTCTGTTTCGGCTAATTAGTTATTATTAACACATCTCTTCTTGAATTTCAGAGGAGGTGTATCTGTCGAGCATGCTTATATATATACAATATTTCTAAGAAGAAAGTGTGAAACCTAATTCGAATTGATTACAGTAGAAACTTACTTGATTGATTTTCGCTTGGCGCATCGTGTAGGGTTTAGGGTTGATGGTTTAATATGGTTTTGCTTACTATGAAATAACTTGGCACACAAGGTTAATGGCTGGCTTGATATTTTAACTTGAGTTTTCGATCGACTACAATTTGCTTGAGTAACATACGCCTCGCTTTATGCCTGTTTTAAAACATTGATTTGCACAGAGTAACAATTGTTTGGCAGCAGAATAACTCCATTACTTGTATCATAAAAAATAAAAAAGACATCACTAACTCAAGAAAACACTTGACAAGGAATATGAAAATACAAAACCCATGAAGCGTTTTCGATTGACAAACCAGCCATCTTCTCCACTGCAATGGCAGAAGCCCACCAAGTGGAACAAACCGAAATGAAAGAACATTTCAAAACCTAGATACTGACATTCAACGTACACCGCAACCCTAATTACCCAGTTAAGCAAGTTTGACAACTAACACCTGCTGAGTGACCAGTATTCTCCCTTTTTGATACGCCATAGATTATATGCCTCATCAGCTGTCAGGCAGTCTCATCACTACTTCAGACGGTGGTCGTAAAGTGCAAACCATCTCTTTCGTCTTCCCGAAATAAACCTGCAGTAGGCAGATCAATGCCATTTTTAAACTCCAAGGACAAAATACAAAGCCCTTTGTAAGCCTTACTGTTTAGTCAAAACTGCACAACGGTTCAAATCCCTGGTGTTGGTTGCAGAAAGGCTCTTAGTTCAATGACTTTCCGAAACATTGTATTTGTATAGTCAAAACTACAGACATGCATGTAAGAAGGTAAATACGCATGTAAGGAACCACAGTACCTGATCGAGTGAATTTCTCAGCTTGCTCTCCATTTCTTCAATCATTCTTCCCATGTTACAAAGATGGCCTTCTTGAATTGACAGGTGCATATTCATCTACAAAGCCAAAAAGAAAGAGCACTTGATCTATCATCCCACAAAATCATACAAATAGTACATGCAGGGAAGGGCAGGGCAGCATAGAAAAACAGATTTCGGGTGATCATTCAAACAACAAATCTAGTGCTTAATTAATTTAGACTGTATCCGCTCCAACAGTATAACACAAGCAACCAAAAATTCATTCACGTAGATTACACAGCACTTTCATTGGTGCACGTCAAGTTCATCCTCTCATATCAAAAGAGACGGAAGAAGTCGTTCACTAGTACATTCAATTGCTAAAAAGTGTATATTCTTTTTTTGGTGAACGCTAAAAAAAAACATGTGTATTTGCAACAAAAAAACAAGAGAAATAGTTCCAGGTACAAACTCCTCCTGTTAGAAACACGCTTATGACTTCAATGTTGAATTCCAAGAGCCATTTAGACGCTAGACCATGCTAATTCATATCAAAACATTTACAGATTACCATCACATGGATGAATTGCTCATCCAGATATATATTGACTATGATTACCTGTCGTCTGATTGATCCAGACAAACTGAATGTGCCTGATGACTCATTATCCGTAGTCAAAGACAGCATGACAGTGCTGGTTAAACGGTAATGGGCTGTTCCTTCCTCCTCCGGACCCACCTACATATAAAACCATAAGTTCCAGCATGACAATTAGTTGAAGTATGAAAGGAGAGAGAGCGTCAGGACAATATGAACGCCTTCACCACAGATCTACGCTGTTCCTACCATGACAGATAGAGTTTACCTCAATCACATGTATGGCATCCCATGCCCCCTCCTGCAGATAACCTCTCCGACCTTGCCCTGTCTTGGAGCCATCTAAATCCCCAAAAAATAATAGAAATCATCAAATTCTCATATAACAGAGGATAAAATGAACTTTGCATTTGTTTGGAGAAAGTTCAGGCAGTAGACCTTTCTTTATTAAAAAGCAGCCTACAAAACCTTCGTTATCATCCTCCCACATATAAACTGACGAAATGCCACCTTCATAATACCTACCAAATTACCGGTTAATCAAGCTGTACTAAATCTTCAGAATGAAACAATGAACTGAACCATTACCCTTTCGACACATTCTTGCCTTTATTTTTGAAAATGAGCTAATGGAAGAAAAATCATTGTGAAAATGTGTTTTATACAGTTCAACCAATGCAAAGAAGAACACAAGAACGAGGTAAGTAAAGGACCTCACTGGTCACGATAAATGGTAAAGATCTCGTTTGCTTCAATTTCAAGTTTCCTCAACTCTAAAGATGGGAGACTGCCGTCTTCCAGTGGCGGATGATATTTGTTTGACCAAGGTGATCTACATGGCACAAAAATTGATATTACAGAACAGAAACGATTATACCAAAAACGAAAGTAAAAACATAAATTACAAATTGTGGTCGTGTAGCGCAATGCAAAATCAAGAGTCAAGTTAGTTGATTTACATAGTTATACATGCATTTCAATTGTCACATCAATTAAATCTGTATACGAACCAAAAAAACAAATTAAATTAATCAAAATATACCAAACATCCAGATTAACAAATCAAGGCCAGATCTGGTACCCCTAAAATGTCCCCAAAAAAATGTGGCAATTAAAGCATAATATATCAAAAGTCTAACACCCAATCCATCAAATTTGACAATTCACAGGACGAAGATTTGAGCGTTTTACCTGTACGAATCTGCATCTCTGTTATATTCACACAAAATGAACTCCTTCCCATATTCCATATCGCACAAAACCTGCTTTTCGGGAAATCAGAGCAACACAGTGACTTTAAAATTTGAATTTCAAGAGAACTTTTTTTTTTTTTTAGAGGACTAAAATGAAACCCTAGGAGAGAGAAAAGTGAAAATTGGATTGGATTTTCTCGGGAAACAAACAGGGGAGAACCTGGAGCGGCTGATCGACTTGAGAGAGGAGATCGGAGGAGTGCTGGGGGAGAAGGGAGAGAAGGGCGGAGAGAGCCGTCTCGGTGTGCTTGGGAGGCATCCGCCGCATCAGTCCCATCGCTGCTTCCATTTTTACTCTTTCTTTTTCTTTTTCTTTTGTTTTTGTGGTTCGTAATTCGGATTTTGATTTCTTTCGTTTCGCGAGTTTCTTATTTTTTGGGTTGTTTTGTTTGTTTGGGTTGATAAAACTCCGGGAAGCGGAAAAGAAAATAAAAGAGGCGCCTTGTTTTTGTTTGACCCGAGTTTCCCTCGCGGGAACTCCCCAATCACACACATTTGCCCACTATATTATTTAATATTTTATTATTTTATTATTTTTAATTTTTCAGCCAACGAAATTCGAAATTAAGATGTCTTTTTAATTAGGTCATATATGAGTGTTCATTGGATGAGAAAACAATAATTTCAAAACTTAAATTTTTAATTTTAACAATTGGAGTATGCACATTGATGGTCAGAATCAAACTCAAATGTTATTTTTCTCGTTGGAATAACATATTTTTTTGTTCGTGTGAATTTCATTTTAACTTCAAATCTTACGTTGAAATCAAAATCTAAGTTTCAATTTGACTCAAAAGTTATATATAGATTTTAACTCTCCAATGAACTGGACAAGAGATATATTTTATATTGCCTCAAATATGATATTTCAATTAGCGATTTATCCCCTTTAACTTATATACCACTTTTAATTTCCATTATGATATCATACATCGTCATATTTTTTTTAAATTTGCATCCATTATTTCGTCTATATTTGTCACTTGGACAACATTGGAGACACTTGAGGGTAAAAACTTTATGTTGGTGTATTTAGATGAGTCGTTATACAGAGATTGATAGATCATACTTGCTTGAGGGATAATTGAGTTCACTATAGTGCGTATTAGTCAGCCAAAAAGTCAACTAAAAGAGAATTAGGATCATATGGCACTGACTTAACTAATTGAAAGAAAATTTTTCATAAAATATTGAGTAATCTAATAATGAGAAAGTAATTGACTATTTATAAAAATTTAGAGGATAATTGGTTGAAATAAAAGTTTACAGCGAAAATTGATAAGGTGGTACAAATGTATAGGATAAATAAGAACTGTCAAGCTTTAATGGTATGTACTGTTGAATAATTTAAAATTCATTTAAAACTTATTACAAATTAATCTGAGACTATTTGATAGTCGGATCATTAAATAGTAATTAGCACCCAAATTTTTCGAGAAAACCTCTTTTGAAGATGCCCACAATTTTATCGTTTTGTCTTACCAATCATTTCTCCCACAACAATGCATGTTATTGCCAACTAATGGCTTTCATTCGTATTGTTAATTCTTTAGCTTTGACTAAAGAAAAAGGTGGTACAACTTTTCGATAAAAATATAAAAAGGGGAAGCGTTTTCGGTACACATGTTTATTTTCGACATTTAAACCGAGTAAACTAAGAGTAAATCAATAGTAGATATAAACATGGATAATTAGTTGTTGATATGATTTGTTTTTAATATGTCATTATATGATTATATTGTCAATATTTAATGAATAAGTTTAATGAATATGTGGTTGTTATATAATTAATATATCGTGGATATTTAATTTCAATTATTTCAACAACCAAATAACAAAAGTAAATCAGTTTAGCTAATTGCTCAAGAAAATAAATGCTGAAAACATATTTTTTGTGGTAAAAAGTCAGTAAAATGATTGGGCTTTGTGAGGTCTACAGACTCTCCACTCTTTTTGTCCATGTGGTTTTAGCCTTTATGTATGCTATCCCTACAACATTTTGTTGGTAGTCGTTTGGAGTAGAGTATAATCCCGCCAACAAATGGCAGCCCCACTTAAAGAAAAAAAATGCGATTTGGATATGACCATGTTCATCACCATGGAAATTCCATTTAACTTTTGTAATATTTTTTATTCTTTTGATCCAATTTATTTTAAATAATTTATGACTATGAAGAGAAAATTTTCAAATTTTGATGCATAAAGTTGAGCACATTCCTTTTAGCCAGTATAATTCATGCCTGCAACAACTCTTGTACTAGTGCTTGACATGATTGCTAGAAGCCGATGAAACATGCCAAACCATCCATTTGACCAATTTTCAAACTCTAACACTTAGGTTTTTCTTCCGATTATTACTACTATAGTCCATCCACCACACAATGTTATTAACCATTATAACACAAAAAACGTTAAATTCCTAAACCTCCAAACCAATTCGAAGGCTACAACAAAATAGCGATTGTCAATTTCTAGGCAGGTTAAAAAAACCAAAAGTTTAGAGGTCATTTGATAACTATTTTATTTTATTTTTAAAAAAATTTTGTTTTCACTTTTTTGAAGACTAAAAACTAAAATCTTGTTTGATAATTATATTCATTTTTCAGTTTTCAAAAAATAAAAAACTAGAAACTTTCTCGAGTTTTCAAAATTTGGCCTTTAGTTTTCACTTTTTAGTTTTCATTTTTTTGTAAACTAAAAAAATTAGGTCTGACAATTTCTTCCAAAATACAAAAATAACATATTTGAATCAACCTGTTAACGAGTTGAATCGTTATTGGGTCATTCGTTAAAAACCCGTTAACGAATCGAATCGTTATCAGATCACTCGTTAAGATAATGTATGACACAAAAATGACACGAACACGACCTATTTGCTAGGTCATATTAGGCATGGTCATTTTTTGCATGACCCATTAACCCAACACGAAACGACACGATCCATTAACCCAACACGAAATGACACGATCCATTAACGAGTCGGGTCGTTATTGGGTCACCTGTTAAAAACTCGTTAAGATAATGCATTTGACACGACACAATCCATTAAGATAACGGTATGGCACGAACACTACCTGTTAGCCAAATCTACTGAAAACTGAATATAGTTACCAAACAAAATTTCAATTTTCAAAAAAGTGAACTAAAAACCAAAACCAAAAACTTAAAACTAAAACTAAATGATTATCAACCTGCGTCTTAGGAATTGTTTGATAACCATTTCGTTTTCATATTTCAATTTTTTTTTTGCAGTTTTTTAAAAACTAAAAACAATTACGAACAAGTTTTCAATTTGAAGACACTAAAAAATAGAAAAACCCGGTTTTACACTGATAACAAAATCATAACACTATGTAATGAAACAATTAATTTATTAATACAACATACTAATCTAAATCCCAGAATAAGCTCTAATTTGATAATCTCCAAGATAACAATATCATTAAGCTCTTCAGTCTTTACGCCTTTGAGTTTAATTTGGCACGTCTCTCATCATACGACGCTGCGATAAATTTAGGAAGAGTTATAATTTGGTAAGTGCAATTACAAAGGACAAATGCTAGCAAGTACACAAACAACTGCAAACAGAAAATAATGCTATGAACTACTACGAAAACATGGGCTAATCGACACAGAACAATCCCTAAATTCTGGAGATGCCGATGCCCAAAATCGGACGCTCTCCCACAAATCATCCACCTCCCTCACCCTAAAGTAGTCCAATATCCTTCTATTTCTTTCCACCCAAGTTTACACCCAAAAAAAAAAAAACAGCCATCATAGAACGCCTCCCCAGCATCATTTCCCTAAAAAAACACCTTTCACAGAACAAAGCAGCACATGAGACCGTGGAAGCGCCTAACTCAAACGAGCTTCCCTGAACAGCCTCTCAACCACAAAGAAAACCCCTTTTGGACTGTGAAGAAGCGAGTGGGATAAGGTTTTGATGTCGTGGTTCATGTTTATTGATTTATTTTTTGTATGGGATGAAGGAAATCATGATAACCACATGCAACATGAGAAATCATGAAAATCAAATCACACCGAACACGATGCAAGCTAGATACTCTTGAAAGCACATTTTATATAGTTCATAGCATAAAGCAAGTCACCACAAAGTACATCATAACATGTTCCAACTATTTAATGAGGATGTAACCTGCAAAAACATTCCATTTTTCTTGTAATAAACGATTCAAAGTGGCTTACAAAGAGACCGTAGCACTTACGCTCAGTTGGCCGTGACACTAGAGGGACATGGGAACATTTCTTCTTGATTGTTCTATTATCCAAGGAACTCTGATCTGAGAAAACAAAGGTGGTCTCAGTAATAGCAATAAATATACAGCAAAAGTTACATTATTCAATGGAAATATATGAGGAACATTACTTTCAGCACCTTTTTCTACTGGCAAACAGCTCCGCAGAGCCTCGTGGAAGATTGCAGCTTGGAGATGATAACTTTGGCATTCATTTGCCAAGTGTACACGCAAAGCTTGCCCAGCATCTAGAGGAACACGAGAAAAATACGCATTCAGAAGTTATCGAGACATAGCTTGGGCTGTTTATAGTTCAGCAACCATACAAGTACCTGAAGAACAAGTGAACTGGAGACCCTCAAAGTCACAGGACTGAAGAACCAATGGGATTTCTGGGGCCATGGTGTATTGAGGTTTTCTTGGGATTCTGCTCATATCCAGTAATGCATCAACCACCTACAAATTAAAGTACTTAATCTTAGTTGCTTTCATGTAACAAAAGTGAAAACTTATTTAGAGGGCATTTCAAGCCTAAGCGTCCTCAAAGCAAAGGAAAATGCTGCCAATGGAGGTTAAACAAGGCTGCTGGTCAATCTTAGTGGTTTCCATATCACTGGAAATTCCAAATCAAACTTGAATGATGGGGCATGATATTTGTTTAAACAATCTTATTATGAACAGAAAATCCTCAACAATATCGCCTTGATTATCAAACAGTCAAATTATAGCAAAGAAACAGGTACAGCAAACGGTGTTGCTTTCAAATGGTCCCAATTGAATACTTTTCTTTTCAGCTTTCATGGAAATCTTTGGTGCAGTATATTAGGTAAGGTTTATCAAAGGAATTCAGAAAGCAGATGTGAGAAAGAGATATCTGGCTATACGCAATCATTTGCATGTGTGAAATAATATCCAGATAACTGTTATCTTCACTAGTAGAATGTCCACCTTTACAGTGTTTTTGGCTACACCTCAAACTTATGCGCACACCAGTATGATGGTTTTAAGAGAAAAAAACAACTGATAATTTTGAGGTGATATGTTTGTCTTTTGCATTTTCTTAACACTTAAACAAGCATACAGACAAACTTCAGCAATCAATCTATCAAAACGACATTTGATACTCACATCAGGAGATTCATGACCTTGGCCAATCAAGAATAGTACAGCAACCATGCATCGGACCTGGTGCCAGAGGAAAGCACTACCTTTAATTTTAATTGCCCAAAGCTGGTTCTCATCAAACCTGAAAATAAATGCAATATTATAAACCAAAACTAACGACAATCGCTACAGGAAAATCTCAATACAGAAAACTCTTTATTTTGGCATGTTGATAAAATCAGATAGTGAACTATGCATTGAAAAGATGATGCCAAAAGTAGCAGACAAAAAAGTTGGACAAAGATTTGCAGAAACAAAAAGGGACGAGGTTTTCCTGGAAATGACAATTGATATGGGAAAACAAAAACGACAAGTTTGAGTGCCATGATCAATATAAATCACAATTGACTTGGCCAATTATAAACGAATATTTTCTTTTTTCAAGTACCAGTCTGAACTCACATTTACATGCATAAAAAAACAAAATAGATGATCTATTGACACAAAAAAAAAAGTAAGCAACTGAGAAGAAAAATGAAATATTCACAGAATTTGGTGAACATGATACTTGTGCATGTCTCAGTTGTGTCAAAATTAAGCAATTAGGGTAATGCAAATCAACTAATGTTAAAAATGAAAACAAAAGGGAGAAAGGGGTCAGAAAAATTATCTACCCATGTCAACCTCACATCACAAGGAGAGATTGCAAATGAAGTGATTTTCCGCCTATAGTTGTGTACATTTAGTGCATCCATTTTACAAAAGTTTCTGAAGTCATGTTCGCCAACAAATTTCCTACCAGCACTCTCCATAGCCTGGCTAAACATGAACCAGAGAAAACAAAGTTTTTGTTCTCTTAACTCCAATCATAGGAGTACAAAAATACATTCAAAACGTTCCAAAAAAGAAGAACCACGTACCAAGAGATTCAGATTTTGTCTCCAAAATAAATAATAGTACTCCCTCCCTAAACAGCTAAACCTGTATTTGACAAAGGAAAGCAACAAATTACTCTCATGCATAAGGTCATTAAAGCAACCTTACAAAAAAGAGGGTCAGTACAGTTATGGAATACAGTAAACTGTTAGAAAGCCCTAACCATGTTGTATTTTGCAGTTATACAGATAATGAATATTGCATTTTGCAGTTATACAGATAATGAAGTTCATAACTCAGCTATCCTCAGATGAACTGAAATCCTTCCCAAACTTTGATAATGACAATCATGGTAATCAGTTGAAAAATGAATGACAGCTTAAAGCGAAACAAATCAAGACTTGTTCACCCTATTCATAAAAGCTGGTGACAGGCTACTAAATTTCAGTTACCGCCATCTAAAACACAATACATTAGAAGGCCTAAAATATGTAATCAGGAGATATAAATGCAATCCACCTTGTAAGAACATTTGATAAGCTGAACTTCACTTTTTCAACTATGAAATGCCATTTTATTGCTACAAATAATCGTCCTTCGGTGAACTGTGAGCATTTGTGTAAAAGGAAGCTCCAAGAAACTTTAACCAGACATACTGATTTGACAAACACATGGATGATCTTGAGTGATGACATTACCAAAGAAACTTAACCAATAGAGATAAGAGTCTCCTTATTTGATTATGCTTAAGAATCAATGCCATTTTCAGTGTTCAATGATTTCTAAGGTCACTTTATACCAAACACTGTTAATAAATATCAATACATGTACATCCATTTTGTGGCTATTTTGATACAAGTGATATTCTACAGTAAATTAATCTAACCTACGGGGAGGGGATTTGAACTTGGATGCTAGGGGAGAACATGCTCCCCTAGCCAACTTGGCTATGTCTAGGTCTGCAAGGGGGCTAACTGCTAAGTCCATTTTGTGCTTATTAATTCAAATGGGGCATGGGAAATTCAAGAAAAATAACTGGTTTGTAACTGCCTGCTGGTATTTTATTCATTTC
Organism: Gillenia trifoliata; assembly: GCA_018257905.1. Lineage (NCBI taxonomy): Eukaryota > Viridiplantae > Streptophyta > Magnoliopsida > Rosales > Rosaceae > Gillenia > Gillenia trifoliata. The sequence goes on along the minus strand of CM031080.1, from coordinate 8,401,956 downwards.
ATATCTTAAAATGTTAAAAATACACTAGTTTCACTAAAGAAACACCATAAATATCCACAGAGAAACTGTCCTTTGGATCGGTTTTTAATATTAGTTCTTTTCATGTTTAAAGAAAAACAAACATGGACAGAGTATGATTCTTTGCCATTTTGCAAACAACAGAATAGTTTCTAACAACATTATCATCTCAAAATAGTGGCGAATTGCATACAAGGTAGACAAACCTAGCATTGAAATCCAATGGAACAGGACACCAGCCAAAAACTCGAATATCCTCCGGAAGGGCCCGATTCAACACCCTCACGTAATCGATTTCACCTTTTGAGAAAAGCAAGAACAAAACAAAGGAACATGTGTTATTGAAATGGAATGTGGTTAGCTGAAATTTATCTAAAACTCAAACGGTACTGAAAATCTTACACGGGCCATCAAAACAAATCTCATATGGTTCAAATTTTAGCACAGTAAATCTATGCTTTAAAGTCTCAACTACAGTACTAGATTCCCTTTTTGTTGCTTTTTTCCCCCTGAAGAAACTTTTTGCTCATGTAGACCGGTAGATACCAAAACTTCCCCAAATCAAGGCCATGCCATTTGAGTTTTACAAAAAAACCATTCAACAACTTTTGCCTGTTAAAGATTGAAAACTATGTCAAATGAATCTATGCAGTAGCTCACATGAGGCTATACAATAACTTCACTGTTTCAGGTACGCACTAACCAAGACTCAAACCCGGACGATTGGTTTCGATAGCCAACCAGTTGTTCAACCAAATACCAGGAATCATTCATCTTGCCATTATTCTTGCATCAAAGCACGTACATTTAACTTTCTTGTTTTCTTTTTTCCTTTTCAAGCAACAGTAATCATGATTACAATTTACATGTAAGCAAATAAGTATTTCTTGAATCTTGACTGTGCAATATAATTACATTATTTTCTATCAGTATTATTGCGCCTTCCCCAAGTAAAACCCAGGCCTACCATAAAGTTGTATGTCTTTGTTTAGCATACAGAATGGCCTTATGACCTATTCCCACTCCTAAAAGGAAGGAAAAATTATTTTGATCCTACAAAGTTTCCACTAATTTGTACTGCCGTATGAATTGTGAGCTCCCACTGCAGCCCTGATCCAACAAAACTAGACTTATGCCATGCTTTTTCCGATCTTTGATCAAAACCTCAGCTAACTAAATGTACATTAAATTAATGTGAACAGTGTCCCCATCCTATTCAGGACATCATCCTAGAATAAGGCAGAGGAGATGTCCATTATTTGAGATAAATCTAGATTCATCCTCTGTTTTGGCGTTGACTGAACACGTTAGAGACTATCATTTGAGTTCTATTCTTCTTGATACGGGGAAAGAAATTTTGCTTTTATGGTTCGTTTTCTAGTCTTGTGTTTGTAGTTGGTTTGCCCTACGTGCTTTCCTTGTAGTCATACATGGATTGTTTGTGCATGTTCTCTCGTACTTCATTTTTCTTTTCCATAAAGTTCGTATATCCTATCAAAAACAAAAAAGCAGGCTAACCATATTGCTCATTGAAAACGATTTTGTTGGAATCTTCATTATTCTCACATGTTTCCTTGATGTTTGATCGTAAATAGAGGGCGATAACCTGCATAAATTTTTTTCCATATTCTCAATAAATCATATTTAAAAGAAATAAAAACAGTAGCATTAGAGCTAGTATCAAGCAAGATTCTATACTTCTCCTTTTAGGAGGAAAAAAAGCATCAAGCAAGGTTGAAACTATAGACATCAAAAATTAATTTGATGAAACCATTACTATTCCAGGTCTACAGATATGTGGCCGAAATTACAAAATGACAAAAAATTTGCTTTAAAAAATGGGAATTTTAATGAAACTAGTGCAAATGTTAAACCAATCAATACTTCACCAATCAATCCTGTAAAAAAGGCAATATAGTATATCTTTGATACATGGCATTGAAACTTGAATACTATGTGCAAATACATATTTATTCCACTTTTTATAACAAACCAAGACAGTATTAGCTAAAACTTATTAGTAATTAAAAACAAATACACCTTGCACATAGTATTCAAGTTTCAAATATATATATATATATATATAGTGCGTACTGTTTTTCGTTTTCACCTTACAGGTCATACATTCATCCAAAATATATTATTTAGTGAAGTTTACATGCTTAAATGATGAATTATTGATTGGTTTAGCATTAACATTTGCATGTCTTAAAAAAAAGAAAATTCATCATTTCTGTAACTTTTACCAATATTGCAACTGATATATTAATAATTGACAACAATGCTAATTACATGAATATATTAAATACATCAGTAATGAACATTGTTGTCATTTATTAATATATTCCCCCGACATCCACATTTTAATCTTGACTTTATCTAGGATAGCATTTGGAAATCTACTTCTAGCATCTTTCAACTATTACGACATGAGATCAAAAGATGATTCCAGCATAGTTCAGTTTGACCTACTATTGAGGAATGCACAACTAACAATCAGAAGAATACCCAACAAATATTTATACAGCTATACTGACTTTACAATCATCAAGCAGGACAATTTCAATAGAAAGATTTTGTATCAACTTACTTGCCCAACAGCAGATACTCCCTTGTCGGTCCTACCACATCTTGAGTATTGTGATTCCTTCTTGTCACCAACTAAAAGCCTTGTCTTCTCAAGGGCTTTAAAAATTTCAGACTGCATATTTTCCAGAGCATAAGATGAAACTCAGGCACAAATTAGAAAAATAAGAGCAATAATATGAGAAACAATACCTCAATGGTTGGATCCATTTGTGCCTCTGAAGCAAAACCATAAAACCTGTAATGTAGAGCATAGAGTTCAAAAGGCCTTCTACATCCCATGATCATTATGAAGGGTATTCGGTTCTTTCTAGCCTACTGGACATGCAATATTATTCTAGAAAGCTTGCCTAAATTCATCATAATTCATAAATGAATAATGAAGAAAGAGGAGGAAATTGATATTCTTTCTTAAGAAGAAAGGCAAAAGCTAAGATTTCAAAATAATTGACATATATTAGACGAAGATAAGGAATGCATGGTGGTACATACCAATCAATGTTGGGGGAAAAAAAAATCATCTTAGTTGCAGAAAGTACCTCTGCCCAAAATACATGACTTTCAGAGCAACATATCTCTTAGGGTGGTGATTCATGATCCTTGTGTTATGACCTGTGTACAAACATAGAGATTTAAAATTTGAGTGTGTGTGTGTGAAAGCCATTAACCAGAATAGACTTTTCAAAAGGAGAACTTCCTAAAAGAAGCTTGTTATTGATTTTAAACTACAATTACCACTCCTTAAACAAAGTACTTATGCAAAAAGCCAACACAGCTGTATTTAGAAAAAAACATAGAAAACAATTACGAACCACAAGAGAGAGAGTGGGATGTAGAGAGAGATTGAAGGACCTTAAGAAAGTATATTTACAGTTATCAATTAGTCAGGTTGGGTTATCTTGGCATCTTGTGCCACAACTTTTATTATTTTTAATTTGAAAAGTTAATTCAAAGAATTAAACCTGGCACAGTCTCTTTTACTTTCTCCTTGGTGGTCTTCTTACTTCCAGAGTTTGATTTCCTGCTTTTCTCAACTGAAATATCAAAACTTACAGCAGACCCATCAGGCTTTTCCTCTTTCTGCATCATAACATGCTCATCTTCAGAAAACCAAAAAGATAAACAAAAACAAAAGCAAAAGTATAACCCAACAAGAAGAAGATATTTCTTCTTTTCTCGTTAAAGTTGCAGCGCCTTTTTTCTTGAGTTATGTTTGTTGTCTAAGAGCATGAGCCAAGTTTAACCTTCATCTAATCATTAGTCTGCATATCTGAAGGGTTTACTGTACCTTTTTGAAAAAAATACCAGCAATGCCCTTGCAATAGTTAGTGTTGATTACCCTCTGGTTTGGGGTCAGTGACAGTTGGTCCTTGTGTTTTAAAAATTGACAAAAACAACCCCTAAAGTTACGAATCCTTACAATATTGGCCCTCCATTAAACTAGCCATCAAGTTAACCTTTGTTTTTTTGACATAGCACTCAGTTGGCCCATTTTTACTTGCATAAGGAAAACCTTATCTTGAAGATATAGAGAGGTAAAAAAGGGCCCTGTAACATCAACCTAGCGCCCTGTGAGCAAAATATAATCCCACCGAGTTCCCCTTAATAAAAAACACATTGGCTAACTTGACAGTTTGACGAACAAAGGGGCTAATGGTGTAACAATTGCAACTTTAAGGGTTGTTTTAACTAATTTTTCAAAGGATAGAGAAAACTGTTATAGGTCCTAAACCACAGGGGTGCAAAATGCAATTGACCCTAACGGATAAACTACATTAGTTTTAGATAAATGCTTTCGAAAATACAAACTTTATTAAAAAAAAAAAAAGAAGATATGTATAATGAAAGCTATGATATTTCATAGTTCAAAAAAAAAAAAACTTGAGGAAACAAATTTTGAGATTGATAGTAGTACAATTTGGTCAAAGGTGACATTTTCGTGGATTCTTTGTACTTGTATAGAACCATAGTTGTTCAATCAACTCTAGTTTCCTTCTATACATTTTTTCAACCAAATATTCAATTGTGCTGCAACATTCTACGATTACATCGAAATAATAGTTTAGTCATGATTTTTACTATTCATTAAGAAATTCAAAGTTCAAACAGTAAAATAAGTATCTGATTTTATCATATAGGAGAACAGTGGGAAAAAAGTATTAAGCAATAGATAACAAACCTCATGGCAGCAACAATTTGCAAGTTGAGATGACAATTTGGCATTCACAGCCTCTAATTCCTGGATTTTTAGTCGCAAATAAGTTATTAAAACTATACATTCGTTAAAAAAATGTAAATACTTTGAAATGAATCTGGGATTACAGGAATGACTAGAAAAACCAATTAAAACTAATGTATTAGATAAATTAGGTTTCAGCAATACAAAACCTATCACGCCCTTATATGCATCTACAACCAAAAAAAACTAGTTAAACACAGACCAAGATGGCAATAAAAAACTAGCCTTTTTCCATAGAACACAAATTGAGTTTATGATGGTTCTATTTGAACCTCAAATCTGTTTGATTGAACCTCCTTTTTCTTTAAGTTCTTTTTTATCACAATGTCACCATTTAAAAAATAATGAGACCAAAGTTCTTTTATCTAACTTTTCATCCTCCCCATCCTATCCTCCTCCTTTTGCAGAGGCATTGAACTGGCACCTCTGCAACCAAACATGCAGTGATATCACCATAAACAAATGATGTGATACAAGAAACTACAAAAGAAAAAAGTAAGCTAAAAAGTAAAGGGTAATATTATCTTGGTCTTTTACCTTCTAAACCAAATTAGTTTCTTCTGCAAAGGCACTAAAATCACTCACACCCATCGACTCTCTCCCTGGCCAGACTCTTCTGATGTGAATCTAACCACATTAAAATTCCCCTCCCCCAATCCGTTAGCGAAGGGCATGAACTCTGGACTACCACTAAGGTAAACAATCAGTCACCTAAACTTAATGGAGTCTGAAATTTTTTTTCAATATTCACTCGACCAGAAAACCTTGTGTGTTCCATATAACTAAAATTCCCCCAGACTTTCCCCAAAAAGAAAAAGGTCATAAATTCCCTTTCCTTATACCTAGCTCTACATGAGCTACTCCAATTCTTCTATCAAATCTCAATTTTCTTTATTGGAATACTATTAGATTTCTCTTCCTAAACTTAAGAAAGCCCTATCAAGCTCCAACTAATGATTTTCATGATATCATCTTCGCACGGTTAGCACTATTCTTCACATAATTGATCTTCAATTACAAATGTTCCAGCTCTCTATTCCTCATTTTCCTTGGGGGCGGCGAGTTTGTGTCATGCATGTCATTTTGTTTGAATCCCGAATTCTAGTCAAACCTAACCCACCCAATTTGATTAATCATGTCAAGTGACTCAACACCCAAACTCTTGTGATTGAGTTGACAGACAGGTATGGTGATCTAGAAACTTAAAGACTAAGCTCCTATTATTCACAGGCCAAACCTATAATTTCCGATTCTTCATAAACTAACAATCTACTTTATCTTGACAGAAGGATTCATATAATAACATATCATAAAAGTAACAAAGTTACGTCAACTCAGAATCAAAATATTCATCTTTGGCACTAGGTTTGTGCAAAGTAATAGTCAACCTACTGAGTAGCTTCGCATTTGGTCAAAGCCAAATTATCAAGCCGTACTCAAAATTGTCACTCCTAACTTTTCTCTCATTCTTCTTTCCTTTCCTCCAGCTCCTACTCTTGTTTACTGAAATGGAACTAATGCTAAGTTCATCGCCAAACAACTTCCGCTCTCTTTTGATACCCAAATCCCCCAACCTCTCAACACTCCTGGCTATTCTTTTTCCTCTTGCATAACTTGTAATGTTACCGTCATCGCCAAACATGATGAACGGTACCCGACTTGCAAGCCTTCATACCAACATTACTTGTAAGTCGGGTTCTGGTAGCCTCGCCCCTCAACACGGGAAGACATAATAAGAAAACAATCTAAATAAACTATGTTTTAGATGAGAACTGAATTATAACAAAAAGAAGATAAACGAAGACGAGAACTTATGATGATGATACCCAGTATTGCTGAGAATTTCTTTGAACTACTTTACTTGATTTTTCCTGAAAAAATTGCTGAGAATCAACAGGATTTGGGGCATTTAAGCTTATTTTTTTAAGCACATTTTCTCACTGACCAAACAAGAGAGAAATGAGAGAGAGAGAGTACCTGAACTCTGTGGTTGAGGGAGTCGACCAGGGACTGCAGGTTGGTGATGAGGTCTCTATCCGCGACTTCCAAGGACATGGTCGTCGATTGATTGGTCATGGTGGTTCGTTCCTCTGCTGCTTTTGCTCGTTTCTACTTCCCACAGAGAGAGAGAGAGAGAAACCGGGTTGGGGGGTGGTTCGGAGCGGTAGATGGGTGGTGATGGAGCCTGGTATGGGGAGTGGCGCCGTGGTCTGGGAATTGGGGGGCTTGGTGGCGGTATGGCTGGGTTTTCAACTTTCTTTTATATCCACTTTTTCTATTTTATTTTTATAATTTTCATAATATGAAAAAAAAAAAAAAAAAAAAAATCAGACCGTTTAGTATCACAAAACTTTCAACAAATAGCTGATTTGAATTGGGATTCGGAGAGGCTACGAGAAATTTCACTCTATTCGTAGCTAACATCAAGCAGAGTAGTTTTGATCGCATTTCCAACATGGGACTTCTCTTTTGGGGAGTCGACTCTTAGGTTTTTCCACTAGACCAACTCATGTTGGTTTCATAACATGGAATTAACTTACTCAGGAGGAGTTCCTTCTCAATACACTACGTGACTAATTCATGAAACTTTATGTTTATAATCGAAACCGTTAATATTATAAATCACCCTGTAAAAGATCATTTGTACAAAACATCAATTAAATATGAAATCATTTAGTCATCGAAACAATATAAAAACCGACAGATGTATTCGGTAAAAGAATTACTAACGGTTTATCTATTTGCTATAATTGAATGACCAAACAACGTTAATCACCACGAGGTGGCTTAGTGGTTGGAACAAATTTCAGGCCCGTATTTCAAGGGCTCGCCCTAAGTTCAATTCTTGGTGCTGGTGAATCACATGATGGTGATCAAGAGAGGCTGAAATGTCTATGTTAGTCTTTCCGACCCCCGAAAGGGTGGACTACAGTCATAGGCGAAGCTATGTAGGAGCAAAGGGGGGCGGTCGCCCCCCCCTCCTGCGCTCGCTCGCTCGCCGGAAAACAAAGGCAGGAGCGACGCTTGAACCCCCCTGATTCGACCGAAAACTGGGAAGTAGCGATTGTCGAGTCGGCGATACAAGCCTTTGGCTGACTGTCTGGGCACTTCGGCGATGTGAGGAGGAATAAGACATAAGGGATGAGAATTAAAAGTAAAGAGAATCAGACGTGGCACTATTTATTACCATTAGATTTATTTGAAAGGCTTCAATTAAAAGCCTTCCATAATATTGCAAGGTAAAAAACATGCAGAGGATCCTACAAAAAATCATTTTTATTCTCCACGTGGCGTCATATCATTGATTAATAAATTGTTTAGCCCAACTTTATCCTCAAGATTTTGATCGTATGGACCTCATGAATCTTCCAATTCAACTTGACAATTACATTCATGATATGAAGATGCATAGTGAGTTTTCATCATTGAGAGAAATTAGTGATTTTGCAAAAGAGTTAGTGAAGACTGGGAGGTGTGAAAGGTATATACATTGACTTTGGTGCTACCGGTTGCAACCGCTTCGGTGGAGAGAGCTTTTTTTGCTATGAAGATTGTGAAAACACCATTGCGTAACAAAATGGAAGATCAATGGTTGAGTGATAGCATGCTTGTTTACATTGAGAAAGATGTATTTGCTTGTATTGATAATGAGCCTATTATGCGACGTTTTCATGACATGAAACCTCGCCGGCAACAATTGTAATTTGTTTGTATTAATTAATTATGGAAGACATTATCATATAAAAAGATTTAGTTGTTACCATTTTTCTTTAACCTTACATTCTTTTAAGTTCGCCCCTCCCCCCGATAAATCTTGGCTTCGCCACTGACTACAGTACAATGACTTGGCTATAAGCTAGTCCCATCTTTAAGAAAAAAATGACCAAACAACCTTAATTTTAATTTACTTTTTGTACAAATAATATTACAGAATAATTTATAATATGAATAATTTCCGTAAACAAGGAAATAAGACGTCAATCTTCTGTCTCTTCTCATATTTCAATTTGAGGATAAACCTTCTTTTTTAACAAGGTACATTTTGTTTTGGTCGTCTTTTTCGTGGACTTTGAAACAATGTGTAGTTGACTGTACTTTGCTAGTTGGATTCGAAAAACCATCTGCCCCTGGTGCCATTTTGCAGTTCCGATCGGACATCAGAGAATCGTTGGCATTCCAACAGATGTATACCACGTGTAGCAAGTACGACGTTTTCTTGAGCTTTAGAGGCGAAACACGCAAGCGCATCACGGATCACCTCCACTGTAGATTAAAAGACAACAAATTCAATGTCTTTCTGGACGAGAAGAGTTTACCTACAGGGCATCCTATAACAGAACAACTGAAGCAAGCAATCAGACGGTCCAGACTTGCTGTCATCATGTTCTCGGAGGGGTATGCGGAGTCCAGATGGTGTCTCGAGGAGCTGGTGGAGATCATGGAGTGCAGAAAAACACAGGGTCAAATTGTTTTTCCTATTTTCTACGATGTTGCTCCTACAGATGTCAGGCATCAGACCGGTAGTTTTGCAACGGCATTTCAGAAACATGAACAAAAGTTTAAGGAAAAGGTCCAGACGTGGAGAGATGCTCTTAATGCAGCTGCAGGGTTGAGCGGCGAAGATTTTAGAGCGACTGACGGGTAATAACTTGCTTATTTCTTTAAATCGTTATGTTTTTCAAAATTTAATTGCAAAGCTTAGAAACTCTGATATGAGGATAAATATATAAACGCTTGATCTACCTCACTGGATATCAGCGTGGTCGGTGATGAATGTTTGTACAAGTTTGACTAGTATATTCGAATCTTATACACTCGTAAACTCTCTAGTCTCTACTCATAAGAATTAAGGTATTAATTAGTACATTTTAATCCTTCAGTCTCATAGTAAATCTTACTTTTCCTTAATTATGAATTTTAACTCCCAGGTATGAAGGAAGGTTTATCACGAGAGTTGTTGGCCAGATCGCTAGAAAACTGAAGAAACCATACGTAAATGTAGCCGCGAACCCAGTTGAAATAAAATCTCGCGTGCAAGAAATCAGTAATTACTTAGATGTCGGAGGATCAAATGATGTTCGCATAATCGGAATATGGGGGATGGGCGGACTAGGCAAGACAACGATTGCAAAAGCTATTATCAACGAATATCAGGACATGTTTGATGGTATAAGTTTTCTTCAAAATGTGAGAGAAGAGAAACTGGTTGATTCGCAAAACATACTTCTGTCTAATATCTTGGGATCAGGCAACATACAGGTGACCACGGTGGATGAAGGGACCGAGGAGATAAAAAGAAGGCTTGGCAACATAAGGGTTCTTGTCATAGTGGATGGTGTAGACCGCGATGCACAGTTAGATGCATTAGCTATAAAACGTGACTCGTTTGGTCCGGGAAGTAGAATTGTTATAACAACAAGAGATAAACAATTGCTACAGACACTCGGCGTGCATAAGATATGTTCTCTGCCAGTAATGAATGAAGGAGAAGCTCTTGAGCTCCTTAGTTCGCGCGCCTTTAACAAGATGATCCTAATGGAGAATATCTTGAAGTCTCAAGAGAAGCTGTTGATTATTGTGGGGGTTTACCACTGGCACTTGAAGCTGTAGGTTCTTATCTACGTACAAAAAGCACAAGCGAATGGAAAAGTGCATTGAACAAATGGAAACGATTACAGCCGTGCCAGGAAATTTACAAAAATCTTAAGATAAGCTATGACGGGCTTCCTGATGACCAGGTGAAGGATATATTCCTTGATATATCCTGTTTCTTTAATGGAATGAACAAGGACCGTGTCATGACAATATTGGATGGGTGTGGCAGTAATACAGAAATAGGTATTAAAGAACTCCATGAGCGATGCCTTGTAACTGATCTAGAAGGCAATCTGATGATGCATCGTTTGATTCGAGATACGGGCAGAGAAATCGTACGTGCAAAATCCCCTAAGAAGCTTGGAAGTCGTTGTAGATTGTGGGATCATGAAGATGTAATACGCGTATTGAGGAAACAATGTGTAAGTACATCCTCAGTCAAATTGCATTTAATACATGTTCGTAATAAAGGAGAAAAAAGATACTGATTTTATTCACTGAATTATTTGAAAATTGGGTATCCCTGTAACACCGATGACTTATATTGTTAAAAACAAAACTGATGTCTAAGCAAGTAACCCTTGTATTACTTCAGTTTCTTTTTCTTTCTAACAGGGAACGGAAGAAATCGAAGGACTCACTTTAGATTTTCCAGAACCTGACAAGCTTTGCTTCAGTACACAAGCATTCAGAAATATGGTGAACCTGAGATTACTCAAAATAAAAGGCGTAAAGTTCACTGGGCACTGCAAACATCTTTCCGAAGAGTTAAGATGGTTAAGTTGGTCTGAGTTTCCTCTGCAGGCCATACCAGAAGATTTTAATCAACCAAACGTGGTTGACATCGACCTGAGTTGTAGCAATATACAAGTGTGGAAGAACTCCAACGTGGTACAATACAAACCCAACCAAACTATCAATTCTTTCCACCAGGTTTTTTAAATACCAACATCATGCTTTCTCTCTTCTATTTGAATTTTGATATTTGTTTTCCCTTTTGTCTCACAGTCACTTGAAAAGTTGAAGTTTCTCAATCTTGGTTATTGTGATCACCTGAAACAATCACCAGAATTTTCAAGAATCCCAAATATTGAGAGATTGATACTCGAAGCCTGTACGAGTTTGTCCAAGATTGACAACTCTGTAGTAAAATTGGAGAACCTTAAGTATTTATCTGTTTCGAAGTGCAAAAACCTTCAGGAAATCCCAAATTTACCAACAAAATTGGAAATCCTGAAAGCGGATGAGTGCATTGCATTGGAAACGATGCCAGATTTTTCAAAAATGTCGAGTATGAAAGAACTGCATCTGAATAACTCCCCCAAACTCACTGAAATTATAGGCTTGTATAAGTCATTAGACTCCATGACAAGGATTCGTATGGAAGGTTGCACCAATCTCACTGCTGCTTTTAAGGAAGCAATCCTAAAGGTCCTCTCTCTACATGCATGCGTGTATTAACTTGTATTAACTTTTTGTACAAATCTTACTCTCTCTCTCTCTCTCTCTCTCTACATACATGCATGTATTAACTTGTATTAACTTTTTGTACAAATCTTACTCCATGGTATAGGGATGGAGCGCGAGCGGAAATGGTGATCTTTTTCTCCCCGGAAATGATTTTCCATCAGGGTTTACTTGTGTTGATGACCCTAAGGATGGAATAGTTGTGCCGCAATGTTTTGGCCATGATGTAAAAGCATTGACTCTGTGCATCGTTTATTCTTCAGACGGCACCCAATTTGGTGATTCTCTTTGCATTCGTGTTGCAAATTGTACGCAACACACTGAATTTTCATTCTCGCCAATGTATGCCACTGTAATAAATCCCCATCAAAGTTATATATGGCTGGGACATTTATCAAACAATAAGCTCAATGTGAAAGGCGGGGACAAGATAAATGTTGGTGCACACTTTGTAGGACACGGGAGTACTGACGATATTCATCTCAGGGTGCCGAAAATAGGGGTTTACCTGGAGCAGGAAAAATTAGTCAATCCAAGACCAAGTGATGACTCATCTGGGGAGATTCCATCTATCAAAAGACTGAAGTGCAGAAGAAATGCAGAAGAAATTGGTGCCCTCATAAACTGCTGCATGGACTAGGAGAAAAACAAAAGGTGCGTAAAACGGAACTGGAGCCATATTAGAAATTTTTTTTTTCTGTAATGAAAAGGAGCAATTAAATTTGAACTTTCGGGACTAAGAAATGTTGCTCACAGATGGTATCCCTTTCGTATGCCTGAAGTGAAAATATAGAGATTTTGCTGCTGTTTTCAACTTATAGAAAGGGAGTTTATTGTTCAAATTTTCTTTCTTCTTTACTTTTTTTTTTTTTAGCAGAAACTTCAGAATTTCATGGATAAATCAAACAACATATTACATCATTCCAAATGCATATAGGAATAAAACCCCCCTCCAATAGACATAGCTAAACATGAGAGAGTCTGAATCCTCAAGTAGGAGGAGAGAAACAAGCCAAGGCGGTTCCTTCTCAACCCAAGCTTTAAAACCTTCATTGTATAAAGCAAACTGGGCGCTCTCATGTGCTACTTTGTTGCCTTCTCTCTGCCTCCACACGCACGAGAACAGCCTAAAACTCTCTTTCAGTTCGAGAACATTTTCCATTTGACACCTTGCACTCTCCAAATGTGGCCCAGCTGAGTGCAATAAGTCTACAACTCCTTATAGGTGGCTGGATTTGCAGACGACTCCCGACCGCGGAGGTGCTCAAAATTGGTTCCAACAATCTCTATATCATAGAGATGATTAGGTAGTATTAATTGTTTAGAATACTACAATGCTTCAAAATCCAGAAGGTAAGAAAGAAGTGATTAACCCTACTAAAATGTGACACCTTGAAAACATAAATTTAAGTTGGCCTTAGATGGATGCTTTGGATCGTTGTATCCGGATCTAATCCTTTCTTGTTAAATTTGTTTAAGGCGAAATGTTCGAGTCTTTATTCTTTAAGAAAGAAGAAAGTGTCATAAAATTGTTGAGGTTAACTCGCCATACACAAGTCCAAATACTTTGTAAAATGTTTCAAATTATTCAAGAATGTAAATTGATGAGTAAGACATCTAAAGTATTAATCTCCTTTGATTTGATCAAAGGAAATGAACACTTTAGATTAATTTCTTTGAAATGTCTCAAGGAAATTGGCATGATATGATAATGAATTTCTGTATTAGGAGAAGAACGACCTCTAATTAGATATAGTTTGTTAAATATTATCATTTACCCATATCTTCCAGGTGCACTCTAAAATAATATAATTGTTCATTAGAGTGTCTTCCAAAATATTTCATAACTTCATGAGATGTAATTGGAAAGAAAGTCAAGTCTTAATCAAGTTAAGATTTGGGCATGCATATATCAATAGATTTGATGCATGTGTGCTAAAATTAATGTTTTTTTGAATCTACACACTTGTATGATATCCTTAAATAAATCTTTGGATATTAATTCTATAGACCAACTAACAAGAGTTGTTTGTTGGGTAGTTCATTATAATCCTCCAAAAGGATTTGCCTAAAGTAGAGCAAATGAACAATTGATAGAACTCAAGGAATAAGTCCTTTGAGACACAAGTAGATACTTAAAAACTAGACAACCTAGTTCCTAAAAGCTCCAAGTAGATCAAGAAAGATCAATAAACCGTCTCAGTTGAATGATTTGAACTTTTATGACTCGTTCATATAGTTAAACCTCCTTAATTCAAATGAATTAAAGAGAAAATCCTCATGACTATAATGAGCTGATGTATGACATCGACTCATGAATCTGGCATACTGCCATTTATCCCGAAATATAGAAACCTTCGAAGCTAATTGTTTGCTAAGGTGACTACTATCAAAGAAATGTTGACTTTGAAGAAACCTTATCTGATGTGGTCTTGGTTTCAATTCATTTGCAGTATGCTTGCTAAATCTACCATGAATCTTAGCAAGCTAGTGGGAGCTAAGCATCTCATGAGAAAAATCAAAATTGTTTGATTTCTCATAAAGATGTAAATGAATATTTTGTTTACTTGGTTTATAAAAGGTTAGTGGGAGTTAGTCATATTCTTAAATTTTATATATTTGATATATTAATTTCGAAAATGAAAATAGAATGTTTCTTCAATAAAGTTATGACTTTAAACATTTTATATTGATAGGATGTACTTGAGAGATATGATCTATGAACTAAGGGATGAAATCTAAAAGATAGATTTCTTGAATTAATTGGATTATCTCAATCTCTATTAATTGACATATATGCTATGAAGTTTCTCAAAAGATAAATTCATAATAGAAGGTCAATTCAAGTGTGACTAGGAAATTGCTCTTCTATAAGGTGTAAGCCCTAAGACTCCCAAAGAAGCATACAGGTGATTCATGTATTTCATAATGTATGAATACACTGATATTAGTTGTACTAAGAACAATGCAAGACGATATCAGTGCAAGCCCAAGATCCGAACCCTGACCACTGTCAAGTAAGTCCTTCAGTATTTGTGATAACTAAAGGATGGATTCCTCAAGAATGAGGTAAATCAGAGTAACGAATGGAAGTGTGTTATGATTTTACTCATAGAGACATGTGAGTGTACAACAAGGGATCTCTAACATTCAAACCGTTAAGGGTGAATACTCTATGATATGATTATAAATCTCTGGCCAAAGTATAAATAAGATTTATAAAGTATGTACCAAATCACATTTGCATAAATCATACAGACAATAGAATCACATTGGATAGTAGACATGAATAAAAATTCAACTATCATCCAAACAATGTGATCAAGAGTATTGATATAGAGAACTTCTCAAGCTTAGCTTGAATTGTCATGACACACTATTAAGTGTCACTCATGACTTGTGGAAGTCGTGAGATTAACAAACATTAATCTTCACTAGAGGGAGAATTGAAAAGGAGTTTCAATTCACAATTGATTAGTAAGATTTCTAGCCGCCCACAACCTCGCTAATGAAAACCTAAATGATCGTATACCTTATAAGGTAATGATTGAAGAATATAACTGAGTAGAGTATGTACAATTAAATGATTTAATTGTTTATGGTTTGATTAATTAAATGTTAATTAATG
The DNA here is from genome assembly GCA_018257905.1 of Gillenia trifoliata. Taxonomy (NCBI): domain Eukaryota; kingdom Viridiplantae; phylum Streptophyta; class Magnoliopsida; order Rosales; family Rosaceae; genus Gillenia; species Gillenia trifoliata. The sequence continues at coordinate 8,386,423 of CM031080.1, read as the reverse complement.
AATACGAGAAAATTTGTTTTCAACCTTATGTTAGTTTTGGGCCTCAAGGCCCAATGGGCTTTGAATGGTTGAAACCCAATAATTTAAGTTGTGTGACAACATAAAATCAAGGGGCTCAAAGGCCCAATGAAACCCCTTGGCCTGGCATGTAGTGAGTGTGTTCTTATTTACAACTTTGCCACTCATTGCAAATTGGCTGTAAAGTGTAAGTTATGGTACTATTCACATTAAGTCAAAATTTGAGGAAAATTTGATTTTGCTCCATCTTCCTCTCCCTTTGGGCGAACCCCTATGAATGGGGAATTTCATTTTTCCTCATTTATGGTTACTCAATTTTTTCATGGAGATGAACTACGAATAGTTTAATCTTTGAAGGAGTCGAAGTGCGTAGGCAACTTTCTCATTTGATGGCAAGGCACAATCTCAATCCTCAAGCAAATGTGTAGATCCAAGGAGTTATCTTCAAGGCCCTATCTTGGGTATTTATCTTTTGCCTATGCAAAGAGGAATCTACAAAGGTTTATGAAATCTCAACACTCCTTGTGAAGTTGTTTTGTTGAATATTGATTCGCAACTACTATGCTCTGAAAATCATGGGCAAAAGTTTTGTATTTGGGTGCCTACATGCATGCTAGAGCCCTTAATAGCATGTATGCATGCCTGAGTGTGATATATGTTAGAGTACAAATTGTGTTGTCCGTGCTGTTTGGTATATCTAAGTAAACTTTGACTAGTTGGTCATACTAGTCAATTAAGTTTATTTCATTCAATTGTACTTTTTGTCACTCACAAACTTGTAACTAGTTGACTAACTTATTTGACTAGTCTACTATACGAATAATTTTTTAATTAAAGGATATTCTACCGGGTTCTAATTTACAACTTCCATGGAAATTAGGCTGATTTATCATCTACAAAGAAATTTGTTTAGTTAGTTAAAAACTCAATCGGCCTAAATCAATAAGCATGATGTTTTAGTTAAAAAACTAATAATTGAGTAGGTTTTTTAGAGTTATATCTGATATCCTAAAAATACCATTGTACTTGATTTTTTTATACATTATTAACTATTTAAGTATAATTTAACCATGCACCTCTAATAGAAGTCAACAAGCAGTTAAAAAAAAAAAGACTCTTGCACCATATATTAGGGTTTGAGGGTCCATATATAATAAAGACAGAAAAATTAAAAGATTTTATCAGGACCACAAAAAAAAAAAAAAAAAAAGTCAGCTACAAACTAGGTAGGGAATCTGAGATATGAGATAAGTGCTGCATACCCAGAATTTTCAGAGTGCTAGGAGTTTTAACAGTTATATTTTTGTTTTAAAATATAAAGCCAATTTAACGGTTAATGCGATCACACGTACTAAGCTATAAATTTTTATAGGAATGGTAAGTTGAGTAAATGGGGGGTTGGTGGAGGGCAGATTAAAGAAGAATGTGAGAATTGAGATGGTAGCTGCAGCTCAGCTGGCATGGCAGTGAAACGTATTATTAGGGAGGAAGTGGCAAGTGGTGGTTTTCCTTACATGGCTGTACCCCAAAATAAAAGATCCCACCACGCCCACCCCCACTAGCACTGCAGCTGGGGTAGACAGGCCACAGATGCAGATGTCGACAACAGGGACATGTTCTTTGACAAGTCCCTAATTTATTGAGGTTTTCTTTGGTTCTTTGTAACTTTTTTGTTCCATTTTCATTCTTGTAGTTTTAATTGTCTTTCATATGGTCAAAATCTGTTAACTAACAGTTTGTTTGATGTCATTTCAGTCTTTAATTTTTTCTTTTATCTTAAAAAATTATTTTTATGCTACTGTTTAAAAAACAATAAACTAAATACTAAAAGCCAAATTTTGAAAACTTTAATATTCTTTTCATTTTAGTTTGTTTTCTGCACAGCTTATTTAGTAAGTACTTTTAGTTTTCGAAAATTGAAAACAAAAAATAAAAGCTATTCTTTCGGTTTTCAAGAATTTGGCTTTGGTTTTTAATTTCAAAACTAAAAATTTGTTTTGAAAATTATTTTAATTTTTATTTGTGAAAAAATTATCAAACATCCCTCAGTTAATTTGAAGAAATTTTACTTATTTGACAGAAAAATTATTGGCAACGGCAGACAAAGCTCACCCGTAAAGCTAATAGAGGTGGGATCATTAGTCCTAGACCTAGCACTATCTTGATTTGCTGTTTATCTCCTGTTTTTGACCACTCAGGATACTCGCCGTTTTTCTTACAACCATGCTTAGATCGCCTGTTAGTTGCAGCGAACGACGATGGATCTCCTTTCTGGAGGAGTTGTGGTTTTGTGAAATGATAGTAAATCTGTAGTGAACACAAATTGCCAATTGATTATAATAATGTTTTAGTAAAATGAAACTACGAGGATAAAACTGCAAACAGAAAGCAAACTGTAAGGACCCAAAGATAAAACTCATTCTATTAATTTTAATTCAGATGAACCAAAATACCAAATAGAAAGCATTTAAATTTGTTATTTTTGATTAAATTAAGGAAAAGAGGAAAAAATGGACGTGAGATATTATCCTTTAACTTTACATCTATTTACAAGGGTTCTGAAGACGGAGCAGAAGGTCAGTCTCCATCAAATTCGTCTCCTTTGCCGCAGAGGCCGGACTACAGTCCTCACATGCTGGGTCCCATTCTTTATCCTCATGATGGCATTTCCCTTTGATATTTTGATCACCTGCCTGCCTACATCTACTCCTCTCTCTCTCCTGTATATGTGTCTCATTCAGGTTTACAATGCATCACCAGTCTACACATGATGACAACGTAGTCCCATCAAACCCACGACGGTTTTCCATGGTTATTGTACAGCACGAGTCGGTAAGGTACAATACGAAGTGAAAAAATAAATATGCAAGTGTCGTATTCCACTTGATGATTCTATGTGTTGTCAGTATACTGAAATGTTTACTGTCTTAACAGATTGTGGTTTTAAATATTTTGAGTCTGTGATTCTGACAGTAGCGTTTGATTTAATAATTAATATTATATTAAAATTATCTGTTATTATGTAATTAGATAATGCGTATAATAGTGCATACATTTTAAAGTAGTTATTAGAAAGAAAAATTTTCTACATAAGATACGAAAAATTAGTCTTATCATCGTCAAATATTATAAGATGACGGTGTGTGATTATTTATATTTAATCTATACGATTAATATTAATTAAAAATAATAATAAAGATAATTATATTCTAATATCTGACGATGATATTTACCCAAATATACCGCTGCTTCTTGTGATGAATAATACAATGATACGTAAAGAAAAACTACAGCGCCGTCATTATATAATTATTTGTGATCTTCACGTATATATGCGTCTTCTGACGATGGGCGGCGCAAATTGAATGGAATTTTGGCTTAATATAAATAAAGCTGGAAAGAATACTCTCACCGGTGTTGTAGCGTGGTATTCATCTGTATCAGCCCTGTAAGTGTGAAAACATTAAGTAACGGGTGTATCGTATGATCTTTCGTGATCGCGATGAGATGGAGTTCGTAGGGTAGTGCTAATTATGCGGTGTGGTATGAAAACATCAAAACAACCTAACTATATAGTCCTGTCTGTTCTGGGAGAGATCGATCCTGATGTCAATGGATTTGGAGATCAGTTTTTTCTCTCAATTGTTTCTTGGTATCTTTAACCGACGGTCAGATTTGCAGCATGCAGGTACTGTTGCTTCCCTATAATCATAAAAATTAAGGGAAAAATCTTGGGTAGTAGCAGTAAATTGGTAAATCTTAGTTATTAAATTATTCAGATTCATTTGATTGATCGAATAATTTTTAAGCAGATTCGTGATGCGTCTGATTGAAGTTTGGCCACTCTTTCGAAAATAAAATAAATAAATAAGCATATAGTTGAAGAAAGAATGAAAGCACGAATAGTCTTTATCCCTTCTTCCCGAAAATACAAAGAATTGCCAATATATACATTTATCAAGGCTAAAGTACTTTTTATACAAATTTAAGTGATCGTTAGATTGAACAATTAAATAAATTGTTAGATTGAACAACTAAAGTAAAATTGACCGATCAAGGTGAAGGAGTGTGCGAAAAGCCAGCGTGCCCAGTTGAATGCTACCACTTTGTTAAAATAAATAAATGATTCAGCGTTCACATTAAAGAAGATTTGAAATATATATAAATAGACTCATTTAAAAGTTGATATTTTATTTTTAGTTTTATATGATCATCTAGTTACTAAAAATTACGTAATTCATACCATTGGTTTGTTATTGAAGAAGCGAATTAAACAATAAAAACACATTCATTTATAGTGACCTTCATTCTTTAGTCACGGTCATGATAATCAAAAGAACATTTATGTTCAGCGGTACAAGTGACCATGGAATTCACGATGGAATAGATGTAGTCATTGTCGCTACGCCATCAACGACTCACTTGGATACTATGAGCGAAGTTGAAGTTTTAGTGTCGGTGGCGATTCTGCTGCATTGAAAAAAATAGTTAAGGTTCCATTCCAAGATTAATCGGCTTTGTAAGACATTTTCAGAAGCTTTGAGATGGTTCAAGAGCTTGCAGGCCCTCCTCCCGACTAAGTCCAAGTGTGTATAAACATGAAGTTGCTCTGAAGTGACTGTAGAATAGTTATTGTCTTAGTTGCATTTCTCTTTTTATCATATAATAAAAAAAATTTCTTGTCGCAATTTAGGAACAGATCTTTAAGAAATTTATAACTCAAGTAGGTAAGCAGGATTCTAGATTTGATTCACTTTCCTTGAAACTTTTCTTGCATTGTATTTATTTGTCGATATTCCTTATTTCGTGAAATGAGTTCGCATGCATTATAATACGATCACAATGTACATTTAATATAAAAAAATTTATACACAATAATTCATTACTTAATAAATAATACTACGCTTGTGATGGACTTATTTCATCCTGATAATTTAATTTTGATCTCAAATTATAGTTGGACGTACTTTCCAATAATATATAAGAAAATCCAAATTCTGAGTTTTTAGGGAGGAAGAACAAGCCAGAACCTGCCGTGCTGTACATCATATAGCCCCACAACTTAATAATACAAAAAATGCAGTCATGTGGGTGTACGTTTACTGCACCCTACTGACTCAACGCAGGTAGGCAATCACCAGCTCCAAACTATCCAAATAATACAACTCCAGGCGAACCCTCCTATGGTTAAAGAATAAGAGATTGCGTCTCATTAGTTTCACTCATAATCTGCCTGATTGTAAGACTCTTTTCATAATTTCCGTCTGCATGTAAAGATATGTTATATAATTATCTTTATTTAATATTATTATTTAACAAGAATTTGTAAGTGATCTGAAGTATTCTAAAAAAATTCCTAAAAAACAGATTAAGATTATAACAAATGTGCTGAAGTGTTTGTTTATAACACCATTGCAAAATTCAAAGAAACAGAGTATCATATATGTGAGTTAAGCTAGTGAGCTTAAACGATGAGTTATCTTCTCTACATATAAATTTGGCACATCTTTTGTAATTTATATAAATTTACATTAGTAAATTACCCTATCATCTATCAAAAAAAATAAAACAAATCAAAAGCATTACCTTTACAAGAAATGTGCATACCTTTATCTCTAGCGTCGATAACGATTCATTAGTATTATAAACACAAAGTTAAGTTATAAAAATGTCATCATTATAAAGCGTATTATGCTTGAATATTAATGCAGAAAGCATACAGCAGCAGTTTGGATAAATTGTTTAAATGATGGCATTCTTTTTGCATTCAAATTTATGATTTATTTTATGTAATTTAAATAATTTAACGTAAGTGTCCTATAATATGCAATAGTATTGATAAACCTAAGTTTATAACATGAATGATACGACATTTTAATTGCTTGCATGCTAGTATGGTAGCAATTGGTGGATATTACTATTCAAACTAATCATCATGTTTTTGCATTACTCCGCAAAAACGCTGATAAGTGCGATAAGAGCACCAACATAAAGCGCTGAAGAATCAAAGCGCGTACGCGTCTCCCTCTGCCTCCTACATTATCACTCACATTCTCTCTCTCTCCTCTCTTTTATATCTCTGCATGGCAGCAGCCCTGCAGCTTTTTGTAATCATAGTTACCCCAGGGTATGGTTGAGGCTGGCGACGGTGGTGGTGGAGCTCAAACAAACACGGCAGTATAAACCTTGCTTTTCTTTTCCTTTTCTGTTTTAAAAATTTAATTCGAATTTATTTGTTTTTGATTTTAGAAGAAATTAAATTCCACTCATAAAAACAAAAACGACGTCATCGGCTGCTTTTGCCTCCTTGGCTCTCAATTCGCGTACCCCTCCTTTTACGCCCTCTGTCGAATTTCTCCCCTCTTCGTTCCGTCTCATCCATCTCTCTCTCTACACATATAAGTCTAGTCTCTTCTGTCCTTTCTTCACTTCTCTCTCTCTGGCCCAGGATTTTTCTCTCTCTAGGGTTGTTTTTGGAGTTTAGGCTCTCTCTCACCTGTCTGCCTGCTTCGATCACGTCTTTCTCTGTTTATCAACCATCCCATTCTCACTGTTATCAGTCCCACAACCGGGGATGCGTCGTAGACAGAAGTCTGGTTCCGTCGTGCACTTAAAGCAGAAGTGTAAGTCTCTCTCTTTTCTCATCCTGTAATTTCCGCCATTTCATATAAATTATGCAAAAGTTCCGTACTTTATAGCTTAAAAGTTTTGATTTTCTCCTACTCTGCAATTTGGTTTGTGGGGTTTTAGGGAAAACATTATCTTTTTAAGCAAGATTGCAGGTTGTTCTTACTTTTATCTGCAATTCAAGTCTTCTGCTTTAGTTAAAACCTGAAAGAAATGCTTTTTAATTGTTTATGTTTTTTCAGCGAAGCTTTGCTGTAATAGAGTGATTTAGTGACAATTGTTTGCATGGTTGATTTGGTAGTGTAATTTACTAATTTCTATTATTGTGTTGTCTTATTTTTTATATTAATTGTAATACTTTGTTTTGCTAATGGGTTTGATGGTGTAGGTGGAAGTGAATGTGGGAGTAGATCTTATCTCTAATTGATTCTTAGTTGTCAAGTTCATTTGGTATCATTCTCCCTATCAAGTCAATTGGTTTTGAAGTGTTTTCTCGAAGTGTGATATATACTGGGCTTAAATGTAAAAAGCATAAGCCAGAAGGAGTTGTTTGACCCATCATAATTGGTTGATCATTAACAATTTTTGGTTTATTAGTTGGCTTTTAATTAAGTATTAGACATATTTATAAACATTTAGCCAATTTGGTAGTGTTTGTCACTTTGGTGTTCTTATTTGTTGGAATTTTGGAATGAATAAATAAACTACCATAACATCAACATTGGATATCAGTTTTCATTTGTCACCTTATTTGTTGGTCTATCCGCAGCCCAAACGTGAATATCAGTTTCATTTGTCACCTCGATTTGATTTCGGTACCTAAGATCAACTTTTGAGTGTTGTTTACCAGTGAGATTAGTTTTCATTTTGTCACATTGTTTTGTTATCAATTGGTTGCCTCAATTAATTTCGGTACCTGCTGTTTTTTGTTTAATGTTAATACTATGTTGTGATAAAAATATCTTATAGTTTATATATAGGGGGTGATTTCCGCACTCCCTTTTGACTTCCCTCACTGCTTTCTTTCTGGCCATTTGATGAAGCGGATCAAAAAGAAAATCAAGGAAAAGCTCTGCGGGGTGGAGGTCGGCCTCGTCATCTTCTCCGCCAAGGGGAGGCTCTACGAGTTCTGTAGCGGCGAGAGGTACGCCCCCTTTAATTTCTTCTTCCTTCCAAGTTTCCACCGCCTTACTGCTCCCTAGCTACTGTTACTTTTTATTTTTATTTTTTCCCAATATTTTGTAATTAAAAATTTACCAATCAATGGATGCATTTATATTTTATTTTATTTATTTTCTGTTGATGTATGTGCCATCTTTTCACATCTTCTGTATAATTTTAATTTGTGTATATCTTCATCCCTTTGTTGATATATATGGATGGAAATTTGAAAGAATCCTTTAAACTAAATATCGTTCCCATAAATATCTTTTGCTTTCGATATTCTGTCCTTTGCTTACAAAGGAGGGTTTCGAATTCTGAATTTCCAGCCTTCTCCTGCCATTACGCTTCCAACGCTCGCCATTGGACTAAATTTCCCATAAATATTTTTAGCTTTTGTTATTATTTGTTACCTCATGCATGTACAACACTATGGTGTGTGTAGAACATACAACAGATTAATTGGAGCCACGGCATCCATCGTCCACCGTTGATAACGAATGAACCCCTTTAGAGCTACCTAATTGTATTCAGATTGAAGCTAATTAAGGATAATCATCATCAAAAGTAATTAAAATACTATATTAAAATTTTGCGTTGGCAGAAACTGCCACTAGTATGATATGTTTGCCTGTCACTATGGTGTCCTTAGAAGGGCATGGGGGAGGACACCGTATATATACTTAATAAGATAGTGAAGGTGCGTACGCACTATATACTACGGTAATTGGCCTGGTTTTTGTATGTTAAATTAAGTTTTTTTTTATGGTTTTAAAAAAAAAAAGATGATTTAGAAATTAAATATTTTTTTATCAAAAAATTATTCTAAAAAAAAAAAAGTGAACTATAATCATCTACTAACGTGGGTTTTTTGTTTTTGTTTTTGTTTTTTTTTTAAGTTTAAATTTGTTAAATTTGTATTTCAATTGTAATTTTTTAGAGTTGGGACAATTTATGATATTTTGAATATTTTACCATTTTGGGTGTTCTCTTTATATATATAGATAGATAGCTAATATTATTCCTTTTCTTCATCTTTATTTAGGCTTATTTTTTGCTATAGCCCCTGAAACTCTATTCTAATCTCACTTTGCCCCCTTGAAACTCAATTTGAGTCATTTTACCCCTTGGAACTTAATTTTCATTTCACTTTGCCATTTTTCGTGAATTCCGTAAAAAAATCTGTTAAGTCTTCTAACGTGGGATGAGTGGCCCACTTATTTGATGATGTGTTTGCCATGTATACAAAAATAATAATAAAAAATTATTAAGTAAAAGAAAAGGAAAAAGAACAAATTAGGAAATCCATGGTTTTTTTTTGGTGACTCCCACCGTTTCTCCTCCTCTCCTTGACCACCAAAACCCCAAAACCTTCTCTGAACCAAAAATCCACCACCATCATCAACACTCAACGGAAAACACAACTGCCATATCCTGCCTTCTTCTCTCTGCTCTATTCTGCCTCGATCCCGGACCCAATTACTCACCCCTCCTCCCCCGGATCTGAACCCCCTTTTCATTTTGTATTAAAATTCATGGCTGGATGTGGGGTCAAAGACGTACAAGTGACAAACAAGCTTTCAGAATTTGTCTTCTGGTCGGTCAGGTTTGTTCTTATAATTTCAAGTGGGCGACATATATGTGGTGGTGATAATAATTATTTGGATATGAAAATATGATTCTAGAGGGAGAATGGAGCTAAGGGAAGGGGGTTGGCAGTGGCCCTTTTGGGTTGAGGATTTCCGATGGTTTAGGGAGAGGAAGAGAAACGGAGGGAGTACCAAAAAATTAATCAGCTTTTTCCTAATTTGTTTCTGTTTTTTTTCTTTTAATTTAACAATTTATTACTATTATATTTGTATACATGGCAAACACATCAACCACTCATGCCACGTCACATGACTTACAGATTTTTTGACAGAACTGACAAAAAAAGGCAAAGTGAAAACAAAAATTGAGTTCTGAGGGGTAAAGTGGCTCAAATTAAATTTCAGAGGCAAAGTAAGATAGGAATAGAGTTTCAGGGGATATAACAAAAAATAAACCCTATTAATAATCTATGGGGAAAAAGTGGATGCTCTTTTCCCAAACTTAGGAGAATATGCAAGTATAGATGCCTTCAATAAGAGAAAAACTTGCTTACACTCTAGGAACACTATTGTGTTGTTCGACCAATAACATGATGTCACGTGTTTTAAGTTTTTCACATAACATCGCATTGTTTAAGATACGGGCATCTTAGGATTTCCATTTCATGTAAGTTCTCATCAAACCAAACATATCGATCAATTTGGGTTTTATTTTTTAAAACTATTTTAAGTCATTACAATGATATTTAAACTCATCTTCTGTTCAATAAATATTTACTTGATGTGAAATGCATTATTGCCAAACCATTTGGCAACATAAGATTCCAAACACTGAAATGATCAAGTTCTTGCCTGAATAATGTGAAATTCATATTCGCAGTTTGATTATCAATTCAGTAGGACAATAGAATTAACGTTGCACATAACTTGAGAAACAATCACTTACATCATCTTATCATCGCCTAGCTTGTCACATACCTCAACCTTTCATAGATTGTCTGATCACATATAATTTGTGAACAAAGATGTGATATAGAATCCAAAGTGTGGAAAAGGAAGTAACACTAGCTCTCATAAGCAACTAAAATAGTGACTAATCAATATAATCACCATTTGATCCGGTAGAAGTTTTGTGTGACGATTGCTACTGTACTCATGTATTAATAGTTGTACGCATTGTAATTCGAGAGAGTTTGTGAGTGAATTTGTAACACTGCGTCAGCATGCAAAGCAGTGTTTCCATCACGAATTCCTTCAAGATTTCACTGAAAACTAGTACAGCATGATATGTTGAGATGATAAGGAAAAGTTTCCATGCATAAGGAGTGGTATGATAATAGTTAAAGAGTAACGGCTAAATTGCCATGCATGCATGTCATGAGGATGTCTAATGAAGTTTGTTTGGCTTCATGACGTGAGTTGGCGAAGCACTATAGTAGAATGGATCATCAGAGTAGCCAAAGTCTACTCTTCAGCATATCTCTGATGTCGTTTTAGGGTTAATAGGAAGTGAATGTCTAATTCTATTCGTTCGATTTGCAAGATTATTGGTGATTTTTGCGTCTAAGAACTGATTAATGAGCTTGCTCGCGAGTTTGGGAACCATCTTGAACTGAAAAAGAAAAAAATAAATAAAATATTAGTAGTTACCCTTTAGTAAGTATATTTGTATGTCATCACTCCATGGCTAATGTCCATGTTAATTACAATTTACAAGATTTTAAACGTCTTGAACTCTTACTGCAGAAAGAAGAAAGATGTAGTCTATTATATGAAGGGCGAAGGTACATATGTTTATAAAGTTCAATAAAATCTTATGTAGTATTATAAATAGAATAATGCTAGGAAGACTACATTTTTGTACCCCATTTGTGTACTATCTGATGTAGTAAGTGATGTGCACTTGACACGATCAAGATCAAAATCTACTTGTATATTCGTAATAATATACCCAAATGAAAGGACCAAGATCAAAATCTATGGCATCATTGTTTATAACAATCATCTAATATAAAGATGACAATCTAATTAATTTTCTATAAAAAATTATGTTGTTATAATTCCTTTTGAAATTTTGTTTTTCATTTATTATATATGATCTGACTATAAATGTGAAATTAACTAGTATCATATGAGAGACTGTTCGGTTAATTAAAGTATATACTCCATATAAGTTCTTCATGCATCTAAATCATAGAGTCCTAGGTTGACTCATACCTGATAGTTTGCCATCTGGCTTCGGGTAAAACAAAACCGACAGAGATTCGAGTTTCTAACATTTCTTTTCAAAGAAGAAACTTAGCTTTTGCGATCCAAAACCATGGTGGATGGTGAACACCCGATCCAAAACAACTAGTATTAGAGGAATAACTCAACTCCTCACGCTCATTGATGTGTGGACGAATTTTTAAGCTTAATATATAGATAATGTACTAGTGACATTGAGCATGAAGGGAGTAGCTCAACTCCTTATAAACTCTTGCAAGATAATAAAATTTTTACATAATGTGAGATAATTCTTCACAACGTCACACATCCCGTTATATGTGACTACACTCAAGTCAAACACGTGAGCAACACATATTAAATGAGTGGAGCATGTATGGCCGTTAACAACACATATTAGGTAATGTGGAGTATGTGTGACAGTTTGGCTTCACACGTGAGCCAAAGTGCTCTGATACAAATAAGGAAATTGGGAAAATAACTCAACTTCTTCTAAACTCTTGCAAGGTTTATGAACTTTCTGATGTGAGACAATGCTTCACACCCACATGGTAATCAATTGTATACCACGTCATACACATCTTTTGGTCTACTATGTTACATTATTGTTTCCCCAAATAATTCTCTAGAAAGTACTTTTGCTCATAAACACTTTTATTAGAAGCAAAGCAAAAGTTCTAATAATTTCAATTGCATCTTGAAAAAGCAATCGGAACTCTTGAAGAAGCACCTGCTAGGTATTTTTTCATAAAAGCACTTAAAAATGCTTTTACAATCTAGAAGCATTTTATCTTTTCATGTTAAAACATTGTCAAAACTTTGTTTGTTATCTAAAAGCGTTTTTAGCTATTCCTAAAACACTTTCAAAACATGCATTAACTGTGTGAAGTTTGGATTTGATGTTATCTCTAGTGGTGCAGTATAGGGGTAAGGCCCAACTCTTTGATTTGATGTTCTCCCTTGAATCAAGTTTTCATCCTTGACCGTCCATCTTGAAGTGTTGTCGAAATAGTCATGGCTTGCACCTTGCACTGAGAGTAAAATCGTAAATGTCACTCATTTTGAGCTTCTTGGGGGATTTACCATATGCATGGAATGGTGAATACCTAAGAAATGTCGTTTCTCTATGTTCTTCTATTTGGCTTTACCATAAAGGGTTCTACACCCTTAATAGTTAAAATCGACTTCCAAGGGAAATGTCAATATATAGGTTTCAAAATGCAGGGAGAGAAAGCGAGCAGCCCTCGGGAGTTTTTATTTGCATAAAGTATAAAAAAAAAAGATCATAAGACCAGTAGGACAACTTTAAGAATACAAAAAAGAGTTCCCATAAATAAATAAATAAATAAAGTGTATGAAAAGACAAACACATAGTCATATGACACTCATTTCCTCTTTCCAATCCTCGGATAGAGCTAAAATCGATCTTTAGTCCCTGTAGTTTGCACAAAATTCTACTTCTATGATCTATCCCTATAGTTTGGTCCCTATTGTTTTCTATCATCTTTCAAGGCAAGGATATCTATTCATTTTAGCTTTGATACCATGTTAGATTATTGATGTTTAATGCAAAATCAATTGGAAATACGTGGAAACGCCAATTTTTTTTTAAGCACTTAACGCAAAAGATACTACCAAAATGTAACAACTCTCACTTATCTGGGAGCAAGTGTTTCTGTTGGGCCTAACATGTGCTTAACCTACTATATTATAGTGTAAGCATCTAAAATACAATTGGCAATTGTGAAGAGGTCCAAAAGACATTTTAATACCTAATGCCAAACTTCCATCTCTAATGTGAGATAATGTCAACGAGGACACACACAAATGTCAAGGTTCTTCGGTTAGAATTTCATACTCATTTGGTACATAGCTAAATTAGAAGAGAATATGGACGTGTTGACAATTGATTTAGATTGAATACTCACATTCTAATATGGTATTAGAGTATGCTATCCTTAAGTCCAATCATTATTCAATACGTTTTTCATGTGTTAGACTCTTAATTTTCACATGAGAGGAGTCATGTTTGGAGGTTTTTTTACAATAGAAAAGGAAGTTTTGCCCTACTTTTTTAAATGGTCTAAGCCCCTACCTCCTATTTCCAATTTAATCTATTTTCTTGATGAAGTATATTCGTACAAATGGCATCTTTTCTACTGTAAGTATATCATGGATGGTTTATTTCTTTGATATTATATTAATGCACAAAATAATCATTTTTTTCCTTGTGACCCTTATCTACTTCAGTTTTGGAAAGCTTCTCGAGCGTTACCAGATACATAATGATGAGAAAATTGCTGCTTCCAAGAATGCTGGTGGTACTGATAAGGTTAGTCAAACGTTTTACCCTGCACAAACTTACCAACTCTGATTATTTTCACTTTACTTGTAAGACGTAATCTTCTTTGAAACCTTAGCACTTAAGACACCTGCAAGAAAACAAACACACAATCACAATCACCTTAGCATCTTAATAACATCAATTTACTGTATTTGTTAGGACTTCAAGTTTTGTATTTGTCAAAATTACAAACAGAGCATGAGAGGTTTATCATTTACCATATTGTCTCTTCTCACATTCTGCTAATCTCGGGTTCAGAAGCATAATTCGGAATGGAGTGATCTCTGCACAGGCGCTAACCGATCTCTGAAAATGATTCAAAGGTAAGTATCATGTACAAAAGCTTCGTTACATTTCACCCACATGACTGGGATCTGATTGTGTGTTTGCAGTGATATGGAAGCACAAGACATTGATAATCTAGATGTTCCAGAGCTCACCCAGCTTGAGAAGGAATTGGATGCACTTTTAAGGCAAACAAGATCAAGAAAGGTTGTTACTCTCTTTCTACTCAGACCATTATTAATTAAAAGAAGCTAAAAAATAGCATTGGTTTCACTTAGACTGGTTTCAATGGTTCTTTCAATTAAGCGAAGTACCTATTTTTGGAATATAGTTTCTTTGTCCTTGAGTTTTGGAAGTTGGTAGATCCTGTTAACAGTATTAATTTCTGGACAATTGTGTTAGTTGTAAGTTCTGTTGTTTCCATGATATATATGATTCATCCATGAAATTGTAATTTCAAGTTTTGAGTGAAGTTTAAACTACAAAATATATGATTCATCCATGAAATTGTAATATCATGTGTAACGACATCAATAAGTGCTTTATGACACAAGTTTATTGATATTTGATCATTTTAATAATTCCAGAGACTAACATATATCATATATGTGCACTAATGTAAATTATGTTCTTTTTAGATGGTGTTCAGGTCACTTGACTATCATTGAAATAAACACACAATAGTAATAGATACATGAAGTGTTTATATAATAGATTGGTGGTAAAAACTCACTTGAATGCTATTGATTATGCAGACACAGTTGATGATGGAAACCCTTACATCTCTTATCGAGACGGTATGCATTCTTTCTCTAACATCATCAAACTTCAACTATGAACAGAAAGTGTTTTTTGTTTGAAGAGTGTTCTGTTCTCATTAATTAGAAGGATATATGCTTTATTTAAGTGGAGATTGAAGGGGGTTTTACTATCCAGTTTTGGTATACTAGTACAATCTTGTATTTGCATTATGTCTAATAGAGATCGGAAGGGGTACTTCTAATTCTATTCTATTGCCAATTGCAATCTGTTTGAGGGCATATCCACGTTACACATGTGCTGATGAGTGGTCCTGGTCCATGTGTATTGTGGATATGCCCTCCCTCGAACTCACGGTTCGTGCAGGGACTTGCATTTTTATTGCTTTATTTTTTCGTGGTTTGGGAGAAGGGGAGAAAGAAGTGTGAATTAATATCAACTATATTGGTTCACTAATATTTTTCTTATATTCTCAGTGTTCTCTAATCACTGAATTTCTGCTGGTGCCATATATATCTATATATTCTATGTTACTAAATTTTAATTTAGTGCAATTGATATGTTGGTGTAAATCTGAACAGGAAAAACAATTGAAAGAAGAGAAGCTTCTCATCGAAAATGAGGTATATAAATATAATTATATATTTGTTGAGTTATTGAAGAAATTAAGGTAGAAATTGTGATAGAAAACCAAGTAAAAAACAAGTACTCACAGTCACTTGATGTATGTTCAATTCTATTTCATTTTGGTGGCTTTAATTTTTCAGATTGCAGCACTGAATCTAAAGGAGCAACAGAGTAAGGACCAAGCTGCCGATGCTAATAACACCACCACCACCAACAGCAGCTCCAGCAACGACGACAATGTTCAAGCCACCAAACTTCATTTATTTCTTTCTGAAAAAAAGAAAAAATAACAACAAACACAGTGCAAATTAACCAACTCACTGCAAGCCCAAGATATAATACAAATAGTATATGCAGAATAGGGTGATCATTTTGTTGGTGTTAAAACTCGGATGGAATCTAGACTAGGTTCAACATGTACTTGTCCCTAGTGTTGCTTTCGGTTTCAGCGCCACGGGATGGCTCAAGAGAAAGAGAGAATAGGCGTGCCACTGTTGGAGGTTGCCAACAGACAGTGTTTGTATTTGAATGCGTGTGAAAGTTGCACTTCTGACTTCTTAACCAAATGATTGTGCACCGAGTGGAATGCTGGTTTGGTTAAGTTCTTTTTGGTGCCTTGAGCGAATAAGGACTTAAAATTCAGTGTAACTTTGTGTGTTTTTGCCTAAAATGTAAATGAAAGAGAAATAGAATATAATCATTTCATGATGGAGTCAAGATTATAAACGTTTACAAAAGTAAAATCTAGGCCGAAAGGTCAAGCTACATAGTTTTAAATGTAAATTGACAGGAGATGTAAAGAAAGCTGTAAAACTCTAGCAAGATTCAAGCCATGAAGGGCAAGATAATGCTAAAGGAGTCTACCAAGATCACTGGTGTCGAGCTGGACTTAGTACAAAACATGTGCCTCAAGAGAAAATCAGGGTGGTTGGAATGGTATGTCATCTGAATCATACCACGGGGTGGTAGAGCTGTAAAACTTTTAGTTCTCATGGATCATAGACAGTGTGTGCTTTGAAGAAGGCTTTGAGATTGTAGCTGAAAAGCTAAAAGAGTTTTGTTGAAGAGCAATTGGGTTTGTGCTGAAAAACAGTTGGGTTGATTGAAGAATCACTTAAGGTTTTGTTTAATCATAAAGATTGAATTTGATGAAGGTCCTGAACTTGAAGTCTTCTGGCTCTATTTATAGGTAGTGGAGAAGGAGTAATCTCGATCATATCATTGAGCTGGAGCAGGAGTAGATCGGTCATTTGGCGCTGACAGTGAGTCTAATTCCTAGTTGGCGGCCTTCAGCTGTGTCTTGAGGCAGTTCACATGATTGCGATAGTGACATCAACATGTCAGATGACGCATACGTATGAATGGGGAGATATTACAGGGCTTTGGTCGTCTACGTGGTAGGCGCACCTCGGAGAGAACCATGTCCGAGCCTTCGGACATGTTAGAGAGAAATGGGATGGTCGTCCGAGCCTTGATTTGGACTTCGAAGTTGGTGGGCCGAAGTCGTCTACCTCATTTTCATAACATGCCTTATTTTATTTATGGCCCAAATAGAGCCCCCCCCCCCAAGTTTAAGCAGGCTATGAGTGGGAGGCATGTTTAAATTTGTAGAAGAAAAAGTTATCAAAAGTTGTGCAACCTGATTTGATTGCTACCAACTTCTGACAATTTTGAATTTTGACGACTCGTTTGCCAATCGCGCCAGCAATGTAATCATAACTTCCTTGAGAAAGGTTTGCATTTGCCCCCATTAACATCCTTTCTTCTCAGTTCATGTGAGATATAAAAGGTAAAGTTTGAAGAAAGTTGAAATCTTTTCGCCCCCCTTTTCTGAACAAATCCCTAATTCCTAATTTCTGCAAAAAGCTTTTGATTTTCTGTTCTGATTTTAATATGCCCTCCAAGAGAGATAGAGACGGTGCTGCCAAACGCTCTGGAAGTATAAGTCAAATGGCGGACGAGGATATAGATCAGCATCGTACTAGGTGGCTAGTGAGCGTTGGCCCTGACAATTGTCGAATGAATGTGTTAAACTTGACCTACAGTAGCCTTTTCCTTGGTCCATCTTCGTCTGTCATACCCCCGGATTCAGTTCTTTGGTCGATAGAGGATCGATTAATGGTTCCCCCATGTATTGCCGCCTGTCGATAAACTGGGCATGGTGGTCTCATGTTCGCATATGGTTTCCTACACCCCTGGTTGCCTCTACATCACAAGGCATTCCTTCTTGGTCTGAATGGGTTGATCGTCTCATACCCTATTGTTTCAACAGTTGAAGTCGTAACGGCATTCTTGATTTAATTAGAATTTCAAAACTGGTAAGTGTGTTCCCTAATCTTCTTGTTGCGGTTCTTCATTTTGGAATAGTTCCAACAATGTCTTTGATTTCCATCTTGGTCCCATGTCCTCCACTGTACTTGACATGGCTCAAATATTTGGGTTAAGACCGTACGTTTGGAATATTCGTGGAGGTTGCATCCGATTGGTCCGTAATTTCAAATGGTCAAGGATCGCGTCCTTCTCTAATTAGGTTTCTTCCACTGTTTGGGGTGCCGAAAACGATGATCTTTGCCTCCTTTTTCCGACGCTACTTCTACGAAACCTCTTATTTGTCGAGTTATTTTGACAGAGTTTTGATTTGAATTTGGTGTAAATATGCATAGCTCTAAATCTGAACAGGAAAAACAGCTGAAAGAAGAGAAGCTTCTCATGGAAAATGAGGTATATAAATATTATTTATATTTGTTAATTTATTGAAGAAATTAAGGTAGAAATTGTGATAGAAAAGCAAGTAAAAAACAAGTATTCACAATCACTTGATTGTTCAATTCTAATAAATTTTGGTGGCTTTAATTTTTCAGATTGTAGCACTGAAGCTGAAGAAATAGTAAAGCAAGGATCAAGCTGCTAAGGAAACGAATTAGCAGAGCACTTCCGCCGCTAATAACACCACCACCACCACGAACAACAACAGATGCAGTAGTGACGACAATGTTCCGGCCACCAAACTTCATTTATTTCTTTTAGAAAAAAGAAAAAATAACAACTGAAATAATACAAATTAATAACCAACTCACTGTAAGCCTAGGATATCATACAAATAGTACATGTAGGACATGGTGATCATTCAAATAAAAAATTGTCCTTAATTAAAACACAATCAACCAAAAATTGATTCACAGAGATTTCACAGTACTGTCGTTGATTTGGTGCACATCAAGTTCTTCCTGTCATAACTATCAAAAGAGACACAAAAGTTGTTCACTGTAACTTGCAATTAGTGTTTGCAACAAAAAAAAAAGAGAAACCGTTCCCCTTTATGAAATTCCTCCTACAGAAACACACTTATTGTTACAGCTCGTTCCGGGATTTATAGTATTTTATTTTTTGAAGGTATGAAATGACCAAAATGCCTTTAGTTGGGCAATAGTTGAATTTTTGTTGACTTTCTTGTCGTGACAAGTATAAATGTTTTTTCTTATCTCTTTCTTGTCATGCTCGTCTTTACGAACGCGTGGACGCGAACAGAGAGAAATTTGAAGTTCGAACGGAGGTTCTGCGGCGAGTTAATTTCAAGGGCATTCTCGTAACTTTTATGAGGATGGTATTTTGTAGTTTGGTCTTTGGGTCCAGTGGGCCCCATTCCTTCCCCGTGTTCTCCCTCACTCTCTCATTTTGCAACTCTCACTTTTTCTCCCTCACCCGTGCCTTCTTCCCCTCCCGAGCTACACACAAACCACGGTGGCTCCGCCACCTTCCTCTGGCGAGCCAAGCCCCCAAACCACCATCACCGTGACCCCCTCTCTTTGGTGAACTTATCCCCAACCTTTGATTTCTGAAAACCAGACAACCACCACAGTTTCGAAGAACCTCGATGAGGGCGACATTTCCAGGTGAGTTTCCACCGATTTTAGACTTTGGTAAGCCTCGATTATACCTTCACTTGACTCCTTGTAATGTTCTGAGTATGTTTGGTGTACTTCATGCTTAATTTGGGTGAGAAATGGCACGGATTGAATGCAGGGAGCCTCTGCTCGATTTTTCGGCGACGGTGATAGTGGCCGACAAGGGATTTCCAGCCAAACGGTTAGAAACCGACCCTCGAGGCTACCACCAGTAAGAGCATCTCGACTCCACGAGTTCAAATCTGGTCTCAGTATCAACGGCAGAGCAATGATGGAGGAGCGGCAACGACATGAAGAATCTCAGCCTAAATCCCCAGATTCCTGCGGGAGTTGTAGAGTGCTGACTTCAACAAACCCGGCCTAAGCTGGTTGTGACGTCAGCAAGCCGGTTCAAACCCGGTTCAAACCTGGTTCAGACCGAGAATATTCCAAAGGTATATTCCTTTCCCTAACTGACGACGTTAACGGAACACTCTCTAACGCCGTTAGAATATTCAGTCAGCACGCCGTTAAGTTTAACCGTGTCTGTAATTGGCGCGTAATGTTGGAAATATGCCCTGAAAGTCAATCTTTGGAAGAAACTTTTCAGGACATTTACTGTATATATGGATAACCCTAAATACGGTAAAAGGGCAAAGTCACTTATTAGGACAATCTCAATAGTTGATATATGTCCAAATAGTGAATCCATGGACAATGGATTGATGGAAGAAGTAATCTAATGAAGTTAGACTGCAGAGACCTTCTTCTCATAACCATGATGTTCAAAATGTTCCTGGTCATGGGATTGTCGGAGGGATACTGACAATCCATAGACCAGTACGTACTGTGTCAGCTTCAAATGGGAAGGATGGAGAGTCTCAGCCATTCGTGTAATGACACTATGACAAGTATGTAGGTGCTCATTAAGGGAATGAGTTCACTGAATACAATCGAAGGGAGTACTTGCATGGAGGTCTACTCACATGTCAAGCAAGTAACTCCATTGATTGGAATATGTAAGTAATCCTTTGACCTGAGACATCATAGTTGTCTTGTGGTTAGGTCCTTGATCTTTGACTATGTCAAAGTCACCCCAATCTTGAGGGTGTCCACGGCATAGTTGGGGTTAAGCTACTTAGCCATGGAGGCAAGTGAATGGTCAACAAGGGATCTCTAATCCTCGTTACGAGAGGAAGAATACTCTAAGATATGATTCGGGAATCTTCGGCCGAAGTAATGAGCGTAGTGATGGAAAGTGTTCCTTTACGACTCAATAGAATCATATAACATGGTATAATCACATTAGGGGTTTGACATTATGTATCCATACCCTAATAATGTGATTGAGAGTATTGTATTAGAGAAGGATCGAATTACATTGTAATTCCAATTGAATAGGTTCTCCGAACAAACTTCTACATTAGCTTGGGTAGCCATGATATATGTTTAGATGTCACTCATGGCTTGTGGGTTCTTCTTGATGATTAAATATGTAGTCATCAAAGAAGAAAGAGAATTAAAAGTAAGTTTTAATTCACTAGATGATTGGATTAAAACTAATCAATTGGATTGATACCAATCACCTCACTGCCTTGCTAATTAGAACCTAAAATGATTGTACACCGAATACACTCTTGTGGTGGAACAACATATGAATGATGGAAATAATTAATTGGATTAATTTAGTGTTATGATTAATTAGAAAGTCTAATGAAATCATAAAGGCGATGAAAGATCGTTTTTGGGCTTACTGAAATGTTCGGGTTTATTCGGGCCCATTGGGCCCAAACCCATTGGGCTTTTATTCAAGCATAAGATGACTTGAAATATTAAAAGCCCAAAGCCCAAACAACACTAAGGGGGCCGGCCTAAAGAGAGAAAGAAAGAGAGTGAGTGTTGAGTCAAAAGTTGACTCACTTCTCTCATCTTTATATGCAAAGTTTAATGAAACTTTTCATTATGGTTTTTGTGTGAGTTAGTCAACCAAAAAGAAAACAAAATCTCTCCCCTTTTCTCTCTACATAGCCGGCCAACCAAGAGCAAAGAGATAGCTACTCATCTCTTTTTCTCTTGGTCATCCATCATCCATTCCACTACTTGGGTGGGTGTGGATCTTTAGAGGTCTTCTACTTTGGAGGCTCTAGGAGAAACCTATTGAAGGCAATCAATCAAGGTGGAGGAATCAAGGAGGGAAGCTAGGCTCAAGGAGTTCCAAGAACAAAGGGCTTGGAGGTGGTCCATCCTTGGTCTAAAGAGTAGATCAAGAGGTATACAACTACACCTTCACTTTGTTCTTCCTTTTAGTAGATGCATCAAATACAAACCTATGCTTCTTGAAGGGGATTTGCATGACTAATTGCTTTGATAAATTGCTTCCGTTGCTTATGCATATAAATTGTGAATTGTATATGCATGCTAGTCATTAGAAATCCCATACAAATCTCATTATTTCCCTTCACGTAACCAGCGCGTGTGGGCGCGTGCCGCCGCGTGACCTCGCGTGGTGGTCATCCACTGGCGTGTAACGGTGCGTGGGACCTCACGGCGGTGCATGAGACCGTACGGCCGCGCGTGGCTGCGTATTTGGGTTTTTGGACACCGAAACTCTTAATTTGAGTTCCATACTCTATGACTACGAAGAGCGTACAAGCAAAGAAGTTACGATTACAGTCATTGTGAGTGGGTTTTTCTTTCCAAACTTATATCTTACGCATGTTTGTGAAACAAGTTTTTCGCTATGCTTTGTTATCTTACTTGGTTTTAGAAATTCAAAGGTTTTAGTGAATTATCGGTATTTCGACTTACGATATTTGTGAATACCATTTTAGAACGTTTTACTACTGTCTTTATTTTAGAAATGATATACTTTATATTATACCCCCTTTTAAGATACGAGATTTTACCCATGGCATGTTTTATCTTATATACCCACTCAATTAGGATTGCTTACATGATGTCTATAGTACTGTCCGGGCTAGGACCAGCTTCACGTGTATGTTCACATTACACCGACACGCTCACTTTGGATCCATCGTAGGTGCCAGCCTGTTCTAGTTTTTTTTACTTTTAGAACTCGTTGTGATGCGCTTAGCGCCAGCTTCACGTGTATGTAGTACTCAAGCGTAGATTATTACACCCAGCTTGTTCATGGCAGAATATCTCTTCATGAGCTCGTGTGTTTGCATCACCTACTGAGCGTACCCTACTGATTCACCTTCTTTCACTAATGTCATGGAAGATTGCGATACTTTTGGTTTTCGCTTCTTGAATTCCACGGGTTGGTTTCTATTGAAAGATTTTATATCGAAGTTTTCAGTTATTTACCCGTTTTGGAAAATAATTGATTTTCTACTTTTGCACTGATTTTTGTACTTATTATGTAGTATGGTTTTGAGAATTATTACGGGTTTTTACAGCGAGGGGTTAGTACTTTTGGAAAAGCAAAGTTTTAGAAAATTATTGTTTTTGCCCACTCACACTTTTCTGTTTTGCGCCCCTCTAGGTTTTAGTAGGCTTTGGAGCTCTTGATGTCGGGACGCAGTGGCATAGTTCCCTCTTCAATGTAGGGAATCCTTCCTAGTAACTATAGTTACTTTAGTACTTTCCACATTGTAAAGTTAGTTCTTCTGTTATTATTTTATTGGTTCACACACACTTCTGCGCACTCAGTTTTTATTTTATTCAAAATTCCTTTTAGTACCTTAAATTACACTATTTCCTTCAAATGGTTTTCGTCACTCCTTCGGAGTGTCAGCCAGCACACCTCGATTTTTTGGGTGTTCACCTGGACATCCGAGTCCGAGCGTGTCACTTATCACTTAAAGAGCCATTTAGATGGTAGACCATGCCAATTAATATCAAAGCATTTACAGATTACCATCACAAGAATGAATTACTCTTCCAGATATATTTGGTGCCAACGATGTGAAAATTCCAGACATTGCATAGCGAAAAATTGATCATTCTTAGAAAGAGGAGAAAAGGAAGAGATAGGGTGGCGAAGGAAGAGAACATTTCTCTCCAAATTAACTTCTTCGTACCATCAAATCTGGGTAAAATTAAAACATACATTGTCTCTCTCATCAACATTTCATCAAATAGTTTCAAGGCATAAACTTGAAATTAGTGAACTTGGCAATGGACGATATAGAACCAATGTCAAACTAACAAGTTGAAATTAAGTGGAAAACATGAAATATGAACAAAATCTATCAAAATCAAGAGTTTCAATTTACTTGCTAAGATCAAATCATGATATGAGGTTGAAACAAATGCAGGTTTAAGCCCAAGAAAAATGATATTGAAACCAACATTGTCCTCTCTCATTGGCATTTCATCAAACAGTTTGAAGGCGTAAAATTTAGTAAACCTAGCAGTAGCAATTCAAGATGTGAAAGCAAGGTCAAACCCAGATTGGCAATTAAGTCCTCTCTCCTTCTTCCTTATAATTCGTTCCTAATTTCCCATCACATGCCATACCCGCAATCGAACGCCAAGTATACAAACTACAAATTGGAGTGTATCTTTATATATATACATTATACATATAAAGGAAAGGTGCCACTAGTAGGTGTAAGTCTTGGGTACATGCAGTTATGCCAGGTTGTACTTAGATCATGCTCCTTATCCACCTCCTAAGATAGAGATTCATCTAAGCGCTCTTAAATATAGGGAGAGAGAAATGAGCTCCTAGTGGCTCTCTATAATTAATGCTAACTATTATAATATTATTTTAAATAAATAGTTAATTTGTATTGGCTAATTATTGACACATAGTCAATATGACTTTCAAAAGTAGGGAGTATGGTTGAAGTGAACTCTTTTAAAGAGCTCCTAAAATAAAATTTAAATAGTTTTAGCTAAAATTTTGCTATAAAATAAAGAGTATGATGAAGATGCTCTCATATATTAAACACACACAAAGAGGATCTCCACGAGCTCCTTTTGATGAATCTATTTGTAGAGAGGAAAAATTCTATGATGCTTCGAAGTATGTACATGATAATTCAAAATTTTTAACCCATCGATCTTAATTTTTATATTTTGTAAATATCTAACTGTTAAAAATTCAAGAGTATGCAATATTCCAAAACATAATAAAAAGCCCCAAGTAAAGGGTTCTCCTTATGTGTATTTTTTTCGAATAAGTAATGCGGTAGTATGTGACACACCCCGACCCGAATATCCAGGTGGACACCGGATATCGAGGCGTGCTGACCGTCATCCCGGAGGAGTGACGAAGTCATGATGAAATAATTGAGAATTTAAATAGTGGAATAAAATGAATTTTGAGATAATTTGAATAAAAGAGTGCGGAAGTGCGTAGTGTGGGTTAAGACCCATTATTACACAAATATCAGAGCTAGGATGCAGTAAATTTAAAAGAATATTCCATTCCCGTAGGATAGATATAAACACCACTGAAGTGCAAAAACATATTTCCAAGGAGGGTAAAATGGTAATATCAGCAACAGCCACCGAACTCGTCTGCCAACTAATATCTAGGACCTGGAGGGGCGAAAAACAAAGGTGAGTGGGCCAAGTACGGTTTTGTAAAACCTTTTCAAAAATGTGAGTCATAACCCCTCACTGTAAAACCCGTAGTTTGTCAAAATATAAGTTTAAATAACAAAAATAACAATTAACAATAATTGGGACTACGCCCACAAGGATACGGGTAAGATATAATCAACAGCAGTAAAAACAGCACATTACTTATCGCATAATCATAGCACACAAGTCATGCAGAAAGTAGCTACATGACAGGCTGGGTGTTTACAAATTTACGCTCTAGCACGACATACACGTGAAGCTGGCGCTAAGCGCATCACAACGAGTTCAAGGCAACCTAGAACAAGCTGGCACCTACGATGGATCCAAAGTGAGCGTGTCGGTGCGTGTGAACATACACGTGAAGCTGGTCTACTCTTAGACAGTGCTAACACCGTGCAATATGCGTGATAAGTAATAAATCTCTAAAACGTATAGACATGCCAACATTTAATCAAATACGCTAAAAAGCATGATGAACACATCATAATATGATAAGTAAAACATTTATCGAGTTTAATAAGATGTGGCATGCTATACAAGTTCATAAAATCACATTTGAACACATACTAGAAATAATAATATTTTAATAAGAAAGGGCCCACTCACTGGTATGTCGTCGGGTGGTAGCCGCCGTACCTAGCCTGACCACGGAGTTCCTCGGGATAGGTCTCACCTATATGGGAAGTCACTATACTAATCATTATACAAGTCTATCCAAATATAAATAAGGAAATGACTCGAAATCTCCTCTGTTTGCTCGAATTGGAGGTCTAAAACACCTCAAAAATTACCATACGTACCACCCCTAGGTAGTACGCGTCGTCACGAGTCGCCTCGCGAAGACGGAACTGGAAAAAGATGGCTCACGCGCCCCCACGCGCGGCTTGAAGGTGGCTGAGCCGCAGCTCCACGCGCGCGCGGTCAAAGTCAACGGTCAACGGTCAAGTCAACGCTGACGTCAGCAAGGCCGGTCCGAACCAGTTTGCTGACGTCATCGCTGACGTCAGCCGGTCGGTCTGAACCGATGCTGACGTCAGCAGGCCGGTCTGAACCGGGTTTGCTGACGTCAGCGCCGGTCATCCCTGACCTTTTTTCGGTCGCCGGCGCCGGCGCTAGCCGCCTCGCCGGTCGCCGGAATCTGGGTTTTTTGGCCGGATTTTCTGGGATTTTTCAAAGCTTCCTAACTACTTCGTTTCTAAGCCAAATTTTACGATCTATATATCAAAATGAAGCTAGAGACGAGTAGAATTCAAAAATGCTTACCAACACCTCAAAAGGTGGTCGAAAGTGGCCGGAAAATGGCTCGAAAGAACCGGCCAAAAGTCGACGTCGTCGATCTCGCCGTTTTCTCCACTTGCAGGCCTTGGGTTGGGTTCCCAAGGTTCCTAGAAGATGTTTGGTGATGAATTTGAGTTGATTCGAGGTCCAAATCGACGAGTTCTGCATCGGGAAATTTTGTGAAAACGGTCGGGAAAATCCCAGATTTTCTGGGTTTGTTTTGGTTGGTTTTCTGGGCACCAAAGTCTGGGTTTTGGTCACAGAAATGAAGGTGATGTGTTTGGGAGTGAATTTGGTTGGAGGGGAGGCCGAGTGTGAGAGTGAGGAGCCACGGGGTGGCTTGAGAAGTTTGAGTGTGTGTGTGATTTTCTGCAAAGCTATTGCAGAAATCACGGGATGTGTTGGGGGAAAAGCTGGGAACAAAAAAAATCAGACAGAGTGGGATAGCTAGTGGTAGCTGCAATGTGATGGAAAAATCACAACGCAGCTGCTCCATTTAACGCAGCAAAGTTCAACTAATGAACATGCAGTCGAAATGCATGCAGCGTGCAGTCAGAAAACAGTAAGGGTGCAGAGCACTCGGTTTTGTTGAAAACCACGGGCGTATAGCCCACAGAAAATTAAAATACCGCATAGGTATCTTACCCAAAATAATCATAACTTGTCCGTTACAAGTCCGAAAATTATCCTGATCGCACCTACGGGTTCGTGGTAAAGTGTACTACTCAAAAAGTACGAAATTAAGTCAATAAGAAATAATTGTCCACATAGGACATACGTGGCCACTAAGGGCATTTTCGTCAATTTACACAGTCGGGGAATAAAATACAATATTTTTAGGGACGGGATGTAACAGTATGACTGCCATTATTGACAACTGTAACAAAATTGGGTCTTAGGCCTTGAAACTTTTACAATATATTGTTTCAATTTACAGTCTCAATCTAGCCAGTCAAACACCTTTTCATCGTCAATAGAATATCCCTACAACTACTTAAGAGATTAAGAATTTCTAAGCCCAGTAATTCAAGGCCCGTTTTGGAAAGCAGAAAAAGATATTTTGGTGTGCAGTGCGACTAAAAGAGGATAAATGTCCACAAAATTTGATATATGTAAATATGGAAAATGATGTGGAGAAAAGCAAAAGTTACCTACTACTTACCCTAAAACATCATATCGCGCCCCAGATGGGTGGTCCCCAATATTACCAATTAGGGCGGAAAAGCATAACTTCGCGTCAGGAAATAGTATGTACTATAAAATAAATAAATAAATTTGAGTTACCTAATTTTGGAATCAAAGTGAAAAAATAAGAAACAAAAAATAGTGAAAGTAATAGTACGCAAAGAGAGACACTTAAAAATGAGTTGACAACTCAAATTTTAATATGGTAATTCAAAAAACATACACTATTTTCTGCCTTAAAAATACAAGTATTTATAGACTTACAACTTAAAATGAGAAATATGAAAAAACAAAAGAAATAAAGGCTTACAATATAACTCCTAGAAAACTAAAAGATTTCAGATAATGTGATTAAACTAGAGATCTCATAAGACACAAATTTAAAGCAGGTTACATGCATTGTATCTCTAAAAATGCATGTATTTTATTATAACATTCAAATCCCTTAATGTCATAACTGCCACTAATTTCACGTAATAATGACCTTGGCCTATGGCATGCATCAGTCGCGATGTTCTGAGTTCAATCCCCCCTCCTTGGCTACTATCGCTTGAAAAAATAAAAAGCAGAAGTACACCAAAATTAAACAATGCACAATATAAAAGGTTCATTAGACGGCTAGATTGGCATAAATGAAGTTTGTGAATTCTAATCTAACTGTTCAAATACATGCCCACATTTTACATTTTAGTGTAACCCTACTAGTATATTTATAAAATTTTAGAACAGTCCGAACACATAATTGATCAACACACCCATAAAAGTGAACATTGTACATTAAAAATTGTACATTATAAAATAATACTCAAATTCAAAAAGAACTACATGACCAGTCTAGTTTCTATCGCACACTACTAAAACCAAAATAGAAGGTTATCCTTTTAATAGAAAACCCTTATTTTGTTCTGAAAAATCGCTGAAAAATATCCTACTTCCTCTGCTGGCTTCCTCAACTGGCACTTGCCAGTTCCCTTGCTGACATGTGCATCAAAAATAACACTTTCCTCTTTGGTTCTGATACATTTCCTATTTTGTCCTACTTCCAAAAATAGTAATATTTAACATTAATTCAGTACAACTTCCAAAATAGTTAATATAATATAGTACAACTTCCAAAAATAGTAATATTTACATTAATTCAAACAAAACACGTTATACAGTACAACTTCCTACTTTTTTTTTCTTTTATCTTGAGAGTATTTATTCTCTGCCTCTCCCACTATATCTCTCTCTCTCTGTCGAGTACTCTTCGCATTCAAAATATCTTAACCGAGTCGACTCACTCGAGTTCAATAAGTTATAGAGAGAGGAGAAGAGAGACGGGGTCATTTTGTATGTTTTGATAAGGCTCAGCAAGTAGAGTCGATTATCGTTATCAATCGCGCTGTTAAAAAATCTGATTAACCGCGGGAGGAGGGCACACGTGGCGACCAGAGATCTAGAGTATATTCGAGAGACGGAGGCATGAAATTTGGGAAAAAAGGTAAATTCTTTAAATGGTAACGGGGTGGGAGGAGTTACCGACAGAGTGACTGGCTGAGCTATCAGAGATAGAGAGAGAAAACCCTCTTTCTTCCGAATTCGCTGCTGCTGCCTGCTTCTAGGATTAAAAAAGAGAGAAACAAGAGAGAGAGAGAGAGAGAGAGAGAAATTAAGATCCAGCAAGAGCAAATGCCAAAAGTTAGCAGACAAAAGTTGGACAAAGATTTGCAGAAACAAAAAGGGACGAGGTTTTCCTGGAAAATGACAATTGATATGGGAAAACAAACGACAAGTTTGAGTGCCATGATCAATATAAATCATAATTGACTTGGCTAATTATAAACGAATATTTTCTTTTTCAAGTACCAGTCTGAACTCACATTTACATGCATAAAAACAAAATAGATGATCTATTGACAAAAAAAAAGTAAGCAACTGGAGAAGAAAATGAAATATTCACAGAATTTGGTGAACATGATACTTGTGCATGTCTCAGTTGTGTCAAAAATTAAGCAATTAGGGTAATGCAAATCAACTAATGTTAAAAATGAAAACAAAGGGAGAAAGGGGTCAGAAAAATTATCTACCCATGTCAACCTCACATCACAAGGAGAGATTGCAAATGAAGTGATTTTCCGCCTATAGTTGTGTACATTTAGTGCATCCATTTTACAAAAAGTTTCTGGTGTCATGTTCGCCAAACACCCCTACCAGCACTCTCCATAGCCTGGCTAAACATGAACCAGAGAAAACAAAGTTTTTGTTCTCTTAACTCCAATCATAGGAGTACAAAAATACATTCAAAACGCTCCAAAAAAGAAGAACCACGACTAAGAGATTCAGATTTTGTCTCCAAATAAATAATAGTACTCCCTCCCTAAAACAGCTAAACCTGTATTTGGCCAAAGGAAAAGCAACAAATTACTTCCTCATGCATAAGGTCATTAAAGCAACCTTTACAAAAAAGAGGGTCAGTACAGTTATGGAATACAGTAAACTGTTAGAAAGCCCTAACCATGTTGTATTTGCAGTTATACAGATAAATGTGAATATTGCATTTTGCAGTTATACAGATAATGAAGTTCATAACTCAGCTATCCTCAGATGAACTGAAATCCTTTCCCAAACTTTTGATAATGACAATCATGGTAATCAGTTGAAAAATGAATGACAGCTTAAAGCGAAACAAATCAAGACTTGTCTACCCTATTCATAAAAGCCAGACAGGCTACTAAATTTCAGCTACCGCCATCTAAAACACAATACATTAGAAGGCCTAAAATATGTAATCAGAGATATAAAATGCAATCCACCTTGTAAGAACATTTGATAAGCTGAACTTCACTCTTTTCAACTATGAAATGCCATTTTATTGCTAAATAATCGTCCTTCGGTGAACTGTGAGCATTTGTGTAAAAGGAAGCTCCAAGAAACTTTAACCAGACATACTGATTTGACAAACACATGGATGATCTTGAGTGATGACATTACCAAAGAAACTTAACCAATAGAGATAAGAGTCTCCTTATTTGATTATGCTTAAGAATCAATGCCATTTTCAGTGTTCAATGATTTCTAAGGTCACTTTATACCAAACACTGTTAATAAATATCAATACATGTACATCCATTTTGTGGCTATTTTGATACAAGTGGATATTCTACAGTAAATTAATCTTAACCTACGGGGAGGGATTTTGAACTTCTGGATGCTAGGGGAGAACATGCCCTTAGCCAACTTGGCTATGTTCCAGGTCTGCAAGGGGCTAACTGCTAAGTCCATTTTGTGCTTATTAATTCAAATGGGGCATGGGAAATTCAAGAAAAATAACTGGTTTGTAACTGCCTGCTGGTATTTTATTCATTTCATATCTTAAAATGTTAAAAATACACTAGTTTCACTAAAGAAAAACACCATAAATATCCACAGAGAAACTGTCCTTTGGATCGGTTTTTAATATTAGTTCTTTTCATGTTTAAAGAAAAACAAACATGGACAGAGTATGATTCTTTGCCATTTTGGTAAAACAACAGAATAGTTTCTAACATTATCATCTCAAAATAGTGGCGACCTGGGTATACAAGGTGTAGACAAAACCTAGCATTGAAATCCAATGGAACAGGACACCAGCCAAAAACTCGAATATCCTCCGGAAGGGCCCGACCAACACCCTCACGTAATCGATTTCACCTTTGAGAAAAGCAAGAACAAAACAAAGGAACATGTTATTGAAATGGAATGTGGTTAGCTGAAATTTATCTAAAACTCAAACGGTACTGAAAATCTTACAATGGGCCATCAAAACAAATCTCATATGGTTCAAATTTTAGCACAGTAAATCTATGCTTTAAAGTCTCAACTACAGTACTAGATTCCCTTTTTTTGTTGCTTTTTTCCCTGAAGAAACTTTTTGCTCATGTAGACCGGTAGATACCAAAACTTCCCCAAATCAAGGCCATGCCATTTGAGTTTTGGCTAAAAACCATTCAACAACTTTTGCCTGTTAAAGATTGAAAACTGTCAAATGAATTCATGCAGTAGCTCACATGAGGCTATACAATAAATTTCACTGTTTCAGGTACGCACTAACCAAGACTCAAAACCCGGACGATTGGTTTCATAGCCAACCAGTTGTTCAACCAAATACCAGGAATCATTCATCTCTGCCATTATTCTTGCATCCAGCACGTGGCATTTAACTTTCTTGTTTTCTTTTTCCTTTTCAAGCAACAGTAATCATGATTACAATTTACATGTAAGCAAATAAGTATTTCTTGAATCTTGACTGTGCAATATAATTACATTATTTTCTATCAGTATTATTGCGCCTTCCCAAGTAAACCCAGGCCTACCATAAAGTTGTATGTCTTTGTTTAGCATACAGAATGGCCTTATGACCTATTCCCACTCCTAAAAGGAAGGAAAAATTATTTTGGATCCTACAAAGTTCTTAATTAATTTGTACTGCCGTATGAATTGTGAGCTCCCACTGCAGCCCTGATCCAACAAAACTAGACTTATGCCATTTTTCCGCATCTTTGATCAAAACCTCAGCTAACTAAATGTACATTAAATTAATGTGAACAGTGTCCCCCATCCTATTCAGGACATCATCCTAGAATAAGAAGCGTGAGGAGATGTCCATTATTTTGGAGATAAATCTAGATTCATCCTCTCTGTTTTGGCGTTGACTGAACACGTTAGAGACTATCATTTGAGTTCTATTCTTCTTGATACGGGGAAAGAAATCTTGCTTTTATGGTCTGCTTTTCTTAGTCTTGTGTTTGTAGTTGGTTTGCCCTACGTGCTTTCCTTGTAGTCATACATGGATTGTTGTGCATGTTCGTACATTTTTCTTTCCATAAAGTTCGTATATCCTATCAAAAACAAAAAGCAGGCTAACCATATTGCTCATTGAAAACGATTTTGTTGGAATCTTCATTATTCTCACATGTTTCCTTGATGTTTGATCGTAAATAATAGAGGGCGATAACCTGCATAAATTCTTTTCCATATCTTCTCAATAAATCATATTTAAAAGAAATAAAAACAGTAGCATTAGAGCTGGGGTATCACAAGATTCTATACTTCTCCTTTAGGAGGAAAAAAGCATCAAGCAAGGTTGAAACTATAGACATCAAAAATTAATTTGATGAAACCATTACTATTCCAGGTCTACAGATATGTGGCCGAAATTACAAAATGATGTAAAAATTTGCTTTAAAAATGGGAATTTTAATGAAACTAGTGCAAATGTTAAACCAATCAATACTTCACCAATCAATCCTGTAAAAAGGCAATATAGTATATCTTTGATATTACGGCATTGCAAACTTGAATACTATGTGCAAATACATATTTATTCCACTTTTATAACAAACCAAGACAGTATTAGCTAAAACTTATTAGTAATAAAAACAAATACACCTTGCACATAGTATTCAAGTTTCAAATATATATATATATATATATAGTGTATGATTTCTGTTTTTCGCTTTCACCTTACAGGTCATACATTCATCCAAAATATATTATTTTAGCAGTTTACATGCTTAAATGATGAATTATTGATTGGTTTAGCATTAACATTTATAATACGTCTTAAAAAAGAAAATTCATCATTTCTGTAACTTTTACCAATATTGCAACTGATATATTAATAATTGACAACAAATGCTAATTACATGAATATATTAAATACATCAGTACGAACATTGCTGTCATTTATTAACATATTCCCCGACATCCACATTTTAATCTTGACTTTATCTAGGATAGCATTTGAAATTCCATTTCTAGCATCTTTCAACTATTACGACATGAGATCAAAAGATGATTCCAGCATAGTTCAGTTTGACCTACTATTGAGGAATGCACAACTAACAATCAGAAGAAGGCCCAACAAATATTTATACAGCTATACTCTGACTTTACAATCATCAAGCAGGACAATTTCAATAGAAAGATTTTGTATCAACTTACTTGCCCAACAGCAGATACTCCCTTGTCGGTCCTACCACATCTCTTGGAGTATTGTGATTCCTTCTTGTCACCAACTAAAAGCCTTGTCTTCTCAAGGGCTTTAAAAATTTCAGACTGCATATTTTCCAGAGCATAAGATGAAACTCAGGCACAAATTAGAAAAATAAGAGCAATAATAGAGAAAAACAATACCTCAATGGTTGGATCCATTTGTGCCTCTGAAGGTAAACCATAAACCTGTAATGAGCATAGAGTTCAAAAGGCCTTCTACATCCCATGATCATTATGAAGGGTATTCGTTCTTTCTAGCCTAGCTGGACATGCAATATTATTCTAGAAAGCTTGCTTCCACCATCATAATTCATAAAATGAATAATGAAGAAAGAGGAGGAAATTGATATTCTTTCTAAG
Source organism: Gillenia trifoliata (assembly GCA_018257905.1). NCBI lineage: Eukaryota > Viridiplantae > Streptophyta > Magnoliopsida > Rosales > Rosaceae > Gillenia > Gillenia trifoliata. The sequence continues at coordinate 8,352,509 of CM031080.1, read as the reverse complement.
AAGAAAGGCAAAAGCTAAGATTTCAAAAATAATTGACATATATTAGACGAAGATAAGGAATGCATGGTGGTACATACCAATCAATGTTGGGGGGAAAAAAAATCATCTTAGCTGCAGAAAGCAATTCTGCCCAAAATACATGACTTTCAGAGCAACATATCTCTTAGGGTGGTGGGATTCATGATCCTTGTGTTATGACCTGTGTACAAACATAGATTTAAATTTGAGTGTGTGTGTGTGAAAGCCATTAACCAGAATAGACTTTTCAAAAGGAGAACTTCCTAAAAGAAGCTTGTTATTGATTTTAAACTACAATTACCACTCCTTAAACAAAGTACTTATGCAAAAAGCCAACACAGCCGTATTTAGAAAAACATAGAAAACAATTACGAACCACAAGAGAGAGAGGGATGTAGAGAGAGATTGAAGGGACCTTAAGAAAGTATATTTACAGTTATCAATTAGTCAGGTTGGGTTATTCTGGCATCTTGCGCCACAACTTTTGTATTATTTTTAATTTGAAAAGTTAATTCAAAGAATTAAACGGCACAGTCTTTACTTCTCCTTGGTGGTCTTCTTACTCCAGAGTTTGATTTCCTGCTTTTCTCAACTGGGAAATATCAAAACTTACAGCAGACCCATCAGGCTTTCCTCTTCTGCATCATAACATGCTCATCTTCAGAAAACCAAAGATAAACAAAACAAAAGCAAAAGTATATAACCCAACAAGAAGAAGATATTTCTTCTTTTCTCCTCGTTAAAGTTGCAGCGTTTCCTTTTTCTGAAAGCATGTTTGTTGTCTAAGAGCATGAGCCAAGTTTAACCTTCATCTAATCATTAGTCTGCATATCTGAAGGGTCTTACTGTACCTTTGAAAATACCAGCAATGCCCTTGCAATAGTTAGTGTTGATTACCCTGGTTTGGGGTCAGTGACAGGTTGGTCCTTGTGTTTTAAAAAATTGACAAAAAAAAAAAAAAACAACCCCTAAAGTTACGTAATCCTTGCCAATATTGGCCCTCCATTAAACTAGCCATCAAGTTAACCTTTGTTTTGACATAGCACCTAGTTGGCCCATTTTTACTTGCATAAGGAAAAAACCTTATCTTGAAGATATGAGAGGTAAAAAAAGGGCCCTGTAACATCAACCCAGCGCCCTGTGAGCAAAATATAATCCCACCGAGTTCCCCTTAATAAAAAACACATTGGCTAACTTGACAGTTTGACGAACAAAGGGGCTAATGGTGTAACAATTGCAACTTTAAGGGTTGTTTTAACTAATTTTTCAAAGGATAGAGAAAAACTGTTATAGGTCCTAAACTATTAGGTGCAAATGCAATTGACCCTAACGGATAAACTACATTAGTTTTAGATAAATGCCAAAATACAAACTTTATTAAAAAAAAAAAGAAGATATGTATAATGAAAGCTATGATATTTCATAGTTCAAAAAAAAAAAACTTGAGGAAACAAATTTTGAGATTGATAGTAGTACAATTTGGTCAGCAGACATTTTCGTGGGATTCTTGTAGGGTACTTGTATAGAACCATAGTTGTTCAATCAACTCTTAGTTTCCTTCTATACATTTTTTTTCAACCAAATATTCAATTGTGCTGCAATATCTACGATTATATCGGGAAATAATAGTTTAGTCATGATTTTTACTACCATTAAGAAATTCAAAGTTCAAACAGTAAAATAAGTATCTGATTTTATCATATAGGAGAACAGTGGGAAAAAGTATTAAAGGTAGATAACAAACCTCATGGCAGCAAATAATTTGCAAGTTGAGATGACAATTTGGCATTCACAGCCTCTAATTCCTGATTTTTAGTCGCAATGTTATTAAAACTATACATTCGTTAAAAATGTAAATACTTTGAAATGAATTGGGATTACAGGGAATGACTAGAAAACCACTAAAACTAATGTATTAGATAAATTAGGTTTCAGCAATACAAACCTATCACGCCCTTATATGCATCTACAACCAAAAACTAGTTAAACACAGACCAAGATGGCAATAAAACCAGCCTTTTCCATAGAACACAAATTGAGTTTATGATGGTTCTATTTGAACCTCTCAAATCAGTTTGATTGAACCTCCTTTTCTTTTTTAAGTTCTTTATCACAATGTCACGCATTTAAAAATAATGAGACCAAAGTTCTTTATCTAACTTTCATCCTCCCCCATCCTATCCTCCCCTCCTTTGCAGAGGCATTGAACTGGCACCTGCAACCAAACATGCAGTGATATCACCATAAACAAATGATGTGATACAAGAAACTACAAAGAAAAAGTAAGCTAAAAAGTAAAGGGTAATATTATCTTGGTCTTTACCTTCTAAAACCAAATTAGTTTCTTCCTGCAAGCAAGCACTAAAATCACTCACACCCATCGACTCTCTCCTGGCCAGACTCTTCTGATGTGAATCTAACCACATTTAAAATTCCCCTCCCAACCGTTAGCGAAGGGCATGAACTCTGACTACCACTAAGGTAAAACAATCACCTAAACTTAATGGAGTCTGAAATTTTTTTTCAATATTCAATTGTAATTCAGAAAACCTTGTGTGTTCCATATAACTAAAATTCCCCCAGACTTTCCCTCTAAAAAGAAAAAGGTCATAAATTCCCTTTCCTTATACCTAGTCCTACATGAGCTACTCCACCCTTTCATCAAATCTCAATTTTCTTTATTGGAATACTATTAGATTTCTCTTCCTAAACTTAAGAAAGCCCTATCAAGCTCCAACTAATGATTTTCATGATATCATCTTCGCACGGTTAGCACTATTCTTCACATAATTGATCTTCAATTACAAAATGTTCCAGCTCTCTCTATTCCTCATTTTCCTTGGGGGCGGCGAGTTTGTGTCATGCATGTCATTTTGTTTGAATCCCGAATTCTAGTCAAAACTCTTAACTCCACCCAATTTGATTAATCATGTCAAGTGACTCAACACCCAAACTCTTGTGATTGAGTTGACAGACAGGTATGGTATCTAGAAACTTAAAGACTAAGCTCCTAATATTCACAGGCCAAACCTATAATTTCCGATTCTTCATAAACTAACAATCACTTTATCTTGACAGAAGGATCTGTATAATAACATATCATAAAAAGTAACAAAGTTACGTCAACTCAGAATCAAAATATTCATCTTTGGCACTAGGTTTGTGCAAAGTAATAGTCAACCTACTGAGTAGCTTCTGCATTTGGTCAAAGCCAAATTATCAAGCCGTACTAAAATTGTCACTCCTAACTTTTTCTCTCATTCTTCTTTCCTTTCCTCCAGCTCCTACTCTTGTTTCTCTACTGAAATGGAACTAATGCTAAGTTCATCGCCAAACAACTTCCGTCTTCTTTGATACCCAAATCCCAACCTCTCAACACCCTGGCTATTCTTTTCCTCTTGCATAACTTGTACGTTACCGTCATCGCCAAACATGATGATAACGAAAATTCGACTCTGTGCTTCTCATACCAACATTACTTGTAAGTCGGGTTCTGGTGGTAGCCTCGCCCTCAACACGGGAAGACATAATAAGAAACAATCTAAATAAACTATGTTTTAGATGAGAACTGAATTATAACAAAAAGAAGATAAACGAAGACGAGAACTTAAGCGATGATGATACCCAAAATGCTGAGAATTTCTTTGAACTACTTTACTTGATTTTTCCTGAAAATTGCTGAGAATCAAATAGGATTTGGGGCATTTAAGCTTATTTTTAAGCACATTTTCTCACTGACCAAAACAAGAGAGAAATGAGAGAGAGAGAGTACCTGAACTCGTGGTTGAGGGAGTCGACCAGGGACTGCAGGTTGGTGATGAGGTTCTATCCGCGACTTCCACATGTCACTGATTGATTGTCATGGTGGTCTTCGTTCCTCTGCTGCTTTTGCTCGTTTCTACTCCCACAGAGAGAGAGATGAGAGAAACCGGGTTGGGGGGTGGTTCGGAGCGGTAGATGGGTGGTGATGGAGCCTGGTATGGGAGTGGCGCCGTGGTCTGGGAATTGGGGGGGGCTTGTGGCGGTATGGCTGGGTTTTCAACTTTCTTTATATCCACTTTTTCTATTTTATTTTATAATTTTCTATAATATGAAAAAAAAAAAAAAAAAAATCAGACCGTTTAGTATCACAAAAACTTTCAACAAATAGCTGATTTGAATCGGGATCTGAGAGGCTACTTATGAAATTTTACCTATTCGTAGCTAACATCACAAGTAGTAGTTTCGATCGCATTTCCAACATGGGACTTCTTTGGGGAGTCGACTCTAGGTTTTTCCACTCAGACCAACTCATGTTGGTTTCATAACATGGAATTAACTTACTCGTGAGGAGTTCCTTCTCAATACACTACGCGACTAATTCATTTAAACTTTACGTTTATAATCGAAACCGTTAATATTATAAATCACCCCGTAAAGATCATTTGTACAAACATCAATTAAATAATTTAAATCATTTAAATAACGAAACAATATAAAACCGATGTATGTATTCGTGAAAAGAATTACTAATCTAGCTTATCTATTTGCTATAATTGAATGACCAAACAACGTTAATCACCACGAGGTGGCTTAGTGGTTGGAACAAATTTCAGCCCGTATTTCAAGGGCTCGCCCTAAGTTCAATTTTGGTGCCGGTGAATCACATGATGGTGATCAGAGGCCGAAATGTCTATGTTAGTCTTTCCGACCCCGAAAGGGTGGACTAAGGCCATAGGCGGTTATGGGAGCAGCTGTGGCGGGCCGCCCCCTCCCGCGCTCTTCGCTCGCCTAAACAAAGGCGTGAGCGATTGTTTCCGATTCGACCGAAAACTGGGAAGTAGCGATTGTCGAAGCCTAGCGATACAAGCCTTTGGTCGACCGTCCTGGGCACTTCTACGATGTGAGGAGGAATAAGACATAAGTGGATGAGAATTAAAAGAAAGTTGTAATCGCACGTGGTGACTATTTATTACCATTAGATTTTATTTGAAGGCTTCAATTAAAAGCCTTCCATAATATTGCAAGGTAAAAACATGCAGAGGATCCTACAAAAAATCATTTTTATCTTCCACGTTAAGGCCATATCAGTCAACACACAAATTGTTTAGCCCAACTTTATCCTCAAGATTTTGATCGTGGATGGACCTCATGAATCTTCCAATTCAACTTGACAATTACATTCATGATATGAAGATGCATAGTGAGTTTTCATCATTTGAGAGAATTAGTGATTTTGCAAAAAGAGTTAGTGAAGACTGGAGTGGTGTGAAAGGTGCTACATTGACTTCGGGGCGCCACCTACCAGAACCTTTCTAAGGGAGAGAGCTTTTTTGCTATGAAGATTGTGTGAAAAACACCATTGCGTAACAAAATGGAAGATCAACGGTTGAGCTGACAAGACGCCATCGGCAGAAACATGTATCGTTGTATTGATAATGAGTTTATTATGCTTAATGCTTACGATACGAAACCTCGCCTAAGAACAATCGTAATTGTTTGTATTAATTAATTACAAGACATTATCATATAAAAGATTTAGTTGTTACCATTTTTCTTTAACTCACATTCTTTTAAAAGCCGCCTCCCCCGATAAATCTTGGCTTCGCCACCGACTGGCGTACAACGACTTGGCTTATAAGCTACCCCATCTTTCTTAAGAAAAACGATCAAACAACCTTTAATTTTAATTTACTTTTCAGACAAATAATAATACGTAATAATTTATAATACGAATAATTTCCGTAAACAAGGAAATAAGACGTCAATCTTCTGTCTCTTCTCATTTCAAATTGAGGATAAACCTTCTTTTAACAAGGTACATTTTGTTTTGGTCGTCTTTTTTCGTGGACTTTGAAACAATGTGTAGTTGACTGTACTTGCCAGTTGGATCTGAAAACCATCTGCCCCTGGTGCCATTTTGCAGTTCCGATCGGACATCAGAGAATCGTTGGCATTCCAACAGATGTTGGCTACCACGTGTAGCAAGTACGACGTTTTCTTGAGCTTAGAGGCGAAACACGCAAAGGCATCACGGATCACCTCCACTGTAGATTAAAAGACAACAAATTAATGTCTTTCTGACGAGAAGAGTTTACCTTACAGGGCATCCTATAACAGAACAACCAAGCAAGCAATCAGACGGTCCAGACTTGCTGTCATCATGTTCTCGGAGGGGTGCTGCGGAGTCCAGATGGTGTCTTGAGGAGCTGGTGTGGAGATCATGGAGTGCAGAAACACAGGGGTCAAATTGTTTTTCCTATTTTCTACGATGCGTTCCTGTACAGATGTCAGGCATCAGATCTGGTGTTTTGCAACGGCATTTCAGAAACATGAACAAAAGTTTAAGGAAAAGGTCCAGACGTGGAGAGATGTCATCGCAGCTGCAGGGGTTGAGCGGGCGGCGATTTTAGAGCGACTGACGGGTAATAACTTGCTTGCTTTGTAAATCGTTATGTTTTTCAAAATTTAATTGCAAAGCTTAGAAACTCTGATATGAGGATAAATATATAAACGCTTCTTGATCTACCTCACTGGATATCAGCGTGGTCGGTGATGAATGTTTGCATGTTTCAGACTAGTATATTCGAATCTTATACACTCAAACTCTCTAGTCTCTACCTGGCAGAATTTTTAAGGCGGTTAATTACAATATTTTAAATCCTTCAGTCTCATAGTAAATCTTTGCATTTTCCTTAATTATGAATTTTAACTCCCAGGTATGAAGGAAGGTTTATCACGAGAGTTGTTGGCCAGATCGCTAGAAAACTGAAGAAACCATACGTAAATGTAGTCATGAACCCAGTTGAAATAAAATTCGCGTGCAAGAAATCAGCAATTACTTAGATGTCGGAGGATCAAATGATGTTCGCATAATCGGAATATGGGGATGGGCGATCTAGGCAAGACAACGATTGCAAAAAGCTATTATCAACGAATATCAGGACATGTTTGATGGTATAAGTTTTCTTCAAAATGTGAGAGAAGAGAAACTGGGTTGACTACGCAAAACATACTTCTGTCTAATATCTTGGGATCAGGCAACATACAGGTGACCACGGTGGATGAAGGGACTGAGGAGATAAAAGAAGGCTTGGCAACATAAGGGTTCTTGTCATAGTGGATGGTGTAGACCGCGATGCACAGTTAGATGCATTAGCTATAAAACGGACTCGCTATCCGGAAGTGTAATCGTTATAACAAGAGATAAACAATTGCTACAGACACTCGGCGTGCATAAGATATGTTCTCTGCCAGTAATGAATGAAGGAGAAGCTCTTGAGCTCCTTAGTTCGCGCCTTTAACAAGATGATCCTAATGGAGAATATCTGAAGTCTCAAGAGAAGCTGTTGATTATTGTGGTTTACCACTGGCACTTGAAGCTGTAGGTTCTTATCTACGTACAAAAAGCACAAGGGAATGGAAAAGTGCATTGAACAAATGGAAACGCATTACAGCCGTGCCAGGAAATTTACAAAATCTTAAGATAAGCTATGACGGCTTCCTGATGACCAGGTGAAGGATATATTCGATATATCCTGTTTCTTTAATGGAATGAACAAGGACCGTGTCATGACAATATTGGATGGGTGTGGCAGTAATACAGAAATAGGTATTAAAGAACTCCATGATGGCGCCTTGCACCTGATCTAGAAGGCAATCTGATGATGCACGTTTGATTCCGAGATACGGGCAGAGAACACGTGCAAAATCCCCAAGAAGCTTGGAAGTCTGTAGATTGTGGGATCATGAAGATGTAATACGCGTATTGGAGGAAACAATGGGTGTAAGTACATCCTCAGTCAAATTGCATTTACATGTTCGTAATAAAGGAGAAAGATACTGATTTTATTCACTGAATTATTTGAAAATTGGGTATCCCTGTAACACCGATGACTTATATTGTTAAAAACAAACTGATGTCTAAGCAAGTAACCCTTTAGCTACTTCAGCGTTTTTCTTTCTAACAGGGAACTGGAAGAAATCGAAGGACTCACTTTAGATTTTCCAGAACCTGACAAAGCTTTGCTTCAGTACACAAGCATTCAGAAATATGTGAACCTGAGATTACTCAAAATAAAAGGCGAAAGTTCACTGGGCACTGCAAACATCTTTCCGTTAGAGTTATGGTTGGGTTGGTCTAAGTTTCCTCTGCAGGCCATGCTCACAGAAGATTTTAATCAACCGTATGGACATCGACCTGAGTTGTAGCAATATACAAGTGTGGAAGAACTCCAACGTGGTACAATACAAACCCAACCAAACTATCAATTCTTTCCACCAGGTTTTTTAAATACCAACATCATGCTTTCTCTCTTCTATTTGAATTTTGATATTTGTTTTCCTTTTTGTCTCACAGTCACTTGAAAAGTTGAAGTTTCTCAATCTTGGTTATTGTGATCACCTGAAACAATCACCAGAATTTTCAAGAATCCCAAATATTGAGAGATTGATACTGGAAAGCCTGTACGAGTTTGTCCAAGATTGACAACTCTGTAGTGAAATTGGAGAACCTTAAGTATTTATCTGTTTCGAAGCGCAAAACCTTCAGGAAACCTAAATTTACTCAACAAAATTGGAAATCCTGAAAGCGGATGAGTGCATTGCATTGGAAACGATGCCAGATTTTTCAAAATGTCGAGTATGAAAGAACTGCATCTGAATAATCTCCCCCAAACTCACTGAAATTATAGGCTTGTATAAGTCATTAGACCCATGACAAGGATTCGTAGGTATGGAAGGTTGCACCAATCTCACTGCTGCTTTTAAGGAAGCAATCCTAAAGGTCCTCTCTCTACATGCATATATTAACTTGTATTAACTTTTGTACAAATCTACTCTCTCTCTCTCTCACATACATGCATGTATTAACTTGTATTAACTTTTTTGTACAAATCTTACCCCATGGTAAGGATGGAGCGAGCGAAATGGTGATCTTTTTCTCCTGGAAATGATTTTCCATCAGGGAAGCATTTGTGTTGACCTCTATGATGAAATAGTTGTGCCGCAATGTTTTGGCCATGATGTAAAAGCATTGACTCTGTGCACGTTTATTCTTCAGACGGCACCCAATTTGCGGATTCTCTTTGCATTCGTGCTGCAAAATCGTACGCAGCACACTGGAATTTTTCATCTCGCCAATGTATGCCACTGTAATGAATCCCCATCAAAGTTATATATGGCTGGGACATTTATCAAAAAACAAAAAGCTCAATGTGAAAGGCGGGGACAAGATAACAAGTTGGTGCACACTTTGTAGGGACACGGGAGTACTGACGATATTCATCTCAGGGTGCAGAAATAGGGCTTACCTGGAAGCAGGAAAAATTAGGTCAATCTTATGACAAGGATGTCAATCGTATGCAAGACCAAGTGATGACTCATCTGGGGAGATTCGATCTCGCAAAAGACCAGGTCCATCCCTGTGTTGAAAGAAATGAAGAAGAAATTGGTGCCCTCTGCTAAACTGCCAAATGGACTAGGAGAAAAAAAGGTGCGTAAAACGGAACTGGAGCCATATTAGAATTTTTCTTTTTCTGTAATGAAAAGGAGCAATTAAATTTGAACTTTCGGGACTAAGAAATGTTGCTCACAGATGGTATCCTCGTATGCCTGAAGTGAAAATATGGAGATTTTGCTGCTGTTTTCAACTTATAGAAAGGGGGTTTATTGTTCAATTTTTCTTTCTTCTTTACTTTTTTTTTTTTTTTTTTTTTAGCAGAAACTTCAGAATTTCATGGATAAATCAAACATATTACATCATTCCAAATGCATATAGGAATAAAACCTCCTCCAATAGACATAGCTAAACATGAGAGAGTCTGAATCCTCGGGCAGGGGAGGAGAGAAACAAGCCAAGGCGGTCTCTTCTCAACCCAAGCTTTAAAACCTTCATTGTATAAAGCAAACTGGGCGCTCTCATGTGCTACTTTGTTGCCTTCCGCCTCCACACGCACGAGAACAGCCTAAACTCTCTTCAGTCTGAGAACATTTTCCATTTGACACCTTGCACTCTCCAAATGTGGCCCAGCTGAGTGCAATAAGCTCACAACTCTTATAGGTGGCTGGATTTGCAGATCACTCCCCGACCGCGGAGGTGCTCGTACTGGTTCCAACAACTTATATCATAGAGATGATTATAAGTAGTATTAATTGTTTAGAATACTACAATGCTTCAAAATCCAAAGGTAAGAAAGAAGTGATTAACCCTACTAAAATGTGACACCTTGAAAACATAAATTAAGTCAAGTCTTAGACGGATGCTTGATCGTTGTATCCGGATCTAACTTTCTTGTTAAATTTGTTTAAGGCTAAATGTTCAGTCTTTATTCTTTAAGAAAGAAGAAAGTGTCATAAAAATTGTTGAGGTTAACTCGCCATACACAAGTCCAAATACTTTGTAAAATGCTTCAAATTATTCAAGAATGTAAATTGATTTAGGTAAGGATATCTAAAAGTATTAATCTCCTTTGATTTGATCAAAGGAATGAACACTTTAGATTAATTTCTTTGAAATGTCTCAAGGAAATTGGCATGATATGATAATGAATTTCGTATTAGGAGAAGAACGACCTCTAATTAGATATAGTTTGTTAAATATTATCATTTACCCATATCTTCCTGTGCACTCTAAAATAATATAATTGTTCATTAGAGTGTCTTCCAAAATATTTCATATAACTTCATGAGATGTAATTGAAAGAAAGTCAAGTCTTTCTAATCAAGTTAAGATTTGGGCATGCATATATCAATAGATTTGATGCATGTGCTATAAAATTAATGTTTTTTTGAATCTACACACTTGCATGCTGATATCCTTAAATAAATCTTTGATATTAATTCTATAGACCAACTAACAAGAGTTGTTTGTTGGGTAGTTCATTATAATCCTCCAAAAGGATTTGCCTAAAGTATAAATGAACAATTGATAGAACTCAAGGAATAAGTCCTTTGAGACACAAGTAGATACTTAAAAACTAGACAACCAGTTCCTAAAAGCTCCAAGTAGATCAAGAAAGATCAATAAACCGCTCCCGCTGAATGATTTGAACTTTTATGACTCAAGCTCATAGGTTAAACCTCCTAATTCAAATGAATTAAAGAGAAAATCCTCATGACTATAATGAGCCGATGTATGACATCGACTCATGAATCTGGGCATACCGCCATTTATCCCGAAATATAGAAACCTTCGAAGCTAATTGCTCATTAAGGTGACTACTATCAAAGAAATGTTGACTTTGAAGGAAACCTTATCCGATGTGGTCTTGGTTTCAATTATTTGTGCATGCTTGCTAAATCTACCATGAATCTTAGCAAGCTAGTGGGAGCTAAGACATCTCATGAGAAAAATCAAAATTGTTTGATTTCTCATAAAGATGTAAATGAATATTTTGTTTACTTGGTTTATAAAAGGTTAGTGGGAGTTAGTCATATTCTTAAATTTTATATATTTGATATATTAATTTCGAAAATGAAATAGAATGTTTCTTCAATAAAGTTATGACTTTAAACATTTTATATTGATAGGTGGATGTACTTGAGAGATATGATCTATGATCCAAGCGGATGAAATCTAAAAGATAGATTTCTTGAATTAATTGGATTATCTCAATCTCTATTAATTGACATATATGCTAAAGGGTGCAGTTTCTCAAAAGATAAAATTCATAATAGAAGGTCAATTCAAGTGTGACTAGGAAATTGCCTTTCATAAGGTGTAAGCCCTAAGACTCCCAAAGAAGCATACAGTGGATTCATGTATTTCATAATGTATGAATACACTCGATATTAGCTGTACTAAGAACAATGCAAGACGATATCAGTGCAAGCCCCAAGATCCGAACCCGACCACTGCCAAGTAAGTCCTTCAAGATTTGTGATAACTAAAGGATGGATTCCTCAAGAATGAGGTAAATCAAAGAGTAACGTAATGGAAGTGTGTTATGATTTACCATAAAGAGACAGCGTGAGTGTACAACAAGGGATCTCTAACATTCAAACCGTTAAGGGTGAATACTCTATGATATGATTATAAATCTCCTGCCAAAGTATAAATAAGATTTATAAAGACAAGACTAAATCACATTTGCATAAATCATACAGATAATAATCACATTGCATAGTAGACATGAATAAAAATTCAACTATCATCCAAACAATGTGATCAAGAGTATCGATATAGATTAATCCTCAAAGCCTAGCTTGAATTGTCATGACACACTATTAAGTGTCACCATGACTCAGGGAAGTCGTGAGATTAACAAACATTAATCTTTCACTGTAGGGAGAATTGAAAAGGAGTTTCAATTCACAATTGATTAGTAAGATTTCTAGCCGCCCACAACCTCGCTAATGAAAAACCTAAATGATCGTATACCTTATAAGGTAATGATTGAAGAATATAATCGAGTAGAGTATGTACAATTAAATGATTTAATTGTTTATGGTTTGATTAATTAAATGTTAATTAATGAATACGGTAGTACCTGCTTTCAACCTTACGTTAGTTTTAGCCTTCAAGGCCCAACTAAGCCTTTGAACGGTTGAAACCCAATAATTTGGGTTGCGACAACATAAAATCATGGCTCAAAGGCCCAATGAAACCCTCGCTCCGGTAATGAGTGAGCGCGTTTCCTTATTTACACCTTTGCCACTCATTGCAAATCTACTAGAAAAGGTAAGTTACAGATTATTCACATTAAGTCAAAATTTGGATAAAAATTCTGATTTGCTCCATTTCCCTCCCTTTCGCGAACCCCTATGAATGGGGAATTTCATTTTTCCTCATTTATGGTTACTCAATTTTTCATTTCGAGATTAACTACGAATAGTTTAATCTTGGAAGTGAGTCAAGTGCGTAGGCAACTTTCTCATTTGATGGCAAGGCACAATCTCAATCCTCAAGCAAATGTGTAGATCCAAGGAGTTATCTTCAAGGCCCTATCTGTATTTATCTTGGCCTATGCAAAGAGGAATCTACAAAGGTTTATGAAATCTCACTCTTGTGAAGTTGTTTTGTTGAATATTGATTCGCAAACTACTATGCTCCGAAAATCATGGGCAAAGTTTTGTATTTGGGTGCCTATACAAATAGAGCCCTTAATAGCATGTATGCATGCCCGAAAGTGTGATATATGTTAGAGTACAAATCAGGTTGTCCGTGCCGTTTGGTATATCTAAGTAAACTGACTAGTTGGTCATACTAGCCGACTAAGTTTATTTCCATTCAATTGTACTTTTGTCACTCACAAACTTGTAACTAGTTTGACTTAACTTATTTGACTAGTCTACTATACTAACAATTTTTTTAATTAAAGGATATTCTACCGGGTTCTAATTTACAACTTCCATTTGGGCATAAAGTACAATAAGAGGCCACTTCTCCCATCAATGTTGAATTCATTCTCAACACAACATAGGTGTTGCATAAAGAGAATGAAATTGCAAGCGGCGTTGAAAGTAGATCGACGGATAAAAGACGTGTCGTATCAGCACGCGGGCTACGCCGCTGCCTGGTCAAAAGAAGGATTTGCGAAGGGAGAATGGGTAGGGGTGGGCAAAAAAACCGAAGAACCGAGAAACCGAACCAAACCGAGGCCTAAAAAAACCAAGTTGACCAAAACCGAGAAAAACCGAAGGAAATCGGCCAGTCGGTTTCGGTTTCGGTTTTGGTATCCCAGAGAACTGGACCGAACCGAACCGAACCGAGACATTATATATATATATATATTTTTTTTTTATGTGTCAAATTTTAATTGGTTGAAGGTAGGTTCTATTATGCTAGAGTAGAACATGGTACACCGAATCACAACTTAAGCAATTTTAGGGCTTCATTTCACTTCTTTCTCTGCCTCCTTCAGACTTCTCTCTCTGCCTCCCTCTCTTCTCCAGTTCACGGCCTCCCTCTATTCTTCGTTCACGGCCACCACACCATCACCATGACGCCATGAAATCCTTCTCTGTTCACGGCCACGCCACCACGATTTGTCTCCTTCTCTCAGTCCCTCTCTCCGAGTCCCTCCCTCTCTGTTTACTGCCACGACGCCACGACCCACGAACTACTTCGTTCTTCACGGTCAATTTTCTGAATTTCATTTTAATTTAGGGTTTCATATTAGGATTTTTTTTCAAATTGGAGCGCAACAAGAGCTTTGTCAAGGCCCTGAAGGTTCGATATTTACATTTTTATTAATGTCGTTGCATCTGAGAGAGAGAGAGAGAGAGAGAGAGAGAGAGAGAGAGAGAGAGAGAGATAGATTTTGGGATTGGATATGATGTTGATTTCGTTATTGATTGATTTGGTTGATTGGATTTATGAACTGATTGAATTTGTGGGGTTTTGGTGTCTTGCCCAATGAAAGTTTAAGATCTATAATCTTCTTATTGTCTGCATAATTTAGCTTGAGAGTTGAATCTGTTGGGTGTTTATGTTTTCGAGAATAATGATTAGCAATGAATGTTGAGCTTGTTAATGCCAAGCATTTGTTAAGGCAGTTGAGGTTCTTTATGGTAACTACTGTTGCATTGGCAATGCTCTTTTGTATTGCTAATGATTGAAATCGTACGCATTAGCTGGAGATCGTGGATAGGTTTCGGGTATGTTAGAAATGAATGAAGATTGCTAAATGGTTAAAAAAATGATATGTTTGCATTATTTTTTAAGAATATCGTGTATTTATTTAAATTCTCCGAATTGCCACTATAGTTGTATTGGGTTATGTAGACCAATGGATGTAGCGTGTAGCCTTTTCTTGTTCCTACTTCCTAGTGTTTGTGTTAAGAACTTTGTTTGAAATGATACGGTTTATACGGTGAGGCTTGACCAGCAAACCTCTGACATCTCAACCATGGATCTGAAAGTTACTTGCCTAAATCAGGTGAGGTTTCAAATTTCTGTACGTTAGAATAGAGAGGGTATCAAATAGATAGAGCTTAGCTTATATGTCTGTGTGTGTTTTTTTGTTTGTACAGCATATTAATCTTAGGGCTTTATTGAATAATATGATTTTATAATAGCTCATGATCTTCTCTTGGGAATGGGAATGCGGATGGGATTGTTATCTAATTATGGCTTCATGTGATTGTGTTTTGAAATTATTGATTCATCTTGTTCATTTCATTATTTATGTTTTTTCAGTCCCATATTGCCGCTGGTCTCATGCAAGGATTGAAGGTTGATGCTGAAATTATGTGAGAATTAGGTTGCTTTATTTTTTCGTGAGGATGACTGTATGACTTAATGAATATGTATTTTTTTTTGTTTGGTTTGAATTTGCAGCAACAACCAGAAGCCTATGATGGCTGATATTTGGATGTTTAACGTTTTAAACCTTTGTTTGGGTTTTTTTTTCAAAGTTTTGAATCAGGCCTCTAAACCCTTACCCTTTAAATGTTTGCTGGCCCAACACCTAAAAACTTTGGATTTAAAAAAAGAATATTAATTGGGCCTGAAATTTAAAAGCTCAAAACAACAAGGCCCAAAACTGAACGAAAACCCCAAACCGAACTGGACTTGTTAAAACTGAAACGATTGGTTTTCATATAAAAATATTGGTTTTTAAACCAAATCGGACCAAAGCTATTATTTCAGTTTGGTCCATAGTTTTAGGCCCATTTTGGACCGAATCGAACTGAGCTTACCCCTAAGAATGGGGGGATGGTCGAGCTGACAAATCGACAGATGGGGTCAAAGAATGAACGGGTTGTAGATGGTGGTTGGTATTTGGAAGGAGAGGTTGGTGGCTAGGATCTGGCAGAAGTGGTGGCTGGGTTGTGGCTAGCAGGTTGGCTTGGAGTTGGATGGGAACTTGGGAGGACAATGATGCTGCTTGCTTCTACCTTCTTATTTATTTATTTTTCAGTTTTAGATATTCAAAAATTTTATGGATTTTTAAATTCATTTTTTTATGGTTTTATATGATTTTTTGATGCGTGGTAGTCAATTTGAAGGACGATATTGATTGAGTTTCAAATTGAGAGGTCAAAATGAGAAGTTAGGTCCGTTTTAGGAACCATTTGTGATAAAAAATATTATTAACAAGTAATTAAAAAAATAAAGTATAGTACGACCTTTTAATCTGACACATCACCAAACCCTTAATAATATAATCAGTACGTCGACTAAATAGTTAGTACCGTCTTATATACAAATTAGTTTGACTTATTGGGTAACAGCTGTTGTCACAGCCCGTTCAAAGTTTTAAATTATTTTATTCCCGGAAGTGGGAAATGACGTTTTTGCCCCTGGGTTGACTTTTCAGTTGACTTTTGCGTCGTAACTCGTACGACGCATCCACTTGTATTTTCTTGACGTGCTCGTCGATACGAATTCGTAGACGCGAGCCGTACGTCGTTCGGACTCCGAACGAATATTTTACGGGCGTTGATTTTCGGCGTTTTCCGTATTTCGAATTTGGGCAATTTTGTCTTGTTTGGGCTGGGGCCCAAATGTCTGCAGGCCATGTGGCCAATCCAGATTTTCTGGATCCTTGTCTCCCAGCCCTCATCTTCTTCTTCTTCTCTGCAAACAAAACAACAAAAGCTCCTAATGTGCTCTGCACACCCGAGCTCCTCCCTCTCCCTCTCCCCGAGCTCTCACCAGGCCATTCCTCATGGCCAAACTTTCACAAACCAACTCGAATTGAACCCAGCAGGTGCAGCCTTGAACCCTGCAACTCAAACCCAGAAAGCTGAAAAATCTCAACGGTGAAGCTCAATCTTGGCCGACTTGAAAACCCACATTTTGGAGCTCGAGGAAGCTCAAACTCATCACCAAACCACCTCTGGAGACCTTGGGAACCCAACCCAAGGTCTGGAAGTCGAATTGGCATCGAGAACAGAGGAACTCATTTTTGGCCGATTCTTCTTCCTCATTTTCAGGCCACTTCTGGCCAGTTTTTGGTCCCCAAAATGGTACAATCTTGTTCCCCTCATCTCTAGCTTCATTTTGGTACTTGAATCGTCCAATTTGGACTTAAAACGAAGAAGTTATGAAGCTTTGAAAATTTCCCAGAAATCCGGCCATTTTTCCCATATTCCGGCGACGGCGACGGCGACGGCGGCCGGCGGCGGCGCCGGCGACCGGAAAATTGGAAGGGATGACCGGTGCTGACGTCATCGGACCGGGTTGGACCGGCCTTGCTGACGTCAGCAGACCGGTTCAGACAGGACTTGCTGACGTCAGCATTGACCGAACCGGCTTGAGTCGAGCAGCGTTGACGGCTTGAGCCGAGCCGTGATGACCGGCTTGAGCCGAGCCGAGTTGACCGGCTGACCGGCTCAGTTGACCAGCTCGCGCGTGAGCCGCGCGTGGAGCTGCGCGTGGAGCCATAGGCTCCGATCTTCAAGCCGCGCGTGAGGGCGCGTGGAAGGTCCAATTTGCATTCTGTTTTCACGGGTCGACTCGTGACGACGTGTACTACCTCGGGGTAGTATGCATGTTATTTTTTGAGGTGTTTTGGACCTCCAAATTACAAAAGCAAGGGATAGGTGTAATTAATTCGTTAATTCGTTACCTTTTTGAGTTAATCATGGTACCGGTGATTTCTCATATAGGTGGGGCCTATCCAGAGGACTACCGGGGCTACCCAGGACGGGGTACATCGACCCGGCTACCTACAGGTGAGTGAGTGGGTCTTTGTTTGATAAATGTATATATATATATACGTATGGTTTTTCAACGCTTTCTTTAACTGTTAGCGTAGTTGCATATCATTATGTTTGTTGGAGGTAGAACATTCGTACTATATGGCCATACATGTTTTCATACTGTTGCTCATCAGTAGATGTATACACCCCAGGTATTAGTACTCAGTCTTGTGGCCAGGACTAGCCTTGACGTTTGGAGTAGTCACTATCAGTACCGCTACGCAGCTTTGGATCCATTGTAGGTACTAGCCTGTCTTAGGTTGCACTAGGCAACTCGGACTTGTGTGACGCACTTTGTGCACAGCGCTTAGCGTTAGACTCGCGTCATTGTAGTACTTAGCGTATTTCTTTATACCTAGCTTGTTCATTGTGGGATTTAGCCCCTTGGGCATGTGTGTTTACATATGGGTGAGCAAATGTCAGTAAAGTATTAGCGGGGAGTACCCGCATGTTTTCACGACAGTATTTTGAGGTTCATGCCTACGGGTATGACGTATTTTCTCAAATTATACTTGTTTTCAAACGAGGGGTTACTAGACTTTTGAAAACAACGGTTTTATCAAACTTTTCTTTTTGACCCACTCACCGTTTTATGTTTTGCGCCCCTCCAGGTTAGTTGGCTGGGAGCCTTGCGACGTCGATGGCGCGGTGGTATGACGATGTAGGGATTTTTATACGTTTGTATATCTTTGTATCCCTTACCCTACTCTTACTGTGTATTCTATTATTTCTTCTGCCCGCACACTCCGTGCATTCTGACCTTATTGTTTTAATTCAATATTCTATCCTTTATTCCAAATTTTCTTTTTGGCTTTCGTCACGCTAACGCGTGTCGGCCAGCACTTCCGACACCTGGCTCGTCCGGGATCGGGAGGTGACAGATTGGTATCAGAGCATGGTTTTTCGTAACCTAGGCTCTTCTTTCCGTACTCCGTACTTGTCTGTGGTGTCAGACTTCGAATTTCGTGAACTCTTTGTTCTTGATTCTTTGTTCTGGAATCGAGAATTTTCCGAACTTTACACTTTTGGTGTATTGTTTTCCTTGGGTTAATTCTAAGTTCTTCTTAGTGTCATACCACCTCGGCGTCAGGTTTTGTGCAGTTTCGGGCAGTTTTCCCAATTTCGACAGTTTTGTCACTACTTTTCGGTACGCGTAGAATTTTTCGTACTTTACTTGTGCGACCATGAGCTTGGTTGACGAGGAACTCGGATGTTACGTGTGACGTTCGACGTTTATTTATTGACTTTCGATGGAATCGCACTGAATTGGGAAACAGGTTCAGTTGTCGTATTTTCGAAGTGTGGGGTCAGTTTGACACAACGGATGATTTTTCATCAAGTACTCTCCTCTTGGGACAACGCTAGGCGTTGATGTTGGCGGAACCTGTCGACTACTTTTCGTGTTCGACAAGTTCCAGTGGACTAAATTCGTGAGACCTAGTTTCACAAATTCCTTCGCACTGCTAGTGTTTTACACTTAAATCAACGACTTCTACCTTCGGGTAACGCGTATTTTTGGCGTTGCTTGACTGGACGCGTTTTCTACTTCTTGTGGTAGAACGGTTTTATCAAACTTTTCTTTTTGACCCACTCACCGTTTTATGTTTTGCGCCCCTCCAGGTTAGTTGGCTGGGAGCCTTGCGACGTCGATGGCGCGGTGGTATGACGATGTAGGGATTTTTATACGTTTGTATATCTTTGTATCCCTTACCCTACTCTTACTGTGTATTCTATTATTTCTTCCGCCCGCACACTCCGTGCACTCTGACCTTATTGTTTTAATTCAATATTCTATCCTTTATTCCAAATTTTCTTTTTGGCTTTCGTCACGCTAACGCGTGTCGGCCAGCACTTCCGACACCTGGCTCGTCCGGGATCGGGAGGTGACCGCTGTTATTTTGTCTTGAACAAAAATTTGGTTTTTTAAAAAAAAAAATTTCTTCCTTTTGTCTTGTTGAGCTTTTTGATACCGTTGGATCAAAAAGAAAAATTGTTGGTGGACCGATTGTAATTGACTCATTACTTCCCACTTTTCTTTCCTTTAATATCACATACACGGGACTGGCTACAGTGCTCGCAAGCATTGAATGCTCACACCGATCTCACCCTCCTCTCTCCCCTCTCTCCTCCCTCCTACTTCGTTTTAATGGTGAGATCGGTGTGAGCATTCAATGCTCGCGAGCACTGTAGTCTACTCCCACATACACCCCTGAGACTTTGTGTTTTCACAAAACTTCTGAGGTTTGAGAAAATATACTAACATCCTTAAAGTTTTAATTTACTTTCACAAAGCCCTTAAATGACAAATTCAACCTAGTAGCTTATTATTTAAAAAAAAAAAACTTATAATAGAAAAATATAACAAATTAATATTACGTTAAACATAAAAAACAAAAACAAAGTAAAGAAACCCTACATCTTATTCTTAATCTCCCTTATATATTTCCCTGCAACCATCCTCCAAATTTTGCAGCACCAAAACAAACTCTCTTTCTCTCTCCCACACTTAATATCGATCCAACGTCTTTTCGGTTTTTAATTATTCATGTACCATATGTTGTTGTGCCTTTTGTGTGTGATTATATGACTTTGATATTCCACAAAGCATCAATTTATTGTGTTTAGGTTAGCAACTCTCTCTTCCATTTTCATTATTTTCAATTCAGCCTAAAAAACCCACTTGAAAAAATCACTAAAACTATTGAAAGAGATGATGAATTAATTGTGATTTTCTAGGAAAAAGAAAGAGGGAACTCTCTTCTGAAACCAACAATCTTTTATTAGGACCCACCCTTAAACTCCGGACCTCATCATCATAAATCCTTTCGATCATCTATTTTTCACCATATTTCTCGCCATGGTCCTCAAATGGTAGATTGTTTGCATAAAAGAATTCTACAATTTGGCTTTATTTTTTATGTTTAAGTAAAAATTTATTTGATTTTGTTTTTAGTTATTCAAAACAGTTTTTTTTCAAATGTATTTAAGCTATAAGGAGTAAGTTTGTCGGTTAGGGATATGTGAAAGTATATTAAAACTTCAGCAGTGTGAATGTAATATCTAGAATCTGAGGGATTTTGTAGAAAACAATAAAATCTCAGGGCTGTTTATGATATTAACCCTTTCTTTTCATAGTCCTAAGAACTGTAAGTCGGAACAAGACTTGGCAGCTGTTAAGAATTTGGATTAAAAATAATCAAAATTTGGACATGTCCTCATGATTGATAAATGCAGCTGTGGCTGCTGGACAAGTTATTTCCTAAATCCGGAGTTTGACTTTACTTCGCCTGTATATCTCAAACTCTTCATCTGTGCAGACCATTAGAAATCCCAGTAATCAGACGAAACAATTGATGGATGCGGAACATCTTCCAAGACGATCGGAAGTACGACGTGTTCTTGAGTTTTGGAGGTGAAGAAGACACACGCAGGACCTTCACGGACCACCTCTACTGTACATTAAAGCCCACCAATTCAACGTCTTCATGTACGAATACAATCAAAATTACAAGCTGGACAGTAATGGAACTATAGCAGAAGATCGATTCAAGAAATCGAAGGAGTCTAAGGTTGCTGTCGTGGTCTTCTCAAAGGGTATGCGGAGTCCGTGTGGTGTCTTGAGGAGCTGGTGAAGATCATGGAGTGCAGAAAAACACTAAGGTCAAATCTTTTTGCCAATTTTTGTATGATGTTGATCCTCAGATGTCACGTACCAAACTGGTAGTTTTGCCCAAGCATTTCAGAAACATAGACAGAAAATTAAGGAAAAAAGGTACATCTCTGGATAAACGCTCTTAAGGAAGCTGGACGTTCGGCCGTCTTCGGTTTTAGGAAGACTGACGGGTAATTACTTTATCTTATTTCCTTTCATTTTCTTTATTTTGCGTGTTTTCAATTTCCCCAGTCCATTTTTATGTATTTATTTATATAAAATGATTATACCGGAGCTTATAAATATAAGTTTAAGAAATTGTAATGGTATCTGGAGATTTTGACTCATCAAATTTCTGAAAGATTAATGTTGAACTAACATTTGCATAATCTTGTAGGAGACTTTAATAAATTTCTACTTTGCTTTGTTGAATTTAACAACCAGGAATGAAGGAATCTTTATCAGGGACATTATTGCTGAGATCACTAGAGGAACTGAGCAGCAGGACATGCTTAGAACACAACCTAGTTGGAATAGGTTCTCGCGTGCGGGGTAGTAGGCATTTAGATGTTGGAATAGGTTACGGCTTAATCACTGAATCTTCTCTGTAAGTATGTCCTGCCAATTGGGCCCTCAAAGTAACTCGCTCACCTACCTCGGTCCAACACAATGGGGTTCGACATCGCCTTCCATACAACGCCTCATACGGGCCATACCGATGCTAGGTGGAGGCTAGTTGTGTATGCAAGCTCCAATCCAACGCAAGTGATCATCCCAGCTTCCCCGAATTGAAGGACCGGGAAACTCTCAACATGTCCTCCAAGGTACGAGATTGTCCTCTCGGGTGACCATCGATTTGTGGGTGGAAAGGTTTGTCTTTGTCTGGTTTGTTCCCATAGCATCCTGAAATGCCTTCCGAGTGGAAGTGAAGATCTGGATCTCTGTCTAGATATGATGAAGCGGTACCCTATGGAGTTTAACAATGGAAGTCAATGAACATCTTCGCCCAATTTATTCAACTTGTAATCTGACGAATTGGCAGAAATGGCTATCTTTGTCGATTCGGTCGACAATCACCCAAATACCATCACACTTTACTCGGGTAGGCGGTAACCCAAACACAAAGTCCATGGTAGCATTCTCCCATTTCCAAGCTGGAATAGGAAGCCTGCGATAACCTAGAAGGTTTACGCCTCTCCGCCTTCCTGGCGACAAGTGGCGGCGACTCCGTACACGGCGATATCTTTCTTCATCCACTGACCAATAGTAATAAGGTCGATGGTGTAGTACATCTTCGTCTTGCTCGGTCATAGCATAAGCGGAAATGGTGCGCCTCATCCAAGATTTCTCCAAGTAATCCACCACCATCCCTTTTGAGCCGCAATGCTTGACTACCCAATGATGCATATCTCCTGCTGACTTTATAATCTTGTCTCAAACCGCCTTCAAGGACTTCCTCCTTTAGTGCACACACTCGAATCAAACGTTTGAGCTTCTCGAACCTTATCCACAAAACGAGGTCTAGCACAGGAAATGAGCTAGTAAGCTCCATGATTATCCATTAAGATACTTACCGTACTCCTCCAACTCGCCCAACATAATCGAATGTAGGTAAAAGCCCTAGCTCGATGCCAAGCGCCCATGGGATTTACCAGGCTCAAAGCATCGGCCACTACATTCGCCTTTCTGGATGATAATCGATGGGTACAATTATAGTCACGGCTCAGCTCCATCCATCTCCTCTGTCTTAAATTCAACTCATTACGGCAGAAATACTTGAGACTCTTGTGGTCGGTGAAGATGCAACAAGTCTCCCCATAAGATAATGTCGCCAAATCTTCCAGGCAAAGACCACGGCGGCTAACTCCCGGGTCATGAGTGCAGGATAATTCATTTCGTGCCGTTTAGGTTATGGAAGCATAGGCAATGACTTTCCATGTTGCATCAACACACAGCCAAACCATGCAACGAAGCATCGTGTAATTCTCAAACTCACCACTCTCATCGAGGAAGCAACCCAAAGGCGGTGCGTGGTAAGATGATGCTTAAGTTCCTGAAACTCTGTTCACGGCTGTCATCCCAAACGAACTTAACATCCTTCCTAGTGAGTTTGAGTACAGGAGTCCAGCTATGAATGAAATTCTGCACGACTTGACGATAATAGCCTACTAGGCCCAAGAAACTTCTCACCTCGGTCACATTAGTGTTGCTCCGATTCTACAGCCTCCACCTTACGTGGTGATCGGTCTCCTCTAATTGTTGGAAATGTGCCCTAAAACCAATCATATGATGATACTTTATGACATTTCAAATGTTAAACTAATTTAGTTTAATATAAAGGGCATAGATTATTGTTTATAGTAGTCTCATACCAATGTTATATGCTTAAACAATAAGTCGAGAATATGTGCTTAGTAGAATGTAATCTAAACAAGTTAGGTTCATGAGACCATTCTCGATCATAGACATATCCTAAACGTTCACGATCATAGGATTGCTAATTGGGCATTGACGGTCCGTTAAGATCGGTACATGTTATGTCTTCTCGGGAGAGTGACTAGTCTCGAGTCATTACTGGTGTAATTGACACCAAGACAAGCATGTAGGTACTCAATATGGAATGAGTCCACTGAACCACGATCAACGTGATGAGTTTTCATGATCATGTCACATGAGAACTCATAGTTGGGATAATGCAAGTAGTCCTTTGACACGAGGCATCATGATTGTCTTGTGGTGAGGTCCTTGATCTTTGATTATGTCAAAGTCACCCCATCAGGGTGTCACGGCATAGTTGGGGTTAAGCTACTTAGCCATGGAGGCCGTGGAATGCGCAACAAGGGATCTCTAACCTTCAAGCCGTTTGAGGGAGAATACTCACAGATATGATTAAGTCTACGATATGAATAAGATAGAAATAGTTAAATCATTCAATGTAATCATATAGTATTGGAATCACATTGGATAGTAGACATGAATAAACTATCAAACCAAACAATGTGGTCGAGGTATTGTATTGAAGAAGGACCGTATTGCACATTTGCAATCCTAGCGAAAGTGAGTTCTCCTCTACGTTAGCTTGAGGTAGCCATGACATCTTGCTAGAGTGTCACTCATGGTTTGTGGATGCCCTATGAGTGTATAATCACTTAAGGGAGGGTGAAAGTATGTTTCAATTCGGAATGAATAGAAAGAGTTCCTAATCCTCCTTGCCTCGCTAAAGGAACCTAATGGATGTTACCGTGTAAGGTAGAGTTTGATGAAAGAATGGAGATGAGTAAGAATAATTAAATGGTTTAATTATTTATGGCAAGATAATTAATATGTTAATTAATCCAAGCAGATAAGTTCGTTATAGACCTCGGGTTAGTTTTGGGCCTCAAGGCCCAATGGAGCCGAACGTCAAGCCCATTGACTTAAGTTATTTATGACAGCTTAATGACTAATAATACATTAGGGCCCAAAAGCCAAAATGAACCTTAAGCGG
This sequence comes from Gillenia trifoliata, assembly GCA_018257905.1. Taxonomy (NCBI): domain Eukaryota; kingdom Viridiplantae; phylum Streptophyta; class Magnoliopsida; order Rosales; family Rosaceae; genus Gillenia; species Gillenia trifoliata. Next base: position 8,327,724 of record CM031080.1, on the reverse strand, counting down.
CCATTTGGTGTATGTGTAACAAACTTGCTTTAGTGCAAGTTTGCCACTACATAATGAAAATAGGTTATAAAGGAAACTTTGTAACATTTCTAAGTTAATTAGTTTTCTTTTGGGAGAATGGTTGAGCATGAAAATGCTCTCTTCTCTCAAAGAGGCCGGCTCCCTAGAGGAAAATAGCTAGCAATCTCACTTCCTCTAGGGCCTCATCTTCTCATCAAGGCTCTCCTTGGTGTGGAGACTTAGAGGTTCCTACTTTGGGAACTTGGAGAATCCGTTCATCATCATCATCCAAGCAAGGAATGAAGGCCCTCTCCATGGGTGATTAGCCTTTGCTTAGGCAAAGAGGAATCTACAAAGGTATAAGATTTCTCAACTCAAAATTGTTTTGATTTAGTCATGGTTCACCATATCTACTAGGCTTTGAATTTTCTTGGGTAAAGTTTCGTTTAAGTGCATAGAAAGCATGTTTCCGCCTTTAATTGTTAAATGCATGCTTAATGATGTTGCTTAATGAACTTGATTTAATCTAATTTCCCACTTCTCATACCTTACGTAAATCACATGGCCCAAAAACTAATACGATCGAGCAGGCCCGACATTTGTTGAACTTTGCATATGCGAGGCGTCCTCAAACTCTGTATCCTCAGTGTTCCTCATGCTCGGTCTCACTCTGGGAGTAATTCGAGTATCGTCGATGAACACAATCACAAGGCTGATCCAAATACGGTGGAAGACTCTGTTCATCAAATCCATAAATACTTGGTGGAGACATTAGTCAATCGAACGGCATCACTAGAAACTCATAATGTCATATCTCGTTCGGAGCGGAGTCTTGGGCACATCATCCTTGCGGATACGCAATTGATGATACCCGGATCGTAGGTCAATCTTGGAGAAAACTTCGTGCCTGCCGGTGATCAAGCAGGTCATCAATACGAGGCAATGGATAACGGTTCCTTCTTTGTCCACTAGATTGAGTTACTTTGTAGTCTATGCATAACGCGTACTCCCATCATTCTTCTGTAACAAACAACAGGAGCACCCCAAGGTGAAGTCTTGGGTTGAATAAACCCCTTATAAACTAACTCCTGAAGTTGGGTTTAACTCCCTCAATTAAATTTGGAGCCATACGATACGGCGCTCGAGAGGCGGATCGGTGCACAGTATCGGATCAATCGTGAACTTCGATCTCTCACGTCGGGAGCTAAACCGGAGGTAAGTCCTCGGGAAAAACGTCGGGATGTATTCGTGACCACGCGAACATCCTCGACTCGGGTTGGAGAATCTTCCTTCATCACCACATGGGCCAAGTACACACGACGGCCCATACGCAGCCTTCTTCGCCCTCGGTGATGAAATCGCTTGAGTTCTACAAAACTCTTCTCTCTCGCCTTGAAGACAACCTGCAGTGCACCGGGTGTTTGGAATGTGACCACTTTAGTACGACAATCACAATGGCATGATTCTTGGATAACCAATCCATACCCGAGAATAAGATCAAAACCAATGAAACCCCTTGGCTGGCATGTAGTAGTGTGTTCTTATTTACAACTTTGCCATAATTACCAAATTGGCTATAAAGTGTAGTTATGGTACTATTCACATTAAGTCAAAATTTGAGGAAAATTTGATTTTGCTCCATCTTCCTCTCCCTTTGGGCGGAGCCCCTATGAATGGGGAATTTCATTTTCCTCATTTATGGTTACTCAATTTTTTCATGGAGATGAACTGTGAATAGTTTTAATCTTTGAAGGAGTCGAAGTGTGTAGGCAACTTTCTCATTTGATGGCAAGGCACAATCTCAATCCTCAAACAAAGGTGTAGATCCAAGGAGTTATCTTCAAGACCCTATCTTGGGTATTTTATCTTTTGCCTATCTTACAAAGAAGATCTCTAAGGTTTATGAAATCCTCAACACTCCTTGCGAAGTTGTTTTGTTGAATATTGATTCATAACTACTATGCTACGAAAATCATGGGCAAGAATTTTGTATTTGGGTGCCTACATGCATGCTAGAGCCGCCAATAGCATGTATGCATGCACAGGTGTGATATATGTTAGGTACAAATTGTGTTGTCCGTGCTGTTTTGGTATATCTAAGTAAACTTTGACTAGTTGGTCATATAGTCAGTGGTTTATTTCATTCGATTGTACTTTTGTCACTCACAAACTTGTAACTAGTTGACTAGCATTTGACTAGTCTACTATACGAAGAATTTTCCAATTAGAAAGGATATTCCTCTAGGGTTTCTAATTTACAACTTCCATTTGGGCATAAAATGCAATAAGGCCACTTCTCCCATCAATGTTTAGTTTCATTCTCAACACAACATAGGTGTTGCATAAAGAATGAAATTGCAAAAGCGGCGTTGAAAGTAGATCGGCGGATAAAAGGCGTGTCGTATCGGCACGCGGGCTACGCCCATTTGCACACAGTCAAAAGAAGGATTTGCGGAGGAGAATGGGTAGGGGTGGGCAAAAACCGGCAGAAACCGAACCAAACCGAGGCCTAAAAAACCAAGTTGACCAAAACAGAAAAACAAGAGAAATCGGCAGTCGGTTTCGGTTTAGGTTTTAATCATCGAAAAGCTGGACCGAGGCAAGACCGACAGACATTATATATATATATATATTTTTATGTGTCAAATTTTAATTGGTTGAAGGTAGGTTCTATTATGCTAGAGTAGAACATGGTACATAGAACCACAACTTAAGCAATTTTAAGGGCTTCATTTCACTTCTTTCTACGCCTCCTTGAGACTTCTCTCTACGCCTCCCCTCTCTTCTCCGAGTTCACGGCCTCCCTCTATTCTTCGTTCCACGGCCACCACCATCACCATGGCGCCATGAAATCCTTCTCCGTTCACGGCCACCGCCACCCGCAGTTTGTCTCCTTCTCTCAGTCCCTCTCTCCAAGGTCCCTCCCTCTCCCGTTCTTGCCACGCGCCACGACCACGAACTACTTTGTTCTTCACGATCAGTTTTAAGATTTCATTTAATTTTAGGGTTTCATATTAGGATTTTCCAAATTGGAGGCCTTGACAAGAGCTTTGTCAAGGCCACAGAAGGTTCGATATTTACATTTTATTATCTTAGTTACATCATGAGAGAGAAGAGAGAGAGAGAGAGAAAGGATAAGATTACAGGATTGGATATGATGAATTTGCGTTATTGATTGATTTGGTTGATTGGATTTATGGGTGATTGAATTTGTGGGGTTTTGGTGTCTTGCCCAATGAGAGTTTAAGATCTATAATCTTCTTATTATCTGCATAATTTAGCTTGAGAGTTGAATGTTTGGGTGTTTATGTTTTGAATATTAGTTAGCAGTAGATAATGAGCTTATTAGCTGGCATTTATTAGCTTGATTGAGTTCTTTATAGTGATTATTATTTGCATTGGCAATGCTCTTTTGTATTGCTAATGATTGAAATCACGCATTAGGTTTGGAGATCGTGGATAGGTTTCGGGTATGTTAGAAATGAATGAAGATTGCTAAATGGTTAAAAATGATATGTTTGCATTATTTTTAAAATATCGTGTATTTATTTAAATTCTCAGAATTGCCACTATAATTGTATTGGGTTATGTAGACAGTGGATGTAGCGTGTAGCCTTTTCTTGTTCCTACTTCCTAGTGTTTGTGTTAAGAGCCGTTTGAAATGATACGGTTTATGCGGTGAGCTTGACGACAAACCTCGAACATCTCAACCATGGATACGAAAGTTACTTGCCTAAATCGGGTGAGGTTTCAAATTTACGTACGTTAGAATAGAGAGGGTATCAAATAGATGAAGCAAACATATGTACGTATTGTGTTTTTTTGTTTGTCGGCATATTAATCTTAGGGCTTTATTGAATATGATTTTTATAATAGCTCATGATCTTCTCTTGGGAATGGGAATAAAATTAGGATTGTTATTTAATTGGCTTCATGTGATTGTGTTTTGAAATTATTGATTTATCTTGTTCATTTTCATTATTTATGTTTTTCGATCCCATATTGCATTGGTCTCATGCAAGGATTGAAGGTTAAATCTTTGAAATTATGTGAAATTAGGTTGCTTTATTTTTGTGAAGGGATATTTGTATGACTTAATGAATATGTATTTTTTTGTTTGGTTTTGAATTTGCGGCTTAACAACCGAAGCCTATGATGGGCGATATTTGGATGTTTAACGTTTTAAACCTTTGTTTGGGTTTTTTTCAAAGTTTTGGAATGAGGCCTCTAAACCCTTACCCTTTAAATGTTTCTTTGGCCCAACACCTAAAAACTTTGGATTTAAAAAAGAATATTAATTGGGCCTGAAATTTAAAAAGCTCAAAACAACAAGGCCCAAAGCGACGAAAACCCCAAGCCGGCCCAGACTTATTAAAAGCTTGAAACGATTGGTTTTCATATAAAAATATTAGTTTTTAAACCAAATCGGACCAAAGCTATTATTTGATTTGGTCCATAGTTTTAGGCCCATTTTGGACCCAGATCAGACTGAGCTTACCCCTAAGAATGGGGGGGATGGTCGGGCGACAAATGTCGACGGATGGGGTCAAAGAATGAACGGGTTGTAGATGGTGGTTGGTATTTGGAAGGAGAGGTTGGTGGCTAGGATCGCAGCGAAGTGGTGGGCTAGGTTGTGGCTACTTGAGTTGGCTTAGGTTGGATGGGAACTTGGGAGGACAATGATCTTTGCTTGCTTCTACCTTCTTATTTATTTTATTTTAGGTTTTAGATATTCAAAAATTTTATGGATTTTTTTAAATTCATTTTTTTATGGTTTTATATGATTTTTTTGATGCGTGGTAGTCAATTTTAAGGACGATATTGATTGAGTTTCAAATTGAGAGGTCAAAATGAGAAGTTAGGTCCGTTTTAAGAACCATTTGTGATAAAAAATATTATTAACAAGTAATTAAAAAATAAAGTATAGATACGACCTTTGTCGACACATCACCAAACCCTTAATAATATAATCAGTTTAGTATAAGTCGATATACAAATTAGTTTGACTTATTGGGTAGCAGTACATTATTTTGTCTTGAACAAAAAATTGGTTTTTAAAAAAAAAAAATTTCTTCCTTTTGTCTTGTTGAGCTTTTTGATCTTAGTTGGATCAAAAGAAAAAATCGTTGGTGGACCGATTGTAATTGACTCATTACTTCCCACTTTTCTTTCCTTTAATATCACATACACCCCTGAGACTTTTGTGTTTTCCCACCGACCGAGGTTTGAGAAAATATACTAACATCCTTAAAGTTTTAATTTACTTTCACAAAGCCCTTAAATGACAAATTCTAGCTTATTATTTAAAAAAAAAAAAAAACTTATAATAGAAAAATATAACAAATTAATATTACGTTAAACATAAAAAACAAAAAACAAAGTAAGAAACCCTACATCTTATTCACTTAATCTCCCTTATATATTTCCTGCAACCATCCTCCAAATTTTGCGGCACAAACAAAACTCTCTTTCTCTCCCTTAATGTCCCGATCAAGCGTTTTTGAGTTTTAATCATTCATGCACCATATGTTGTTATTGCCTTTTTGTGTGTGATTATATGACTTTGATATTCCTGAAACGTAATCTATTGTGTTTAGGTTGTGACTCTCTCTCTTCCATTTCATTATTTTCAATTCAACCTAAAAAACCCCTTTGAAAAAAATCACACTAAAACTATTGAAAGAGATGATGAATTAATTGTGATTTTCTAGGAAAAAAGAAGAGGGAACTCTCTTTTCGTAAAGAAACCAACAATCACCCATTAAAGTTCACCATGAAGCTCGAGACCTCATCATCATCATCCTTTCGATCATCTATTTTTCACCATATTTCTATCGCCATGGTCCTCAAATGGTCGTTGTTTGCATAAAGAATTCTACAATTTGGCTTTATTTTTATGTTTAAGTAAAAAATTTATTTGATTTGTTTTTAGTTATTCAAAACAGTTTTTTTTTTTTTCAAATAATTTAGCTATAAGGGTAAGTTTGTCAGTTAAGGGATATGTGCAAGTATATTAAAACTTCAGCAGTGTTAATGTAATATCTAGAATCTGAGGGGATTTTGTGAAAACAATAAAAATCTCAGGGCTGTTTGTGTGATATTAACCCTTTCTTTTCATAGTCCCTGAAACTATAAATCCGGAACAAGACTTGGCAGCTGTTAAAATTTGGATTAAAAATAATCAAAATTTGGACATGTCCTCACATGATTGATAAATGCAGCTGTGGCTGCTGAACCAAGTATTTCTAAATCCGAGTTTGACTTTACTTCGCCTGTATATCTCGAAACTCTTCATCTGTGCAGACCATTAGAAATCCCGAAAACAATCAGACGAAACAATTGATGGATGCCGGAACATCTTCCAAAGACGATCGGAAGTACGACGTGTTCTTGAGTTTTGAAGTGAAGACACACGCAGGACCTTCACGGACCCTCACTGTACATTAAAAGCCCGCAATTCAACGCGTCTTCATGTACGAATACAATCAAAATTACAAGCTGGACAGTAATGGAACTATAGCAGAAGATCTGATTCAAGAAATCGAAGGTCTAAGGTTGCTGTCGTGGTCTTCTCAAAGGGTATGCGGAGTCCGTGTGGTGTCTTGAGGAGCTGGTGAAGATCATGGGTGCAGAAAACACTGGGTCAAATCTTTTTGCCAATTTTTGTATGATATTGATGCCTCAGATGTCACGTACCAAACTGGTAGTTTTGCCCAAGCATTTCAAACATGAACAGAAAATTAAGGAAAAAAAAGGTACATCTCTGGATAAACGCTCTTAAGGAAGCTGGACGTTCGGCCGTCTTCGGTTTTAGGAAGACTGACGGGTAATTACTTTCTTATTTCCTTTTCATTTCTTTATTTTTGCGTGTTTTCAATTTCCCCAGTCCATTTTTTATGTATTTATTTATATAAAATGATTATACCAGGCTTATAAATATAAGTTTAAGAAGTTGTAATGGTATCTGGAGATTTTGACTCATCAATTTCTGAAAGATTAATGTTGAACTAACATTTACTAAATGCTTGTAGGAGACTTTAATAATTTCTACTTTTTGCTTTGTTGAATTTAACAACCAGGAATGAAGGAATCTTTATCAGGGACATTATTGCTGAGATCACTAGAGAACTGAGCAGCAGGACATGCTTAAGAGGTACCCACCAACCTAGTTGGAAGAATAGGTTCTCGCGTGCGAGAAATTAGTAGGCATTTAGATGTTGGAATAGGTTACGCTTAATCACCTGAATCTTCTCTGTAGTATCGTCTACCAATTCTGGGCCCTCAAGTGCTCGCTCACCTACCTCAGTCCAACACAATGGGGTTCGACACGCCTTCCCATACAACGCCTCATACGGAGCCATACCGATGCTAGAGTGGAAACTGTTATTGTATGCAAACTCAATCAACGCCAAGTGATCATCCCAACTTCCCCCGAATTGAAGGACCGAAACTCTCAACATGTCCTCCAAGGTCTGAATTGTCCTCTCAGACTGACCATCTGTTTGTGGGTGGAAAGCTGTGCTGTACAGAAGTTTTGTTCCCATAGCATCCTGAAATGCCTTCCAGAATTTGGAAGTGAATCTCGGATCTCTATCCGATATGATGGAAACTGGTACCCTATGGAGTTTAACAATCTGATCAATGAACATCTTCGCCAATTTATTCAACTTGTAATCCTGACGAATTGGCAAGAAATGAGCTATCTTTGTCAGTCGGTCGACAATCACCCAAATACCATCACACTTTGCTCGGGTAGGCGGTAACCCAAACACAAAGTCCATGGTAGCATTCTCCCATTTCCAAACTGGAATAGGAAGCCTCTGCGATAACCCCGAAGGTTTCTGCCTCTCCGCCTTCACCTGCTGACAAGTGAAACGCTGACTCACGTACACGGCGATATCTTTCTTCATCCCTGACCAATAGTAATAAGGTCTGATGGTGTGGTACATCTTCGTACTGCTCGGATGCATAGCATAAGCGGAAATGTGCGCCTCATCCAAGATTTCTCTCCGTAATCCACCATCCCCTTTGGGCACAAGTAAACGACTACCCAACATCAGTAAACCATCCTCCCTGACTACATAATCTTGTCTCAAACCGCCAAGGACTTCCTCCTTTAGCTGCACACACTCAGAATCAAACGTTTGAGCTTCTCGAACCTTATCCACAAGAACAGGTCTAACCTGGAAATGAGCTAGTAGAGCTCCATGATTATCCACATTAAAGATAGCACCCGTACTCCTCAACTCGCCCAACATCGGAATGTAGGTCGCTCTAATCGATGCCAACTGCCCATGGGATTTCCGACTCAAAGCATCGGCCACTACATTCGCCTTTCCTGGATGATAATCGATGGTACAATTATAGTCACTGATCAGCTCCATCCATCTCCTCTGTCTTAAATTCAACTCATTCTGCTTAAAAATATACTTGAGACTCTTGTGGTCGGTGAAGATGCAACAAGTCTCCCCATAAAGATAATGTCGCCAAATCTTCAAGGCAAAGACCACAGCAGCTAACTCCAGGTCATGAGTAGGATAATTCATTTCGTGCCGTTTGAGTTGTCTGGAAGCATAGGCAATGACTTTTCCATGTTGCATCAACACACAACCCAAACCATGCAACGAAGCATCAGTGTAGATGTCAAACTCACCACTCTCATCAGGAAGCACTAAAACTGGTGCGTGAGTAAGATGATGCTTAAGTTCCTGGAAACTCTGTTCACAGCTGTCATCCCAAACGAACTTAACATCCTTCCTAGTGAGTTTAGTAAGAGGTCCGGCTATAGATGAGAAATTCTGCACGAAACGACGATAATAGCCTGCTAGGCCCAAGAAACTTCTCACCTCAGTCACATTAGTCGGCTGCTCCCAGTTCACCACCGCCTCCACCTTCTGTGGTGATCGGTCTCACTCTAATTGTTGGAAATGTGCCCTAAAACCAATCATATGATGATACTTTACGGACATTTCAAATGTTAAACTAATTTAGTTTAATATAAAGGGCATAGATTATTGTTTATAGTAGTCTCATATAAATGTTATATGCTTAAACAATAAGTCCAAGGAATATGTGCTTAGTAGAATGTAATCTAAACAAGTTAGGTTCATGAGACCATTCTCGATCATAGACATATCCTAAACGTTCCTGATCATAGGATTGCTAATTGGGCATTGACAGTCCGTTAAGATCAGTACATGTTATGTCTTCTCTCAGGGAGAGTGACTAGTCTCGAGTCATTGGTGTAATTGACACCAAGACAAGCATGTAGGTGCTCAATATGGAATGAGTCCACTGAACACGATCAACGATGAGTTTTCATGATCATGTCACATGAGAACTCATAGTTGGGATAATGCAAATTAGTCCTTTGACCTGAGGCATCACAGTTGTCTTGTGGTGAGGTCCTTGATCTTTGATTATGTCAAAGTCACCCCATCCGAGGGTGTCCACGGCATAGTTGGGGTTAAGCTACTTAGCCATGGAGGCAAGTGAATGCGCAACAAGGGATCTCTAACCTTCAAACCGTTTGAGGGAGAATACTCTAAGATATGATTAAGAATCTCTGGCCAGAGTATGAATAAGATTTAGGAAGTCGTTCCAAATCATATTCAATGTAATCATATAAGTATTGGAATCACATTGGATAGTAGACATGAATAAACTATCAAACCAAACAATGTGGTCGAGAGTATTGTATTAGAGAAGGACCGTATTGCATTGCAATCCTAACTGAATAGGTTCTCCACCTCTTCTGATTAGCTTGGGTAGCCATGACATACTGCTAGGTGTCACTCATGGTTTGTGGATGCCCTATAGGTGTATAATCACTTAAGGGAGAATTGAAAGTATGTTTCAATTCGGAATAGATTAGAAAGAGTTCTAATCCTCCACTGCCTCGCTAAAAGGAACCTAATGGATCGTACACCGTGTAAGGTAGAGTTTGATGAAAGAATGGAGATGAGTAAGAATAATTAAATGGTTTAATTATTTATGGCAAGGATTAATTAATATGTTAATTAATCAAACGAATAAGTTCGTTATAGACCTCGGGTTAGTTTTGGGCCTCAAGGCCCAATGGGCTTCGAACGTCAAGCCCATTGACTTAAGTTGTATGACAACTTAATGACTAATAATACATTAGGGCCCAAAAGCCCAATGAACCCAACATGGCCGGCCATTTGGTGTATGTGTAGCAAACTTGCTTTAATTGCAAGTTTGCCACTACATTGTGAAATAGGTTATAAAGGAAACTTTGTAACATTTCATAAGTTAGTGGTTTTCTTTTGGGAGAATGGTTGAGCATGAAAATGCTCTCTTCTCTCAAAGAGGCCGGCTCCCTAGAGGAAAATAGCTAGCAATCTCACTTCCTCTAGGGCACTCATCTTCTCATCAAGGCTCTCCTTGGTGTGGAGACTTAGAGGTTCCCTACTTTGGGAACTTGGAGAATCCGATTCATCCATCATCATCCAAGCAAGGAATGAAGGCCCTCTCCATGGGTGATTAGCCTTTGCTTAGGCAAAGAGGAATCTACAAAGGTATAAGATTTCTCAACTCAAAATTGTTTTGATTTGAGTCATGGTTCACCATATCTACTAGGCTTTGAATTTTCTTGGGTAAAGTTTCGTTTTAAGTGCATAGAAGCATGTTTCCGCCTTTAATTGTTAAATGCATGCTTAATGATGTTGCTTAATGAACTTGGTTAATCCACAAATTTCCCTTCACTAATACCTTCAGCAGAAATCACATGGCCCAAGAAACTAATACGATCGAGCCAGAACTGACATTTGTTGAACTTTGCATATCACTGAGCTGTCCTCAAACTCTCCAAAACCATCCTCAGGTGTTCCTCATGCTCGGTCTCACTCTGGGAGTAATTCAGAATGTCGTCGATGAACACAATCACAAACTGATCCAAATACGGTCGGAAGACTCTGTTCATCAAATCCATAAATGCGGCTAGAGCATTAGTCAATCCGAACGGCATCACTAGAAACTCATAATGTCCATATCTCGTTCGGAAAGCAGTCTTGGGCACATCATCCTTGCGGATACGCAATTGATGATACCCAGATCGTAGGTCAATCTTGGAGAAAACTCGTGCACCCTTCAGCTGATCAAACAGGTCATCAATACGAGGCAATGGATAACGGTTCTTCACTGTCACCCGATTGAGTTGCCTGTAGTCTATGCATAAACGCATACTCCCATCATTCTTCTTAACAAACAACACCGGAGCACCCCAAGGTGAAGTACTGGGTTGAATAAACCCCTTATAAACTAACTCCTGAAGTTGGGTTTTTAACTCCCTCAATTCAGCTGGAGCCATACGATACGGCGCTCGAGAAATAGGATCAGTGCCTGGTATCAGATCAATCGTGAACTCGATCTCTCTGTCAGGAGCTAAACCAGGTAAGTCCTCAGGAAAAACGTCGGGATATTCATTGACCACGCGAACATCCTCGACTCGGGTTGGAGAATCTTCCTTCATCACCACATGGGCCAAGTACCCCTGACAGCCCTTCTGCAACAACTTCTTCGCCCTCAGTGATGAAATCAAACAGTTCTACAAAACTCTTCTCTCGCCTTGGAAGACAACCTCTGGTCTACCAGGTGTTTGGAATGTGACCACTTTGGTACGACAATCCACAATGGCATGATTCTTGGATAACCAATCCATACCCAGAATAAGATCAAAACCAATGAAACCCCTTGGCCTGGCATGTAGTGAGTGTGTTCTTATTTACAACTTTGCCACTCATTGCAAATTGGCTATAAAGTGTAAGTTATGGTACTATTCACATTAAGTCAAAATTTGAGGAAAATTTGATTTTGCTCCATCTTCCTCTCCCTTTGGGCGAACCCCTATGAATGGGGAATTTCATTTTTCCTCATTTATGGTTACTCAATTTTTTCATGGAGATGAACTACGAATAGTTTAATCTTTGAAGGAGTCGAAGTGTGTAGGCAACTTTCTCATTTGATGGCAAGGCACAATCTCAATCCTCAAGCAAAGGTGTAGATCCAAGGAGTTATCTTCAAGACCCTATCTTGGGTATTTATCTTTTGCCTATGCAAAGAGGAATCTACAAAGGTTTATGAAATCTCAACACTCCTTGCGAAGTTGTTTTGTTGAATATTGATTCGCAACTACTATGCTCTGAAAATCATGGGCAAAAATTTTGTATTTGGGTGCCTACATGCATGCTAGAGCCCTTAATAGCATGTATGCATGCCTGAGTGTGATATATGTTAGAGTACAAATTGTGTTGTCCGTGCTGTTTGGTATATCTAAGTAAACTTTGACTAGTTGGTCATACTAGTCAATTAAGTTTATTTCATTCAGTTGTACTTTTTGTCACTCACAAACTTGTAACTAGTTGACTAACTTATTTGACTAGTCTACTATACGAAGAATTTTTTAATTAAAGGATATTCTCACAGGTTCTAATTTACAACTTCCATTTGGGCATAAAGGAAGTACAATAAGGCCACTTCTCCCATCAATGTTGGATTCATTCTCAACACAACATAGGTGTTGCATAAAGAGAATGAAATTGCAAGCGGCGTTGAGAAGTAGATCGACGGATAAAGACGTGTCGGCCTCGGCCGCGCGGGCGTTTACGCAGCCATTTTGCCCGGTCAAAGAAGGATTTGCGGAGGGAGAATGGGTAGGGGTGGGCAAAAAAAAAAACCGAAAGAGCAGAAACCGAACCAAGCCAGAGGCCTAAAAACCAAGTTGACCAAAGCAGAGAAAAACCCGAAGGAAATCGGCGGTCGGTTTCGGTTTCGGTTTTTGGTATCGGAAGAGCTGGACCGAACCGAACCCGAACCGAGACGTGCACTATATATATATATTTTTTATGTGTCAAATTTTAATTGGTTGAAGGTAGGTTCTATTATGCTAGAGTAGAACATAATTTTATGAACACAACTTAGCAATTTGGGCTTCATTCACTTCTTTCTAGCCTCCTTCGAGACTTCTCTCTCTGCCCTCCCTCTCTTCTCCAGGTTCCACTGACCTCCCTCTATTCTTCGTTCACGGCCACACACCATCACCATGACGCCATGAAATCCTTCTCCGTTCACGGCCACGCCACCACGATTTGTCTCCTTCTCGGTCCCTCTCTCTCAGGGTCCCTCCCCTCTCCGTTTGCGCCACGACGCCCCGACCCCGAACTACTCACTTTGTTCTTCACGATCAGTTTTCTGAATTTCATTTTAATTTAGGGTTTCATATTAGGATTTTTTTTTCAAATTGGAGCGCAACAAGAGCTTTGTCAAAGGCCACTGAAGGTTCGATATTTACATTTTATTAATGTACGTTGCATGTTGTGAGAGAGAGAGAGAGAGAGAGAGAGAGAGAGATAGATTTTGGGATTGGATATGATGTTGATTTCGTTATTGATTGATTTGGTTGATTGGATTTATGAAGCGGTGAATTTGTGGGGTTTTGGTGTCTTGCCCAATGAGAGTTTAAGATCTATAATCTTCTTATTATGCATAATTTAGCTTGAGAGTTGAATACATTGGTGTTTATGTTTTTGAGAATAATGATTAGCAATGAATGTTGAGCTTGTTAATGCCAAGCATTTGTTAAGGCGGTTGAGGTTCTTTATGGTAGTTATTATTTGCATTAGCCAATGCTCTTTTGTAATGCTAATGATTGAAATCCTACGCATTAGGCTGGAGATGATGGATGGTTTCGGGTATGTTAGAAATGAATGAAGATTGCTAAATGGTTAAAAAATGATATGTTTGCATTATTTTTAAGAATATCGTGTATTTATTTAAATTCTCAAGAGATTGCCACTATAGTGTATTGGGTTATGTAGACCAATGGATGTAGCGTGTAGCCTTTTCTTGTTCCTACTTCCTAGTGTTTGTGTTAGAACTTCGTTTTTGAAATGATACGGTTTATGCGGTGAGGCTTGACCGACAACCTCGAGACATCTCAAACCATGGATACAAAGTTACCACTAAATCGGGTGAGGTTTCAAATTTACATGCGTTAGAATAGAGGGTATCAAATAGATAGAGGCTTAGCTTATATGTACGTAATGTGTTTTTGTTTTACATGCAGCCTTATTAATCTTAGGGCTTTATTGAATAATATGATTTCTGTAGCTCGTGATCTTCTCTTGGGAATGGGAATGCGGATGGGATTGTTATTTAATTATGGCTTCATGTGATTGTGTTTTTGAAATTATTGATTTATCTTGTTCATTTCATTATTTATGTTTTCAGTCCCGTATTCTTGCATTTGGTCTCATGCAAGGGATTGAAGGTTGATGCGAGTATGTGAGAATTAGGTTGCTTTATTTTTGTGAGATGGGCGTATGACTTAATGAATATGTATTTTTTTTTTGTTTGGTTTGAATTTGCGGCAACAGCCGAGAAGCCTATGATGGTGATATTTGGATGTTTAACGTTTTTAAACCTTTGTTTGAGTTTTTTTTTTCAAAGTTTTGAATCGAGGCCTCTAAACCCTTACCCTTTAAATGTTTCTTTGGCCCAACACCTAAAAACTTTGGATTTAAAAAAGAATATTAATTGGGCTTTGAAATTTAAAAGCTCAAAACAACAAGGCCCAAGGCGAGCGAAAACCCCAAGCCACGGCTGGACTTGTTAAAGCTGAAACGATTGGTTTCATATAAAAATATTGGTTTTAAACCAAATCGGACCAAAGCTATTATTTCGGTTTGGTCCATAGTTTTTCAGGCCCATTTGGACCCGAATCGGGCGAGCTTACCCCTAAGAATGGGGGATGGTCGAGGTGACAAATCGACGGATGGGGTCGAATGAACGGGTTGTAGATGGTGGTTGGTATTTGGGAAGGAGAGGTTGGTGGCTAGGATCAGGCGAAGTGGTGGTGGGTTGTGGCTAGCGAGGTTGGCTTGGAGTTGGATGGGAACTTGGGAGGACAATGATGCGCTTGCTTCCTACCTTCTTATTTATTTATTTTTCGAGTTTAGATATTCAAAAAATTTTATGGATTTTTTTAAATTCATTTTTATAGTTTTATAGCAATTTTTGATGCGTGGTAGTCAATTTTAAGGACGATATTGATTGAGTTTCAAATTGAGAGGTCAAAATGAAAGTTAGGTCATTTTAAGAACCATTTGTGATAAAAAATATTATTAACAAGTAATTAAAATAAAGTATGAAATGCGACCTTTTAATCGACACATCACCAAACCCTTAATAATATAATCGGTTGATGCAAATCGATATACAAATTAGTTTGACTTATTGGGTAGCAATTTGTTATTTTGTCTTGAACAAAAAATTGGTTTTTAAAAAAAAAAAATTTCTTCCTTTTGTCTTGTTGAGCTTTTTGATCTGGATTGGATCAAAAGAAAAATGGAATGATGGACGATTGTAATTGACTCATTACTTCCACTTTTCTTTCCTTTAATATCACATACACCCTGAGACTTTTGTGTTTTCTGAGCTTAGAAGTTGAGAAAATATACTAACATCATAAAGTTTTAATTTACTTTCACAAAGCCCTTAAATGACAAATTCCTAGCTTATTATTTAAAAAAAAAAAAAAAAACTTATAATAGAAAAATATAACAAATTAATATTACGTTAAACATAAAAAACAAAAACAAAGTAAAAACCCTACATCTTATTCTTAATCTCCCTTATATATTTCCTGCAACCATCCTCAAATTTTGGCACCAAAACAAACTCTCTTTCTCTCCACACTTGATATCGATCAACGTTTTTCGGTTTTGTGTTCCATGCACATGTGTTTGCTTGTGCCTTTTGTGTGTGATTATATGACTTTGATATTCTGAAAACGTAATCTATTGTGTTTGGGATTTGTGACTCTCTCTCTTCCATTTTCATTATTTTCAATTCAACCTAAAAAAACCCCTGAAAAAAATCACACTAAAACTGTGAAAGAGATGATGAATTAATTGTGATTTTCTAGGAAAAAAGAAGAGGAACTCTCTTTTAGTAAAAACCAACAATCACCCATTAAAGTTCACCATGAAGCTCGAGACCTCATCATCATCATCACTCGATCATCTATTTTTCACCATATTTCTATCGCCACTTAGTCCTCAAATGGTCGTTGTTTGCATAAAAAAGAATTCTACAATTTGGCTTTATTTTTATGTTTAAGTAAAAAATTTATTTGATTTGTTTTTAGTTATTCAAAACAGTTTTTTTTTTTTTTTTTCAAGTAATTTAGCTATAAGGAGTAAGTTTGTCGGTTAAGGGATATGTGCAAGTATATTAAAACTTCAGCAGTGTTAATGTAATATCTAGAATCTGAGGGGATTTTTGTGAAAACAATAAAAATCTCAGGGCTGTTTGTGATATTAACCCTTTCTTTTCATAGTCCCTGAAACTATAAATCCGGAACAAGACTTGGCAGCTGTTAAAATTTGGATTAAAAATAATCAAAATTTGGACATGTCCTCACATGATTGATAAATGCAGCTGTGGCTGCTGAACAAGTTATTTCCTAAATCGGAGTTTGACTTTACTTCATATATATCTCAAACTCTTCATCTGTGCAGACCATTAGAAATCCCAGTAATCAGACGAAACAATTGATGGATGCCGGAACATCTTCCAAAGACGATCGGAAGTACGACGTGTTCTTGAGTTTTGGAGGGTGAAGACACACGCAGGACCTTCACGGACCACCTCTACTGTACATTAAAAGCCCACCAGTTCAAATCTTTGTACGAATACAATCAAAATTACAGAAGCTGGACAGTAATGGAACTATAGCAGAAGATCTGATTCAAGAAATCGAAAGGTCTAAGGTTGCTGTCGTGGTCTTCTCAAAGGGTATGCGGAGTCCGTGTGGTGTCTTGAGGGCTGGTGAAGATCATGGGTGGAAAAACACTGGGTCAAATCTTTTTGCCAATTTTTGTATGATGTTGATGCCTCAGATGTCACGTACCAAACTGGTAGTTTTGCCCAAGCATTTCAGAAACATGAACAGAAAATTAAGGAAAAAAGGTACATCTCTGGATAAACGCTCTTAAGGAAGCTGGACGTTCGGCCGTCTTCGGTTTTAGGAAGACTGACGGGTAGTACTTTCTTATTTCCTTTTCATTTTCTTTATTTTTGCGTGTTTTCAATTTCCCCAGTCCATTTTTTATGTATTTATTTATATAAAATGATTATACCAGGCTTATAAATATAAAGTTTAAGAAATTGTAATGGTATCTGGAGATTTTTGACTCATCAATTTCTGAAGATTAATGTTGAATAACATTTGCATAATCTTGTAGGAGACTTTAATAAATTTCTACTTTTGCTTTGTTGAATTTAACAACCAGGAATGAAGGAATCTTTATCAGGGACATTATTGCTGGGATCACTAGAACTGAGCAGCAGGACATGCTTAGAATTTGCCCACCAACCTAGTTGGAATGGAGAGGTTTCTCGCGTGCGAGAAATTGAAATGAGCATTTAGATGTTGGAATGAGTTACGCTTAATCACTGAATCTTCTACGCTAGTATCGTCTACCCAGTGCAGGCCCTCAGTGCTCGCTCACCTACCTCGAGTCCAACACAATGGGGTTCGACACGCCTTCCCATACAACGCCTCATCACGGAGCCATACCGATGCTAGAGTGAGGCGTTGTGTATGCAAACTCGATCAACGCCAAGTGATCATCCCAACTTCCCCGAATTGAAGGACCCAGGAAACTCTCAACATGTCCTCCAAGGAATTACGGTGTCCTCTCGGTAGGCCATCGTTTTGTAGTTAGGCTGTCTTTGTCTGAAGTTTTGTTCCCATAGCATCTGAAATGCCTTCGGAATTTAAGAGTGAATCCTCGGATCTCTATCTAGATATGATGGAAAGCTTGGTACCTATGGAGTTTAACAATCGATCAATGAACATCTTCGCCAATTTATTCAACTTGTAATCTGTGAATTGGCAAGAAATGAGCTATCTTTGTCGATCGGTCGACAATCACCCAAATACCATCACACTTTGCTCGGGTGGCGGTAACCCAAACACAAAGTCCATGGTAGCATTCTCCATTTCCAAGCTGGAATAGGAAGCCCTGCGATAACCCCAGAAAGGTTTTTACGCCTCTCTCCGCCTTCACTGGCGACAGAGTGAAACGACGACTCACGTACACGGCGATATCTTTCTTCATCCACGACCAATAGTAAGGTCGATGGTGTAGGTACATCTTCGTGCGCTCGGATGCATAGCATGGCGGAAATGTGCGCTCATCACGAATTCTCTCGTAATCCACCATCCCTTTGGCTGAAGTAAGCGACTACTTGACATCGGTAAACCATCCTCCACGACTACATAATCTTGTCTCAAACCGCCAAGGACTTCCTCTTACTGGCGCACACACTCCCGAGTCAAACGTTTGAGCTTCTCGAACCTTATCCTGAAACGGGTCTAGCTTTTTGGAAATGAGCTAGTAGAGCTCACTTGATTATCCACATTAAGATAGCACCCAGTACTCCTCGACTCGCTGACATGGAATGTAGGTCGCTCTAATCGATGCCAATGCCCATGGGATTTCAGACTCAAGCATGTTCACTACATTACGCCTTTCCTGGATGATAATCGATGGTACAATTATAGTCAACCGTCAGACTCCATCCATCTCCCCTGCGTGCTTAAATTCAACTCATTACCGCTTAAAATACTCACTTGAGACTCTTGTGGTCGGTGAAGATGCAACAAGTCTCCCCATAAAGATAATGTCGCAAATCTTCAAGGCAAAGACCACGACGGCTAACTCCAGTCATGAGTAGGATAATTCATTTTCGTGCTTGCGTTTGCTTGAGTTATGCAGGAAGCATAGGCAATGACTTTTCCATGTTGCATCAACACACAACCCAAACCATGCAACGAAGCATCGGTGTAGATGTCAAACTCACCACTCTCATCGGGAAGCACTAAAGCGCGGGTGCGTGAGTAAGATGATGTAAGTTCACGGAAACTGCATTCACAGTGTCATCCCAAAACGAACTTAACATCCTTCCTAGTGAGTTTAGTAAGAGGATCTAGGCTATAGATGAGAAATTACCTTGCCAGAAAACAGCTGATAATAGCACACTAGGCCCAAGAAACTTCTCACCTCGGTCACATTAGTAGAAATTTGCTCCCGATTCCACCACCGCCTCCACCTTACTGTGGTGATCGGTCTCACTCTAATTGTTGGAAATGTGCCTAAAACCAATCATATGATGATACTTTACGGACATTTCAAATGTTAGAAAACTAATTTAGTTTAATATAAGGCATGAATTATTGTTTATAGTAGTCTCATATAAATGTTATATGCTTAAACAATAAGTCCAAAGGAATATGTGCTTAGTAGAATGTAATCTAAACAAGTTAGGTTCATGAGACCATTCTCGATCATAGACATATCTAAACGTTCTGATCATAGGATTGCTAATTGGGCATTGACGATCCAGTTAAGATCGGTACATGTTATGTCTTCTCTCGAGGAGAGTGACTAGTCTCGAGTCATTGTGTAATTGACACCAAGACAAGCATGTAGGTACTCAATATGGAATGAGTCCAGCAGAACCACGATCGCTTGATGAGTTTCATGATCGTATCGCATGAGAACTCTGTAGTTGGGATAATGCAAATTAGTCCTTTGACACGAGGCATCCTGCAGGTTGTCTCTTTGTGGTGGTCCTTGATCTTTGATTATGTCAAGAGTCTGCTTTGCATCAGGGTGTCCCGCGGCGTAGTTGGGGTTAGGCCCTAACTGGCCAGTGGAGGCAAGTGAATGCGCGACAAAGGGATCTCTAACCTTGAGCCGTTTGAGGAGAATACTCTAAGATGTGATTAAGAATCTCTTTGGCCGGAGTATGAATAAGATTTAGGAAGTCGTTCCAAATCATATTCAATGTAATCATATAAGTATTGGAATCACATTGGATAGTAGACATGAATAAACTATCGAACCAAACAATGTGGTCGAGAGTATTGTATTAGAAGGGCCAAGTATTGCATTGCGTCCTAGCAAATAGGTTCTCAGCCTCTTACGATTAGCTTGGGTAGCCATGACATCTTGCTAGGTGTCACTCATGGTTTGTGGATGCCCTATAGGTGTATAATCCTTAAGGGAGAATTGAAAGTATGTTTCAGTGCAGATAGATTAGAAAAGAGTTCTAATCCTCGCTGCCTCGGCAAAAGGAGCACAATGGATCGTACCGTGTAAGGAGTAGAGTTTGATGAAAGAATGGAGATGAGTAAGAATAATTAAATGGTTTAATTATTTATGGCGAGATTAATTAATATGTTAATTAATCAAACGAATAAATTCGTTATAGACCTCGGGTTAGTTTTGGGCCTCAAGGCCCAATGGGCCCGTCAAGCCCATTGACTTAAGTTGTATGACAACTTAATGACTAATAACATTAGGGCCCAAAAGCCCAATGAACCCAACATGGCCGGCCATTTTGGTGTATGTGTAGCAAACTTGCTTTAATTGCAAGTTGCCACTACATTGTGAAATAGGTTATAAAGGGAAACTTTGTAACATTTCATAAGTTAGTGGTTTTCTTTTGGGAGAATGGTTGAGCATGAAAATGCTCTCTTCTCTCAAAGAGGCCGGCTCCCTAGGAAAATAGCTAGCAATCTCACTTCCTCTAGGGCACTCATCTTCTCATCAAAGGCTGCTCCCTTGGTGTGGAGACTTAGAGGTTCTTTGGGAACTTGGAGAATCCGATTCATCCATCATCATCAAGCAAGGAATGAAGGCCCTCTCCATGGGTGATTAGCCTTTGCTTAGGCAAAGGGAATCTACAAAGGTATAAGATTTCTCAACTCAAAATTGTTTTGATTTGAGTCATGGTTCACCATATCTACTAGACTTTGAATTTTCTTGGAGGTAAAGTTTCGTTTAAATTCATAGAAGCATGTTGCCTTTAATTGTTAAATGCATGTAATGATGTTGCTTAATGAACTTGGTTAATCCACAAAATTTCCCTTCACTAATACCTTGACGAAATCACATGGCCCAGCCCAATACGATCGAACGAGCTGACATTTGTTGAACTTTGCATATCAGATTTGTCTCAGGCTCTCCAAAACCATCTGGAGTGTTGCTCATGCTCGGTCTCGCTCTGGGAGTAATTAGAATGTCGTCGATGAACACAATCACAAAAGCCCGATCAAATACGGTCGGAAGACTACATTCATCAAATCCATAAATGCGGCTAGAGCATTAGTCATCCAGAACGGCATCAGCTAGAAACTCATAATGTCCATATCTACTTGGAGAAGCGAGTCTTGGGCACATCATCCTTGCGGATACGCAATTGATGGTACGGATCGTAGGTCAATCTTGGAAAACTCGTACCCTTGGTAGATCAGCAGGTCATCAATACGAGGCAATGGATAACGGTTCTTCAAGCATCACCAGGTTGAGTTACTTTGTAGTCTAGCCACATAAACGCATACTCCCGTCATTCTTCTTAACAAACAACAGGAGCACCCCAAGGTGAAATCTTGGGTTGAATAAACCCTTATAAACTAACTCCACGAGTTGGGTTTTTAACTCCCTCAATTGTTTGGAGCCATACGATACGGCGCTCGAGAAATAGGATCGGTGCACATTGTCGGATCAATCGTGAACTCGATCTCTACATCGGGAGCTAAACCGGGTAAGTCCTCGGGAAAAACGATCGGGATATTCATTGACCACGCGAACATCCCTCGACTCGGGTTGGAGAATCTTCCTTCATCACCACATGGGCCAAGTACCTGACTGACCACACGCAGCAACTTCTTCGCCCTCGGTGATGAAATCAAACGGTTCTACAAAACTCTTCTCTCGCCTTGGAAGACAACCTACGGTCACCGGGTGTTTGGAATGTGACCACTTTGATACGACAATCCACAATGGCATGATTCTTGGATAACCAATCCATACCGAGAATAAGATCAAAACCAATGAAACCCACTTGGCACGGCATGTAGTGAGTGTGTTCTTATTTACAACTTTGCCACTCATTGCAAATTAGGCATAAAGTGTAAGTTATGGTACTATTCACATTAAGTCAAATTTGAGAAAATTTGATTTTGCTCCATCTTCCTCTCCCTTTGGCGAACCCCTATGAATGAGGGAATTTCATTTTCCTCATTTATGGTTACTCAATTTTCATGGAATGAACTACGAATAGTTTGTGTCTTTGAAGGAGTCGAAGTGTGTAGGCAACTTTCTCTCATTTGATGGCAAAGCACAATCTCAATCCTCAAGCAAAGGTGTAGATCCAAGGAGTTATCTTCAAGACCCTATCTTGGAGTATTTATCTTTTGCCTATGCAAGAGGAATCTACAAAAGGTTTATGAAATCTCAACACTCCTTCTTGAAGTTGTTTTGTTAGATATTGATTCGCAGCTTCTACTATGCTCACGAAAATCATGGGCAAAAATTTTGTATTTGGGTGCCTACATGCACATGCTAGAGCCCTTAATAACATGTATGCATGCTGAGAGTGTGATATGTTAGAGTACAAATTGTGTTGTCCGTCTTCATTTGGTATATCTAAGTAAACTTTGACTAGTTGGTCATACTAGTCAATTAAGTTTATTTCATTCGGTTGTACTTTGTCACTCACAAACTTGTAACTAGTTGACTAACTTATTTGACTAGTCTACTATACGAAGAATTTTTAATTAAAGGATATTCTACGGGTTCTAATTTACAACTTCCATTGGGCGCAAAAGTACAATAAGAGACCCCACTTCTCCCAATCAATGTTGGATTCATTCTCGACACGACATAGGTGTTGCATAAAGAGAATGAAATTGCAAGCGGCGTTGAAAGTATGATCGACGGATAAAAGACGTGTCGTATCGGCACGCGGGCTACGCATTTGCTGGTCAAAAGAAGGATTTGCGGAGGGAGAATGGGTAGGGGTGGGCAAAAACCGAAGGCAGAAGCCGAACCAAGCTAGGAGCCTAAAAACCAAGTTGACCAAAGCTGAGGAAAACCGAAGGAAATCGGCGGTCGGTTTTCGGTTTCGGTTTTGGTATCAGAAGCTGGACCGGGCAGACCGAACCGAGACATTATATATATATATATATATTTTTTATGTGTCAAATTTTGGTGGTTGAAGGTAGGTTACATTATGCTAAGTAGAACATGGTACAGAACCCACCCCAAACTTAAGCAATTTTAGGGCTTCATTTCACTTCTTTCTGCCTCCTTGAGACTTCTCTCTCTTGCCTCCCTCTCTTCTCCAGGTTCACGGCCTCCCTCTATTCTTCGTTCACGGCCACCACACCATCACCATGACGCCATGAAATCCCTTCTCCGTTCACGGCCCACGCCACCACGATTTTGTCTCCCTTCTCTCGAGTCCCTCTCCTCAGGAGTCCCTCCCTCTCCGTTTACGCACGGCGCCACGACCCACGAACTACTTTGGTTCTTCGATCAGTTTTACGAATTTCATTTTAATTTAGGGTTTCATATTAGGATTTTTTTCAAATTGGAGCGCAACAAGAGCTTTGTCAAGGCCACTGAAGGTTGATATTTACATTTTATTAATGTACGTTGCATGCGTGTGAGAGAGAGAGAGAGAGAGAGAGAGAGAGAGAGAGAGATAGATTTTGGGATTGGATATGATGTTGATTTCGTTATTGATTGATTTGGTTGATTGGATTTATGGGCGGTTGAATTTGTGGGGTTTTGGTGTCTTGCCCAATGAGAGTTTAAGATCATAATCTTCTTGGTAATACATAATTTAGCTTGAAGTTGAATGCATTGGGTGTTTATGTTTTTGAGAATAATGATTAGCAATGAATGTTGAGCTTGTTAATACCAAGCATTTGTTAAGGCGGTTGAGGTTCTTTATGGTAGTTATTGTTGCATTGTGATGCTCTTTTGTATTGCTAGTTGAAATCCCTACGCATTAGGTGGAGATCGTGGATAGGTTTCGGGTATGTTAGAAATGAATGAAGATTGCTAAATGGTTAAAAAAAAAATGATATGTTTGCATTATTTTTAAGAATATCGTGTATTTATTTAAATTCTCAGATTGCCATATAATTGTATTGGTTATGTAGACCAATGGATGTAGCGTGTAGCCTTTTCTTGTTCACTTCCTGAGTGTTTGTGTTAAGAACCCCGTTTGAAGTGATACGGTTTATGCGGTGAGGCTTGACCGGCAAACCTCGAGACATCTCAACCATGGATCCCGAAAGTTACCCTTTCATCGGGTGAGTTTCAAATTTACATGCGTTAGAATAGAGAGGGTATCAAATAGATAGAGCAACATAATAATACTGTGTGTGTTTTTGTTTTATGACATATTAATCTTAGGGCTTTATTGAATAATATGATTTTATAATAGCTCATGATCTTCTCACTGAGATAGAATGCGGATGGGATTGTTATTTAATTATGGCTTCATGTGATTGTGTTTTGAAATTATTGATTTATCTTGTTCATTTCATTATTTATGTTTTCGAGTCCCATGTGCCCATTTGGTCTCGACACAAGGATTGAAGGTTGATCTTTGAAATTATGTGAGAATTAGGTTGCTTTATTTTTTTGTGAGGATGTTGTGTGACTTAATGAATATGTATTTTTTTGTTTGGTTTGAATTGCGGCAACAGCAGGAAACTATGATGGCGATATTTGGATGTTTAACGTTTTAAACCTTTGTTTGGGTTTTTTCAAAGTTTTGAATCGGAGCCTCTAAACCCTTACCCTTTAAATGTTTCTTTGGCCCAACACCCTAAAAACTTTGGATTTAAAAAAAAGAATATTAATTGGGCCTGAAATTTAAAAGCTCAAAACAACAAGGCCCAAGGCGAGAGCAAAACCCCAAGCCAGGCCCCGGACTTGTTAAGGCGAAACGATTGGTTTCATATAAAAATATTGGTTTTAAACCAAATCGGACCAAAGCTATTATTTCCAGTTTGGTCCATAGTTTTAGGCCCATTTTGGACCGAATCGGGCGGAGCTTACCCCCAAGAATGGGGGGATGGTCGGCGACAAATCGACGGATGGTCAAAGAATGAACGGGTTGTAGATGGTGGTTGGTATTTGGAAGGAGAGGTTGAGGTGGCTAGGATGCATGGCGAAGTGGTGGTGGGTTGTGCCAAGCTCGCGAGTTCAGCAGGTTGGATGGGGCAGGAGGACAATGATGCTGCTTATACCTTCTTATTTATTTATTTTGATTTTAGATATTCAAAAATTTTATGGATTTTTAAATTCATTTTTTTATGGTTTTATATGATTTTTGATCGTGGTAGTCAATTTTAAGGACGCGATATTGATTGAGTTTCAAATTGAGAGAGGTCAAAATGAGAAGTTAGGTCCGTTTTAAGAACCATTTGTGATAAAAAATATTATTAACAAGTAATTAAAAATAAAGTATAGTACGGCCTTTTAATCGACACATCACCAAACCCTTAATAATATAATCAGTTTAGTAAGTCATTATACAAATTAGTTTGACTTATTGGAGTAGCAAATTTGTTATTTTGTCTTGAACAAAAAATTGGTTTTAAAAAAAAAAAAAATTTCTTCCTTTTGTCTTGTTGAGCTTTTTGATACCGTTGGATCAAAGAAAAATCGTTATTGGACCGATTGTAATTGACTCATTACTTCCACTTTTCTTTCCTTTAATATCACGCATACACCGAGACTTTTTGTGTTTCACAAAACTTACAGGGATTTGAGAAAATATATACTAACATCCTTAAAGTTTTAATTTACTTTCACAAAGCCCTTAAATGACAAATTCTAGCTTATTATTTAAAAAAAAAAAAACTTATAATAGAAAAATACCAACAAATTAATATTACGTTAAACATAAAAACAAAAACAAAGTAAAGAAACCCTACATCTTATTCTTAATCTCCCTTATATATTTCCTGCAACCATCCTCCAAATTTTGCGGCACCAAAACAAACTCTCTTTCTCTCACTTAATATCGATCAACGTTTTTTTCGGTTTTAATCATTCATGCACCATATGTTATTTATTGCTTTTTGTGTGATTATATGACTTTTGATATTCTGAAACGTAATCTATTGTGTTTAGGTTGTGACTCTCTCTCTTCCATTTTCATTATTTTCAATTCAACCTAAAAAAACCCCTTTGAAAAAAATCACACTAAAACTATTGAAAGAGATGATGAATTAATTGTGATTTTCTAGGAAAAAAGAAGAGGGAACTCTCTTTTCGTAAAGAAACCAACAATCACCCATTAAAGTTCACCATGAAGCTCGAACCTCATCATCATCATCACTCGATCATCTATTTTTCACCATATTTCTATCGCCATGGTCCTCAAATGAGCCGTTGTTTGCATAAGGAATTCTACAATTTGGCTTTATTTTTTATGTTTAAGTAAAAAATTTATTTGATTTGTTTTTAGTTATTCAAAACAGTTTTTTTTTCAGTAATTTGCTTCTCTATGGGTAAGTTGTCAGGTTAAGGGGATATGTACAGTATATTAAAACTTCAGCAATATTATTAATATCTAAGAATCTGAGGGGATTTTGTGAAACAATAAAAATCTCAGGGCTGTTTGTGATATTAACCCTTTCTTTTCATAGTCCCTGAAACTATAAATCCGGAACAAGACTTGGCAGCTGTTAAAATTTGGATTAAAAAATAATCAAAATTTGGACATGTCCCTCACATGATTGATAAATGCAGCTGTGGCTGCTGAACCAAGTTATTTCCTGATCGGGTTTGACTTTACTTCGCCTGTATATCTCAAACTCTTCATCTGTACCAGACCATTAGAAATCCCAGTAATCAGACGAAACAATTGATGGATGCCGGAACATCTTCCAAAGACGATCGGAAGTACGACGTGTTCTTGAGTTTTGGAGGTGAAGACACACAGGACCTTCACGGACCACCTCTACTGTACATTAAAAGCCCACCAATTCAACGTCTTCATGTGCGAATACAATCAAAATTACAAGCTGGACAGTAATGGAACTATAGCAGAAGATCTGATTCAAGAAATCAGAAGGTCTAAGGTTGCTGTCGTGGTCTTCTCAAAAGGGTATGCGGAGTCCGTGTGGTGTCTTGAGGAGCTGGTGAGATCGCTGGGTGCAGAAAAACACTGGGTCAAATCTTTTGCCAATTTTGTATGATGTTGATGCCTCAGATGTCACGTACCAAACTGGTAGTTTTACTAAAGCATTTCAGAAACATGAACAGAAAATTAAGGAAAAAAGGTACATCTCTGGATAAACGCTCTTAAGGAAGCTGGACGTTCGGCCGTCTTCGGTTTTAGGAAGACGACGGGTAATTACTTTCTTATTTCCTTTTCATTTTCTTTATTTTTGCGTGTTTTCAATTTCCCAGTCCATTTTTATGTATTTATTTATATAAAATAGTGCCTAGAGCTTATAAATATAAGTTTAAGAAATTGTAATGGTATCCTGATTTTGACTCATCAATTTCTGAAAGATTAATGTTGAACTAACATTTGCATAATCTTGTAGGAGACTTTAATAAATTTCTACTTTTGCTTTGTTGAATTTAACAACCAGAATGAAGGAATCTTTATCCAGGGACATTATTGCTGAGATCACTAGAAGAACTGAGCAGCAGGACATGCTTGAGGAGTACCCACCAACCTAGTTGGAATAGGTTCTCGCGTGCGAGAATTAGTAGGCATTTAGATGTTGGAGGATCAAATGATGTTCGCATAATTGGAATTTTGGGTATGTGCGGACTGGGTAAGACTGCGGTTGCAAAGCCATTCTCAACGAGACATCATCATAGTTTTGACCAGTTGCAAGTTTCCTTCCAAATCGCGAGGAAAGAAACTGGTTGATTTGCAGAACAACTTTCTGCTATCTTAGAGCCGGCCTACGTAGTGTCCAAGTAGCATCGATGAAGGGACCAAGGGAGATGGGGAACAACGGTTAGGCAACAGAAGGGTACTTGTCGTGGTGATGATTTAGACAGTGGAACAATTAGATGCTTTGGCTATAAAACCTGACTTGTTTGGTCCAGGGTAGAATCATCCCATAACATCAAAGAACGAACATTTGCTAAAGATACTTAGTGGATAAGATATGTTCCCTGCCATCAATGGATGAGAAGCTCATGAGCTACTTTGTTGGCATGCCTTTAGGATTATTATCCTGATAAAGGGTATGCTGAGCTCTCAGAAAAGCTGTTAGCTCTTGTGGAGGTTTGCCACTAGCGCTTGAAGTCTTAGAGTTCTTATCTGCGTACAAAAGCACAAGTGAATGGGAGCGAACTAGACAAATGGAAAAGACATCCTCCTTAGGAAATTCTAGAAAAGATTAAGACAAGCTATGATGCGCTACTGCGATGATGATGTGAAGTCTATATTCCTTGACATCTCTTTAACTTTCTTGGAATGAACAAGGACTATGTCATGAAAGGTACTGGATGGCTGTCAGTTTTATCCAGAAATAGGGATTCGGGAACTCAAGATCGATGCCTTGTAACTGTTGATAGAAAGGCAATCTCATGATGCATGATTTGATTCAAGGCATGGGCAGAGAAATCGTGCGTACAGAATCCCTGACAATCCCGAACGTAGTGGTGTGGCATAATGAAGATATAACAGATGTATTGACAAACGGAGTCTGTAAGTACTTTTGCAATTAAATTTTATGTTAAATGTGCGTACTGAATAAGGAGAACTTTATCATACTGGACACACTCAAAAAATTGTATGCCTTGGCTGTTTCAACAGTGCACAATAAAAAATGTGTTGATTGGAAGAAACCATATATACTACAAGTTGAATAGAAGAAAAGAAAAACAGAGCCGAAAAGACATGTAATAACAACAAAGGAGCCGATTGTTTTGAATTATATCAAATTAGATAACAGAATCAAACATGTCCTGATCTTCTTAAGTACAATTTGGTAATTATATTACCTGTAACAGAAGCTTGCTAAAGATACCATTACAACTCTATGAGAGGTTCCATGTTCTATATTGTTCTAATTTGTCTACCTCCCATGTGGTTCATCCATCCAATTCACGTGCAAATAACCCTTTTCTTAGTTCCTCTATTGTTGTTGGTTTGTTTTTATTTTTTATTGTTTGATTATTTTTGTAATAGGAACGGAAGAAGTTGAAGGACTCGCTTTAGATATGCAAGGAGTCGACAGCGTAGCTTCCAGTTCAGAATCATTTAGAAACATGCAGAGGTCATAAGATTGCTCAAACTCCCAGCCAACATAAGCTCAATGGAAGTTACCACAATCTTTCCGAAGAGTTAAGATGGTTGTGTTGGCATGGATTTCCTCTGGAGGGCATACCAAAAGATTTTGATCAACCAAACCTAGTTGCTATTGACCTGAGCTATATGAAACTCATACGAGTTTGGGAGGATTCTGATTTGGTATGATATGGCCCTCAACCAAATTATTAATTTCCTCCAGGTTATATAAACACCAACTTCATGCTTTCTCTTTTCCATTTGTATTTATTTTGGTTTTCCCTTCTGTCCCCAACAGTTGCTCGACAAGTTGAAGCTTCTTAATCTCAGTCATTCCCATTACTTAGCACAGCTTACCAGACTTTTCAAAACTCCCAGAATCTCGAGAATTGATATTGAATGATTGTGTGGGATTTGTCAGGAGTTCCTCATGCATTGGGAATCTTGAAAGACTGAGTTTGGTAAATCTTGAAGGCTGCAAAAACCTACATGCAATCCCAAATTTACCAAAAATTTGAAAGTCTTGCGAGCTGGTTTGTGCACTGCATTAGAAACAATGCCAAATTTTTCAGAATTGTCGAATATAGAGAGAGTTGTATCTAAGTCATTCATGCAAACTCACAGAGATTGCAGGCTTGGTTATGTCATTAAACTCGTGAAGCAAGAATTCATATGGAAGGGTGCATCCAATCTAACTGCTGATTTCAGGAGAACATCCTACGAATTCTCTCTTTCTCTCTGGCCTGTTCTCTTTCTCTTTCTACTCCACACACAGAAGCTCATATATATGACACATGCATGCATAACAATGTATTGTTGTTACAAATCTATAGCTCTACATGGTACAGAGGATGGACTTCTTAACGGATATGGTGGCATTTTTCTCAATGGAAATTATATTCCTGACTGGTTTGATTTTGTCAAAAGGTGATCGGGTCAGTTTTGACATACCTCTAATTGTTGATTGCGCAATTTTAGCGGGTTGACACTGTGCTGCATATACTCTTCAAAGAAACAAGATGAAGGTCCCTCTCGGCATTATCGTTAGCAATAAAACCAAGCGTACTGCTTTGCTCGCCCGGATAACATATGCCTCGGTACCAACTTCCTGTAAACGTGATGACCATTATCTTTGGCAGGGACATTGCTCCGAACCATGTGCTCAGTTTGCAAGGGAGGGACAAGGTCGATATATTTATGCCAAAACTACTGTTGAAACTGCAGATGCTTCTGTGAGAGTGGAGAAAGTAGGAGGTTAATATAGTATGGGACAAATTTATGAAGGAAAATGTTCATGATTCAGACTTTCATCTTTGTACGATTTTTGACCAACATCCGGATTGGTTATTGGGAGCTGACGGGTAATTTCTCATTTCTTTTTCCTTTCTTATATTTTTTATTTATTCTTCCAGTCCATTTTTCTATACAAGGCCGGTACTGGAATGCCTGAGCCCAGAAATGGCAATGGAACGGGCGATCCTAACTACTTTATCTTGACAGTGGCGGTAAACCCCCTGCAGTGAATGAGAATGGTTTAAGCATGCAGTACCTTAGTTTCTTCTAACAAAAGTTATTAATTGGCGACATATAATGTATTGATTCTATTTAACAAAAATTATTATAATTACGGCTTGGAGTATTTGATTTTACACATTGCAAAAAGTTATTAACTGGGATTGCAGTTTTCGAAAGCATGCCTAAATGCCACACTCATTTCGATTTTTAGCTAATTTGTAAGTGACTAGTTCGATTTCAGAGTTCAGATCCATAAACCTTTAAATCCAAAATCCCACTCCCTTTATCTTCAATCCGTCGTCGTTGAGCCTGATCTCAATTCTCTGCTCTTCAGAAACAGAGCCTGAAGAGGAAGAAGAAGAAGAAGAATGGATGCTATGGGAAAGCAAGCCAGTAAGCTCCGAGCAGGTCGCTGGCAGCGGGTGATTTACGGACAACCCATTTTTGTGTTTTAGTTTATTTTTCTCGTTTTGTTATTTTTTTGAAGTAAAATTCCAAGCTTGCTAGTTCACCTCACTGTTTGGTTACTGAAAATGCGGCGGTGGATTCATGCTTTGTGCCGTTGATTTACTAAATTATGAATAGGGTTGTCAATTTGAAGTGATTTCAGTGGAACCCCGTTCGTTATTCGATCGAAAATTATACTGTTGTTGATTTCTTGAGAGAAGAATGGCGCTAATTAATTGAATTAAGCAAATTCTGTTCATTTCGATTTGAATCCTCAATCCGGATCACCTAAATCGCGAAATTTGAATTTTTTTTTCCTTTTCTGTAGTCTGTATTGAACCAATGGAGCAAATGTAGTTTGAATTTATGCTGTATTTGTATCGAATTTCTTGGTGAAAATCAGAAGACTCATTGTTTCTTAAATGGACCCAATTTTTGGTAATTATCTTTATCCTGTATACTTTTGTTTACAAAAATTCAGTAGTCTGCAATTATCTGTATACTTTTATGTCACGTACAGCGCGTTTGATGATAGTAGAGACAAGTGTAGAAATACCGCCCTCAGGGCTGCAGCTGTGGCTGCTGAACCAAGTTATTTCTAAATCCGGAGTTTGACTTTACTTCGCCTTTACTCGGCTCTGTATATCTCAAACTCTTCATCTGTGCAGACCATTAGAAATCCCAGATATCAGACAGAAACAATTGATGGAGGTGAAGACACACGCGGGAACATCTTCAAAGACGATTGGAAGTGACATGTTCTTGAGTTTTGGAGGTGAAGACACACGCAGGACCTTCACGGATACCTCTGCTGTCTGCGACAAAAGCCCACCAATTCAACGTCTTCATGTACGAATACAATCACAATTACAAGCTGGACAGTAATGGAACTATAGCAGAAGATCTGGTTCAAGAAATCGAAGGTCTAAGGTTGCTGTCATGGTCTTCTCAAGGGTATGCGGCGTCCGCGTGGTGTCTTGAGGAGCTGGTGAAGATCATGGAGTGCAGAAAAACACTGGGTCAAATCTTTTTGCCAATTTTGTATGATGTTGATCCGCAGATGTCACGTACCAAACTGGTAGTTTTGCCGAAGCATTTCAGAAACATGAACAGAAAATTAAGGGAAAAAAGGTACATCTCTGGATAAACGCTCTTAAGGAAGCTGGACGTTCGGCCGTCTTCGGTTTAGGAAGACTGACGGGTATTACTTTTTCTTATTTCCTTTTCATTTTCTTTATTTTGCGTGTTTTCAATTTCCCCAGTCCATTTTTTATGTATTTATTTATATAAAATGATTATACCAGAGCTTATAAATATAAGTTTAAGAAATTGTAATGGTATCTGGAGATTTTGACTCATCAATTTCTGAAAGATTAATGTTGAACTAACATTTACATAATCTTGAAGGAGACTTTAATAAATTTCTACTTTTGCTTTGTTGAATTTAACAACCAGGAATGAAGGAATCTTTATCAGGGACATTATTGCTGAGATCACTAGGCGACTGAGAATCCGGACACGCTTAGAGTTAGAGGTACCCACCAACCTAGTTGGAATGGGTTTCTATGGCGAAGAAAATTAGAAGGCATTTAGATGTTGGAGGATCAAATGATGTTAATTGGAATTTTTGGGTATGCGGACTGGGTAAGACAGCGGTTTGCAAAGTCATTTTCAACAGATATCATCGTAGTTTTGACGGTGCAAGTTTCCTTCAAATCGCGGGGAAAGAAACTGGTTGATTTGCAAGAACAACTTTCTGCTATCTTGAAACCGGCCTACGTAGTGGTAAAGTAACATCGATGAAGAGACCAAGGAGATAGTGGTAAGTAGCATCGATGAAGGGACCAAGGAGATAGAACGACGGTTAGGCAACAGAAGGGTACTTGTCGTAGTATTGATTTAGACAGCGTGGAACAATTGGATGCTGGCTATAAAACCTATTTCGTTTGGTTGCGGGAGTAGAATCATTATAATATCAAACAAACATTTGCTGACGACACTTGAAGTGGATGGAATATGTTCCCTGCCATCAATGGGTGAAAGAAGCTCTTGAGCTACTTTGTTGGCATGCCTTTAGAAGGAATTATCGATGAAGAGTATGAGCTCTCAAGAAAAGCTGTTGGCTACTGTGGAGGTTTGCCACTAGCGCTTGAAGTCTTAGGTTCTTATCTGCGTACAAAAAGCACAAGTGAATGGGAAACTGAACTAGACAAATGGAAAAGACATCCTCCTTGGGAAATTCTCGAAAAGATTAAGACAAGCTATGATGCGCTACCTGATGATGATGTGAAGTCTATATTCCTTGATATCTCTTGTTTCTTTACTGGAATGAACAAGGACTATGTCATGACAGTACTGGATGGCTGTCAGTTTTATCCAGAAATAGGGATTCGGGAACTCCAAGATCGATGCCTTGTAACTGTTGATAGAAAAGGCAATCTCATGATGCATGATTTGATTCAAGGCATGGGCAGAGAAATCGTGCGTACAGAATCCCCTGACAATCCCGGAAAACGTAGTAGATTGTGGCATAATGAAGATATAACAGACGTATTGACAAACGAATCTGTAAGTACTTTTGCAATTAAATTTTATGTTAAATGTACGTACTGAATAAAGGAGAACTTTATGCATACTGGACACACTCAAAAAATTGTATGCCTTGGCTGTTTCAACAGTGCACAATAAAATGTGTTGATTGGGAAAGAAACCCATATATACTACAAGTTGAATGAAAAGAAAAACAGAGCAGAAAAAGGAACATGTAATAACAACAAAGGAGCCGATTGTTTTGAATTATATCAAATTAGATAACAGAATCAAACATGTCCTGATCTTCTTAAGTACAATTTGGTAATTATAATACCTGTAACAGAAGCTTGCTAAAGATACCATTACAACTCTATGAGAGGTTCCATGTTCTATATTGTTCTAATTGTCTACCTCCCATGTGGTTCATCCATCCAATTCACGTGCAAATAACCCTTTTCTTAGTTCCTCTGTTGTTGTTGGTTTGTTTTTATTTTTTTATTGTTTGATTATTTTTTTGTAATAGGGAACGGAAGAAGTTGAAGGACTCGCTTTAGATATGCAAGAGTCTGACAAGCGTAGCTTCAGTTCAGAATCATTTAGAAACATGCAGAGTCTAAGATTGCTCAAACTCAATAACATAAAGCTCAATGGAAGTTACCACAATCTTTCCGAAGAGTTAAGATGGTTGTGTTGGCATGGATTTCCTCTGGAGGGCATACCAAAAGATTTTGATCAACCAAACCTAGTTGCTATTGACCTGAGCTATAGCAAACTCATACGAGTTTGGGAGGATTCTGATTTGGTATGATATGGCCCTCAACCAAATTATTAATTTCCTCCAGGTTATATAAACACCAACTTCATGCTTTCTCTTTTCCATTTGTATTTATTTTGGTTTTTCCTTCTGTCTAACAGTTGCTCGACAAGTTGAAGCTTCTTAATCTCAGTCATTCCCATTACTTGGCACGAACACCAGACTTTTCAAAACTCCCGAATCTCGAGGAATTGATATTGAATGATTGTGAGAGTTTGTCCGAGGTTCACTCATCCATTGGGAATCTTGAAAGACTGAGTTTGGTAAATCTTGAAGGCTGCAAAAACCTACATGCAATCCCAAATTTACCAAAAAATTTGAAAGTCTTGCGAGCTGGTTTGTGCACTGCATTAGAAACAATGCCAAATTTTTCAGAATTGTCGAATATGAGAGAGTTGTATCTAAGTCATTCATGCAAACTCACAGAGATTGCAGGCTTGGTTATGTCATTAAACTCGATGACAAGAATTCATATGGAAGGGTGCATCAATCTAACTGCTGATTTCAGGAAGAACATCCTACAGGTCTCTCTTTCTCTCTGGCCTGTTCTCTTTCTCTTTCTACTCCACACACAGAAGCTCATATATATGACACATGCATGCATAACAATGTATTGTTGTTACAAATCTGGCTCTACATGGTACAGGGATGGACTTCTTGCGGATATGGTGGCATTTTTCTCAATGGAAATTATATTCCTGACTGGTTTGATTTTGTCAAGGGTGATCGGGTCAGTTTTGACATACCTCTAATTGTTGGTCGCAATTTTAGCGGGTTGACACTGTGCTGCATATACTCTTCAAAGAAACAAGATGAAGGTCCTCTCGGCATTATCGTTAGCAATAAAACCAAGCGTACTGCTTTGCTCGCCCGGATAACATATGCCTCGGTACCAACTTCCTGTAAACGTGATGACCATTATCTTTGGCAGGGACATTTATCGAACCATGTGCTCAGTTTGCAAGGAGGGGACAAGGTCGATATATTTGTAAAGCCTGTTGAAACTGCAGATGCTTCTGTGAGAGTGGAGAAAGTAGGGGTTAATATAGTATGGGACAAATTTATGAAGGAAAATGTTCATGATTCAGACTTTCATCTGTACGATTTTGACCAACATCCGGATTGGTTATTGGGAGCTGACGGGTAATTTCTCATTTCTTTTTTCCTTTCTTATATTTTTTATTTGTTTATTTCCCGGTCCATTTTTTCTATATACAAGCATGCAGTACCTTAGTTTCTTCTAACAAAAGTTATTAATTGGCGACATAATGTATTGGTCTATTTAACAAAAATTATTATAATTACGGCTTGGAGTATTTGATTTTACACATTGCAATGTAATACCTAATGATAAATCTCTAAATCTGACAAGGAGACATGGTAGTGATAAGATCCAATATCTCAAATGGTAACGGAAGATGAAGATAGAGGAAGAAGGAGCAGAGGTCCAATTGTTTTTGTATTTTATTTTTATTTCTCTAAAAATATCTCTGATCCTTCTAACTTTGGAGCTAGTGCTCTTATACATTCACTTTCTCATTACTTGCCAACTGGCATTCCCAAACAACTTACTAAAAACAAGCAATAATCCTGATAACAACACTTAAACACGCTAATTGTGATTAAGGTAATCACAATTCATATCATTACCCCTCCCTTAAAGAACAACTTTGTCCTCAAGGTTAAAACTTAAAATCTGGAAATCCTGCGACAAATTCATCATAATCCTCCCATGTGACATCTTCTTCAGTCTGGCAATTCCACTGCACAAGCTCTTGTACTCCAGCTGCGTTGCCTTTCTTGTAAACTCTCCTTGGTATTACTGAAGTGGGTGTTTTCTGCACCAAACCATCATCTGTGACCAATGGTAGAGTGGCTGATGTAGCAATGTTTGGCCCCCAAATGTTTCTTTAAACAACTAACATGGAACACAGTGTGGATTTTAGTGCCAACTGGTAATTTCAACCTGTAACCTACTTGTCCAATCTTCTCCAAAACTTCAAATGGACCACAGTATTTCGGGTGCAACTTATGGTAAGCATGTGAGGCCAATGACTGGAATACCATACACAAGCTCGAAGAGTGTGAATTTAGAAGAGGTGTGATAAGAAGTATTGTAGCTCCACTTTGCCCAAGCTAAGCACTAAACCCATTGCTTAGGATGTCCACTAATGAAGCATCTCAAGTATGTTTCCAGGTACCTATTCACCACCTCAATTTGTCCATCACTCTGAGGGTGGTATCTAGAACTCATCCACAATTTTGACTCTTGCAACTTGGAAAACTCCTTCCAAAACGCACTGAGAAAAATCGGATCTCCATCACTAACAATGGTGACTGGCATTCCATGTAGTTTGAACACATGATTCATAAAGAGCTGAGCTACACTTGCAGCAGTATAAGGGTGTGCCATGGCAGCAAAATGAGCATATTTTGATAAACGATCAACTACTACCATGATCACAAACCTTCCTTTACAAAGAGGCAGTCCAACCACAAAGTCCAAACAATCAGGCCTGGAGGACATATGGTTTCATATTTGTTATAGTAATAATCACGTAATTCTTTGTTATTAACTTGAACCTTATCATAATTACGTAACTTTGGAGTGTAATTTTGAACTATCACAGTGTAATCGTACCTTTCTTCTAATTTAAGCGTTGTATGTTACGATGTTATGTAATTCAATTATCTCCCCTAGTAATATCCTACATCTTTACTGTAAGAGTATGTCCATGGTGTAATAATAAACGTTAACGTTGTAATTCAATCACGTTAAAGTACAAAACCCTACCTTGACAATGTATTAGAACGTCAACAATGTAACTACCAACCTTGTTATAGTAATAACCATGTCATTCTTTGTTATTAACTTGAACCTTATCATAATTATGTAACCTTAGAGTGT
The DNA here is from genome assembly GCA_018257905.1 of Gillenia trifoliata. NCBI lineage: Eukaryota > Viridiplantae > Streptophyta > Magnoliopsida > Rosales > Rosaceae > Gillenia > Gillenia trifoliata. Next base: position 8,290,348 of record CM031080.1, on the reverse strand, counting down.
AAGTTTGAACTATCATAGTGTAATCGTACCTTTCTTGTAATTCAAACATTGTATGTTACAATGTTGTGTAATAATCTACGTCTATAATGTAATAGTACGTAATATGTGTAATCATGAATGTTGTTATTGTAATATCCTACATCTATATTGTCATACAACGTCTTTGTTGTAATGAACAACGTTGATAGCGTAACTTTAACAATAATATTATAATATTACGTCAGTAGTGTAACTGTAACAAGACCCGGATTGTTAAGCTTGTCATTCTCTTCAACGCCAAATTTGCTTGCAAAATTCCTTTCCTGCACCTCTGTAAAATCTCGTCTCTCCCTTTTCTTTATGTGCGGTGTCCTCCAGGCTCCCCCTGTCTAAAGAGCTAAGTCCATACATAGGGTTTGTCTTCTGTGCGCCTATCTCGGGTTTTTATTTACCACTTGGCAAACAGTCCATGCAATTGGCAAACAATCCATACATGGATCTGCATTAAGAATTGGCAAACAATCCATGCAATTGGCAAACAGTAAACATGGATCTGCATTACAACATGCAATTAGTCAAAAGATTAAATGGTAGCATCGCATTATTTGCTGTTAGTGCCTTACATGGATCTGCATTAAGAATTGTTTAAGTGTTTAAGCTGTAAAACCCATCGCTATCACTTGAACGTATAAATTATCGTTTTAACTTGTCAAACTCATCGTTCAAGTAGTAGTTTCTACGTTTAAGTGGTAATTTACCACTTGAACGATAAATTTTTATCAAATGAACCACATCTTTACCACTTCAACGACTTGAGAATTTTAGGTTACAAACTAAACCATTACTACTTAAACGTTCATTTTCTAGTTTAAGTTATGACACTTATCGTTTAAGTTGTAAAACCCATCGTTCAAGTAATAATTTACCACTTTAACTTAACCTATCATTTAAGTTGTAAAACTTATCATTCAAGTAGTAAATTTTACGTTTTCGACAGAATTCGAAAACAGTGCTTGACGCCGTTAGATTTAACGAAAAATACTGGCAGCTCCGTTAAAGTTAAAGGAATAATTTTAACGGCGTTAAAGGAATATACCTGAGAATATTTTTCAGTCTGAGCCAGTTTGGACGGGGTTTTGCTAATGTCACAACCAATCCAAACCGGACTTGCTGAAGTCAAGGTGCAAAATCTCGCCGAAAAACTGGGATTTCGGCTGATCATGTTCCTGAGCTCGCCACGGCTTTTAAGGGTATATTTGGGTTCGTGGAGTTGATACGGACTCAATGGTTTCGAGAAAAGTTACTTTGCCGTTTGGCCGATAATGCCTTGTCGGCCTTCGATTTTCTCCCAGAAAAATTGGAGAAACTTCCCTTGCTTCGATCTGCATCAAATCTCCCCATATCAAGCAAATAACATATGAAAATTCATTTACTCAACAAGAGGAATCTAATGGTAGTGGTTAGAAACCTCACATTGGCCTAGATTGGCAAGAATGTCTTCGAAAATGTTTGGTCCTTCCTTGTGCGATTTTCGTCGGTCGACTAGGAGTTTGGACAAACAGTTAGTACCGTTGAGTTCAGAGCGTCGAGACGAACAAGGTAGTGGTGATGGGAAGAGTTTTTACAGGAAGAAGAAAAAAAATGAGACAAAGAGTTGAGATAAAAGAGAGAGGAGAGAGATATTTTGTTTTGGGGGTATTGTGTCACCCACCAAAACAATAAATTACACTGCACACCATGTGCAAGACTAGCGTACACGTGTCTAAAATATTCCTCTTGAAAATTAAATTACAACAAACATTGACGGGATGTTACATTAGTGCTCCCAACATATTTTCTTCTTATCTTCCAATTGAAAACTTTTCTCCAATTTCGTTCTCATAGCTTTAAAGCCTATAACAACACAAAAACAGAGTAAATGAGTCTCAAATAAACAAAACTTGGCATAAAACTGAGCAAACATGTATCGAGATTATGTATAAATCATAGTATATCAATAGTAATAATTATTCAATGAGTACAAAAATATGTCATATCACAAATAAAAGGGATCCTGAGTCACTGCAGTTATCATCCGTGCATTTATATGCATTTTGACAAATCTTGACCATTCATGTAATCAACAAATTTAATCCTCCCACGTCATATTAGAATAGAATGCACGTTTTGCACCTTAGCACTAATACATCTCTCTACGAGTCTTCTCTTTGTCCTTCTTCCCCACTTTTCTACTGCTACACAATGCCAACTGGTTGAAAGGCTACAATTGCTGTTTCAATATTGTCTAAATTGAGAATTTGAGAAAGAGATATATAATAGTTACGAAAATGGGTGTTCTTGATAATTAAATAGATATAAATAAACAAAAAAAAATCTTGTTTCTCCGACTGGATTGTCACAGCCCGTTCAAAGTTTTAATTTATTTTATTCCCGGAAGTGGGAAATGACGGTTTTGCCCTTGGTTGACTTTTCGGTTGACTTTTGCGTCGGCGTATCCACTTGTGTTTTCTTGACGTGCTCGTCGCTACGAACGCGTAGACGCGAGCGGGACGTCATTCGGACTCTGAACAAGTATTTTACGAGCGTTGATTTTCGACGTTTTCGTATTTCGAACTTTGGACAGTTTTGTCTTGTTTGGGCTGGGGCCCATTTGGCAGCAGGCCTGTGGCCAATCCTAGATTTCCTGGGATTTGTCTGGTTGGGTTTTTGGCTCCTTGTGCCGAGCCCTTCCTTTCTCCTTCTTCCTTTGTTCTGCAAAACCCAAACGTGAAACCATGGCCATTCTTGGCCAATCTGGACAGCACCATTCACCATCCAACAAATCTCCACCATCAAACTCTGAAGCCAGCAACTCCAACGTGGGTGTCCTGGTGCTAAAAACCCAGAAAAGGGTAAGAATTTCTCAAGCCACCCCGTGGCTCCCTCTCTGTTTTTCTTTGGGTTTGTCTGTGTGCAAACCACACTCAATTCTCCTTCAACCTTGTTGTGCAGGTCACTGGGAGTGGCCTTGAACCCAGAACAACCCTGCAACTTCATTTCCCAATTTCTGGGAAATGCTCCGATGAACACCAAAAATCAAAACGTGGACTTTCTCAGTGATTTCGACCTCCATGGTCCTCCCTGAGACCACCAAAGCACTTTTGGAAGCCTTGGGAACCCAACCCAAGGCTTGGAACTCGATTTGGCACCGTGGTTGGAGAAGCTCCATTTTGGCCGAATCTTCCTCCTCATTTTCAGGCCACTTCTGGCCAGTTTTTGGTCCCCAAAATGGTACAATCTTGTTCTCCTCATCTCTAGTTTCATTTTGGTACTTGAATCGTCCAATTTGGACTTAAAACGAAGAAGTTATGAAGCTCTGAAGTTTTACCCAGAATCCGGCCACTTTTTCCAGATTCCGACGACGACGACGGCGACCGAAATTCTGGCAGGGATGACCGGTGCTGACGTCATCAGACCGGTTCAGACCGGCCTTGATGACGTCAGCAGTGACGTCAGCAACTTAAACCGGCTTGAGTCGAGCCGCGTTGACGGCTTGAGCCGAGCCGTGTTGACCGGCTTGAGCCGAGCCGAGTTGACCGGCTGACTGGCTCAGTTGACCAGCTCGCGCGTGAGCCGCGCGTGGAGCTGCGCGTGGAGCCATAGGCTCCGATCTTCAAGCTGCGCGTGAGGGCGCGTGGAAGGTCCAATTTGAATTTTGTTTTCACGGGTCGACTCGTGACGACGTGTACTACCTCGGGGTAGTATGCATTTTAATTTTTGAGGTGTTTTGGACCTCCAATTTGCAAAAGCAAGGGATAGGTTTAATTAATTCGTTAATTAGTGCCTTTATGAGTTTAATCATTGTACCGGTGATATCTCATATAGGTGGGGCCTATCCAGAGGACTACCGAGGCTACCCAGGACGGGGTACTTCGACCCGGCTACCTACAGGTGAGTGAGTGGGTCTTTGTTTGATAAATGTATATATATACGTATGGTTTTCAACGCTTTCTTCAACTGTTAGCGTAGTTGCATATCATATACGTTTGTTGGAGGTAGAACATTCGTATTATATTGTCATTCATGTTTTCATACTGTTGCTCATCAGTAGATGTATACACCTCAGGTATTAGTACTCAGTCTTGTGGCCAGGACTAGCCTTGACGTTTGGAGTAGTCACTATCAGTACCGTTACGCAGCTTTGGATCCATTGTAGGTACTAGCCTGTCTTAGGTTGCACTAGGCAACTCGGACTTGTGTGACTGCACTTTGTGCACAGCGCTTAGCGTTAGACTCGCGTCATTGTAGTACTCAGCGTATTACTTTTATACCTAGCTTGTTCATTGTGGGATTTAGCCCCTTGGGCATGTGTGTTTACATATGGGTGAGCAAATGTCAGTAAAGATTTAGCGGGGAGTACCCGCATGTTTTCACGACAGTATTTTGAGGTTCATGCCTACGGGTATGACGTATTTTCTCAAATTATACTTGTTTTCAAACGAGGGGTTACTAGACTTTTGAAAACAACGGTTTTATCAAACTTTGTTTTTTTTGACCCACTCACCGTTTTATGTTTTGCGCCCCTCCAGGTTAGTTGGCTGGGAGCTTGTGACGTCGAGGCGCGGTGGTATGACAATGTAGGGATTTTTTTTCTACTGTGGAATTCAATTTGTATCCCTCACTCTACTCGCTGTGTATTCTAACAATTCTTCCGCACTCTGTTCTTACTATTCATTCTTAAATTTCTATTTGGCTTTCGTCATGCTAACGCGTGTCGGCCAGCACTTCCCGACACCTGGCTTGTTCGGGATCGGGATGTGTCAGGATCGTAGTGGAAGATATTACTAATGTTAGTCATCACCCCAAAAAGTTTCTAAAATCACACACACCCCTCGACTCTCTCCCAGATTAGACTCTTCTGATGTGAATCTAACAATATTAAAATGCCCCACCCTCAGTCTGTTAGGTCACACACAAACTCTTGACAACCACTAAAGTAAACAATCAGTCACCTTAATTTTAATAGAGTTCGAATAATTCTTTAAATACTTACTCGACCAGAAGAACTTGTGTGTTCCATATAACTGAAAATCCCCAAGACATTCCCCAAAAAGGTAACAAATTCCGTTTCCTTGCACCTGGCTTTTCATGAACTACTAACAATTCTTCTATCAAATCTCATTTTTCTTATTGGAATATTATTAGACTTCTCTTCCTAAACTTAATAAAACCCCCTCATGCTCCAGCTAATAATTTTCATGATAACATTATCTTCATGCATGGTTAGCACTACTTTTCACATAATTGATCTCTAACTTGAAATTTTCCAGCTCTCTAGTCCTCATTTTACTTGGGGGGCAGCGATCGAGTCAGGCGTCCAGTCAAGTTTGTGTCATGGTATGTCAATTCGTGTCCATGTCGGATTCTATTCAACCCTAACCTAACCTATTTAACTAATTATGTCAAATGACTCAAGATTAATCCAAACTCTTGTGATTGGGTTGACCGAGGATGTATCATGAATCATGATCTAGAAACGTAAGACTAAGTTCCTTTTATTTCTAGGCCAAACTTACTGTAAACACGAAATTTCCTGCAACGAATGAAACAAGAACACGTGTACAAAATAATGAATTGTATTAATGAGAAAATTAGGGTTACAATCTTTGAGTACAATGTTTGATCCTCTGATTCGATCTCCGAAAATGTAGTAGTGTAGAAGAACAAAATGTGTGTGTGTGGTTGATCCAAGGGTCGTAGAGACTTGATCTTGGTCAGCGGATGTCACAAGAGTTTGGCTTGTGACGAGTAGGATTTCTGTTTGGAAGGATGGAAGAACAGGCACGTGTAGGTGGTGCTTGGTGATCCTTCACGATGATGAAAAAATGCAGAGAGTTTTCTGATTCTTCTGGGTTTGTAGTGTCCGACCCCTTCTTTGTTTTGGAGCCTTGTGTTTATAGGCTTCTCCATGATTCCTTGCCTGGAATCAATCTATTTGCCGAGCCTTGATTTATGGAATTTGTCTCCATGAATTGTATTGACTCAAGCTTAATTTGAACTTGATTTGGTATTATTTTGAATCAAATCAATTAACTTGGTAATTTCACCAAATTGATCCCACAAGGATCAAATCAATTGACTTGAGGATTTAACCAAATTAATTAACTAATTAATTTGATTTAAATCAAAGTCAATTATGAGATAATTTCTCAATTTATTTTCACCATCAACGTAATTTGGTATTTTCTACAGTTGGTCAGACGTTGACACGTGCCATTTTTTGACAACTCATCCAGTTTTGATGAATCTCATGCCATGTGTACCATTTGTGGAACCCATGGTGTATGCCACGCAAGCCCTGACGAGTCAAAATTTAATTTGTTGGTGAACATTATTTTCTCCGAAATTCACATGTCTACAAATGCCCCCACTTCAAAACACGGCGTATACATGTGCTTGTCATATGTAGAATGTGTGTTTTGAAGTCGCTCTCCATAGTGAGTGTACTCTGTTCTCCATGCCAATTGCAAGAACTCATTTTAATTCTCTTTTTGACTTGGCGAGTATTGAATTTCAACTCTATCATAGTTTATACAAATTTGTGACAGCTTTGTGCGAAAAATCTAGTATGCTCCGGAGTAAACTTTACTCCGGAAAAAATCAACGATTAGATGATGCCTCCAAGTATTCAATGGTGTAGATTAAGGCAACAAAATGACTTGGTAACCGGATCTGCAAGTGTAGAGAGGAATAGTTGAAAGCAGAAAGAAAAAAAAAAAAGGGCGCAGATCTTGAAGAAGCAGGGGAAGAAGATGATGATTTCGTCATCTTGAAAGACGGGGAAGAAGATGATTTAGTCAAAGGGTTAAATCGTGTAAAAATCAAAGGAACTTGACGAAAAAACAAGGAAGCAATCGGAAAGCGAGAAAGAAAAAAAAAAAAAAAAGGGCGCAGATCTTGAAGAAGCAGGGGAAGAAGATGATTCCGTCTCCGGCTTTCCCCGCAACATCCCCGCCAAATCAAGAGCATCAACAATCGTTTCCATGGCACCCCAAAAGAAGGTAATTACATCCACTCTTGCTCTGTAACTTCTGTTTGGCTGCCCAGTAAGTATCTTTTTGCAGAATTACGAATACCCTTTGTTTTTTAGTTAATGATCACATACCCTTTTGCTAGTTTAAAGATTTTAAAGAGTTGTAATTGAGCTTTTTTTTGCTTGTTTGAATTCTGGGTCGTCTAGATTTTTTTTCTGGGTTTTGTGATTGAGATTTTCTGGGCTTTTTTATGGATTTTTTTTTTCTGGGTTTTGATAAATTTGCAACGGATATGTATTTTTTACTGGATTGTCTCTGATAAGTATTTTTTTCTGGGTTTTGATAAACTCAGAACTCCAAAACTCCCTACATTGACTGAGGTAATATTCCTCTGCTTTCCTCATTTGGTATTTCGTCGAGCTCTGTGGTTTTGTTCAATTGGGTTGTTTTCGATTTTGTGTTTTTGGGTATTTTTAGATATTGTTTTGCGTAATTCGATTTGGGTTTTGTGTATTGAGGTGTTTGATTCTGAAAGATTGCTCATTTACAATGGGTTCTTACTTGAGGGTGAGCCTAGCTCAGTGGTAAGATTGTTCCGTTGATTCGTGGAGGTTGCAGGTCAATACGGGAATTACCCACTCTGCAAGTAGGGGTGATGCAAGTGTAAGGAATGCATACATCTAACCCTCCTCTGACCTGTGGATGGTTGGAGCTTGGTGCACTTGATTGTCCTGTACAATGGTCTATTGCTCGGCGTCCTGTGTAGTTATTTGTACTTGCCTTCTTTTTGTTTTAAAGTCACCAAATCGGATAGAGATGTATTTGGGATTAAGAAAAAAAAGTTGTTTTTCGTTCATCTTGGGCACGTTGAATTTCAAACCAACACATGAATATGTATGACTTCCTATATCTTCATTCTTGTTCTTATGCATTGGGATTAAGAAAAGAGTAGTGTTGATTAGCGGTTTTTTTCCGATGCTTTGGAGGCGACGGTCACCTTAATCTTAGTCATCTTTTTGTTATTTAGATTTCATCTGCCTTCATATTTTCATGCAAGCATTTGAATCATTGGACTTTGCACATAATAAGATTGCATTATTTATACATCTCAATTTGGCATGCTATGACTTTAGATGATTGATTCCCTTCATCAAAATTATGTAAATCCACAGGAAAAGGGTGTACCGTTGCCAAAATTTGGAGAATGGGATGTCAATGATCCAACATCAGCTGAGGGATTCACTGTAATCTTCAACAAGGCTAGGACTGAGAAGAAGACAGAGGGCTCGCTGTAAGTTGGGCTCATGAACAATCAGTGTCTAGTTCTTCTGTAATCATGCTTCTATGAATTGGTATATTTTGACGTTGATTTGGTACTTGTAATTTGGTACTTGTAAGGATGAGCTTATTCTGCAATGTTTTTTTAGGAACTAACCCAGAATGTGGGAGATAACATCTATTTTACATTATACTTATATGATAAAATGCCGGTTGTTTGCATGTATTCGGCCTGCTTGTATTATCGAAACAGGAAATGGAATATGTTGTTTATCGAAACAGGAAAACGGGTGAGGTTGTTTGAAAACTAGAAGAGAAAGAGGGGTCATTTCCCTGCTTGTATTAACAGACAGATAAATGATCATTCAATTTTGCTTTCCAGTAATACGGGAAAAAGTTAATTTGTTTCCTTATTACTGTTTTTCAAAGCAAGCCGTGTGTTATTTGTTAGGTGTATTGAATTAGATTGGAATGGATGTAAAGACTATTGATGCTGCATATGATATGAAAGGCGAAAGAAATAGAAAAAATTCATTTTCAGTTCATATTTTGGTCAAATCAAAATAGTTGGCTAATTTAATTTCGGATGTTTTTGAAGCCAATTCAATGTTGAGAACATGTTTATAATGTTGAATATGATGTTTTGGAATAGGTTTGGGGGAGATTATCGACCTACATTGACGTTTGAGGGGTTTAGACACTCAAAAAGTGAAAAAAAAATCATGAAAATTGTTGCATAATTTTTCCAGATTTTTTGTCATAAAATCCATTTTTTGTGACGATCTTCAAAGAAATTTCAGTCGCTAAAGGTTGTTCATATTTTAGCAATCGAAGCTGGTATTCAATTGTGTCACTAAAAGTTCTTTGCATATATTCGGCCTGCAAATTACCACGTGCAATTGTATAGAGAAGTGCAGACAAGATCTCATCAAGCTTGCCAATTGCATGCACTTAATGAAAACTGCCGCATAGTATTTCCGTAATTTTGGTCATAAAATCCATTTTTTTGACGATCTTCAAAGAAATTTTCAGTCGCTAAAGGTTGTTCATATTTTTAGCAACTGTTTCTGGGTATGAATTTTGTCACTAAAAGTTTTATTGCTCCCAATAAGAGGTATTAATGTGACTTCATTTTTTCAACTCATCATATACGCTTTCACAATGGTTACGTAATGAATAACTATAATTTTTGTAAAAATAATAGTTGGTGAAAGACATGAAGACATGAAAATTTTGTTGTAATTGTATATAATGGAACCCATCAACATGTTCAAATAGTAAAAACGCCGTTCAAATGGTAAATTTGTCGTTCAAGTGTTAAGTTACAACTTAAACGATCGATTGACTCGTTTAAATGGTAAATTACCACTTGAACGATAGTTTTGCAACACCAAAAATATGGTTAGTATGCCATTTAAAATGTTGTCTAATTGCATGCTGTTATGCAAATACTAGCCTACTGTTTGCCAATTGCATAATGTTATGCAGATACTAGCCTACTGTTTGCCAATTGCATAAACTTATCCACGAGAATTTCTGCATTAAGTTACCACTTAAACGAAGAAATTACAACTTAAACGATGTTTTTACAACTTAAACGATGGAAGGACTCGTTTAAAATGGTAAAACACTTAAACGCTACTTACAACTTAAAATCTTATATTTTTACCACTTAAACGAGAAAAATGAACGCTATGGTAATGGAGATATTTTGTACACTTACAATTTAAACCATCGCTGAATGGTAAAGCATCGCTTAAGTGAAATTGTCGCTCGCTAAGCTGATCACTTAAACCGAAGAAATTACCACTTAAACATGTTTTTACAACTTAAACGATGAAGGACTCGCTATGAAATGGTAAATTACCACTTGAACGCTACTTCTTTACAACTTAAACGAGGTATTTTACCACTCCTAAACCTAGAAAATGAACTTAAGGGTAATGAGATATTTTGTACACTTTACAATTTAAACGATCGTTGAATGAAAGATCGCTTAAGTGGTAAAATTGTCGCTCAAGTGGTGCAAGTTACCACTTAACCAAGAAATTACCACTTAAACGATGTTTTTACAACTTAAACGACGGATGACTCGCTTAAATGGTAAATTACCACCTTAAAACTACTTACAACTTAAACGAGGTATTTTACCACTTAAACGAGAAAATGAACGCTATGGTAATGAGATATTTTAGTAAGACCACAATTTAAACGATCGTTGAATAAAGCATCGCTTGTAAAATTGTCGCTCAAGTGGTAAGTTACCACTTAAAGAAATTACCACTTAAACGATGCTTACAACTTTAAACGATGAAGGACCTTTAAATGGTAAATTACCACTTAAATTCTACTTTTACAACTTAAATTTAGGTATTTGTACTCACTTAAACGAGAAAATGAACGTTTAAGTGGTAATGGAGATATTTTGTACACTGTCAATTTAAACCATCGTTGGAATGGTAAAGCATCGCTTAAGTGGTAAAATTGTCGCTCAAGTGGTAAGTTACCACTTAAACGAAGAAATTACCACTTAAACGATGTTTTTACAACAACTTAAACGATGGAAGACCTGCTTAAAATGGTAAATTACCACTTAAACGATACTTTTACAACTTAACGAGATTTTTACCACTTAAACGAGAAAATGAACGCTTAAGTGGTAATGGAGATATTTTGTACACTTCTACAATTTAAACGACTGCTGAATGAGAAAGCATCGCTATGGTGTAAAATTGTCGCTCAAGTGGTGTTACCACTTAAACGAAGAAATTACCACTTAAACGAGGTTTTTACAACTTAAACGATGGAAGGACTCGCTTAAATGGTAAATTACCACTAAACGCTACTTTTACAACTTAAACGATATTTACCACTTAAACGAGAAATGAACGCTATGGTAATGGGAGATATTTTGAACACTTACAATTTAAACGATCGCTGGAATGGTAAAAGCATCGCTAAGTGGTAAATAAATGTTCATGGTGTTACCACTTAAACGGAAGAAATTACCACTTAAACGATGTTTTTACAACTTAAACGATGGAATGTCTCGTTTAAATGGTAAATTACCACTTGAACGATAGTTTTACAACACCAATTATGCCATTTAAAATGTTGTCTAATTGCATGATGTTATGCAGATACTAACCTACTGTTTGCCAATTGCATAATGTTATGCAGATACTAGCCTACTATTTGCCAATTGCATACAACCGGTAACCTACAATTGTAGGTTACCTTTTTTTTTTTTTTAAATAAACAAATTTTTTTCAAAACCGGGGTAACTTTTACCCCGGAGCACAGAAGCAAATCTCCAGCTTTGTGTCGTTGAATTTGAAGCGGATTTTTTTTCATTTTTGAAATTGACGGGAGTTTGACCCATTAATTAATGTGGTTTGCATCCACTAATTTGAAATGGTACGAGTCCATCGAGCTTTGTGCTTTGAGCTGGTACGAATCCGTCATATTTGACGCTGTCGAATTTGTCTCCGCACCCTTTATATTGGTATTTGGAAACGGGTTAACTGGAACCATGATGCTTATGTACAGCAACTTTGAACTTCATGCTTTTGCACCCCAACTTGGGTGTGAATGGGGCCCATTTTCATAATGCCCACGTGAGTGGCCTTCCATGTTTGGACGAGCTAGTCTTCTTTTCTTGCCGTAGCCTGTAGCCATGTTCTTCTTCTTGCTTTTCTATATTAATTATTTCCTCTTTTTTTTTCAAATCAATACGCACTCTTTTCTCCATGGTAGACACAAGGTAGAAGAACACAGAAGCCATGAGATCTTTATCAGCACCTGCTATCAAATTTCCACGACTTTGGATTGATCAATTATAAGCGCCTGCTATCAAATTTCCATGACTTTGGATTTAAGCATCTGCTAGCTTTTCAGATACACGACCCTGGTTGCTTCATTCTTGAGATTAAACAACAACATATAGAATTTAAAGATATTATCTTGCTGCTGCCATTTTTGGGCTACGTCGTCGTTGCTTCGAAAGGACCATTGCGTATGCGGAGCATCAACAAAGAGGAGAAGGCAGCAAGCAGCAAGTGAGCAGAAGAGGGAAAGACGCAGACTGTCGAAGCACCAAAAGGTGCAGCCAACACCCCGAGAAGAAGATTTGAAGGTAATTGTTGCAGAAAAAAAGACTCTCTTTCACGCTTTTTCCGGGCCTGATTGTCCGAAACGGACTTGATTTTCGGGCCTAAGGCAATCACACCTCGAAACGAGGTGATTCCCCTTGCCAGAAAGGGCCACCTCCTAATTGTACGCTGAAAAGATTTGATACTTATAAAATATCGTGGAGCCCAAACAGGTAATTGCGTGGGTATCACTCCAATTCTGATTATAAGAAGAACAAGAGGGTTTACCCTAATGACACGCACAACACGGCTATCCTTGGGCCACAGTAGTATTGTCTTCATCACTCCGTTCCATTTTGGTGCTAAGGATACCTTTGTAGCATCAAAAAGGCTTTCTGGATTATTTCTTCGTCGCTTTCTTGCCGCAAGAGAGAATACAGGTTGACCTTCTTGGTTTTTTTCTTGACAACGACCACACAAGAAGTGTTGGGTTTTATCACGGCGAGAATAATTGGATATATATTCTTGTAATATGGCTGCTGTCTTTTTTTTTTCTTCTTTGAGCTGCTTCATCGTTGCCTTGAATGGAGACATCGACGACATCATCTTCTTGCATTTTGAACGAGTTGCAGGAAAGTTGAAACAATACTCTATGCAGCTTTGAATTTGCTACAGGCATAAATAGGGCGACTTTAATTGATGTTGCTCCGGAAACGAACCGCCAAACTTTTTCCTCTGGTAGTCTTTGGACAGGAACCTCAAGTGCTTATGACATCCCCGTTTCCTGATATATATATATATATATATATATATATATATATATATATATATATATTTTTTTTTTTTTGTACAGGTAACCCGAACCAATTCATGGCGCAGCGGGGATACTCTTGAGAAATCGATAAGTGAGCTGTAGTGATGGTGTTGATCATGAGCGGTGGCCCGACGACCTACGCAAGCCGAACTGTTGCTACCAATGGTTGTCGCTGTTTAGCGACGTGGGTAAGAAATCGACGTGGGTAAGAAATCAAAGATGAACCAAGTTGTGTATTTCAATTAGAGGAATGACGTCACTTCACTCACAATTTTCCTTCTTTTTTTTTTTGGTTCAGGAGGTTTAAAGATGGCCGCGTGAGGGAAGAGACATCATTTGGAGACACCGTCAAAAGACACTTCAGTAGCAGTGAACCTCTCTTGATGTCCGTCGTCGTGAGAAGACAACAGTAGCAGACCTCTCTTGCTCGGATCTTGTGGCATTTCATAGCATTTGTTGTGGGATCCATTTTGAGCACTTGGGGTCGGCGCTTGTCCGTTGCCGTGAGAAGACTCAACAGTAGCGGACCTCTCTTGCTCGGTTCTTGTGGCATTTCATAGTATTTGTTGTAGGATCCGCTTTGAGCACTTGGGGTTGGCACTCATTCGTCGTCGTGAGAAGGCTCAACAGTAGCGGACCTCTCTTGCTTGGATCCTGTGGCATTTCATAGTATTTGCTGTAGGATCCGCTTTGAGCACTTGGGGTTGGCAGTCATCCGCCGTCGTGAGAAGACTCAACAGTAGCGGACCTCTCTTGCTCGGATCCTGTGACATTTCATAGTATTTGCTGTAGGATCCGCTTTGAGCACTTGGGGTTGGCACTCATCCGTCGTCGTGAGAAAGCTCAACAGTAGCGGACCTCTCTTGCTCGGATCTTGTGACATTTCGTAACATTTGATGTGGGATCCATTTTGAACACTTGCGGTCGGCGCTCATTCGCCGTCGAGAGAAAAGTTTGAGGTGGCGATCGACATTACTGCGACGGACCCAACTTTAGCAAAATGAAGCAGCATCAACTAGGAATGGAGTAATGAGTTTGATGTGGTACCACACTAAACGACCAGCGATATGCTCGTGACTGAACTCGAATCTCGTTTCTGAGTTGCCTACGTACCCTTTTGAAGAAGAGATCAAGTCACAGCGTAGTTCAAGCGTTTTTCTTTCTTTTTTTTTTTTATTTGTGCCGTACGCAGTTTTCGCTCATGCGGGCCAGGAGCATTTGATGTCGCCTTTTAAGCTCTTACGGACGATGAGCACTTGGTGTGGATTTGATGTTTGCAGTTTTGGCTCGTGCGGACGAGGAGTGTTTGGTGCCTTGTGCAGTCTCAGCTCGTGCAGGCAAGGAGCGTTTGATGCCTTGTGTAGTTTCAGCTCGTGGTGGCAAGGAGCGTTTGATGCCTTGTGCAGGCAAGGAGCATTTTCATCGTGTGGCAGTTTTGGCTCATGCAGGCGAGGAGTGTTTGATGCCTTGTGTAGTTTCAGCTCGTGCAGGCAAGGAGCGTTTGGTACCTTGTGCAATTTCAGCTCGTGCAGGCAAGGAGCATTTTTTTTTTCTTTTCGCCGTGTGGCGGTTTTGGCTCATGCAGGCGAGGAGTGTTTGATGCCTTGTGCAGTTTCAGCTCGTGCAGGCAAGGAGTGTTTGATGGATTTGCCACGTGATCTTGGAGAAGAGTTCCTCACAAGCTTATAGCAAGGAGTCTGATTCAACTCAGTTTTAAAGAAGTCTTTAGGGAAGAACTCAAGTAGCGTGATGGGGATGGACGATCGTTGCTTCGAAAGTTCATCATTTTGAACACTTTCATGTTGTTTAGGAGTTTGACAAGAGCTTCTTGGCCTTTTCTTTAATCGGTTGACTTGTGAATGTGACGCATGCTTCTTGCATAACTTCTTTGGAGTGATTGTAATCCATTCTTCATCTACATCCATAGACGAGCCATTATCAAAGTCTTCGCTTGAATCACAAAGACTTCTGTGTAATTTTTTATCAACCTCACTTGGCTTGACTTGCAGGGTCTTGGAGCATGCCCCCAGCGATCGAGGTGAAGGTGGATGTGTTGATTCAAAAGAGCTAAAAGTGATGGTGGCATGATTTGACTCTACCACATCATCAAGATCTAGCTCAATGCTTCCTTCTTGGGCCAGCTTCATGATGAGATCTTTCAGCAAGAAGCACTTTCCAACCGGGTGACTGATGACGCGGTGGTACTTGCAGTATCTCGGGTCACTGACGCGATTTATTTCTTCAGGCCGCTTGCAGTCAGGAAGCTCGATCACCTTCTTTTGAAGCAAGTCTTCCAACATAGCAGCAACGTCCGAGTCGGGAAAAGGATATTTCTTCTCTTCCATTTCTTTCAATGTGCGTTGCGGTCTTTCTTGAACTTGACTTAACTCGGCCTTCTTTACACCTTTCTTGTCTCGTGTTAAAGACTTGAACGAACGAGTGCTTACCGCCATGGACTCCATCAAGCTATCAATCTGTGTAGTAAACGGTTTGGAATACATCAAAGTATTTCGAAAGGCACCTCCATACTGCGCTTTGATAGTGTTTGCAATCATGTTCTGAAGTTGTTGGACGGAGAGATTCAGACTTTGGTTTCAGTCTTTCTCCAACCTCGTCATCATCACGTGACTCTTTCTCATTGGACTCTTCATCGTGTTGTTTTTCCTTCTTGTTTGGTTCGACATCGGCTTCTTCATCATGTTGTGATTCTAACCTATTCATGAGTGAAGCAATCTGCATGTCTTTCTCCTCGATGGTCTTTGTCAACTTTGCAATCATCTCGCTCATTTGGATGAGTTGCTCTTCAATGGAAGTGGCGCCAGTTGTCATAACCTGCATAGCCATGGAGTAAGACTCAACCATGGACACTGAGGATGTCAACGGGTTCTCCTTATGCTGGTCATCAGATGGCAATCCATGGTATGATCCTGTGCTTGAATCCGTATCTGATACCGGTGATAACGAGCGCCTCCTTGAATTCTTTGAAGCCGAAGAACCTTGTTCATTGCTTCGTGAACTCCTCTCACTTGCTCCAAGAGCAGGCTTCTGTGCCCCCAGCGAGGCTAGGCTGATGACAGGCTCACGCTTCTGATGTGCTCCTTGTGCCTTCAACGGAACCAACTTGGAGGTGACATGCTGAGTTACCGGCATTGCTTTTATCTTGCTTCGAGTCATGATACCAACAGAGTCTCCACTTGCTGTAGAGGTACTCACGCTCTTGCTCTTGGTCGCGCGAGAAGCTTGTCCCTTCTTCGAAGCCATGGATTTCAATGGTGTGTTTGAATCTTCAACGGAGAAAGAGATGAGAGGCAAAGAGATCCCACCGGGCGTGCCAAATTTGTAAACACAAAATTTCCTGCAACGAATGAAACAAGAACATGTGTACAAAATAATGAATTGTATTAATGAGAAAATTAGGGTTACAATGTTACAACCCGTCCCAAAATTTATGTGAAATGACCAAAATACCCCTAGGGTCAATGTTGACTTTTGTTGACTTTTCGTGACGACTTGTGAAAAATTATTTCTTTACATATTCTTGATGTACTCGTCGATACGAACGCGTGGACGCAAGCGGAACTCAATTCGGAGTTCAAACGAACTATTTACGCGACTTTAAAGTGTAGGGGCATTTTGGTAATTTGCCACTCCGTGTATGGGAATTAGGGTTTTTGGCTGGCTGCTGTGCAGCCAACCCTCCCCATCATTCTGCACGTTCTCATCCTCTCCCTCTCTCCCATTCTCTCAGCCAAAAACGTCCAAAACATACACAAACCCTAGTTTGTGGACGAATCACAAAACCATCAAACCGAGACACGAGACTATAGCCATCTTGATCGTCTCGTCATTCTGGACGAGGCTGTGATTTCAGATTCTTCAAACTCGAACCCGATCATTCAAACCGACGTCGGAACGGTTTAGGCAAACTGTCCGTCCTTTTTCTGTGCAAACCAGACCAAGGTAAGCCTCGAGACCATTACCATTGGCTTTGTTGGATTAAGTAGGTTCAATTTGATATAAAGTACGTCAAATTTGGTGCAGTATTGAAGGAGAACGGAATTAGGGTTTCCCGAAGCTTTCCGGCCAATTTCAGGCCATCTCCGGCCATTTTTCCGGCCCCAAATTGGTATGAAAATATTCTACTCCTCAATACCTTCATTTTGATATATGGCACGTCAAATTTGGACAAAGAATGAAGAAGATATGAATTTTTGAAGTTTTGGGACATAATCGGTATTAAATTTCCAGATTCCGGCGAACCAGACGGCGGCGGCTCCGGCGACCGGCGAGAGGAAGGGGACGACGGAATATTCCGTTAACGGCAACGGAATATTCCTAACGGCGTCGGAATATTCTGTCCAGAAAAGGTATATTCCGTTAACTTTAACGGTGCTGACGTCAGCAGCGCGTGGCTGACGTCAGCCGCGCGTGGGTCGGCGCGTGCAGGCGCGTGGGGCGCGTGGGTGACACGTGCCAGCGCGTGGTGACACGCGCCAGCGCGTGGCGACACGCGCCAGCGCGTGCCGGCGCGTGCCAGCGCGTGGCCGGCGCGTGAAGCCACTCCCCGGCGCGTGGCGGCGCGTCCGACCGTTTTCCAGCGCGTGGCGGCGCACGGCGGCGCCGGCGGCGGTGGACGGCGGCTCTAGGGTTTTCGGGCTCGGGAAATCGCTTTTCGAGCCCGTTTTCGCTAGAATAGTATTATTTTTGGGGTATTTCTCTATTGGGCCTATTTTTAGTTTATTTTAGGGAAGTTCTAATTTGTTCCCTAATATTAAATAGGTAATTCTTCGACTCCGCACACCGAGGAGGGCAACACCGAGGGAGATTTCACTCCCGATCATCTGTGAGTGGACTTTTGCTTTCTTAAATGATTTTCATGTTTGGAAATGGATTTGAATTTGATTTATACATGGTTTTAAATGATTTCCAAAGCATGTTTACTTATATATATTTATTTATAAATATATACACTTGTTGATAATCATCTGTTCAACCATATTTGCTCTATTTATGGTTATTATACATTTTGAAATGGATTTAATTGGTGATTTGGGATTATTTATCAAGTATGATTATATGATATGAAATGAGTTATACTTCGATATCACTTTTGCATAAATATTAAATGATATTTTATTATATGGTTTTGAGGGAAATATGTATTTATGCAATACTTGATATTTGGGAATTATGAATGGGATTTGGCTCCTATATATATACACATGAGTATGTATGTATGTTTTCAAACACACTTGGTATGCTTTCACTACGTTGTAGTACCGTTCTCATGGCCATAGGACAGTTCTCACATGTTTGGGTCACACGCACTGTACTCCAGGGGTATTGTCCAGTAAATACCTTAGTGCAAGCTTGTCTTACGATTATTGTTGTTTATGGGGAAAAGGCCCCACTACGTAAGGACTTGGGTGTGACGCGCTGCGGCGCAAGCTTACA
The DNA here is from genome assembly GCA_018257905.1 of Gillenia trifoliata. Lineage (NCBI taxonomy): Eukaryota > Viridiplantae > Streptophyta > Magnoliopsida > Rosales > Rosaceae > Gillenia > Gillenia trifoliata. Next base: position 8,271,719 of record CM031080.1, on the reverse strand, counting down.
TGTGTGTGGTACTAGGAGTACAAATGATTGAATAACGTATTGAGCTTGTACGGTGATTGAGAGGCGAATTCCTCAACCAGTACTTGGGTGATCGCACATATACCTTGTGTTGGTTTTCGTATATTTATATTATTGATATATATGTGATGAAAGGACTATTGGAAATATGTTTTGCTATCTACGGATATGGTATATTGATATACGTTTTCAGCTATACTTACAAAGTACATTTCGAATACATACTATGATAGTATAATTTTGCAAATATACTGGTTTTCAAACAGGGGTTAGTACTTTGAAAAGAGAAAGGTTTGTGAAAACTTTTATTTTTGTCCACTCACACTTTTGTTTTGCGCCCCCTTCAGGACATAGTGATAGTGCATCCGGCGAGGTCGAGACTTTTGCGTGGCAGCTCTGATCATCCATCCCGACCATGTAGGGATTCATCTTTTATTTCCAGTTTCTTTAATAGTATCCATCCCTGTTATGGATAGAAATTTTAGGAACTTGTTTCATTATTTGTTTTCCGCTGTTCAACATTAGTACGCTCTGAACCATATGCATATTGACAATGGATTTCCGCAATTTAATAGTATTTTAATTTCGTTTCACTAAGTGTTGTCATGCATTTAATGGCTTCGTCACTTACGAGTGTCGGCCAGCACGCCCGCATTCGGTATCCACGTGGGTATCGAGGGTGGGGTGTGTCATACAATCTCTGAGTACAATGTTTGATCCTCTGATTCGATCTCCGAAGATGTAGTAGTGTAGAAGAACAAAATGTGTGTGTGTGGTTGATCCAAGGGTCGTAGAGACTTGATCTTGGTCAGCGGAAAGAGTTTGGCTTGTGACTAGTAGGATTCCTGTTTGGAAGGATGGAAGAACCGGCACGTGTAGGTGGTGCTTGGTGATCCTTCATGATGATGAAAAAATGAAGAGAGTTTTCTGATTCTTCTGGGTTTGTAGTGTCCGACCCCTTCTTTGTTTTGGAGCCTTGTATTTATAGGCTTCTCCATGATTCCTTGCCTTGAATCAATCTATTTGCCAAGCCTTGATTTATGGAATTTGTCTCCATGAATTGTATTGACTCAAGCTTAATTTGAACTTGATTTGGTATTATTTTGAACCAAATCAATTAACTTGGTAATTTCACCAAATTGATCCCATGGATGGAAGGATCAAATCAATTGACTTGAGGATTTAACCAAATTAATTAACTAATTAATTAGATTTTTATTTGATTTAAATCAAAGTCAATTATGAGATAATTTCTTAATTTATTTTCACCATCAACGTAATTTGGTATTTTCTACAGTTGGTCAGACGTTGACACGTGTCATTTTTTGACAACTCATCCAGTTTCGATGAATCTCATGCCATGTGTACCATTTGTGGGACCCATGGTGTATGCCACGCAAGCCATGACGAGTTAAAATTTAATTTGTTGGTGAACATTATTTTCTCCGAAATTCACATGTCTACACTTACCATTTCCAATTCTTCATAAACTAAAAATCTACTTTATCTTGATAGAATGTAATACCATATAATGAAAGTAACGAAGTTAACGTCAACTCAGAATCGAATTATCGCATTTGACATTAGCCCAACTTGTTTTCCACTCATGTAATCATGCCGTGTTGATTACAGGTTTGTGCTAAGTAACGGTCAACGTACTCAGTAACTTCGCATTTGATGAAAGTTAATTATCGCAAAATTTTTTACCCCTAATGTTTCTCTCACTCCTCTTTACTTTCCCCGAGATCCTACTCTTAACAAACTTAACAAACTTGAAAGAAACTTGAAAGAAATTTGAAAGAAATTTAGGATCATATGGCACTGGCTTAACAAACTTGAAAGAAATTTTTTAATATAATATTGAGTAATCTAACGGTGAGAAAGTAATTGACTATTTATAAAAATTTAGAGGATAATTGGTTGAAATAAAAGTTTACAGTGAAAATTGATAAGGTGGTACAAATGTAGACAATGAATAATAGGGGTCAAACTTCAATAATACGTATCATTAAATAGTACGTATTGTTAAATAATTTAATATTTATTTAGAACTTACTACAAATTAATTTAAAACTATTCAATAGACAGACCATTAAACAGTAATTAGCACCCAAAATTTTTCGAGAAAACCTCTTTCGAATATGCGCACAATTTTATCGTTTTGTCTTACCAATCATTTCTCCAACAACAATGCATGTTATTGCCAACTAATGGCTTTCATTCGTATTGTTAATTCTTTAGCTTTGACTAAAGAAAAAGGTGGTACAACTTTTCGATAAAGAAAAAAAAAAGAGGGGAAGCGTTTTCGTACACATGTTTATTTTCAACATTTAAACCGAGTAAATTAAAAGTAAATCAATAGTAGATATAAACATGGATTAGTTGCTGACATGATTTGTTTTTAGTATATCGTCGTTATATGATTATGTTGTCAATATTTGATGAATATGTTGTTGATATATAATCAGCATGTCGTCGATATTTAATTTCAATTATTTCCACAACCAAATAACAAAAGTAAATCAGTTTAGCTAGTTGCTCAAGAAAAAAAAATGCTGAAAACATATTTTTTGTGGGAAAAAAGTTGGTAAAATGATTGGGCTTTGTGAGGTCTACAGACTCTACACTCTTTTTGTCCATGTGGTTTTAGCCTTTATGTATGCTATCCCTACAACATTTTGTTGGTAGTCGTTTGGAGTAGAGTATAATCCCGCGAACAAATGGCAGACCCACTTAAAGAAAAAAAATGTGATTTGGATATGACCATGTTCACAACCATGGAAATTCCATTTAACTTTCGTAATATTTTTTATTCTTTTGATACAATTTACTTTAAATAATTTTAGACTGTAATGAGGAAAATTCAAATTTTGATGCATAGAGTTGAGCACATTCGTTTTAGCCAATGTAACTCATATCTGCAACAACTCTTGTACTAGTGTTTGACACGATTGCTAGAAGCCGATGAAACATGCCAAACCATCCATTTGTCCAATTTTCAAACTCTAACACTTAGCTTTTTCTTCCGATTATTTACTGCTATAGTCCATCCACCACACAATGTTATTAACCATTATAACACAAAAAACGTTAAATTCCTAAGCCATTCGAATTCGACGCCATCTCTTTCATAGTTTTTCCATAAAAGGTAGGAAGTTCTCTCAAGTATTGTTCAATTTAAGATAAAAGGTATCTATATATGGATAGGTTTGGTTTGGTTGCTTACAAATTTGAGAAACCTAAACCTCCGAACCAATTCGAAGGCTACAACAGAATAGCGATTGTCAATTTCTAGGCAGGTTAAAAAAAGCAAAGGTTGAGAGGTCATTTGATAACTATTTTGTTTTCACTTTTTTGAAAACTGAAATCTTGTTTGATAAGTACTTTTAAGTTTTAAAAAAAAATGAAAACTGAAAGCTTTCTCGAGTTTTCAAAATTTGACCTTGAGTTTTCACTCTTTGGCTTTCAGTTTTTATTTTTTTTAAAACTAAAAACTAGGCCTGGCAATTTCTTGCATGACACGAAAATAACAGGTCCTAAATCAACCTGTTAACGAGTCAAATCGTTATCGGGCCATCCGTTAAGAACTCGTTAACGAATCGGATCGCTATCAGGTCACTTGTTAAGATAATATGTATGACACGTAAACGACACGAACACGACCCGTTAACGAGTCGGGTCGTTATTGGATCACATGTTAAGAACCGGTTAAGATAACGAGTTTGACACGACACAATCAATTAAGATAACGGTATGGCACGAACACGACCCGTTAGCCAGGTCTACTGAAAACTAAAAGTAATTACCAAACAAATTTTCAAATTTCAAAAAAGTGAAAACTAAAAACTAAAAATTAAAAACGAAATAATTATCAAACGGTTTTTTAGGGATTGTTTGATAACTATTTAGTTTTCATATTTCAATTTTTGTTCTCACTTTTTTGAAAACTAAAAACAATTACCGAACAAGTTTTTAGTTTTAAGATAGTAGAAAAAATAGAAAAAACCAGTTGTGAGAAATTACACTGATAACAAAATCATTGAACAACATTAGTAATGAACCAATTAATTTATGGGAGTTTTTAGTTTAAATACCAAATTCAAAATAACTTTAAGTTAAAATATCATAGTTTTAATTTATGTACTAGTTGAAAAGTCAAACTAATTTGCTAGGTAAAATGACAATAATGTCCAACCCTACCATCACAAAGTTATAGTCATTAATTTTCCCAATGAATTGTAACTAACAAGCATGAGTATGAATTTTTTTAAAAGAAAATTTTTTTTATTACGTTAATCGCTTAGGGCGTAGGGTTTAGTTCCCGGATTTTGGGCTTCGCCCAAAACCCGAAACCTACACCCTAAGCCCTAAGCTCCTCCCAAGGACATTCTAAAACCCTAAACCCAAAATGATCAACCCCAAACCTTGACCGACCTTTTAAAACCCTAAACCTTCAAAGTTAACCCCGAACTCTAAAGGCCTTATAAAATTATGAAAGAAATAAACTTGAGGACAATATGGTAATCTCTCATATCTTTTATTTAGTCATAGGATCACTTGCAATAAAGTTTGTGGCTTATCATAAAATATTTAATTAGACTTGATATTTTTCCTTAAATATGATATTTTTCATTAAAACGTATACCCAACTTGATATCTAATATGAATTTACCTTTAATTTATTAATACAACATACTAAATACAAATCCCAGAATAAGCTCTAATTTGATAATCTCCAAGATAACAATATCGTTAAGCTCTTCAGTCTTTACGCCCTTGAGTTTAATTTGGCACGTCTCTCATCATACGACGCTGCGATAAATTTAGGAAGAGTTATAATTTGGTAAGTGCAATTACAAAGTATTGGAAAGGACAAATGCTAGCAAGTACACAAACAACTGCAAACAGAGAATAATGCTACCAACGACTAAAAGTACCACTGGATGCAAAAAATGTATATGAACTACTATGAAAACATGGGCTAATCGACACAGAACAATCCCTAAATTCTGGAGATGCCGATGCCCAAAATCAGACGCTCTCCCACAAATCATCCACCTCCCTCACCCTAAAGTAGTACAATATCCTTCTATTTCTTTCCACCCAAGTTTACACACACAAAAAAACAGCCATCACAGAACGCCTTTTTCTACTGGCAAACAGCTCCGCAGAGCCTCGTGGAAGATTGCAGCTTGGAGATGATAACTTTGGCATTCATTTGCCAAGTGTACACGCAAAGCTTGCCCAGCATCTAGAGGAACACGAGAAGAATACGCATTCAGAAGTTATCGAGACATAGCATGGGCTGTTTATAGTTCAGCAACCATATAAGTACCTGAAGAACAAGTGAACTTGAGACCCTCAAATTCACAGGACTGAAGAACCAATGGGATTTCTGGGGCCATGGTGTATTGAGGCTTTCTTGGGATTCTGCTCGTATCCAGTAATGCATCAACCACCTACAAATTAAAGTACTTAATCTTAGTTACTTTCATGTAACAAAAGTGAAAACTTATTTAGAAGGCAAAGAAACCGGTACAGCAAACGGTGTTGCTTTCAAATGGTCCCAACTTAATACTTTTCTTTTCAGCTTTCATGGAAATCTTTGGTGCAGTATATTGGGTAAGGTTTATCAAGGGAATTCAGAAAGCAGATGTGAGAAAGAGACATCTAGCTATATGCAATCATTTGCATGTGTGAAATAATATCCAGATAACTGTTATCTTCACTAGTAGAATGTCCACTTTACGGCGTTTTTGGCTACACCTCCGACTTATGCGCACACCAGTATGATGGTTTTAAGAGATAAAAAAAAACTTATAATTTTGAGGTGATATGTTTGTCTTTTGCATTTTCTTAACACTTAAACAAGCATAACAGACAAACTTCAGCAATCAATCTATCAAAACGACATTTGATACTCACATCAGGAGATTCATGACCTTGGCCGATCAAGAATAGTACAGCAACCATGCATCGGACCTGGTGCCAGAGGAAAGCACTACCTTTAATTTTAATTGCCCAAAGCTGGTTCTCATCAAACCTGAAAACAAATGCAATATTATAAACCAAAACTCACGACAATCCCTACAGGAAAATCTCAATACAGAAAACTCTTTATTTTGGCATGTTGATAAAATCAGATCGTGAACTATGCATTAAAAGATGATGCCAAAAGTAGCAGACAAAAAAGTTGGACAAAGATTTGCAGAAACAAAAAGGGACGAGGTTTTCCTGGAAATGACAATTGATATGGGAAAACAAAAACGACAAGTTTGAGTGCCATGATCAGTATAAATGGCAATTGACTTGGCCAATTATAAACGAATATTTTCTTTTTTCAAGTACCAGTCCGAACTCACATTTACATGCACAAAAAAACAAAATAGATGATCTATTGACACCAAAAAAAAGTAAGCAACCGAGAAGAAAAATGAAATATTCACAGAACTTGGTGAACATGATACTTGTGCATATCTCAGTTGTGTCAAAATTAAGCAATTAGGGTAATGCAAATCAAGTAATGTTAAAAATGAAAACAAAAGGGAGAAAAGGGTCAGAAAAATTATCTACCCATGTCAACCTCACATCACAAGGAGAGATTGCAAATGAAATGATTTTCCGCCTATAGTTGTGTACATTTAGTGCATCCATTTTACAAAAGTTCCTGAAGTCGTGTTCGCCAACTAATTTCCTACCAGCACTCTCCATAGCCTGGCTAAACATGAACCAGAGAAAACCAAGTTTTTGTTCTCTTAACTCCAATCATAGGAGTATGAAAATACATTCGAAACGTTCCAAAAGAGAAGAACTACGTACCAAGAGATTCAGATTTTGTCCCCAAAATAAATAATAGTACTCCCTCCCTAAACAGCTAAACCTGTATTTGACACAGGAAAGCAACAAATTACTCTCATGCACAAGGTCATTAAAGCAACCTTACAAAAAAGAGGGTCAGTACAGTTATGGAATACAGTAAACTGTTAGAAAGCCTCAACCATATTGTATTTTGCAGTTATACAGATAATGAAGTTCATAACTCAGCTATCCTCAGATGAACTGAAATCCTTCCCAAACTTTGATAATGACAATCATGGTAATCAGTTGAAAAATGAATGACAGCTTAAAGCGAAACAAATCGAGACTTGTTCACCCTATTCATAAAAGCTGGTGACGGGCTACAAAATTTCAGTTACCCCCATCTAAAACACAATACATTAGAAGGCCTAAAACATGTAATCAGGAGATATAAATGCAATCCACCTTGTAAGAACATTTGATAAGCTTAACTTCACTTTTTCAACTACGAAATGCCATTTTATTGCTACAAATAATCGTCCTTCGGTGAACTGTAAGCATTTGTGTAAAAGGAAGCTCCAAGAAACTTTAACCAGACATACCAATTTGACAAACACATGGATAATCTTGAGTGATGACATTACAAAAGAAACTTAACCAATAGAGATAAGAGTCTCCTTATTTGATTATGCTTAAGAATCAATGCCATTTCCAGTGTTCAGTGATTTCTAAGGTCACTTTATACCAAACACTGTTAGTAAATATCAATACATGTACATCCATTTTGTGGCTATTTTGATACAAGCGATATTCTACAGTAAATTAATCTAACCTACAGGGAGGGGATTTGAACTTGGATGCTAGGGGAGAACAAGCTCCCCTAGCCAACTTGGCTATGTCTAGGTCTGCAAGGGGGCTAACTGCTAAGTCCATTTTGTGCTTATTAATTCAAATGGGGCATGGGAAATTAAAGAAAAAATAACTGGTTTGTAACTGCCTGCTGGTATTTTATTCATTTCATATCTTAAAATGCTTAAAAATACACTAGTTTAACTAAAGAAACACCATAAATATGATCAAATCCACAGAGCAACTGTCCTTTGGATCGGTTTTTAATATTAGTTCTTTTCATGTTTAAAGAAAAACAAACATTGACAGAGTATGATTCTTTGCCATTTTGCAAACAAACAGAAAAGTTTCTAACATTATCATCTCAAAATAGTGGCGAATTGCATACAAGGTAGACAAACCTAGCATTGAAATCCAATGGAACAGAACACCAGCCAAAAACTCGAATATCCTCCGGAAGGGCCCGATTCAACACCCTCACGTAATCGATTTCACCTTTTGAGAAAAGCAAGAACAAAACAAAGGAACATGTGTTATTGAAATGGAATGTGGTTAGCTGAAATTTATCTAAAACTCAAATGGTACTGAAAATCTTAAACGGGGCCATCAAAACAAATCTCATATGGTTCAAATTTTAGCACTGTAAAATCTATGCTTTAAAGTCTCAACTACAGTACTAGATTCCCTTTTTGTTGCTTTTTTCCCCCTGAAGAAACTTTTTGCTCACGTAGACCGGTAGATACCAAAACTTCCCCAAATCAAGGCCATGCCATTTGAGTTTTACAAAAAAACCATTCAACTACTTTTGCCTGCTAAAGATTGAAAACTATGTCAAATGAATCTATGCAGTAGCTCACATGAGGCTATACAATAACTTCACTGTTTTAGGTACACACTAACCAAGACTCAAACTCAGACGATTGGTTTCGATAGCCAACCAGTTGTTCAACCAAATACCAGGAATCATTCATCTTGCCATTATTCTTGCATCAAAGCCCATACATTTTATTTTCTTGTTTTCTTTTTTCCTTTTCAAGCAACAGTAATCATGATTACAATTTACATGTACGCAAATAAGTATTTCTTGAATCTTGACTGTGCAACATAATTAAATTATTTTCTATCAGTATTATTGCGCCTTTCCCAAGTAAAACCCAGGCCTACAATAAAGTTGTATGTCTTTGTTTAGCATACAGAATGGCCTTATGACCTATTCCCACTCCTAAAAGGATGGAAAAATTATTTTGATCCTACAAAGTTTCCACTAATTTGTACTGCCGTATGAATTGTGAGCTCCCACTGCAGCCCTGACCCAACAAAACTAGACTTATGCCATGCTTTTTCCGATCTTTGATCAAAACCTCAGCTAACTAAATGTACATTAAATTAATGTGAACAGTGTCCCCATCCTATTCAGGACATCATCCTAGAATAAGGCCGCTGTCCATTATTTGAGATAAATCTAGATTCATCCTCTGTTTTGGCGTTGACTGAACACTTTAGAGACGATCATTTGATTTCTATTCTTCTTGATACGGGGATAGAAATTTTGCATCTATGGTTCGCTTTCTAGTCTTGTGTTTGTAGTTGGTTTGCCCTACGTGCTTTCTTTGTAGTCATACGTGGATTGCTTGTGAATCTTCTCTTGTACTTCATTTTTCTTTTCCATAAAGTTCGTATATCCTATCAAAAACAAAAAAGCAGGCTAACCATATTGCTCATTGAAAACGATTTTGTTGGAATCTTCATTATTCTCACATGTTTCCTTGATGTTTGATCGTAAATAGAGGGCAATAACCTGCATCAAAAAATTTCCATATTCTCAATAAATCATATTTAAAAGAAATAAAAACAGTAGCATTAGAGCTAGTATCAAGCAAGGTTCTATTCTTTTCCTTTTAGGAGGAAAAAAAGCATCAAGCACGGTTGAAAATATAGACATCCAAAATTAATTTGATAAAATCATTACTAGTCCGGGTCTACAGATATGTGGCCGAAATTACAAAATGACAAAAAATTTGCTTTAAAACATGGGAATTTTAATGAAACTAGTGAAAATGTTAAACCAATCAATACTTCACCAATCAATCCTGTAAAAAAGGCAATATAGTATATCTTTGATACATGGCATTGAAACTTGAATACCATGTGCAAAAACATATTTATTCCACTTTTTATAACAAACCAAGACAGTACTGGCTAAAATTTATTAGTAATTAAAAACAAATACACCTTGCACATAGTATTCAAGTTTCAAATATATATATATATATATATATATATATATATATATATATCTAGTGCGTACTGTTTTTAGTTTTCACCTTACACGTCATACATTCATCCAAAATATATTATTTTGTGAAGTTTACATGCTTAAATGATGAATTATTGATTGGTTTAGCATTAACATTTGCATGTCTTAAAAAAAGAAAATTCATCATTTCTGTAACTTTTACCAATATTGCAACTGATATATTAATAATTGACAACAATGCTAATTACATGAATATATTAAAGACATCAGTAATGAGCATTGTTGTCATTTATTAATATATTCCCCCGACATCCACATTTTAATCTTGACTTTATCTAGGATAGCATTTGGAAATCTACTTCTAGCATCTTTCAACTATTACGACATGAGATCAAAAGATGATTCCAGCATAGTTTAGTTTGACCTACTATTGAGGAATGCACAACTAACAATCATAAGAATACCCAACAAATATTTATACAGTTATACTGACTTTACAATCATCAAGCAGCACAATTCCAATAGAAATATTTTGTATCAACTTACTTGCCCAACAGCAGATACTCCCTTGTCAGTCCTACCACATCTTGAGTATTGTGATTCCTTCTTGTCACCAACTAAAAGCCTTGTCTTCTCAAGGGCTTTAAAAATTTCAGACTGCATATTTTCCAGAGCATAAGATGAAACTCAGGCACAAATTAGAGAAATAAAAGCAATAATATGAGAAACAATACCTCAATGGTTGGATCCATTTGTGCCTCAGAAGCAAAACCATTAAACCTGTAATGTAGCGCATAGAGTTCAAAAGGCCTTCTACATCCCATGATCATTATGAAGGGTATTCGGTTCTTTCTAGCCTACTGGACATGCAATATTATTCTAGAAAGCTTGCCTAAATTCATCATAATTCATAAATGAATAATGAAGAAAGAGGAGGAAAATGATATTCTTTCTTAAGAAGAAAGGCAAAAGCTAAGATTTCAAAATAATTGACATATATTAGACGAAGATAAGGAATGCATGGTGGTACATACCAATCCATGTTGGGGAAAAAAAATAAATTCATCTTAGTTGCAGAAAGTACCTCTGCCCAAAATACATGACTTTCAGGGCAACATATCTCTTAGGGTGGTGATTCATGATCCTTGTGTTATGACCTGTGTACAAACATAGAGATTTAAAATTTGAATATGTGTGTGTGTGTGTGTGAAAGCCATTAACCAGAATAGACTTTTCAAAAGGAGAACTTCCTAAAAGAAGCATGTTATTGATTTTAAACTACTGAGCTATAAAAATTAGACAACAGCATTAAACAAAGTACTTATGCAAAAGGCCAACACATTTGTATTTAGAAAAAAAAACATAGAAAACAATTACGAACCACAAGAGAGAGATTGAAGGACCTTAAGAAAATATATTTACAGTTATCAACTAGTCAGGTTGGGTTATCTTGGCATCTTGTGCCACAACTTTTATTATTTTTAATTTGAAAAGTTAATTCAAAGAATTAAACCTGGCACAGTATCTTTTACTTTCTCCTTGGTGGTCTTCTTACTTCCAGAGTTTGATTTCCTGCTTTTCTCAACTGAAATATCAAAACTTACAGCAGAACCATCAGGCTTTTCCTCTTTCTGCATAACATGCTCATCTTCAGAAAACCAAAAAGATAAACAAAAACAAATGCAAAAGTATAACCCAACAAGGAGATATTTCTTCTTTTCTCGTTAAAGTTGCAGCGCCTTTTTTCTTGAGTTATGTTTGTTGTCTAAAAGCATGAGCCAAGTTTAACCTTCATTTAATCATTAGTCTGCATATCTGAAGGGCTTACTGTACCTTTTTGAATAAAATACCATCAATGCCCTTGCAATAGTTAGTGTTGATTACCCTCTGGTTTGGGGTCAGTGACAGTTGGTCCTTGTGTTTTAAAAATTGACAAAAACAACCCCTAAAGTTACGAATCCTTACAATATTGGCCATCCATTAAACTAGCCATCAAGTTAACCTTTGTTTTTTTGACATAGCACTCAGTTGGCCCATTTTTACTTACATAAGGAAAACCTTATCTTGAAGATATAGAGAGGTGAAAAAGGGCCCTGTAACATCAACCTAGCGCCTTGTGAGCAAAATATAATCCCACCGAGTTCCCCTTAATAAAAAACATATTGGTTAACTTGACAGTTTGACGAACAAAGGGGCTAATGGTGTAACAATTGCAACTTTAAGTGTTGTTTTAACTAATAATAGTTTAGTCATGATTTTTACTATTCATTAAGAAATTCAAAGTTCAAACAGTAATATAAGTATCTGATTTTATCATATAGGAGAACAGTGGGAAAAAAATATTAAGAATAGATAACAAACCTCATGGCAGCAACAATTTGCAAGTTGAGATGACAATTTGGCATTCACAGCCTCTAATTCCTGAATTTTTAGTTGCATATAAGTTATTAAAACTACACATTCGTTAAAAAAATGTAAATACTTTGAAATGAATCTGGGATTACAGGAATGACTAGAAAAACCAATTAAAACTAATGTATTAGAGAAATTAGGTTTCAGCAATACAAAACCTATCACGCCCTTATATGCATCTACAACCAAAAGAAAACTAGTTAAACACAGACCAAAATGGCAACAAAAACTAGCCTTTTTCCATAGAACACAAATTGAGTTTATGATGGTCCTATTTGAACCTCAAATTTGTTTGATTGAGCCTCCTTTTTCTTTAAGTTTTTTTTTTTATCACAATGTCACCATTTAAAAACAAATGAGACCAAAGTTCTTTTATCTAACTTTTCATCCTCCCCATCCTATCCTCCTCCTTTTGCAGAGGCATTGAACTGGCACCTCTGCAACCAAACGTGCAGTGATATCACCATAAACAAATGATGTGATACAAGAAACTACAAAAGAAAAAAGTAAGCTAAAAAGTAAAGGGTAATATTATCTTGGTCTTTTACCTTCTAAACCAAATTAGTTTCTTTTGCAAAGGCACTAAAATCACTCACACCCATCGACTCTCTCACTGGCCAGACTCTTCTGATGTGAATCTAACCACATTAAAATTCCCCTCCCCCAATCCGTTAGCGAAGGGCATGAACTCTGGACTACCACTAAAGTAAACAATCAGTCACCTAAAACTTAATGGAGTCTGAAAAATTCTTTCAATACTCACTCGACCAGAAAACCTTGTGTGTTCCATATAACTAAAATTCCCCCAGACTTTCCCCAAAAAGAAAAGGTAATAAATTCCCTTTCCTTACACCTAGCTCTACATGAGCTACTCCAATTCTTCTATCAAATCTCATTTTTCTTTATTGGAATACTATTAGATTTCTCTTCCTAAACTTAAGAAAGCCCTATCAAGCTCCAACTAATGATTTTCATGATATCATCTTCGTGCACGGTTAGCACTATTCTTCACATAATTGATCTTCAATTTCAAATGTTCCAGCTCTCTATTCCTCCTTTACTTGGGGGTGGCGAGTTTGTGTCATGCCATGTCATTTTGTTTGCATCCCGAATTCCAGTCAAACCTAACCCACCCAATTTGATTAATCATGTCAAGTGACTCAACACCCAAACTCTTGTGATTGAGTTGACAGACATGTATGGTGATCTAGAAACTTAAAGACTAAGTTCCTATTATTCACAGGCCAAACCTATAATTTCCGATTCTTCATAAACTAACAATCTACTTTATCTTGACAGAAGGATTCATATAATACCATATCATAAAAGTAACAAAGTTACGTCAACTCAGAATCAAAATATTCGTCTTTGACACTAGGTTTGTGCAAAGTAATGGTCAACCTACTGAGTAACTTCGCATTTGGTCAAAGCCAAATTATCAAGCCGTACTCAAAATTGTCACTCCTAATTTTTCTCTCATTCTTCTTTCCTTTCCTCCAGCTCCTACTCTTGTTTACTGAAATGGAACTAATGCTAAGTTCATTTTCTTCCCAAGAAGTTGCCAGTTTACTCCACCCTTCCTCGTCAAACAACTTCCGCTCTCTTTTGATACCCAAATCCCCCAACCTCTCAACACTCCTGGCTATTCTTTTCCTCTGGCATAACTTGTAATGTTACCGTCATCGCCAAACATGATGAACGATACCCGACATTACTTGTAAGTCGGGTTCTGGTAGCCTCGCCCCTCAACACGGGAAGACATAATAGGAAAACAATCTAAATAAACTATGTTTTACATGAGAACTGAATTATAACAAAAAGAAGATAAACGAAGACGAGAACTTATGATTATGATACCCAGTATTGCTGAGAATTTCTTTCAACTACTTTACTTGATTTTTCCTGAACAAAAATTGCTGAGAATCAACAGGATTTGGGGCATTTAAGCTTATTTTTTTACGCACATTTTCTCACTGACCAAACAAGAGAGAAATGAGAGAGAGTACCTGAATTCTGTGGTTGAGAGAGTCGACCACGGACTGTAGGTTGGTGATGAGGTCTCTATCCGCGACTTCCATGGACATGGTCGTCGATCGATTGGTCATGGTGGTTCGTTCCTCAGCTGCTTTTCCTCGTTTCTACTTCCCAGAGAGAGAGAGAGAGAGGCGGGGGGAATAGATGGGTGGTGATGGAGCCTGGTATGGGGAGCGCCGGTTGTGGCGCCGTGGTCTGGGAATTGGGGGGCTTGGTGGCGGTATGGTTGGGTTTTATATCCACGTTTTCTATTTTATTTTTATAATTTTCATAATGTGGATTGTTTTTTTTTGCCGAAGCGTTTTAATAAGGACTAATCTAATTCTAAACCGAAACCCAGAAAGGCTATGACAAATTTCACTTTATTCCTGCCCAATATCAAGCAAAGTAGTTTTCATCGCCAATATCTCATTTGTTTTTCCATTAGACCAACTTGTGTTGGTTTTATAATATAGAATTAACTTCTCATTCAGGAAGAGTTCCTTTTGAATTCACTACATAACTGTCATAACAGATTAACTATAGTTTAGGTTTACGTTCATAATTGTTTATATTATAAATCACTATATAAAAATTATTTGTACAAAAAATCAATTAAATATGAAATCGTTTAGTCATCAAAACTGTATAAAAATCAACCGATGGATTCAGTAAAAGAATTACTAACCGTCTATCTATTTGCTACAACTAAATGACCAAACAACCTTAACCACCACGGGGAGTGATTGGGACAAATTCTAGGCCCGTATTCCAGGGACTGGTCCTGGGTTCAATTCCTGGTACCGGTGAATCACATGATGGTGGTCAGGGAGGCTGAAAATGTCTATGTTAGTCTTTTTGACCCTCGAAAGGGTGGACTGCCGTTGCTTGGCCACTAGCTGGTCTCCTTTTTAAGAAAAAAAAATGATCGAACAACCTTAGTTTTATTTATTTATTTATTTTTGTACAAATAATATTTACAGAGTAATTTATAATATGAATCGTTCTTATCATAAACACGAAATTTTGTGAACGATGAAATAAGTCGTCAATCTTCTCCCTCTTCTCATATTTCAATTTGAGGATTCTACGGTACTTTTATAAACCTTCTTTTTTAACAAGGTAAATTTTTTTTGGTCGTCTTTTTAGTGGACTTTGAGACAATGTGCAGTTGACTTTACTTTGCTAGTTGGATTCGAAAAACCATCTGCCCCTGGTGCCATTTCAGTTCCGATCGACATCAGAGAATCGTTGGCATTCCAACAGATGTATACCACGTAGCAAGTACGACGTTTTCTTGAGCTTTAGAGGCGAAACACGCAAGGCATCACGGATCACCTCCACTGTAGATTAAAGACAACAAATTCAATGTCTTTCTGGACGAGAAGAGTTTACCTACAGGGCATTCCTATAACAGAACAACTGAAGCAAGCAATCAGACGGTCCAGACTTAAGGTCAACATGTTCTCGGAGGGGTATGCGGAGTCCAGATGGTGTCTCGAGGAGCTGGTGGAGATCATGAGCAGAAAACACAGGGTCAAATTGTTTTTCCTATTTTCTACGATGTTGTTCTACAGATGTCAGGAACAGACTGGTAGTTTGCAACGGCATTTCAGAAACATGAACAAAAGTTTAAGGAAAAGGTCCAGACGTGGAGAGATGCCTTTAATGCAGCTGCAGGGGTTGAGCGGCGAAGATTTTAGAGCGACTGACGGGTAATAACTTGCTTATTTCTTTAAATCGTTGGTGTTTTTCAAAATTTAATTGCAAAGCTTAGAAACTCTGATATGAGGATAAATATATAACGCTTGATCTACCTCACTGGATATCAGCGTGGTTTGTGATGAATGTTTGTACAAGTTTGACTAGTATATTCGAATCTTATACCCTCGTAAACTCTTCTCTAGTCTCTACTCATAAGAATTAAGGTATTAATTAGCACATTTTAATCCTTCAGTCTCATAGTAAATCTTGCCTTAATTATAATTTAACTCCCAGGTATGAAGGAAGGTTTATCACGGAAGTTGTTGGCCAGATCGCTAGAAATCTGAAGAAACTATACGTAAATGTAGTCGCGAACCCAGTTGGAATAGATTCTCGCAAGAAATCAGTAAGTGTTTAGATGTCGGAGGATCAAATGATGTTCGCATAATTGGAATATGGGGGATACATTAGGTAAGACAACGATTGTAAAAGCAATTTTAAACGAATATCAGCACATGTTTGATGGTATAAGTTTTCTTTCCAAATGTGAGAGAAGACGAGAAACTGGTTGATTCGCAAAACATACTTCTGTCTAATATCGTGGGATCAGGCAACACAAAGGTGACCACGAAGGATGAAGGGACTCGGAGATAAAAAAGAAGGCTTGCCACGACAAGGGTTCTTGTCATAGTTGATGATGTAGACCGATGCACAGTTAGGATGCATTAGCTGGTAAACGCGACTCGCTTTTGTCCGGGAAGTAGAATTGTTATAACAACAAGAGATGAACAATTGCTACAGACACTGGGACGTGATAAGATATGTTCTCTGCCAGCAATGAATGAAGGAGAAGCTCTGAGCTCCTTAGTTGGCGCGCTTTAACAAGAATTATCCTAATGAAGAATATCTTGAAGTCTCAAGAGAAGCTGTTGATTATTGTGGGGTTTACCACTAGCACTTGAAGCTGTAGGTTCTTACCTGCGTACAAAAAGCACAAGCTTAATGGAAAAGTGCATTGAACAAATGGAAACGATCACAGCCGTGCCAGGAAATTCACAAAATCTTAAGATAAGCTAAGGACGGTCTTATCGATGACCAGGTGATGATATATTCCTTGGATATATCCTGTTTCCTTAATGGAATGAACAAGGACCGTGGTCATGACAATATTGATGGGTGTGGCTGTACAGCAATAGGTATTAAAGAACTCCATGACATGCCTTGTAACTGTTGATCTAGAAGGCAATCTGATGATGCATCGTTTTGATTCAAAATACGGGCAGGAGAAATCGACGTGTAAAACTCTCTAAGAAGCTTGGAAGTCGTTGTAGATTGTGGGATCCTGAAGATGTGTAACACGCGGATGGAGGAAAACAATGTAAGCATATCCTCAATCAAATTGCATTTAATACATGTTCGTAATAAAGGAGAAAAAAGATACTGATTTTATTCACTGAATTATTTGAAATTGGGTATCCCTGTAACAGAGATGACTTATATATTGTTAAAAACAAAACTGATGTCTAAGCAATAACCCTTGTCTTACTTCAGTTTCTTTTTCTTCTAACAGGAACGGAAGAAATCGAAGGACCGCTTTAGATTTTCCAGAACCTGACAAGCTTAGCTCAGCACAGAAGCATTCAGAAATATGGTGAACCTGAGATTACTCAAAATAAAAGGCATAAAGTTCACTGGACACTGCAAAACATCTTCCGAAGAGTTAAGATGGTTAAGTTGGTCTGAGTTTCCTCTGCAGGCCATACCAGAAGATTTTAATCAACCAAACGTGTTGACATCGGTCTGAGTTGTAGCAATATACAAGTCTGGAAGAACTCCAACGTGGTACAATACAAAACCCAACCAAATCATCAATTCTTTACACCAGGTTTTTAAATACCAACATCATGCTTTCTCTATTTGAATTTTGATATTTGTTTTCCTTTTGTCTCACAGTCACTTGAAAAGCTGAAGTTTCTCAATCTTGGTTATTGTGATCACCTGAAACAATCACCAGAATTTTCAAGAATCCTGCAAATGTTGAGAGATTGATACTGAAGCCCAAATGAGTTGTCCAAGATTGACAACTCTGTAGTAAAATTGGAGAACCTTAAGTATTTATCTGTTTCGAAGTGCAAAACTCAGGAAATCCCAGATTTACCAACAAAATTGGAAAATCCTGAAAGCGGATGAGTGCATGCATTGGAAACGATGCCAGATTTTTCAAAAATGTCGAGTATGAAAGAACTGCACTGAATAACTCCCCCAAACTCACTGAAATTATAGGCTTGTATAAGTCATTAGACTCCATGACAAGGATTCGTATGGAAGGTTGCACCAATCTCACTGCTGCTTTTAAGGAAGCAACTTAAAGGTCCTCTCTACATGCATGCGTGTATTAACTGGTATTAGCTTTTTGTACAAATCTTACTTTCTCTCTCTCTCTCTTACATACATGCATGTATTAACTTGTATTAATCCTTTTTGTACAAATCTTACTCCATGGTATAGGGATGGAGCGCAGCGAAATGGTGTGACTTTTCTCCCCGGAAATGATTTTCCATCAGGGTTTACTTTGATTCTATGATGGAATAGTTGTGCCGCAATGTTTTGGCCATGATGTAAAAGCATTGACTCTGTGCATCGTTTATTCTTCAGACGGCACTCCAATTTGGTGATTCTTTGCATTCGTTGCAAATTGTACGCAACACTGAATTTTCATTCTCTACCGTATGCCACTGTAATAAATCCCCATCAAAGTTATATATGGCTGGGACATTTATCAAACAATAAGCTCAATGTGGAAAGGCGGGGACAAGATAAATGTTGGTGCACATTGTAGGACACGGGAGTACTGACGATATTCATCTCAGGTGCCGAAATAGGGGTTTACCTGGAGCAGGAAAATTAGTCAATCCAAGACCAAGTGATGACTCATCTGGGAGATTCCATCTATCAAAAGACTGAAGTGCAGAAGAAATGCAGAAGAAATTGGTGCCTCATAAACTGCTGCATGGACTAGGAGAAAAACAAAAGCGTGCGCAAAACGGAACTGGAGCCATATTAGAAATTTTTTTTTCTCTGTAATGAAAAGGAGCAATTAAATTTGAACTTTCGGGACTAAGCAGTCATTGCTCACAGATGGTATCCTCGTATGCCTGAAGTGAAAATATAGAGATTTTGCTGCTGTTTTCAACTTATAGAAAGGGAGTTTATTGTTCAAATTCTTTTCTTTCTTCTTTCTTTACTTTTTTTTTTTTTTAGCAGAAACTTCAGAATTTCATGGATAAATCAAACAACATATTACATCATTCCAAATGCATATAGGAATAAACCCCTCCAATAGACATAGCTAAACATGAGAGTCTGAATTCAAGTAGGAGGAGAGAAACAAGCCAAGTGCGGTTCCTTTCTCAACCCAAGCTTTAAACCTTCATTGTGCAAAGCAAACCAAGCGCTCTCATGCGCTACTTTGTTGCCTTCTCTGCCTCCACACGCACGAGAACAGCCTTAAACTCTTCAGTTCGAGAACATTTTCCATTTGACACCTTGCACTCTCCAAATGTGTTCATTGAGTGCACAGTCTACAACTCCTACAGGTGGTTGGATTTGCATACGACTCTCCGACCGACGGAGGTGCTCAAATTGGTTCCAACAATTCTATATCATAGAGATGATTAGGTAGTATACCCGTTTAGAATACTACAATGCTTCAAAACCATAAGGTAAGCAGAAGTGATTAACTTACTAAAATGTGACACCTTGAAACATATCAAGTTACCTTAGATGGATGCTGGGATCGTTGTATCCGGATCTAATGCTTGTTGTTAAATTTGTTTAAGGCGAATGTTCGAGTCTTTATTCTTTAAGAAAGAAGAAAGTGTCATAAAATTGTTGAAGTTAACTCACTCATACACACCCAAATACTTTGTAAAATGTTTCAAAGAATTCAAGAATGTAAGTTGATGAGTAAGACATCTAAAGTATTAATTCTGATTTGATCAAAGGAATGAACACTTTAGATTAATTTCTTTGAAATGTCTCAAGGAAATTGGTATGATATGATAATGAATTTCTGTATTAGGAGAAGAACGAATTTCAATTAGATATAGTTTGTTAAATATTATCATTTACCCATATCTTCTAGGCAAAAATTTAAAAATAATATAATTGTTCATTAGAGCAGCCCAAATATTTCATAACTTCATGAGATGTAATTGGAAAACAAAGTCAAGTCTTAATCAAGCAGATTTGGGCATGCATATATCAATAGATTTGATGCATGTGCTTAAAATTAATGTTTTTTAAATCTACACACTTGTATATATCCAAATAAATCTTTGGATATTAATTCTATAGACCAACTACAAGAGTTGTTTGTTGGGTAGTTCATTATAATCCTTCCAAAAGGATTTGCCTAAGTATAAAATGAACAATTGATAGAATTCAAGGAATAAGTCCTTTGAGACACAAGTAGATACTTAAAACTAGACAACCTAGGCTCCTAAAAGCTCCATAGATCAAGAAAAAGATCAATAAACTGCCTCAGCTGAATAATTTGAACTTATGACTGCTTCATATAGTTAAACTTCCTTAATTCAAATGAATTAGCAGAGAAGATCATGACTATAATGAGCCGATGTATGGCATCGACCATGAATCACATAACGCCATTTATCCCGAAATATAGAAACCTTCGAAGCTAATTGTTTGCTAAGGTGACTACTATCAAAGAAATGTTGATTTTGAAGAAACCTTATCTAATGTGGTCTTGGTTTCAATTATTTGGTGATGCTTGCTAAATCTACCATGAATCTTAGCAAGCTAGTGGGAGCTAAGTTATCTCATGAGAAAATCAAAATTGTTTTATTTCTCATAAAGATGTAAATGAATATTTTGTTTACTTGGTTTATAAAAGGTTAGTGAGAGTTAGTCATATTCTTAAATTTTTTATATATTTGATATATTAATTTCTCAAAAATGAAAATAATGCTTTCTTCAATAAAGCTATGACTTCTTAAACATTTTATATTGATAGGATGTACTTGGAGAGATATGATCTATGCATTCAAGGGATGAAATCTAAAAGATAGATTTCTTGAATAATTACCATTCCAATTCTATTAATTGACATATATGCTATGTAAGTTTCTCAAAAGATAAATTCATAATAGAAGGTCAATTCGTGTGTGACTAGGAAATTGCTCTTCTATAAGGTAAGCCCCAAGACTCCCAAAGAAGCATATTGTGTGATTCATGTATTTATAATGTATGCACACACCCGATATTAGTTGTACTAAGAACAATGCAAGACGACACGCGGTGCCTCCAAGATCCGAACCCGACCATCTGCCAACAAGTCCTTCGCATTTGTGTGATAATCAAAGGATGGATTCCTCAAGAATGTAAATCGTAGTAATTAATGGAAGTGTATTATGATTTAGATTATGAATCTAATATCACATCCATTCGATGTCTTTATTTTTGAACAAAGAGATAGTTAAATGGAAACACTAAAACTATAGACTCTAGTGTGTCCCATATTCAATGCACAAATATATATCGCTTTTGAAGCTAACAACAAAGTTGTTTGGATGGGAAGGTTCATCTTTGAACTCTCCAACTCGGTTCCAACCAAAAGTTCGCTAGTGGACCCTCACTATGACATTAATGGGGCGATAGCTCAAGCCAAGGAATCAAGGTCTCATCAAGTTCCAAATACTATTGAGAGACTAAACCATGGTTTAGAATAATGTATAATGGTGACATCGCAAATCTCACAGCTTGCTTTTATGGATAAACATGATAAATCATTGTCATTATTATAACTCAAATGACTTTTGGAATGACATATGAAAATGTATCATCACTAAACACATAGCCGATCGCTCTAATGCAGTGGAGATTGTTAGAAATGTGCCCTAACCAACCATGCAGATGATACTTTATGAACATTTCATATACTAAACTAATGTAGTTTAATCTAAGTGATCTAAGATTATTGTTTAAGGTGGTCTCATTAAATGTTACACGCCTGCAAACGATAAGTCTAAGGAATATGCAATTAAGAGAATAATCTAAGGAACTTAGATTTAAGAGAACTTTATATTTTATAACACATATCCTAGAAGTTCCCGACCATGATTGCCAATTAGGCGTTGATGGGGCCCTGGGAGTAGATCATCACATGTTATGTATTCTCACTCAGAGAGTGACTAGTCTCGGTTATTGGTATGAACGACACCAAGACAAGTATGTAGTGCTCAATAAGAGATTGAGTCCGCTGCATCACTTATCAATCAATAAAGTTCGCATACTCATGTCTTATCAAAAACTCACTAGCTCTTATACCCAGTAATTCTTTTTGACGAAGACACCACAATTGTCTTCATGGGATACGTCTTTGATCATTTGATAATGTAGCATGAACCATGCCTCACCTTGGGCATGTTCCTTTGTAATGTTGGGCCCATTGATTTACCTTCATAGAGACATGTGAGTGTACAACAAGGGATTCTAACATTCAAACCGTTATTGCGTGAATACTAACATACGATTATAAACCGCCAAAGTAAATAAGATTTATAAAGTATGTTCCAAATCACATTTGCATAAATCATACAGACAATAAAATCACATTGATAGTAGACATGAATAAAAATTCAACTACATCCAAACAATGTGATCAAGAGTATTGATATGTAGAACTTCCTGCTCTTAGTCAATTGTCATGACACACTATTAAGTGTCACTCATGACTTAGGAAGTCGTGAAGATTAACAAACATTAATCTTCACTTCGTGAGGGAGAATTGATGACACACCCCACCCGATACCCACGGGATACCGAAAAGTGCTGGAGTGCGGCCGGGCCGACACTGTAAGGACGGCTTTCATTAAATGCATGACAACACTTAGTGTAACCAAAATTAAATTGTACAAAGTTGCAAAATCCGATTTCAATATGCATACGGTTCAGAGCGTACTAATTTTGAAACAAATGAAAACAATGATAACCGAGTTCCTAGAATCTCTATCCATAACAGTGATGGATATTATTATAGAAATCAAAGAAAGGTAGATCCCTACATGGCTCAGATGGATGATCGTGAGCTGCCACGCAAAATCCTCGATCGCGCCGGATGTACTATCACTATGTCCTCAAGGGGGCGCAAAAACAAAAGTGTGAGGACAAAAATAAAGTTTTAGCAAACCTTCTTTTCAACATACTAACCCTGCTTGAAAAACCAAGAATAATCGTAGAAATATACTATCATAGTATAGTTCAAAAAGATACTTTAAAAGTATACCTAAAACATATCAAAAGATATAATATCCATAAATCACAATTCATAATTCCAATAAAATATATATATATATATATATATATATATATATATGGGAAAACCAACACAGGTATATGCGCGATCACCCATGAATGGTTGAGAACACCTTTCTCAATCACCGCATGCTCAATATCCAATAATTTGTACTCCTAGTACCACACACATGTAAGTCCCTGGCTACGCTACCGTCACACCCGAGTCCTGCCGCAGTGGGGCCTTTTCCCCATAAACAATAAACGCAAGACAAGCTTGCACTAAGGTATTTACCTGACAATACCCCTGAGCATGTGCTATGCAGACCCAAACATGTGAGAACTCGCCCCACGGTCGTGAGAACGGTACTACAACGTAGTGAAAGCATACCAAGTGTGTTTGAAAACATACATACATACTCATGTGTAAAGTGAAGAATATCATACTTCATAATTTCCAAATATTTAAACGTTGCATAAATAACATTCTCATCGGAATCATATGAAGTACCCATATTTATGCATACCAAATCATAGGTTAAACCATTTAATAATATATAACCATATATATTCAAATTCAAAATCATTTTTATATTATATATATATATATCCATATATATATATAAACATGCCTTAAAATATTTAAACTCATGTAAGAAAACCATTTCCATAAATATTTTAAGCATAAATCAAGTATGAAACAAAAGTCCACTCACCTTGATGCCATTGCTTTTCAAGTTCTCAAAAGATGATGACAGAGCAGAATATCTTCTGGATCAAAATGAACACCATTCTCTGATGCTTCAGAATCATTTCCAAAACAGGATGAAGTGGGGCTGTTGATCGTCATCACCAAATAATCATTGTGCTTCCATCATGCATTGATCGGCATATAAAGTATCTCGCCAACATTGTCCTTGTTTTATTTGCAATTTCAATAGCCTCCCAATGAGAGACAGCATTCCCCTGCTTTTGGTCATACCTATCCAGATCAACGATTTGGTTTTAATCCCAACTTCTCCATTTGTACCATGATCAGATATGCTTTAATCAAAATAATTCATATCACAAAAAAAAAAAAAATTTTGATAACAATATCCACCGAATAGATGTCCACCTCGATGTCAAACTTCTCCGATATCTCACTAAAAATGTCTCAATGGCTCCTAAATCACGGGTTTGAGTCAGAACCTTGAGGCAGCATGCATTTTTTCGCTTACCATGACTTGCAGAATAATCCATCTTCCCATAGCCTGGGGTGATTGACTGGTCATCTTTTCTGAAATAGTCTGTTTTAACTTCCAAATATTCAGAAGCATTCCTTACTGCACCTGATGTGAAACTCGGGTGAGTCTGAAGATACAGGAAAGGCTTTGATTGGACTGTTAGTTTCATCTCTGAAGAAGACCATAGCTCGTCAGCATTACCAAGACTTACATTCCCAAATATAGTGTCATCATTGCTGTAAACTGGTCAAGATCATCAAAACTTCCAATGTTAGCCCATCCGTAGTCAACAAGATCAATGCCTTTGTTCTTTACCTTCATTTGAATTTTGAAAAATTTCACCATCTTTATTAAGTTGATTGTCTCAATTATGCAATACTGTTTTCACTTTTGGCAATATTAGATAATGATAAATCAGGCCACGAGTCCATTCCAAATTCAGAGGTAGAAATTCCTCACTGGTGTCAAATTAGAACTGTTTTCCAACTTTCTGCCTTGCAAGTCAATTCTTGGACGCATGGGTCCTCTGTTCGGTAGGCTTGATGGTGTGAGATTCTTGTTTCCATTCCTTCTTGTTACAATAACTCACTGCCTCGTTGTAAGGCACACAATATGATCATCACTCACTCAGTTCACCCCATATTATGTTTGCAAGCTCCTCGTCGTTCCAATCAAATATCTCTGAAGAAGCCACGATTAATCGCAAAACCGAAACCGGAATTCAGATCGACGCACACAGTTTGGTCTACACATCGCCAAGAAGCTCACACCGTCAATCCAATCAAACCTTCCAACTGCACAGAGCCTTCCCACAGCCAAAAACTAGAGAGAGAGAGAGTCGAAGAGCAAAAGCACAGCCACTCACAGCGAGAGAGAGAGAGGAGAGAGATAGGTCGGGTTTGGAAAAGAATTTGAGGAATTGGCTGCATAGGAATTGAGGGAATTAGCTGCACAGCAGCCAACCCCAAACCCAAAACCCTAACTTTAACTCTATGGGGTTGAAATTTACTAAAATGTCCTTACATTTTAAAAATTACAAATCGCTTGTTTTAACTCGACTGAAGCCCGCATGCTATTCACGTTGCTCGCATTTCCATTTGTGCAAGAATAAGAATATAAAGAAAATAAATTTTTACAAGTCGCCCCGAAAATTCAACAAAAGTCAACATTGACCCTGGTGGGTATTTTGGTAATTTTGCATAAATTTTGGGACGGGTTGTAACAATCTACCCTTAAATAAAATTCTCGCCCGAAATTACAAACAAAACTACAGACTAAATGATGATCGCTACCGCATATGCTCCTCGCCTCCCAAGTAAATTTCCTCTACCTCATGGTTACTCCACCGAACTCCTTCACCGAGGTATCACTTTTTCCTAACCTTGTCTTTTTCTCGTCCAAAATCTCAATGTTCCTCCTCGTAACTCAAACTCTCATTCAGCTGGGTGAAGGCCGTGGTTGGAGTACATGTGACTGTGCGGTACATAATTCTCAACATAGAAACATGGAAGACATCATGTACCCAAGATAACCCTACTGCAAGGCTAACCGAGATGCAACCGCGCCAACACGCCACAATCTCATAAGGACCAATGTACCGGGACTCAAATTTCCACCCTTCGCACCAAACTCTCACCACACCCTTCCAGGGTGACAATCCCTGTGAAACACGGGTCGCCAAATCGCATACTCACTACTTCAGAGGTGCCTGTCATGATACTCTTCTGCCTGCCCTTGGCCGCTGCTACGCTTAATCACCAATCTTCTCTTGTAAGACGCTTCACTCCCCCGGGCCCCTCGCTCGCCACCTACCTCGGGCCCAACACAATGGGGTTCGACACGCTCTTCCCATACAACGCCTCACACTGAGCTATACCGATGCTAGAGTGAAACCGTTATTGTATGCAAACTCAATCAACGCCAAGTGATCATCCCAACTTCCCCGACCCGAAGGACCTAAACTCAACATGTCCTCCAAGGTCTCGACTGTCCTCTGCATCGACTCATATCCGCTTGTGGGTGGAAAGCTTGCCGCATGTGTTTTGTTCTACAAGATTCCTCAAAATGCCTTCCGTAATTGGGAAGTGAATCTCGATCTCTATCCGATATGATGGAAATCAGTACTCCTATGGAGTTTAATAACTGATCAATGAACATCTTCGCCTAATTTATTCAACTTGTAATCCCGACGAATTGGCAAGAAATGAGCTATCTTTGTCAATGTCGACACTACCCAAATACCATCACACTTGCTCGGCAGCGGTAACCAAACACAAAAAGTCCACAGAGTATTCTCTCATTTCCAAACTGAATAGTGCCTCAGCATAACCCCGGCTAAGCTGCCTCTCCGCCTTCACCTCCGCCGACAAGGGAACGCCTGACTCACGCACACCTGGCGATATCTTTCTTCATCCCCGACTCAATAGTAATAAGGTCTCGGCGTGGTGTGGTACATCTTCGCATCGCCGGATGCATAGCATAAGGAAATGCGCCTCATCCAAGATTTCTCTCCCGTAATCCACCATCCCTTTGGGCACAAGTAAACGACTACCCAACATCAAGAAACCATCCTCCCGACCATACATAATCTTGTCTCAAACTGCCATGACTTCTCCTTTAGCCGCACACACTGTAATCAAACGCTTGGAGCTTCTCTAACCTTATCCACAAGAACAGTTCAACTCGAAATGAGCAGTAGAGCTCCATGATTATCCACATTAAAGATAGCACCTGCATCCTCACAATCGCCTCCAACACTCCGAATGTAGGTCGCCTAATCGATGCCAATCGCCCATGGGATTTTCGACTCAAAGCATCGGCCACTACATTCGCCCGGGATGATAATCGATGGCACACCATAGTCACCGATCGCCTCCATCCATCTCCTCTCGTCTTAAATTCAACTCATTCCCGCTTTAAAAATATACTTCGAGACTCTTTGCGGGCTCCGTGAAGATGCAAATGTCTCCCATAAAGATAATGTCGCTAAATCTTCAAGGCAAAGACCACAAAGGCCTAACTCCAGTCAGCGATAGGATAATCTATTTCGTGTCGCTTTGAGTTGTCTCGAAGCATAGGCAATGACTTTTCCATGTTGCATCAACACACAACCCAAACCATGCAAACGAAGCATCGGGGCAGATGTCAAACTCACCACTCTCATCAGAAGCACTAAACCGGGTGCGTGAGTAAGATGATGCTTAAGTTCCCGGGAAACTGCTCACAGGGCATCAGTCATCCCAAACGACCCTAACATCCTTCCCTAGTGAGTTTAGTAAAGAGGTCCGGCTATAGATGAGAATTCTCACCTAAACGACGATAATAGCCTCGGCTAGGCCCAAGAAACTTCTCACCCCGCCACATTAGTCGGCTGCTCCTAGCTTTCTCACCACCGCTCCACTCTTCTCTCGTGGTGATCGGTCTCACTTAATTGTTGGAAATGTGCCCTAAAACCAATCATATGATGATACTTTACTGACATTTCAAATGTTAAACTAATTTAGCTTAATATAAAAAGTGGCATAGATTATTGTTTATAGTAGTCTCATATAAATGTTATATGCTAAACAATAAGTCCAAGGAATATGTGCTTAGTAGAATGTAATCTAAACAAGCAGTTCATGAGACCATTCTATCATAGACATATCCTAAACGCTCCTCGATCACAGATCACTGGGCATTGACAAATTAAGTAAGACAAGACATGTTATGTCTTCTCTCAGGAGAGTGACTAGTCTCGAGTCATTGGTGTAATTGACACCAAGACAAGCATGTAGGTGCTCAATATGGAATGAGTCCATCAACACGATCAACGATGAGTTTTCATGATCATGTCACATGAGAACTCATAGTTGGGATAATGCAAATTAGTCCTTTGACCTCGAGGCATCACAGCTTGTCTTATGGTGAGGTCCTTGATCTGATTATGTCAAAGTCACCCCCATCCGAGGTGTCCACGGCATAGTTGGGGTTGGGTTACTTAGCCACGAGGCAAGAATGCGCAACAAGGGATCTCTAACCTTCAAACCGCTGAGGGAGACACTAAGATATGATTATGAATCTCGCCGCAGTATATCAAGATTTAGGAAGTCGCTCCAAATCATATTCAATGTAATCATATAAGTATTGGAATCACATTGATAGTAGATATAGTCAAACTATCAAACCAAAAAACAATGTGGTCGAGTATTATTAGAGATGACCGTATTGCATTGCAATCCTAATCGAATAGGTTCTCCACCTCTTCCTCGATTAGCTTGGGTAGCCATGACATAACGCTAGGTGTCACTCATATTTGTGATGCCCTATAGGTGTATAATTCCCATTTAAGGGAGAATTGAAAGTGTTTCACCTCGGAATAGATTAGAAATAGTTTAATCCTCCATCGCCGCTAAAAGGTAGAACCTAATGGATCGCATAATCGGGTAAGGTAGAGTTTGATGAAAGAATGGAGATGAGTAAGAATAATTAAATGGTTAATTATTTATTGCGAAGGACAATTTAATATGTTAATTAATCAAAACGAATAAGTTCGTTATAGACCTCAAGTTGCTTGGGCTCAAGGCCCACCGGGCTTCGAACGTCAAGCCCATTGACTTAAGTTGTATGACAACTTAATGACTAATAATACATTGTGCCCAAAGCCCAATGAACCCAACATGGCTTCAGCCATTTGGTGTATGTGTAGCAACCTGCTTTTAATTGTAAGTTTGCTTACTACATTGTGAAATAGGTTATAAAGGAAACTTGTAACATTTCTCTCATAAGTTAGTGGTTTTCTTTGGGAGAATGGTTGAGCATAAAAATGCTCTCTTTCTCTCGTGAGGCCGGCTCCCTTAGAGGAAATAGCTAGCAATCTCACTTCCTCTAGGGCACTCATCTTCTCATCAAGGCTCTCCTTGGGCGTGGGAGACCAGAGGTTCCCTACTTTGGGAACTTGGAGAACCTATTCATCCATCATCATCATCCAAGCATGAATGAAGGCCCTCTCCATGTAGTGATTAGCCTTTGCTTAGCAAAGAGGAATCTTACAAAGGTAGCAAGATTTCTCAACTCAAAATTGTTTTGATTGGAGTCATGGTTCACCATATCTACTAGGCTTTGAATTTTCTTGGGTAAAGCTTCGCTTTAAGTGCATAGAAGCATGTTTCCGCCTTAATTGTTAAATGCATGCTTAATGATGTTGCTTAATGAACTTGGTTAATCCACAAATTTCCCTTCACTAATACTCTCAGCAGAAATCACATGGCCCAAGAAACTAATACCGAGCCGTAACCGATATTTGCCGAACTTGCATATAAATCGAGCTGTCCTCAAACTTCTCCAAACCATCCTCGTGTGTTCCTCATGCTCAATCTCACTGGGAGTAATTCAGAATGTCGTCATGAACACAATCGCTAAACTCCATCCAAATACTACCGGAAGACTCTCGCTCATCAAATCCATAAATGCGGCTTGCATTAGTCAATCCTCAACGGGCATCACTAGGAAACTCATAATGTCCATATCTCGCTCGAAAGCAAATTTTGGGCACATCATCTCGCGGATAATGCCAATTGATGATACCTTATCGTAGGTCAATCTTGAGAAAACACGCACCCTTCAAACATCAAATGTGTCATCAATACGAGAGGCAATGGATAACGGCCTCTTCATCACACCGATTGAAGCGTTCGTACTTCATGCATAAACCACATACTCCCATCATTCTTCTTTAACAAACAACACCGGAGCACCCTACAGAAGTACTCGCTGAATAAACTCCCTTATAAACTAACTCCTGGTTGGGCTTTAACTCCTCAATTCACCGAGCCATACGACACTACAGCCGAGAAATAGGATCGCTGGTTCTGCATCGTGATCAATCGGAACTCCTCGACCTCATTGGCCAGGAGCTAAACCGTAAGTCCTCAGGAAAACGCCGATATTCATTGACCACGCCGAATATCCTCACTTCGTCGAGAATCTTCCTTCATCACCACACGCTAAGTACCCTCGACAAATTTTCCGCAACAACTTCTTCGCCGCTGATGAAATCATTTCTACAAAACTCTTTCTCTCGCCTTGAAGACAACCTCCGTCTACTGTGTGCTCGAATGTGACCACTTTGGCACGATAATCCACAATGGCATGATTCTTGGATAACCAACCATACCTGTAATAAGATCAAAAAACCACGAAACCCTCGCCTGGCATGTAGTGAGTGTGTTCTTATTTACAACTTTGCCACTCATTGCAAATTGGCTATAAAGTGTAAGTTATGGTACTATTCACATTAAGTCAAAATTCTGAGGAAAATTTGATTTGCCCATCTTCCTCTCCCTTGGGCGAACCTCATGAACGGGGAATTTCATTTTCCTCATTTATGGTTACTCAATTTTTTCATGGAGATGAACTACGAATAGTTTAATTCCTGAAGGAGTCAAGTGTGTGTAGGCAACTTTCATTTGATGGCAAGGCACAATCTCAATCATCAAGCAAAGGTGTAGATCCAAGGAGTTATCTTCAAGACCCTATCTTGGGTATTATCTTTTGCCTATGCAAAGAGGAATCTACAAAGGTTTATGAAATCTCAACACTTCTTGGCGGTTGTTTTGTTGAATATTGATTCGCGAACTACTATGCTCTGAAAAATCATGGGCAAAAATTTTATTTGGGTGCCTACATGCATGCTAGAGTCTTAATAAAGATGTATGCATGCCTCTGAGTGTGATATATGTTAGAGTACAAATTGTGTTGTCCGTGCTGTTTGGTATATCTAAGTAAACTTTTGACTAGTTGGTCATACTAGTCAATTAAGTTTATTTCATTCAGCTTGTACTTTTATCACCACAAACTTGTAACTAGTCGACTAACTTATTTGACTAGTCTACTATACGAAGAATTTTTTAATTAAAGGATATTCTACCTGCTCCCACTTACAACTTCCATTTGGGCATAAAGTACAATAAGAGGCCACTTCTCCCATCAATGTTGGATTCATTCTCAACACAACATAGGTGTTGCATAAAGAGAATGAAATTGCAAGCGGCGCGAAAGTAGATCGATAGATAAAAGACGTATCGTATCAAGACGCTGGCTCACGCTACGCCTGGTCAAAAGAAGGATTTGCGAGGGAGAATGGGTAGGGGTGGCAAAACCGAAGAACCGAGAAACCGAAACCAAACCGAGGCCTAAAACCAGCTGACTAAAACCGAGAAACCGGGCGGAATGTTACTGTTTCTTTGCCGTTGGTATCCCAGAACTGGACCGAATCGAATCGAACTGAGACATTATATATATATATATATATTTTTTTTTTTATGTGTCAAATTTTAATTGTCAAGGTAGGTTCTATTATGCTGTAGCAACATGCACACCGAACCACAACTTAAGCAATTTTAGGCTTCATTTCACTTTTCCCCGCCTCCTTCGTACTTCTCTCCTCGCCTCCCTTCTCTTCTCCAAACACAAATTTCCTCTATTCTCCGTTCACTCTGCCACCACACCATCACTATGACGCCATGAAATCCTTCTCTCGCTCACTTCGCCACGCCACCACGTATTTGTCTCCCTTCTCTCGGCTCCTCTTCCGAGTCCCTCCTCTCCGCTTACTCACACGACGCTACCGACTCCACGAACTACTTGTTCTTCACGATTAGTTTTTCCTGGTTTCATTTTAATTTAGGTTTCATATTAGGATTTTTTCAACTGGAGCTGCAAATACATTTCTTTGTCAAGGCCTCAAGGTTCGATATTTACATTTTTATTAATGTCGTTGCATCCGTGAGAGAGAGAGAGAGAGAGAGAGAGAGAGATAGATTTTGGGGATTGGATATGATGTTGATTTGTTATTGATTGATTTGGTTGATTGGATTATGAACTGATTGAATTTGCTGGTTTTGGGTGTCTTGCCCAACGGTATAAGATCTATAATCTTCTTATTGTCTGCATAATTTAGCTTGAGAGTTGAATCATGGGTGTTTATATAAGTTTTCAGAATAATGATTAGCAATGAATGTTGAGCTTGTTAATGCCAAGCATTTGTTAAGGCACTGAGGCTTTTTATGGTAGTTATTGTTGCATTGGCAATGCTCTTTGTATTGCTAATGATTGAAATCCTACGATACCGAGATCGTGGATAGGTTTCGCATGTTAGAAATGAATGAAGATTGCTAAATGGTTAAAAAATGATATGTTTGCATTATTTTTTAAGAATATCTGTATTTATTTAAATTCTCCGAATTGCCACTATAATTCGTATTAAGCAGGTAGACCAAATGGATGTAGCGTGTAGCCTTTTCTTGTTCCTACTTCCTAGTGTTTGTGTTAAGAACTTCGTTTGAAATGATACGGCATGCAGTGAGGCTTGACCAAAGAAACCTCGCATCTCAACCATGGATCCAGTTACTTGCCTAAATCGTGGGAGGTTTCAAATTTCTGTACGTTAGAATGTAGGGTATCAAATAGACAGAAATAGCTTATATGTTCAGGTGTGTTTTTTTTGTTTGTAATAAAGCATATTAATCTTAGGGCTTTAATAATAATATGATTTTTATACGCTCTGCGATCTTCTCTCTTCGGGAATGGGAACAAGTGGATGGATTGTTATTTAATTATGGCTTCATGTGATCGTTTTGAAATTATTGATTTATTTTGTTCATTTCATTATTTATGTTTTTTCAAATTCCATATTGCCGTCTCATGCAAGGATTGAAGGTTGATGTTTAAATTATGTGGAGAATTAGGTTGCTTTATTTTTTTGGGAAGTAGGGATGACTGTGATGACTTAATGAATATGTATTTTTTTTTGTTTGGTTTGAATTGCAGCAACAACCGTAAGCCTATGATGGTCGTATATTTGGATGTTTAACGCTTTAAACCTTTTGTTTCTGCTTTTTTCAAAGTTTTTGAATCGTGCCTCTAAACCCTTACCCTTTAAACGTACTACTAACACCTAAAAAAACTTGGATTTAAAAAGAATATTAATTGGGCTCTCAAATTTAAAAGCTCAAAACAACAAGGCCCAAACTGAACGAAAACCCCAAACCGAATCGACTTGTTAAAACTCGAAACGATTGGTTTTCATAAAAATATTATTAAACCAAATCTGATCAAAGCTATTATTTCAGTTTGGTCCATAGTTTTAGGCCCATTTTGGACCGAATCGAACCGAGCTACCCTCAAGAACGTGATGGTCGAGCCGACAAATCGATGATGGGGTCAAAGAATGAAAACGGTTGTAGATGGTGGCTGGTATTTGGAAGGAGAGGTTGGTGGTTGTGGATCCGGCGTATGGTGGTCGGCTGCGGGCTACAGGGTCGCTTGAGTTGGATGGGAACTTGGGAGGACAATGATGCCGCTTGCTTCTACCTTCTTATTTATTTATTTTTCAGTTTTAGATATTCAAAATTTTATGGATTTTTAAATTCATTTTTTTATGGTTTTATATGATTTTTGATGCGTGGTAGTCACTTGAAGGACGAGTAATATTGAGTTTCACCGAGAGCAATAAATGAGAGTTAGGTCCGTTTTAAGAACCATTTGTGATAAAAATATTATTAACAAGTAATTAAAAAAAATAAAGTAGAACAACACTTTTAATCCGACACATCACCAAAACCCTTAATAATATAATCGCTTTAGTACCAATGGGATATACAAATTAGTTTGACTTACTGGGTAACAAAATGCTATTTTGTCTTGAACAAAAATTGGTTTTTAAAAAAAATTTCTTCCTTTTGTTGTTGAGCTTTTTTGATACCATGGATCAAAAAAAGAAAAATCGTGCGGACCGATTGTACTGACTCATTACTTCCCACTTTTCCTTTAATATCACATACACCAGACTTTTTGGTGTTTTCACAAAACTTCGAGGTTTGAGAAAATATACTAATATCCTTAAAGCTTTACCTCTACTTTCACAAAGCCCTTTAAATGACAAATTCTAGCTTATTATTTAAAAAAAAAAAAAAACTTATAATAGAAAAATATAACAAATTAATACGTTAAAACATAAAAAACAAAAACAAAGTAAAGAAACCCTACATCTTATTCCTAATCTCCTTATATTTCCTCGCAACTATCCTCCAAATTTTGGCAAAGACCAAAACAAACTCTCTTTCTCTCCACGCAATATCGATCAACGCTTTTTTCTGGGCTTTAATCATTCATGCACCATATGTTGTGCCTTTTGTGTGTGATTATATGACTTTGATATTCCGAAACGTAATCTATTGTGTTTGTAGTTGTGACTCTCTCTTCCATTTTCATTATTTTCAATTCAACCTAAAAAACCCACCGAAAAAAATCACACTAAAACTATTGAAAGAGATATTAATTAATTGTGATTTTCTAGGAAAAGAAGAGGGAATCCTTTTAAAGAAACCAACAATCACCCACATTAAAGTTCACCACAGTTTCCGACCTCATCATCATCATCACTCCGATCATCTATTTTTTCACCATATTTCATCGCCATGGTCCTCAAATGGTCGTTGTTTGCATAAAAGAATCTCTACAATTTGGCTTTATTTTTTATGTTTAAGTAAAAATTTATTTGATTTTGTTTTTTAGTTATTCAAAACAGTTTTTTTTTTTTCAAGTAATTTAGCTATAAGGTAAGTTTGTTTGGTTATGATATGTGCAAGTATATTAAAACTTCAGCAGTGTTAATGTAATATCTAGAATCTTGAGGGGATTTTGTGAAAACAATAAAAAATCTCAGGGCTGTTTGTGATATTAACCCTTTCTTTTCATAGTCCCTGAAACTATAAATCCGGAACAAGACTTGGCAGCTGTTAAAATTTGGATTAAAAATAATCAAAATTTGGACATGTCCTCACATGATTGATAAATGCAGCTGTGCTGCTGAACCAAGTTATTTCCTAAATCCGGAGTTTGACTTTACTTCTCGCCTTTACTCGTCTGTATATCTCAAACTCTTCATCTGTGCAGACCATTAGAAATCCCAGTAATCAGACGAAACAATTGATGGATGCCGGAACATCTTCCAAAGACGATCGGAAGTACGACGTTCTTGAGTTTTGGAGGTGAAGACACACGCAGGACCTTCACGGACCACCTCTACTGTACATTAAAAGCCCACCAATTCAACGTCTTCATGTACGAATACAATCAAAATTACAAGCTGGACAGTACGGAACTATAGCAGAAGATCTGATTCAAGAAATCGAAAGGTCTAAGGTTGCTGTCGTGGTCTTCTCAAAAGGTATGCGGAGTCCGTGTGGTGTCTTGAGGAGCTGGTGAAGATCATGGAGTGCAGAAAACACTGGGTCAAATCTTTGCCAATTTGTATGATGTTGATGCCTCAGATGTCACGTACCAAACCGGTAGTTTTGCCCAAGCATTTCAGAAACATGAACAGAAAAATTAAGAAAAAAAAGGTACATCTCTGGATAAACGCTCTATGAAGTTGACGTTCGGCCGTCTTCGGTTTTAGGAAGACTGACGGGTAATTACTTTTATTTCCTTTTCATTTTCTTTATTTTTGCGTGTTTTCACTTCCCAGTCCATTTTTTATGTATTTATTTATATAAATGATTATACCAGGCTTATAAATATAAGTTTAAGAAATTGTATTTATCTGAGATTTTGACTATCAATTTCTGAAAGATTAATGTTGAACTAACATTTGCATAATCTTGTAGGAGACTTTAATAAATTCCTACTTTTGCTTTGTTGAATTTAACAACCAGGAATGAAGGAATCTTTATCAGGGACATTATTGCTGAGATCACTAGAGAACTGAGCAGCAGGACATGCTTAGAGGTACCCACAACCTAGTTGGAATAGGTTCTCACAGCATGCAGAAATTAGTAGGCACTTAGATGTTGGATCAAAATGATGTTCGCATAATTGGAATTTTGGGTATGTGCGGACTGTACATTAACGCAAGCAAAAGCCATTTTCAAAAACATCATCATAGATTTGACGGTGCAAGTTTCAAATCGCGAGGGAAAAGAAACTGGTTGATTTGCAAGAACAATTCTTTCTGCTATCTTGAAACCGCTTACGAGGGTAAGTAGCATCGATGAAGGACCAAGGAGATAGAACAACGGGTTAGGCAACAGAAGGGTACTTGTCGAATTGATGATTTAGACAGCTGGAACAATTAGATGCCGGCTATAAAACCTGACTCGGGGCTTGGTTTGGTGGAGAGAATCATTATAACATCAAGAAACAAACATTTGCTGAAGATACTTGAAGTGGATAAGATATTCCCGCCATCAATGGATGAAAGTGAAGTTTTGGAGCTGGCTTTGTTGGCATGCCTTTAGAAGGAATTATCCTGATAAAGGGTATGCTGAGTTCTCAAGAAAGCTGTTGGCTACTGTGGAGGTTTGCCACTAGCGCTGAAGTCTTAGGTTCACCACGCACAAAAGCACAAGTGAATGGGAACTGAACTAGACAAATGGAAAGACATCCTCCTTGGGAAATTTCTAAAAGATTAAGACAAGCTATGATGCGCTACCTGATGATGATGTGAAGTCTATATTCCTTTGGATACTTTTGTTTCTTTACTGGAATGAATAAGGACTATGTCATGACAGTACTGATGGCTGTCAGTTTTATCCAGAAATAGATTCGGGAACTCCAAGATCGATGCCTTGTAACTGCTTTGATAGAAAAGGCAATCTCATGATGGATGATTTGATCTGGCAGCATGGGCAGAGAAATCGTGCGTACAGAACCCTGACAATCCCGGAAAACGTAGCAGATGTGGCATAATGAAGATATAACAGACGATGACAAACGAATTCAGGCACTTTTGCAATTAAATTTTATGTTAAATGTACGCATTTTCGAATAAAGGAGAACTTTATGCATACTGACACACTCAAAATTGTATGCCTTGGCTGTTTCAATAGCACAATAAATGTGTTGATTGGGAAAGAAACCCATATACTAAGCAAGTTGAATGAAAAGAAAAACAGAGCAGAAAAAGGAAATCATGTAATAACAACAAAGGAGCCGATTGTTTTGAATTATATCAAATTAGATAACAGAATCAAACATGTCCTGATCTTCTTAAGTACGATTTGCAATTATAATACCTGTAACAGAAGCTTGCTAAAGATACCTAACTAATGTAGACAGTTAAAGTACAACTCTATGAGAGGTTCCATGTTCTATATTGTCTAATTGTCTACCTCCCATGTGTGGTTCATCCATCCAATTCACGCAAATAACCTTTTTTTCTAGTTCCTCTTCTGTTGTTGCTGGTTTGTTTTTATTTTTTTATTGTTTGATTATTTTTTGTAATAGGGAACGGAAGAAGTTGAAGGACTCGCTTAGATATGCAAGAGTCTGACAGCGTAGCTTCAGTTCAGAATCATTTAGGAAACATGCAGAGTCTGGAGATTGCTCAAACTCACAACATAAAGCCTTTAAATGAAGTTACTACAATCTTTCTGAAGAGTTAAGATGGTTGTGTTGGCATGGATTTCCTCTGAGGGCATACCAAAAGATTTGATCAACCAAAACCTAGTTGGGCATGACCTGAGCTTGTAGCAAACTCATACGAGTTTGGGAGGATTCTGATTTGGTATGATATGGCCCTCAACCAAATTCATTAATTTCTCCAGGTTATATAAACACCAACTTCATGCTTTTTCCATTTGTATTTATTTTGGTTTTTCCTTCTGTCTAACAGTTGCTCGACAAGTTGAAGCTTTGACCCCAGTCATTCTAATATTTAGCACTTAATCACTGATTTAAAAACCCTGAGATCTTTCTGTAAATTGATATTGAATGATGAGTTTGTCCGAGGTTCACTCATCCATTGGGAATCTTGAAAGACTGACTTTGGTAAATCTTGAAGGCTGCAAAAACCTACATGCAATCCCAAATTTACCAAAAAATTTGAAAGTCTTGCGAGCTGGTTTGTGCACTGCATTAGAAACAATGCCAAATTTTTCAGAATTGTCGAATATGAGAGAGTTGTATCTAAGTCATTCATGCAAACTCACAGAGATTCCAGGCTTGGTTATGTCATTAAACTTGATGACAAGAATTCATATGGAAGGGTGCATCAATCTAACTGCTGATTTTAGGAAGAACATCCTACAGGTCTCTCTTTCTCTCTGGCCTGTTCTCTTTCTCTTTCTCTTTCTACTACACACACAGAAGCACATATATATGACACATGCATGCATAACAATGTATTATTGTTACAAATCTGACTCTACATGGTACAGGGGTGGACTTCTTGCGGATATGGTGGCATTTTTCTCAATGGAAATTATATTCCTGACTGGTTTGATTTTGTCAAGGGTGATCGGGTCAGTTTTCACATACCTCTAATTGTTGGTCGCAATTTTAGCGGGTTGACTCTGTGCTGCATATACTCTTCAAAGAAACAACATGAAGGTCCTCTCGGCATTATCGTTAGCAATAAAACCAAGCGTACTGCTTTGCTCGCCCGGATAACATATGCCTCGGTACCAACTTCCTGTAAACGTGATGACCATTATCTTTGGCAGGGACATTTATCGAACCATGTGCTCAGTTTGCAAGGAGGGGACAAGGTCGATATATTTGTAAAGCCTGTTGAAACTGCAGATGCTTCTGTGAGAGTGGAGAAAATAGGGGTTAATCTAGTATGGGACAAATTGATGAAGGAAAATATTCATGATTCAGACTTTCGTCTGTACGTTTTTGACCAACATCCGGATTGGTCATTGGGAGCTGATGGGTACTTTCTTATTTCTTTTTTCCTTTCCTATATTTTGTATTTGTTTATTTCCCAGTCCATTTTTTTTATATACAAGCATGCAGTACCTTAGTTTCTTCTAACAAAAGTTATTAATTGGCTACATAATGTATTGGTCTTTTTAACTCTCATATTTATCAAATGTCAACAAACAATGAAATTATTATAATTATGGCTTGGAGTATTAGATTTTACACATTGCAATGTAGAGCTTCCAAATTCTTCCATGAGAATTTATGAACACATTCTATGTGTCATGTGGTCAGATATTGAGCTAACCACATGAATCAAATATTTGATTTTACACATTTATGCATATAAGTTCTGAAGTTTATAATGCTTTAATGGTATTCGAAGATTCTGATTCATCTTTGGGCTTTCAAATATTCCACTCGCAAGCTCTGTAGTCATAATCAGTAAGATATTAGTTCAATTTAATTGTGCTGTTTATTAGTAAATCTTACTTTTGCGTAATTTTGAATTGAATTTTACCTAACAGGTATGGAGGAATCAGTAGAGAACTGAAGAGCAATTACTTGGACGTAACCATACACTCAGTTGGAATAGATTCTCGCGTTCAAGAAATCAGTAATTATTTAGATGTTGGAGGATCAAATGATGTCCGCATCATTGGAATCTGCGGTATGGGTGGACTGGGTAAAACAACGGTTGCAAAAGTCATTTTCAACAAATATCAGCACATGTTTGATGGTAGAAGTTTTCTTCCAAATGTGAGAGAAGATAAGAAAATGGTTTATTCGCAAAACAAACTTCTTTCTGATATCTTGAGATCGGGAAACATAAAGGTTGGTAGGGTCGTTGAAGGGACCAAGGAGATTAAAAGAAGACTTGGCAACAAAAGAGTTCTTGTCATAGTTGATGATGTAGACCGCGATGCACAGTTAGATGCATTAGCTATAAACCATGACTCATTTGGTCCAGGAAGTAGAATTATTATAACAACAAGAGATCAACATTTGTTAGAGATGCTTAATGTGGAGGCGATATGTCCTGTGCAAGAAATGAATAAAGAAGAAGCTCTTGAGCTACTTAGTTGGCATGCCTTTAGAAAGAATTTTCCTAATGAAGAGTATGTTGAGCTCTCAAGAAAAGCTGTCGACTATTGTGGAGGTTTGCCACTAGCACTTGAAGTCTTAGGTTCTTATCTACGTACAAAAAGCACAAGTGAATGGAAAATGGAGTTGGATAAATGGAAAAGATCACAGCCTTATTGGGAAATTCTCAAAAAGATTAAGACGAGCTATGATAGGCTAAATGATGACCTGGTGAAGGATGTATTCTTGGATATAGGCTGTTTCTTTATTGGAATGAACAAGAACTATGTCATGACAATATTGGATGGCTGTGACTTACATCCAGAAATAGGAATTCGAGAACTCCAAGATCAATGCCTTGTCACTGTTGATACAGAAGGCAATCTGATGATGCATGACTTGATTCGAGACATGGCCAGAGAAATCGTACATGCACAATGCCCTGACCATTCTGGAGAACGTAGTAGATTGTGGCATCATGTGGATGTAATAGACGTATTGGGGAAACAATCTGTAAGTATTTCGGCAATCAAATCTTGTTAAATATGAACTTCATTAAGGGATAAGTATATGCCTCCAACCTATTATTTCAAATAACTAATTTTTAAACAAAATTAAAAACCCCAAACCCATAAACCCATGCAGTAGATGTTGAAGCAGTTACCCCCTCACCCCTCCAACCCTCCACCCATTGTTTCCTTTTTTTAAAAAATTAAAAAATAGAAGTCCAAAAATATATTAAAGGCACACGCGTGTGCCAATGGGTTAGTAATAGGTAAAGTAACACCGTGTAACAGATGCCGACTAAGATACCTAACTAATTTGATAAAATGTAAATCACAACTGAATTCTAAGCTCAAGTATATGGCTTCGGACAGGTTGTGCACCTCACTTGTAGTTCATAGTTCATACATCCGATTCATGGCTTTCTTCTTCATGTGTGTAAATTCTCTTTTCACGTCAAAATAAATTGTCTTTGTTTCTTTTTCTGACTTGAATAGGGAACTGTAGCAATTGAAGGACTTGCTTTAGATTTGAAAGGGTCCGATGATTCAATTTTCAGTACAGAAGCATTTAGAAAGATGCGGAGGCTGAGATTGCTCAAACTCAATTATGTAAATGTCACCGGAAGTCACAGCAATCTTTCAAAAGAGTTAAGATGGTTGTGTTGGCATGGATTTCCTCCGAAGGTCATACCTGAAGATTTTGATCAACCAAACCTAGTCGCTATTGACCTGAGCTATAGCAAACTCATACGAGTTTGGGAGGATACTGACGTGGTATGATATGATCTCAAACAAATTATTAATTATTTTCTTCAGCTTCTGTGAATACCAATATCTTGCTTTCTCTCTTCTATTTGAATTTTTATTTTGTTTTCTGTTTTTTCTAGCAGTTGCGCAAGAATCTGAAAATCATCAATCTCAGTCATTCCCATTACCTAACAGAATCACCAGATTTTTCCAAAGTCCCAAATCTTGAAAAACTGATACTCGTAAACTGTAGAGAATTGTCATCGATTCACCCATCCATTGGGCATCTTGAAAGACTTTCGTTGGTAAATCTTGAAGACTGTCAAACACTTCGGTATTTTCCACGGGATTTCTATAAGTCAAGATCAGTTGAGACTCTTATTCTTAATGGCTGTTCAAGATTTAGAAGACTGAATGACAGCTTGGGAGAGATGGTATCATTGACAACACTTCAAGCAAACCGTACAATGATAAGACAAGTACCATCTTCAATAGTAAGATTGAAGAACCTGAGATCTTTATCTCTATGTGATGTGAGAGGGTTACCATCACGTAATCTTTTGCCCCCTTCGTTGCATGGCTTAAACTCTTTGACATTTTTAGGTCTTAGAAACTGCAATTTAACTGATGTTGCAATCCCTAAGGACCTTGGGAGTCTATTTTCTTTAGAAATATTGGAGCTTGATGGCAATTTGTTTTATAGCCTACCAAGCCTCAGTGGACTCTCCAAGCTTAAAATGCTAGGTTTGAGTTATTGCAAAGATCTTCATGAAATCCCAGATTTACCAACAAGTTTGGAAATCTTGAGAGCGAATCAGTGCATTGCACTCGAAAAAATGCCGAATTTTTCAGAAATGTCGAGTATGGTAGAACTGCATCTGAATCACTCCCCCAAACTCACTGAGATTCAAGGCTTGCATAAGTCGTTAAACGCTATGAGAAGGATTCATATGGAAGGCTGCACCAATCTCACTGCTGATTTTAGGAAGAACATCCTACAGGTCTCTCTCGCTCTCTCTCTCTCACACGCACGCACGCACACACACACGTGTAAAACATGCATGTACAAGAATGTATTTCTTATGCATAAGAATGACATGTTCATGCTGAGTTTTAGGAAGAACATCCTACAGATCTCTCTCCGAGAGCTGTATTCTCTTCCTCTTTCTATCACTCGCCCACAGAGGCACCTGTACATGTACATGACACACGCATGCATAATTAAGACTATTGCTCCTACAAATTAATCTGGCTTTACATGGTGTGCTCTAGGGATGGACTTCTTGCGGATATGGTGGCATTTTTCTCAATGGAATTTATGATATTCCGGAGTGGTTCCAGTTTGTTGCAATTGATGAGCCCAATGATGTTCATTTTAAAGTGCCTCAAATTATTGGTCGTAATTTTACAGGATTGACTGTGTGCTGTGTTTTCAAAACATATTGTCCTGGATTTACCGTTACAAATATTACCAAGGGCAAGGCTTTGCACATCGGGGGAGAATCTACCAGGGTAGCTAATAGTGTACTCCGTTTGCAAAGTGGATTATCAAATGATGTACTGCATTTGCAAAGTGGGGACGAAGTCTCGATTTCTGCAGTTACAGAGGTTCATGGGAGAGTGATGAAAACAGGAGTCAATCTAGTCTGGGACAAATCTGTGAAGGAAAATATAATGATCCTCACCACTGGCTGGCGGGTGTTCCTGACAGTGATGGTGATAGCGATGACGGTGACGATGATGGTGATGGCGGTGACGGAGACTCTGGCAATGACGAGATTGCCGTACCGAACAATAATTCATTTGACGAGGTTCGTACTTCCAAATATATTACAGAGATTTATCGAATATAACCAAATTTTACCACCTAAGTTTTCTTATTGGTCGTTTATTTTTTTTGTTTTTGCTTTTATTTTTATTGTTTTGATACAATGATATATACATGCTAGAGGTTTGGCTTTTTTTTTATTTGTTTTGATTTTTTGTCCTTTCGGTTTGTAAACTAAACCAAATTTACCAAACCAAAAGAATCATGTTACAATTTTGCAAATCTTTCCCTATATTAAAAATAGTTACTTCTTCAGTATTATTTACTCTCATAGTTCTGCTACTGGTGCGAGAACTACTACTTCTGACAGATTTCTTACTCAAAGATCTAATCAAACTAGCTATTAAAAGAGATTTTCTCTACTTCTCTGTTCCCTAAACGGAGTCTTGACAGTTCCTACGCCTGACAAACGCCTATCCACGACTACAAATGGCGATACGGCCAACCGTCAATCTTCCCCGACTTAGTGAGAAGTTCTTGCAGAGTATCTTGATTTAATAGCAAGTTCAATTAAATCTAGACTAAGAGCACTAGGTTCTGATACCAATTTCTTGGCCCAGAGTTACTAAAGCGTTAAATTGCTAATCTAACTTAAATTTATAGACTGGAAGAGAGTTGATATAAAGGCATAACAAAATTATAAACAACAATTGAAAAAGACAAACATAAATCAATGGATAATTAAAGACGGAAATTAAGAACGAAATAAGAAACATGAAGCAAGCTTACATTTATTAAGCAAGAAGTTTTTGAGGGACCATTTTGTCGTGCCCATTTCGTAACTTTTTTCAACGACCCAAACCGCTTATATTTTAGTACATCATTCATAGATCATCCTTTTAAAAATTTAAGACAAATCCAAAACCATTAAGACATCCTATTATAGTGAAGAAAATAGACAAATACGGTTATTTAAAGAAACACTAATATGACCACTATTTAATCCAACGACCAAATAGTTTCGAATTTGAGTGATTTTTGGTAAAGATGATCATTGGAGGAAGACCTAAAAGATGGACGGTTGGATCGTCGAAATACGATGTGGAGTGGGCCCTACAAGGAATCCCTCAAATAAGTTTATTTGAGGGATCCCTTAATAGATGGGGACTAATACAGTAAAACCTCTATAAAGTCATAAGGTTGGGACCAAACCAATTTTATAACTTTAGGGAGGTTATTACTGTCACATACCGACCCGGATGTACACGTGACACCCAAAAGTCGAGTGTGCTGGCCGACACCACGTAGGGTGACGAAAGCCAAATTGAAAGAAATAAGAATATTTGAATAAATTAAGATTCAAGTGTACACAAATGTACGGGCGGAAGAATTTATACAACAGCAATCGTACAAGTACGGGATACAGAGTATATACAATACCAAGGAATTTAAACCTTCGTCATACCACCGCCTCGAACGTAGACAGC
Organism: Gillenia trifoliata; assembly: GCA_018257905.1. Lineage (NCBI taxonomy): Eukaryota > Viridiplantae > Streptophyta > Magnoliopsida > Rosales > Rosaceae > Gillenia > Gillenia trifoliata. Next base: position 8,226,852 of record CM031080.1, on the reverse strand, counting down.
TCCAGCCACTAAACCTGGAGGGGCGCAAAACAAAAGGGTGAGTGGGCCATAAATAGTCATTTTTGTAAAAACCTTTGCTTTCTGAAAATAGTAACCCCTCGCCGTCAAAATCAAGTAGTTGGTTGGAAAACCGTTCTTGAAAACATACTATAATAGTAGGTAGAAAACGAGGTAAGTACGGAAATGTACTTACCGTCCGAAACGGGCAGAAAGCCACCGTTCGGCAGAAAATACTTTACCCGAAGGTTCGTAAAATAAGGATCTACGGAAAACCCGTAAACCAAATAAATGCCCCCGTGGCATCAGTGAAATTCGGTGATAACACCACAATATAAGACTATAAGATAAACGCTCATATACACAATCACGTGAAGCTGGCGCATATGCGCATCACAACGAGTTCGAGTCACCCATACGACCTAGAACAGGCTGGCACCTACTATGGATTCATAGTGAGCGTGTCGGTGCGTGTGAACAATCACGTGAAAGTGGTCCTGGCCTCACAATCCAAGACTACAAGATAGATGCTCGTTTAGGTATAGCAAACACACAAGTTCATACAGATATATTCTGTCATGAACAGGCTGGGTGTATAAGTAACAGTACGCTCGTGTACACAATCACGTGAAGCTGGCGCGTATGCGCATCACAACGAGTTCGAGTCGCCCAGGCGACCTAGAACAGGCTGGCACCTGCTATGGGTCCATAGCGAGCGTATAGGTGCGTGTGAACAATCACGTGAAGCTGGTCCTGGCCCCGGACGGTACACTAAACACCGTGTAAGCAACCTAGTTGAGCGTATGAAAACATACAACGGAAAACTCTACATAAAATAAGGTGGGGTAATTTCCCTATAAGGGATGCCCTCAAACTAATCAATATATATAAGATATTCTCGGGTGCCGTACCCCGAAATACCAAGCGTATAACTACACTACGTGAAATACCAAGGATACGCCACATGGGTACCAAGGTATAGAAATACCAACTTAATGGCAAACTAGGTGAACCCAAAATACGATAGAAAATTACCATATCCAAGGTTTACCCAAATACGGCTCAAGGCCGTCAGATAGGTATAAAACTCATAATCACAAATAGGTACAAGTAGGGAATTAAAATACTTAATTCCCTAAATTCCCTAAAATAGGGCCGGTTCGATACTAGCAATACGCGTACAAAATAATACGGAAATCACCAATTTAATGGTATAATTCCCAAATGGAAATGTAGGCCCAAGCCCACCAATTTCCATGGCCTACCGAAATACCGAGTCGAAACTAGTAAACCGAGTAAATACCACAATAATACGAGGTCTACTAAAATACGAGTCAAATACCAATTTAAAACCACAATATAATGTAGGCATAGTCAAATATAATTTCCCAAACATGAAATACATTTAAATAATATAGGGAAAGGGCCCACTCACAAATACCGAAGCCGGGAAGTCCAAATGTACGTCCTCTGAGCGCCAAGGGTCGCCAAACCTATTTTGGAACACCCAAGATTAATAAAGTAATTGAAAATACGAAAAAAACGGCGTTCGGAAACCCGAAAACGGAGTTTCGGGGTCGGAAACCCCAAAACCGCCACCGTGGGCCGCCGTGCGCCGTCGCACGCGCCGCCACACGCTGCCATTTGGCCTCACCTATATGAGATATCACCGGTACAATGATTAACTCATAGAGGTAACGAATTAACTAATTAATTAAACCTATTCCTTGCTTTCTCAATTTGGAGGTCCAAAACACCTCAAAAATTAAAATGCATACTACCCCGAGGTAGTACACGTCGTCACGAGTCGACCCGTGAAAACAGAACCAAATTTGGACCTCCCACGCGCCCTCACGCGCGGCTTGAAGATCGGAGCCTATGGCTCCACGCGCAGCTCCACGCGCGGCTCACGCGCGAGCTGGTCAACTGAGCCGGTCAGCCGGTCAACTCGGCTCAGCTCAAGCCGGTCAACACGGCTCGGCTCAAGCTGTCAACGCGGCTCGGCTCAAGCCGGTTTAAGCTGATGACGTCAGCAAGTTCGGTCTGAACCGGTCTGCTGACGTCAGCAAGGCCGGTCCAACCCGGTCCGATGACGTCAGCACCGGTCATCCCTGCCAGAATTCCGGTCGCCGGCGCCGCCGTCGCCAGAATCTGGGAAATTTGGCCGGAATTCTGGGGATTTTTCAAAGCTTCATAACTTCCTCGTTTTAAGTCCAAATTGGACGATTCAAGTACCAAAATGAAGCTAGGAGTGAGGAGATTCAGAATTTACCATTTTGGAGGCCGGTCACTGGCCGGAGGTGGCCGGAATTTGGCTCGAAAGTTTCGGCCAAAACTAAAACTCGTCGATCTCGATGTTCCCATCACACGCAGGCCCTGGGTTGTGATCCCAGGGTTTCCAGAAGTCATTTGGTGTAGGTTTGGGTTTGAATCGAGGCCTGAATGGCCTTGCTTGGCCGAGGAAGTTCGCCGGAAAAGGCTCGGTGTACCTAACAATTTTTTGGGTTTTGAATCATTGGGTTTCTGGGTTCAGGGCCGAGCACAGTGGCTCAATATGTGTGGAGAAAAAGGTCAGTGACCTTCCCTGGCCAAGGGAAGGCTCACAGAGGAAGAGAAAAGGCACGGGGTGCCTTGAGAGGATTTTGGAGCTTTGTTTTTGTTGTTTGTGTTGCAGAGAGCCAAGGAAGAAGAAGGAGAGGGAGGCACGGGTCAAAGACCCAGACAACATCCCAGATTTTCAGGGATAGGCCATATGGCCTGCTGCCAAATGGGCCCCAGCCCAAATACTTTAAACAGCCCAAAAGTGAATTACGGGAAACGTCGAAAATCGACGCCCGTAAAATATTCGTTCGGAGTCCGAACGACGTACGGCTCGCGTTTACGCGTTCGTATCGACGAGCACGTCAAGAAAATACAAGTGAATGCGTCGTACGAGTTACGACGCAAAAGTCAACCGAAAGGTCAACCAAGGGCAAAATCGTCATTTTGCACCTCCGGGAATAAAATAGTATTATTTCCGGAACGGGGTGTAACAATTACTTAATAGAGGTGTAGTTAAAAAATATTATTTATTGACTTATTTATCCTTAACGAATGTTGTATTTCTTAAATAGGATTCCTTGGGCGCCAAGTATTTTATTTCTTGCACAACCTGCTTGAGAAGTTAGAAACATTTTGGCTTCAACAAGAAGATGTCCATGTTGACAAAGTATTACGTACCTGCAAACTCAAAGACGTGACATCAACTCTAAAATCTAAAGCACTGTCTCAAGCAATTTTAGAGAAATAGTTTAGTTTATTTTAAATTTTTATTTGTGATATTACATATTTTTGTACTCATTAACAGTTATTACTATGTGAAGGTGTGTTTCCTTAAGATGGGACCAAGAAAAATTATAACTTATTACAATGGGGAGCATATTCTTATACATAACTAGTCCCAAGTTGGAATTGGAATTTTTAGACTTTAAGGAGGTTATTCCTTTATATTCCTTTATAAAGTATTACTTTATAAAAGTTTTACTGTGTATATATATATATATATATATAAATTGATCATTTCTGTAACTTTTACCAATATTGTCAGTGATATATTAATAAATGACAAGAAAGCTAATTACATGAATATATTAAATACATCAGTAATTAGCATTTTTGTCATTTATTAATATACTCCCCGAACATTTTTAATCTTGACTTTATCTAGGATAGCATTTGGAAATCTACTTCTAGCATCTTTCAACTATTACGGCATGAAATTCAAAAGATGATTCCAGCATAGTTCAGTTTGACCCACTAATGAGGAATGCACAACTATCTCATAGGAATACAGAACAACCATGTATACAGTTATACTGACTTTACAATCTCCAACCTGCAAAATTGAAATACAAAATTTTTGTATCAACTTACTTGCCCTACAGCAGATACTCCCTTGTCGGTCCTACCACATCTTGAGTATTGTGATTCCTTCTTGTCACCAACTAAAAGCCTTTGTCTTCTCAAGGGCTTTAAAAATTTCAGACTACATATTTTCCAGAGCATAAGATGAAACTCAGGCACAAGTTATAAAATAAAAGCAATAATATGAGAAACAATACCTCAATGGTTGGATCCATTTGTGCCTCAGAAGCAAAACCATAAAACCTGTAATGTAGCGCATAGAGTTCAAAAGGCCTTCTACATCCCATGATCATATGAAGGGTAATCGGTTCTTTCTAGCCTACTGGACGTGCAATATTATTCTAGAAAGCTTGCCTAAATTCATCATAATTCATAAATGAATAATGAAGAAAGAGGAGGAAAATGATATTCTTTCTTAAGAAGAAAGGCAAAAGCTAAGATTTCAAAATAATTGACATATATTAGACGAAGATAAGGAATGCCTGGTGGTAAATACCAATCCATGCTGGGGAGAAAAAATAAATTCATGTTAGTTGCAGAAAGTATCTCTGCCCAAAAGACGACTTTCAGAGCAACATATCTCTTAGGGTGGTGATTCATGATCCTTGTGTCATGACCTGTTATGCGTAATTTCTCTATGCAAGGGTTGAAAAAGGCAAAGCTTACATCCACATCTTCTCCCTCAACCACATCTGATTTGCAATTACATCTTGAATTAAATACAATAGAGGTTGATGATGATAATCAATTTAGTGTTTTGGGCTGGTGGAAAGCAAATCAGTCTTTATATCCAATTGTTTCTATTATGGCTCATGACTTGCTAACTATACCAGCTTCAACTGTAGCATCTGAATCATGCTTTAGTGAATGTGGTAGAGTTGTATTTGAAAAGAGGGCTTGTTTGAGTCCATCTACTATAGAAGCTCTTATTTGCTTAAAAGATTGGAGCTTGGCAAATGCAAGGATGCAAGATGCTGCAGTAAAGGAGGAAATTGTAGAAGAATTAATGAATGTTAGAGCTGCAAGACCAGATTGGATGAGAGCTTGTGATGGAGAGGCTGAGGTTGAATCCGATAATGAGACAATTGAAGTTGAAGCCAATACTATATGAGAGCTGCATTTTTTGTATTTTGGAGTTTCATAAGTTGAAGACAATATGTTTTGAGCTTTTTATAATTTGAAGATACTTCTATTTCATATTTTAATATGATTTTTTCTAGATTTTTTTTTATTATATTTTTTGTCTTCAGCCCGTTTAGGCCCAGCCCAACTGGGCCAGTTCGGCCCGGCCCGCCAAGCCCACAAAAGCCCGGCCCATGAGCTGGGCTTGGGTTTTAATATTTTCATAAAAGCCCGGCCCAACCCGGCCCATATTTTTTGTTATTATAATTGAAGCCCAGCCCGGCCCAGCCCAAGCCTAGTATTTTTGAGCCGGGTTGGCCCGGCCCGGCCCATTGCCGACCTCTAGGTTGGGTTATCTTGGCATCTTGTGCCACAACTTTTATTATTTTTAATTTGAAAAGTTAATTCAAATAATTAAACCTGACACAGTCTCTTTTACTTTCTCCTTGGTGGTCTTCTTACTTCCAGAGTATGATTTCCTGCTTTTCTCAACTAAAATATCAAAACTTACAGCAGAACATCAGGCTTGTCCTCTTTCTGCATCACAACATGCTCATCTTCAGAAAACCAAAAGGATAAAACAAACACAAAAGGAAAAGGAAACCGAACAAGAAGGAGATATTTCTTTCTTCTTTTGGTTAAAGTTACAGCGCCTTTTGTCTTTTGAATTATGTTCTTTTGTCTAAGAGCATATGTTAAGTTTAATCCTTCGTTTAATCATCGGTCTTCCTATCTGGAAAGGTTTACTGTAACTTTTTGAAAAAATTACCAGTAATGCCCAAGTAATAGTTAGTGTTGATTACCCTCTGGTTTGGGGTCAGTGACAGTTGGTCCTTGTTTAAAAATTGACAAAAGCCACTAAAGTTACAAATCTTTACACCATTCACCATCCATTAAACTAGCCATCAAGTTAACCTTTGGTTTTTTGACGTAGTACTCAGTTGACCAATTTTTGCTTATATGGATTCGAGTTTCAATGTCATATGGACAACAAATAAGAACTTTCTTTTTAAGGAAAACCTTAATCTTATTCATATAGAGAGAGGTGAAAAAGGTCCCCGTAACATCAACCAAAAATATAGGCTCGCTGAGTTCCCCTTAAAAAAAATATTGGTTAACTTGACAGTTTGACAAAGAAAGGGGCTCATGGTGTAACAATTAGAACTTTAAGGGTTGTTTTAGCTAATTTTCAAGGGACTGGGACAAATTGTTACTTGCCCTAAACCACAGGGGTGCAAAATGCAATTGACCCTAATGGTTAAACTACTAAATATAATAACTGAAATGCAATGTGATTTCCTTGTCTTTCGCCCTAAGTTTCATTTTCTATGTAATATAAAGTTGTATAAAAGATAATACAAAATTAGTATTAACAATCAGAAAGAAAAGAAAGTGAATTTTGTTATATATGACCAGAATCACACGTACTGTATCTTCATGTACATTAGTTCATTAGTTCACTTTTTGTTTTGCATAATTTTAAACCTCCATGGATCTATTTAGCTCTAGATAAATGCTATCGAAATTACAAATTTTACGAAGAAAACAGATTTGTATAATGAAAGCTATGATATTTCATAGTTCAAAGAAAACTTGAGGAAACAAATAATGAGATTGATAGTAGTGCAATTTGGTCAAAGGATGACATTTTCGTTGATTCTTTGTACTTGTATAGAACCATAGGGTATTTAATCAACTCTAGATTGACTTTTCGTCAAAAAGTCCACAGGTAACTTGGGACTAGTTTGGTACTGCTCTGCTTTGAAAAAAAGCTACTGTGAAAATAAGCGACTGTGCTGTGAGAATAAGCTACTGTGAAATAAAGCCAACAGAGTATTTGGTAAACTTTTTTGTAAAAATGTTTTTGGAAAAAAAAACAGTATGATAGTGTTTGATAAACTTTTATTTAAAACAGCTGACTGTGTGAAATGACCAAAAAGGGTATAATACTAAATGTGCTATTAATTTAATTTTCTTAACAAATAAAGATGAATTACTAAATATACTTTATTTGTAAAAGAAAAATATTTATAAACTTTATCTTAAATATTAAGTAGTATGACAAACTACTTCAATTGAAATATTTTTGACTGAATAGCTAGGATTCATTAGTACAATATTGTTAATGTACTTGAAAGTAATCTAATTAGATGCATTCATCAAACTTGCCGCTATTCTATTTCTTAATGCTTCTATCTCATGTGATCCTTCAACTTGATAATTTTGATATTCTTCATCTTCAACTTGATAATTTTGATATTCTTCATCTTCATCACTACTATCGCTCTCTTCACAATAGTCCATGGGGTCATCAAAATGACGATCACGTTCAGAATACCTCAGCTGATGATCATCTTGTTAAGGAAGTCGGCTTTCTCAGGAAAGTACTCCATCAATTCATCCTTGGTCACCCAGACAAAGTCTTCACACTTCCCTATGTCAAACTTGTTGGTTGCAATCACTTGCGACTTGAAAAAGAATTGCTGAAAAAACGGGGGAAAATGAAATTGTGATTAATATACAGGATCGACAGGCAACACCAATATGCATTTAACATTTATTGGCTAAAACCAATCCCGTGTAAGAAAAAGAACATAATTTACAAAAGCATACCTTAATATTCTCTGCTGACTGTTCCATATGTCCCATGGGAGCATTTCCAACAAAGTATGTGTGTGACAGATCTCCCAAGACAGATTTTAATGCAGATTCTGCACACTGAAAATAAATCGGATTTATGTAACCAAAAAAAAAAACCCGAAGAAACTACATGGGATTTCAGGAGGATACAGAAGAAGAGAAGTATGTGGCATTGTATAGCACCCATCACCTTCTGCAGTGTCTCTTCAGACTGGTAAACTTTTTCTGGAAAATGCCACACTGACTTCCCAGCAGATCCATCCGTGTTTCTGTAGAGAAGAAGATATAGTCTTCTGTCAATTGCCCTCTGCAATGACCTAAAGAACAAGAACCAACATTTAACATTGTGTTTTTCACATATACCAAAATTAATTACCCCAAATTATCAATAAAAATCACTCAAATGTCCAACAGCTAGCAGTAAAAGACAATTTATCTGTCTTCTAACATCCAAGAAGGTTGTAGAAAAGGTTTTACAGAGAATATGAAGATCCCACAATATCATAAGTAATAAGAACTTCAAACAAAACTGTAAAGTGAAAATTGCAAAAAAAAAAGTAAGAAGAATAACTGGACTTTTATATAGCACCATCAAAACTATACTCCATACTTTTTATCATTCATTTTGTCAGCTTCGGTATCCGCAGAGCAGGTACATAATCAATTTGGTAGTCACCTTTTCCCCTGTTCACCAAAAGTAAGTGTCAAGCTAGAGGATAACTTCTCTTTGCAATTGTATTGTGGGCATCAAGTGTAAGTAAGCCTTATACAATAAACCAAAAAATCGCTTATTAACTTTGATACGATAGCTTGGTGGATGTACGCTTTCAGTGCTTCCCATAAAATAAGAACATAATGAACAAGATGGGAAGGTGCTTTTGTAATGGCGGTTTGGTAGACTAATCAATGAATCATAATAGAATTTCCATTCTCATTCAAGAATGATAACTAAATGCATTCTTAAGGTCTACGGTTTACAAATTAGTGAGTAGAACAGAAGTGAACAACCGTGATGTGTTTGCTACGATAGAGGTAAAAAGAAGCGCCAACATTTATATCAAAAATAGTTGTTTCTTTCATAACAACATATCCCCAGATGAAGTAGTAAACCTTCCAAAAAAAGAACCTTTCCTGGCATTAGACTTATCTAAAAGCTCATCTGGATATATGCGCCGATATTGCTGTCGCCGCAGAAACCTGTAATCCAAGGGCAGTATGAGAAACTCTAAACAAAAGCTTTAGTAATCAAGATAAATCAAAGCAAAGTTATACAAATTTAGGTATCGTAGTCAATATCTATCACAGCACATTCGTCAGACCAAAAAACCAAAATTGAAGGCATCATTCACTCGTCCCGAACCCGCCAATTGCGACTAAGATATAGCAGTCAAAATTATAGATTTCTACAGCAATGTTTTGTCCCATACTTACAATTTCTCACATTTCTTTCCAAAACTTTCTCTGCAATTAAGCCCTACCCTCGAATCTAGTTCACTTTCCCGCATTTTCTCAGCAACCAAACAGAAAATAAACAAGAAATAAAAACATCTCGAGAGCGAGAGGGAGATTAAGAAGCAAACTTACGCGAATTCCTGATACGCATAAACGACGGGGTCGATTTTGGGAATGACGACAGGCAGCCTCTCGAAGAGTACAGACGCGACGATTTTCTCGGAAGAAGACGATGAGCTCGTGGAAAATCCACGGCCTCTCGCCAGAGTCCCACACAAAATCGTGACCGTCCTCTGCATTCTGGATCCACACCCGCCCAGAATCTCGACCGGGGAATTTCAGGAAAAGCCCTTTCTACTGTAAGGAATTTTGCATTATTGAAGGCGAGAGAGGCGGAGAGCTGCGACTGTAAGGAAGGAGGTCAATTTTGGATTATTGAAAATTCATTAAACTGTATACCCGTGTTTTTGATAAAAAGCTGTTTTTGGAGGCAGATGTTTTTGAGAAACTAAATACTTGTAGCTTTAGTTTTTAGGCTTTTTTTCACTCTAAACTTAAAAAAAAAGTTATTTTTAAAAAATTTACTAAACACTTATAATTCTTGTAGCTTTTTTTCACTCCAGCTTTTTTTTTAAGCATCTCACTCCCAAACTGCACCTTACATGATTAAGACTCCGTTTGGTATTGCTTTTTTTCACTAAAAACTGCTTCACTTTAAAGTTAAGCAGATAAAAAGTATTTGGTAAAAATAAAATATGCTGCTTATTTTAAAAGTTATAGCATTAAAACATCAACTTTTAAAAGCAGCATGGATATTGCTTTTAAAAGCTGCTTTTATAAGCAGTTTTTTATTAAAGCACAGCAACCCCCGGTCCTAAGAATATAAGAACAAAAAAGCAAAAGTGGTACTGTATATTCGCTAATAAGTCTCATATATCAGGGTCTGGAATCTACTCATTCTTTTCCTTCTATACATTTTTTTCAACCAAAATATTCAGTTGTGCTACAACATTCTACGTTTACATTGAAATAAGAGTTCAGTCATGATTTTTATTATTTAGTAAGAAATTCAAACGGTCGAAATAAATATCTGATTTTATCATATAGGAGAACAGTGAAAAGAAATATTAAGAAATAGAATAACAAACCTCATGGCAGCAACAATTTGCAAGTTGAGATGACAACTTGTGACACACCCCGACTCGGATATCTACATGTCAATATCGGATTGAGATATGTTGGCCGACATCCCAGAAGGAATGATGAAAGCCAAAGTGTAAGTGTTGTGTAAAGTACAAATAAATTAAAACTAAAGTCTATTTTGAAACTTATTTCAAAATAGCGTGTGAAGTGCACGGCCCAATAAACAGTAATCAGTCTCAGAGCAGAGCTAAGCAAAGGATAGACATAATACAACTATTAGGAACATACTTCTGTACAATAGTCGTAGAAGGTGTCAGAACCACCAGTGATAACTTCACTTGCCATCAGATCAGCCCTCTAAAACCTGGAAGGGCGCAAAATAGAAAATGTGAGTGGGCAAAAATAAACATTTAGAAAAACCTTTGTTTTTAAAACCTGGAAGGGCGCAAAATAGAAAATGTGAGTGGGCAAAAATAAACATTTAGAAAAACCTTTGTTTTTCAGAACATAATAACCCCTCTTTTGGAAATCATGTATAGTTTCCCAAAATCATACTACGTATAGCATGAAAGTTTCCAAAAATTTAGATAAATACTTTTATCTCAAATAACATATAATATTTAAAGTCAAAAAGTTAGTAAAGCACCGCTGCCAAAATATGAGTAAAACCAACACCTCAACAATTATATTGTACACTCATCGACAAAACTGCGTAAAGGCATCCATGCCAAAAGTATGAGTAAATATCAATATCTCAACATAAAGTATGCCCAACAACATATATAATATGCTCATCAACATATGCAGACACACAAGCCCATGTAGAAAGTCCATGTAGAAAGTAGCTACATGGAACAGGCTGGGTGTAAAATAATATATGCTCTGTACTACGATCACGTGAAGCTGGCGCTAAGTGCATCACATACGAGTCCTAGCTGCCTAATGCAGACTAGTACAGGCTGGCACCTACAATGGATCCAAAGTGAGCATATGGTGCGGTGTGAACATACACGTGAAGGCTAGTCCTGGCCCAGACGAGTACTAGACACCAGTGATGGAGGAAATATACATAAACATGCCATTGCAATTTCACAAATCTCAACATAATAATATTTCTTTATACTTAAATCATAAATAAAATCATGGCATGATGGAGGAAATCAATTATAAAAACATAGTGGGAAAACATATAATAATATCCTTTAATCAAAACAAGACCCACTCACAGATACATAGTTGGGTCGCAGTCGCCTCGCCTTGTCTGACCCCTGTACTCCTCGTGGTAAGCCTCACATATATGAGGTATCATTATGATAATGATTAAACTCATAAAGGTTACTAATTTAATTAATAAATAACACCTATTCTTGTTTTGCTCAAATCGGAAGTCCGAAACACTCCGAAAAATACCATACATACTACCCAAAGGTAGTACGCGTCGTCACGAGTCGCTTGGAAGTGACGGAAGTCGAAAAAGTGGCCCCACGTGCCCTCACGCGTGGTCAAACTTGAGCCGGTGACGCCGTTAGATCTAACGGAATATTCCAGCATCTTCATTAGATCTAACGGAATATTCCTAACGGCGTCAGAATTCTCTGGTCTGGACCACTGCTGACGTCAGCGATGATGTCACTGCTAACGTCACCGGCAAGTCCGACCGGTCACCGCTGCAAATTTTTTCGGTGACTGGCGCCGCCGCCTGCCAAAACTTGCCGAAAACTGGGAAAATTTTCTAAACTTCCTAACTTCTTCAATTCTTAACCATTTTACACAATCCACATATCAAAATGAAGCTAGAGAGAAGGAAAACACGATTTTACCTATTTGGAGTCCAAAAACTTGTTGGAAATGGCTGGAAATTGGCCGGAAAGCCACAATATACAATCCGAGGTCCGATCTCCTTCAAAACTCAACAAAATAGCACGTATTTAGTATGGAAATTCATCTACTCAACGAAAGGAAGCTAATGGTGGTGGTTAGGAACCTCACCTTGGTCGGGATTTTCGAGAAACTCGCCGGAAAGGTCTGGTTCTTCCATGTCCGATTCCCGTCAAACCATGGGGAGTTTGGGCAATCGGCTTGCACCGTTGAACTCAGTGAATTACAACGAACAAGATGGTGGTAATGGTTTGGCTCGGTTCGAAGGATTTGGCATGGTCACTATTTGACTGTGCATTTTCAACAGGAAGAGGAAAATAAGGCAAAAAGAGAAGAATGAGGGGGAAAAAGAGATAAGGGGGAAAAAGGAGAAAGATTTTTCCCAAAATAAACTGGGTAACTAGATCCCGTATGGTATGCACACCACTATATTTCCATAACAGGAAATAAATATTCAAACGTACGTAATTTTTCCGTTACACGTCGGATTTTTGTCCCGCTCGTAGTGACGAATACTACGAGAATACGGTAAGTGTGAAGTCAAAAATCGAAAAAGAATTCAAACGTCCACGTAGGACTTCCAACAAAAAAAAAACTAGTTAAAAACAGAATGTAAAAGACCAAGATGGCAACCAAAACTAGCCTTTTCCAATAGAAAACAATTTGAGTTTACGGCAATTCTATTTGAACCTCAAATTTGCTCAGTTGAGCCTCCTTTTTCTTTGTAAGTGTTTTATCACAATGTTACCCTTTAAAAACAAATGAGACAGAAGTTACTTTCTCTAACTTTTCATCTCCCCCATCCCTACCCTCCTCCTTTGCAAAGGATTTGAACCGGCACCTCTGCAGCTAAACGTGCAACAATGCCCCATAAAAAATTAAGTGATATTAGAAACTACAAAAGAACAAGTAAATTAAAAAGTAAAGGGTAATATTATCTTGGTCTTTTACCTTCTAAACCAAATTAATTTCTCTTGTAAAGGCACTAAAATCACACACACCCATCGACTCTCTCCCAGATTAGACTCTTCTGATGTGAATCTAACAATATTAAAATGTCCCTCCCTCAGTCTGTTAGGTCACACACAAACTCTTGACAACCACTAAAGTAAACAATCAGTCACCTTAATTTTCATAGAGTTCGAATAATTCTTTAAATACTTACTCGACCATTTATCCCTAAATAAGCATAAGTGTGAAAAGGACGATCAGGCACCAAAATTGTGATGCCTCCTTATCAAACATGGACGAGAATTGCTTGTTGAATCATTCGGACAGGAAACGGCAAACTAACCAATTTTGTCGTGCAGAAAAATAATGCACTTCTTTTGTTTAGGATGCGGTAAATGCCGCTGTGTTGGGAAAGCAAGAACGTCGTTTGGTCTTTTTTCCTTTCGATCATTCATAATAAATTGTTTAAGAAAACTAATCACTGAGATATGAGAATAAGATGCATATGGGTTGCGCCAATGTGGCTGCCCCTTTTCATTTGAGTTCGAATCCCTCTCCGTGTATATTAGACTAGTTTTTTATGGCATAAGGACGTCTATTCTAGCCAACGTACCTCTGCATGTGTTACCAAATATTTAATGTTAGGATATGTCACATTATTTTTATGGTGTAACATCCTGTAAAAAGTTTATTATAAAATAATTTTCGGGGGATATTTTGGACACGTGCGTTATTATTTTATACACGGGACCGTGTAATTTTACTGTTTTGGTAGGTGCACAATATCCCCAAAACCCAAAATATCTCAATTTTCCTTCTTCTTCCCCGTCACTTTTCCTTATTTTCCTTATTTCTTTTTTTCTCATTTCTCTCTCTCTCTCTCTCTCTCTCTCTCTCTCTCTCTCTCTCTCTCTCCGTATGTGCACAATGCATGTCGATGAAAACTTGTCAAACCAAGGCGAACTAAAATCACCACCATCTTCGTCTCAACGCCTTGAACTCAACGGTGCAAACCGTTCGTCCAAACTCCCAACCGTTTGACGGGAAAAGCTCACAAAAGAACCGGACTTTCCCGGCGATTTTCTCGCCATTCTAGACCGATGTGAGGTTTCTAACTACCACCATTGGATTCCTCTCGTTGAGTAGATGAATTTTCATATGTCATTTGCTTGAGTTTTGGCGTAGATCGACAAAGCTACAGTAGCCGTGGCCTTTCGAGGAAAATACAGGCCATTTCCTGAGCTTGTACAGCCAAACCAGACGTACACCGTCATTGTACTCCTCCCTAACTTCATTTTGGTATAAAGAATGTGAAATTTGGCCAAGAAATTAAGAAGTTGTGGAGATTTGAAAATTCTCCATAAAACGGCCAAAATTCCGGCGACGGCGGCGGTCGGCGGCGACGGCCACTGGAGCTAGTTGCAGCGGCGACCGGGCGAACCAGCCTCTTACGTTAGCAGTGAAATCAGCAATGACGTCAGCACCGGTCTAAACGGAGAATATTCCATTAGATTTAACGAAGATGCTGGAATATACCGTTCGATCTAATGGCGTCAACTGACGCCGTCAGTTGACCTAGCACGTGAGCGCGTGGAGCCGCACTTAAGCCTCGCGTGATCCGCGCCTATGCCGCACGTGAGGGCGTGTGGGGCATTATTTTTGAATTCCGTCGACGCAAGGCGACTCGTGACGATACGTACTACCTAGGGGTAGTACATGTGATATTTTTCAGAGTGTTTCGGACCTCCGTGTTGAGCAAACAAGGGATAGGTTTAATTAATTAGTTTAATTAGTAACCTTTATGAGTTTAATCATTACTATAGTGATATCTCATATAGGTGAGACTTATCTAGAGGACTACCGGGGCTACCTAGGGCAGGGGGCTACGACCCAGCTACTTACAGGTGAGTGAGTGGGTCATTGTTTTGATAAATGTATTATTACATATGGTTTTTCAATGCTTTCTTTAAATTGTTAGCATGACTCATATCATATGCGATTGTTGGAGGTAGAACATTCGTATTATATTTGCCATACATGTTTCTATACTGTTGCTCATCAGTAGATGTATAACACCCCGGGTATTAGTACTCAGTCTTGTGGCCAGGACTAGCCTTGACGTTTGGAAATGTCACTCCCAGTACTGCTACGCAACTTTGGATCCATTGTAGGTACTAGCCTGTTCTAGGTTGTCCTAGGCAACTCGAACTTATGTGGCGCACTTTGTGCACAGTGATTAGCGTTAGACTCGCGTCATTGTAGTACTCAGCGTATTACTTATATACCTAGTCTGTTCCTCGTAGCTTATCTACTTGGGCTTGTATGTTTACATATGGATGAGCAGTCGGTCTGATTTTTGGGGAGCACCCGTGTTTTAAGCAGTTAGTCTGATTTTTGGGAAGTACCCGTTTTTTGAGTAGTCAGTTTGATGAACGAGGAGTACCCGTATTACTATTATAGTATTTTGTGGATCATACAGGGGAGTATGACGTATTTTCAAAAACTATACATGTTTTCCTGCGAGGGGATAGTATGCTCTTGAAAACAAAGGTTTTATCAAACTTTACTTTTTGACCCACTCACCTTTTTATGTTTTGCGCCCCTCTAGGAATTTGTGGTGGATTCGATTTTCAGTGAGACGTGGGCTTGCTTTGGCTGTAGTTGGTGGTTCTAACACTTTCTCCAGATTATGTAAGATTTGCTCTTACTTTTAATTAATTTCTACTTATCCATCCTCACGAGGATGTGAATGCTTATATTCCTTGCACTATTTACTATGCTATGACTGTTATGCACTTGTAATAATGGGTTTTACCCATCACCGCACTCTTACTTCCGCTTCCAACTCTAAATCTACTCACTTTTTCACTTGTACATGCATAATTGGCTTTCGTCACTTAACACGTGTCGGCCAGCACTTCTCGACACCTGGCGTGTCAAGATCGAGATGTGTCATATGGTATGAAGATGCTATAATTATTGAATTTTTTTGTGTGGTTTTATTTAATTGACAAATATGTGAGACATGGTTGGTGAAGCCCATTCTGATGGGGGCTGTTGTCACATGATTTTTATGGTATGGAGATGCTATAATTATTGGATTTTCTTTTTTGTGGTTTTATTTAATTGACAAATAGAGACATACTTGGTGAAGCCCATTCTAATGGGGGCTGTTATCACATGATTTTTATGGTGTGGATATGCTATAATTATTGGAATTTTTTTTTTGTTTTATTTAATTGACAAATATGTGAGACATGGTTGATACAGCCCATTCTGATGGGGGCTATTGTCACGTGATTTTTATGGTATGGAGATGTTATAATTATTGGATTTTTTTTATGGTTTTATTTAATTGACAAATATGTGAGACATGGTTGGTGAAACCTATTATGATGGGGCTGTTGTGATTTTAATGGTATGGAGATGCTATAATTATTGGATTTTTTTTGTGGTTTTTATTTAATTGACAAATATGTGAGACATGGTTGGTGAAACCCATTATGATGAGGGTTGTTGTCGCATAATTTTTATAGTATGAGATTAGTCACTTAATTTGCTATAAAATTTCTCCACACTACTCTTGCTAGTTTTCACATAAACCCATTAAAATTGCTCAAAATTGTTTCTTCCATGGCATTGATCCTTCCAAGTATTCCAAGCCTTACTACTTTTAGCAGCCTCCAAGTCAAATTGGCAGCAAGCCAAGTAAAAGGTGAACATGTTCCAACTGAGATACCAAGACACCAACTCACCACTTTCATCAGATCCATCATCAACAAACAAGACGAACCAGAACCGTTTTACGTTCTCGATTTGGGCGTTCTTATCAGCCTCATGCAAAAATGGAACCGTTGCCTTCCCAACGTTCATCCCTTCTTTGCTGTCAAGTGTAACCCTGAGCCTGCATTCATGGCAGCTTTGGCAACACTTGGTGCGGGCTTCAACTGCGCTAGCAAGGCAGAGATCGAGGCCATCCTTTCTCATGGTGTAAGCTCTTCAAGGATAGTCTACGCCAATCCATGCAAGGGTGAGAACCATTTAAGGTACGCAGCTGGAGTCGGGGTCTATCTTACAACCTTCGACTCCATGGACGAACTTAACAAGATAAAAAGATGCCATCCCAAATGTTCCTTGTTGCTCCGAATTGCAGTCCCTAATGACAAGAGCTCCTGGCGTTCATTCGGGACCAAATTTGGAGCATTGCCTGAGGAGGTCGCACCCCTCCTCATGCATGCACACAAATTAGGGTTGAGAGTGGTGGGAGTTTCGTTTCACGTGGGATCAAAAGCTTCGGAATCTCAAGTGTACCGCGGAGCAATTGCCGCGGCTAGGGCTGCATTCGACGTGGCTGATGAGCTCAAACTGCCCAAAATGCATGTGCTTGATATTGGTGGTGGGTTCAAGGCAAACCCGTTATTTGATGAAATAGCCGAAACCCTAAACGACGCCATTAAAGAATACTTCGGTGATCATCAACAAGAGTCTGATCTGGTGGTGCTGGCTGAGCCAGGAAGGTTCTTTGCCGAAACGGCCTTCACAATGGTTGCGAATGTGATAGGGAAGAGAGTGAGAGGAGAGAAAAGAGAGTACTGGATTAGTGATGGGCCGGATATATGGCTCGTTTAATCTTCCGGCATTTGATAAATCTTGTTTGACAGTTTCACCCCTCCTCCTTCACAGTAGTCCTCGTCATCGTCATTCAGTAGCCATATATTCGTCTACAGTGTTCGGACCAACGTGTGATTCGCTGGACACGGTGATGGATGACTGCAAACTGCCGGAACTGAAGTTGAATGATTATCTTGTGTTTCATAACATGGGTGCTTACACAAGTTCTGCTGGAACCAACTTTAATGGCTTCTGCATTTCTTCTATTCCCACGTACTTAACATTTACAAGTGCTAATAATTAATAGGGTAGAGAGTTGTGCTATCTATTAAATAAAAAACAAAAACGAAAAAAATATATAGGAATGTATGTGATCGATCTCTCCCTTTTCTTTTTGGCTTAAATTTATATATTGTATTTCAGAATATGATCTCTCTCTTTTGTTTAAAGCTAACAATAACTTCAGTGTCTATTGGTATATATATATACTTTTAAAGTGGTTTTTCATAACCGGTCTTCGTTGGAACGGTGGGATACGATGATTGAAGAACATGTATAACAGGAACGTCTCAAGTTGGAATAGTAAAATAGGAATACTTTTTAGACACACAAAACTGACACAGTGTCTAATAGTATTAAATAGTAAGTAAGCATATCAGTTTTGTAATTATATTGATGGTAAAATATTGCAGGGCAAAATAAGCAAAACTGATACTACAAGATCAGGGTGAGCCAAAACTGCCGGAAGGTTGAAAATGGCCAAATCAAATTAACTTTTAATCCCACAGGGTTGGTCTAATAGAACGAGCAAAGATTTGAAACCCTCAATTCTAGTTCGAACTGACAGAGATTCCAATGAATGGATGGATCATATTATGAATACACAATACCAAACACACTTTAGACGCATTAAGATTGCCTTAAAATATGCAAACCAAAAAAATTTAAGAGGCCCAAGCTTATTTTCGAAAACGTTACTTAAGATTGCCTTAAAATATGCAAACCATTCAAATTTAAGTTGTATCTCTCGAAAAAAGTACACATTTGACCATCTTAAATTTACAGAGGCCCAAGCTTACCACTTTCCTTTTCTCTTGTTTTTCATCTGTTTTACTCATTTGACCATCTTTCCAGTGAATGAAAATTATGTCTTATGATCAAAATAAAAATAAAAAATTACAATAGATTTTGGTCACGACTAAAGCAAATCAAACCATGATGCTAACATTTGTTCCAAGGAGGACCCATTCACAGGGCTACATGGGCTATAGCCGTGCCAAATATTTTACTTTTGTATACTATATAGGGATCAAACTTGGGTGGTACATATCATTCAATGGTCCGTGTTGTGGCCAATATTTCTGAGGGGGTGCGGCAAGCAAAGGGAAGAGAGAAAATAGAGAAGGCTTGAGGAATTATACTGTATTGTGTTATATTCCTCATGCCAGGTGCCTTTATTTATAGTGAAATAAGTACAATTACATTAGGAAACAAATCCCATACATAATGGAATATCCTAATCCATATCTACCTAGGATTTACACAATCACATTTAACACATGTGTATTTTATCCACAACACTCCCCCTTGAGTGTGCAAATACTCAAGTAGATATCGCATCAGATCTTCAGGATGAAAGTTGATGAAGTCGTCTCGTAGGCATAATAGAGAAACATACTAGTCTCAATCACGGAACTTGCATATAAAAAAGAAATAAAAACTCTCACAAAACCTGGCTATGGTAAAACCCAAAATGGGACAAAAACCCATAGTCTAGGAAAAAAGTGAGTTAATGCAATGTCAATACTAAACATCTACCGGATGTCAGTAGGATGTACACAAGGGTATAACCAGCCCAGAATGGGTGCCTCATTAAAACCTAGTCAGGTAACAAAAACCCAATGGGAAAAATGATCCTGATCGTAGGGAAAAAGAGTACATTAAGGTTAAGCGAGTATACTTCAGGATACTCCCCCTGAGTTTGACAAAATTCCGAATGAGAAACTAATAATGTTGCAAATCAGACAATTTACGCATACCAATTCCTTGAACAAGCTTCTGAAAAGTAGACTTCGGCAGTGACTTGGTGAAGAGGTCGGCTAAGTTGTCCTGGGAACGGATTTGCTTGACTTCAATGTTCTGATGCTCTTGTTGCTGATGTGAGAAGAAGAACTTCGGCGCAATATGCTTGGTGTTGTCTCCCTTGATATATCCTTTCTTGATCTGGTCAATACATGCGGCATTATCCTCAAAGATCGTTGTAGGGACATCAACGACTGAAGAAAGCCCGCAATTGCTTCGAATATGCTCAACAACAGCTCTCAGCCAAAAACACTCACGAGTAGCTTCGTGAAGGGCGAGAATCTCAGCATGATTCGAAGAGGTAGCAACTAAGGTCTGTTTGGTTGACCTCCAAGATATTGCGGTGTCTCCAACGGTAAAGACATAACCCGTTTGAGAACGTGCCTTGTGCGGGTCAGACAAGTAACCTGCGTCAGCATAACCAACAAGGCAAGCATCATTCCGAAGACCAAGGGGGTGTGATCTATTCTGAGATGCATAGGGATAGAATAAACCCAAATCCGTAGTACCCTTAAGGTAACGAAGGATGTCTTTAACACCATTCCAGTGTCTGCGTGTGGGCGCATTGCTATATCTTGCAAGAAGATTAACAGAGAAGGAGATGTCCGGTCTAGTGCACTGAGCTAAGTACAATAAAGCGCCAATTGCACTCAGATATGGAACTTCAGGCTCCAAAACCTCTTCCTCATCGTCTTTAGGACGGAAGGGGTCTCGTTTTGCATCTAGCGATCGGACGACCATAGGAGTACTCGAAGGTTTCGCTTTATCCTCATTAAAACGACGTAACACCTTCTGGGTGTAGTTCGATTGGTGGACCAGTATCCCAGCCGAACTATGCTCAAGCTCCAGGCCTAGGCAATATCGAGTTTTCCCAAGATCTTTCATCTCAAATTCCGACTTCAGGTGCGACGCAGTTTTCTCAAGCTCTTCGGGAGTTCCAATGAGATTCATGTCATCGACATAAACTGCAATTATCGCAAATCCGGAATGTGACTTCTTAATAAACACGCATGGGCATAATTCATTATTCACATATCCCTGACTAATCAAATACTCACTCAGACGGTTATACCACATCCGTCCGGATTGCTTTAATCCGTAGAGTGAACGCCTCAATCTAATTGAGAGGGTGTTTCGTGGTCTAGAACTATTTGATCCAGTCAATGTAAGTCCTTCAGGAACTTTCATATAGATTTCCGTATCAAGATCCCCATAGAGATACGCGGTTACCACATCCATAAGCTGCATATTCAGTTTTTCGGAAACTACCAAACTGATAAGGTAGCGGAACGTTATGACGTCCATTACGGGAGAATAAGTCTCCTCGTAATCAATCCCAGGGCGTTGAGAGAAACCTTGCGCCACAAGGCGTGCTTTATATCGCACTATTTCATTCTTCTCATTACGCTTCCTTACGAAAACCCACTTGTAGCCAACGGGCTTCACATGTGGTGGTGTAGGAACTACAGGCCCAAACACCTTACGTTTCGCAAGCGAATCAAGTTCGACCTGGATTGCTTGTTTCCAGTTTGACCAATCGGTTCTACGTCGACATTCATCAACGGAACGTGGTTCAATATCATCGCTCAGCATGATATCAGTAGCTACTGCATATGCAAATGCATCGTCGACTATCATCTCATTCCTATTCCAAAGTGCATCCAAGCTAGCATAATGGACCGAAATCTCACGATTTTCGGGAGGCGGATTGGTCTCTTCAAGGACACTACCATAATCTAGAATAACCTCATGCGTTGGAAAGGATGAGTTGGCGATGGCAAGATTCGAACTAGTTTCACTAGTTAGTGCCGTGGGGTTCCTCTTCCGGGGTTGTGAATCCTTTGAACCAACAGGTCTGCCACGCTTCAGGGTAGGAGCAGATGATTGGTTAGCCGCCAGGGTACTGGGCCGCACAGCAGGTACGGCCAAACGTCCTTCAGGGGCGTTTCGTCCTTCAGGGGCGATGGTTCGACGTACGTTTGGTACATCTATCTTTGCAGGCACATTCGCAGCTGGTATATGTGATCTCGTCACTCTTGCTAGATCAGTAAAAGCATCCGGCATGCTTTGAGCAACGCTCTGTAGATCTAGGATTCTTTGCACCTCAGTTTCAGACTGAGCAGTACGGGGATCTAAATGAGACATAGTGGGGTTAGACCACGACAATTCGCGGCGTTCTTCAGGAACAACTATGTTCTTATCTCCCCCTAACGACGGGAAGACTGTCTCATTAAAGTGACTATCCGCAAATCTAGCGGTAAAGAGATCGCCTGTCAAAGGTTCTAAGTAACGAATGATCGAAGGGGAGTCATAACCGACATAGATTCCCAATCTTCGCTGAGGACCCATTTTAGTACGTAAGGGCGGCGCAATTGGCACATAGACCGCACAACCAAATATGCGCAAATGCGAGATGTCGGGCTCGTATCCAGTTACCAACTGGAGCGCAGAATATGGTTGGGTCAATACGGGTCTCAGGCGGACCAACATTGCTGCGTGCAATATTGCATGGCCCCATGCAGATATCGGAAGTTTGGTTCGCATTACCAAAGTCCGAGCGATTACTTGAAGGCGCTTAATAAACGCTTCTGCTAGGCCGTTTTGGGTGTGAACATGGGCGACAGGATGTTCAACTTCAATCCCAACTGACATGCAATAGTCATCGAAAGTTTTCGATGTAAATTCTCCAGCATTATCCAGTCGAATCGACTTAATCGGATAATCAGGGTGGTGAGCCCTCAGCTTAATAATCTGAGCTAGAAGCTTGGAGAATGCAGCATTTCGAGTGGACAGGAGGCACACGTGCGACCAACGTGTGGAAGCATCAACCAATACCATAAAGTATCTAAATGGTCCGCAAGATGGTTGAATCGGTCCACAAATGTCCCCCTGAATCCTCTGAAGAAATTTGGGAGGATCCGTTTGGATCTTGTGTGTCGATGGGTGAGTGTTTAGCTTACCCAAAGAGCACGCTTGGCATGAGATAGTGCGAAGAACGAAATCCTTACTTCGGGTAAGGGGATGCCCGTGTGAAGTACTGAGGATACGGCGCATCATAATTCGTCCAGGGTGTCCCAAACGGTCATGCCAAAGCAAATTTTCCAGTGCAAGGCCACTGCTAGGGCCGGCCACATGGTGGCTTTCCAAGGAGCGAATGGTTGTTGTGTACAAGCCATTTGGAAGGCGCTCCATCTTCTCATGAATACGCTTCTGGCCATATTCATAAGAAGTTATGCACAGGAATTCAATCCCATTTTCTTCAGAAGTTTCAGCGTGGTAATTATTATCTCGAATATCTTTAAAACTCAACAACGTTCTTCCGGAACGCGGAGAATAAAGTGCCTCTTTAATGGTTAACTTTGTACCATTGGACAACATTAATTGGGCAGTGCCATGCCCCTCAATCAGGTTGGATGAGCCTGAAAGGGTTGTCAGAGGTGATATTTTAGGTATGAAGTTAGTGAAATAGATGCGTTCACGCAATATGGTGTGCGTAGTTGCACTATCTGCCAGACAACTAACTTCCCCACAAGACATACCTAGAAATAATTTAATTGAATTGGTCACTTGAATAAATAAAAATCATTCATTCAATTAATTCGAGAAATAATTTCCATAAAATAATATCCAAAATTAAAACTAAATACCAAACAATCGTCCAAACAAAAAGGAAAAATTGTTCAAAAACTTAAACCAAAGCTAGGGGAATTCGGCCACATAGTGGTTCTAGGCCACTAGTGGGGAAAATTCGGCCAACATATAGGCCTTATGTCTAAAAATCTAATTTTCCATCGGAGCGTTCGCTTCTTGAAAATCAGAAATCTCCAGGGTAGTATCTTCGAGATTCTCCACATGAGCGAGATTAGTCTCTATGGCTTTACGACTTGAATGGTACTCAGCAACAGCGTTAGCTGAAGCTCGGCAAGTGCGGGACCAATGGTCTTGAGAACCACATCGGTAACACAGGTTCACCGCTTTGCTCTTAGTCTTGAAGTTTGAGGCTTTGGGAGCAAAATTAGTGCGCTTCGGGGCGTTATTTCCTCCCTTGGATGGGCCTACGCTCTGTCGACCTTGGGCTTGTGGCTTAGGTTTAGAACCCTTGCCTTTCCCACCACCACGCTTCTGGCGTCGGTTTTGGCCTCGATTCTCGCTAGAGTGTGCTTCAGGCACAGCGGTCGAGCCATTAGGTCTAGCTTGGTGATTTTTCATCAACAGCTGGTTTTGCTTTTCAGCAAGTAGTAAGACAGAGATCAAATCCGAAAATTTGGTGAATTTTTGCGCCCTATATTGTTGCTGCAGGACAATATTGGTAGCATGGAAAGTTGAATAGGTCTTCTCCAGGAGATCCTGTTCAGTCAAGTCTTCTTTGCAAAACTTGAGAAGTGATCGGATTCGACAAACTTCAGAGTTGTACTCATTCACAGACTTAAAGTCTTGGAAGCGTAAGCTGCCAGTCGTGTCTTGCTTCAGGCAAGAAAATATCTCTTTGATGATCAAAGCGCTCTTCCAGAGCAAGCCATAAAGCTCTTGGATCCTCTTCAGCGAGGTATTCGGTCTGCAGTGCGTCATGCATATGTCTTCGGATGAAGATCATGGCGGTTGCTTTGTCAGCTTCGCCAACCGGGTTATCCGTCTCTGCTTCAATGGTGGCCCTGAGGCTCTTAGCAGTGAGGTGGAGCTTCACATCTTGTACCCACTTGAGGTAGTTCCTTCCAGAGACTTCCAGAGCGGTAAAGTCGAGTTTGTTCAAGTTCGACATGTCGCTACAGTGAAGGGAACAAGATAGTGGTTAGTACTATGAAAAACTGTTCATAGACTTGGAGTAGAACATTCAGGTTCTATTAGACATTGTTTGGTTTAAATTTTCATGAAAACTACGGGTTTCATGGGTATTTAATTTTTAAGAAAACTTCAGGTTTCATGGACACTTATTCGAAGCTTCAAGTTCGAATTTATGAACTTCAAGTTCATATATACCTGCAATCAAACGCAATATATATAGAACAAAAAATAATACAAATAATAAATTTTAACATATATTGTGAATGGGTAGTGAAATATAGGTCTACGGGACCTTTTGGGGTTTGCAAATATGACCCAAATAATTTTTGGTGGGTCGTGGTTGGAGCTGCAGGTCCAACCAGTAGGTGGCTGGGCTGCTGGCCAGCATAAAAAAAATGGGCTGAAAAAACCTAAAAACCCAGCAGGGCTGGGGTGTGTGAAACGGGCTGTAAGCCCTGGGTCCAACTGCGGGCTGGGGAAGGAGAAACGGGCTGTAAGCCCTGGGTCCAGCTGCGGGCTGGGGGTGGAGCGGGCCGAGAGGCAGGCCCAATGGCCTGGGGTAGCTCGGCTGGAGCTGGGCTGGCTCGGCTGGAGCCAGTTGGGTCGGCTCGGCTGCAGGCCGATGTCGGCTCGGCTCGGCTTGGCTCGGCGCGGCTTCAGGCCGGCTCGGCTCCGATTAGGGTTTTTTTTTTTTTTCTTTATTTTTCAAAAAAACGAAAAAAAATTTTTCGGTAAAGAATGTCCAGTTGTTTTCAGAAAAACGAAATTTGATGTTTTTTGTAGAAAAGCGAAAAAAAACAAGAAAAAACCCTTAATTTTTCCTTCGTTCACACGATCATCAATTCACTTAATATATTTCAGATATATTAAATGTCGATGCTAACACAATATTTGCAGAAGATCAATAATTCTTTAAACGCAGAAAATTGGGTTATGCATCATGGTGAAGGTTCATGCAATCAGGTCTGACAAAATATCGACAATCGAGACCGTGTTTTAGAAGTACCTGGATTGCTGATGATGATGGTTGAACAATTTGTTTGCAGAAAGCCCTTCAGATTCCTTAGCGCAGCGTCAGGAGCGTGCTGATAACGTGTTGTGGCCAATATTTCTGAGGGGGTGCGGCAAGCAAAGGGAAGAGAGAAAGTAGAGAAGGCTTGAGGAATTATACTGTATTGTGTTATATTCCTCATGCCAGGTGCCTTTATTTATAGTGAAATAAGTACAATTACATTAGGAAACAAATCCCATACATAATGGAATATCCTAATCCATATCTACCTAGGATTTACACAATCACATTTAACACATGTGTATTTTATCCACAACAGTCCGATCATTATTCAAGACTCATTTGAGGCCCACCACAAATTAATCTGGAACCATTGAATGATATGTAGCACCAAAGATTTTTCCAACTATATAGTAGGGCTGGGTGCGGTTTAGGGTGGTTCGGTTTTAGGTCCAAACTGCACCTTGTAGTTTGCCTAAATACCTGGAAAAATCTTTAATGGTCCGGATTTTTTGACAGCTGTGATGCGAAGATGGAAGTGTGAGTGGGTGAGTGACAAATCCGGAGCGTTAAAAAATCGGACCATTAGATGGTCCAAACCACCAAAGCCAAACCCTAAATACCTAACTACAATGGCTTAGAATCAATATAATTACTTAATTAGTTCACCAATGTTGCAGTTTGGTTTGATTTGATTTAGTTTGCAGTTTTGTACCTATCAATTTATAAAAAAATTCATCATCAAAGTGTCAACCTCATAACTTCAATTTATAATTTCATAACTTCAAAATACTTAATTTCATAACTCACAAACTCAAATTAATCTCATAACTCCAAGATTCTAAAGTATCATAAAAAAAGCACCAACAAAAATTGGCCTAATGAAAAAAAATAGTCATGTTGTAAATTAATATTAGTATGTGAGGTGATTGTGTAAATTAATATTAGTCATGACTCATGTTGTAAATTAACAAAAATTCGCTTGCCAAGCCGTACTATATAGTCTTAAATTCTTAACACCTAGCCCACCCCAGTTGAACTATAGAGTAAGATCGATTTTGCTTCCGTACTGCGTATCATTAGCGGACGGCCTACATTAAACCAACTACCTGCATGAAAGAGGTTGTATCAAATGATAGGAAAAGGGTTGTATCAAATGATACGTACTATAGAAGCCAAATCCGAGTAAGAGCAAGAACTTAAAAGCCACCGTCGAGTTTTCTGATAGTTTTGTTCATAAAGGTAATCTGGCCAATGTGGGAGTATAAAATTTGGGGTCGATGCTGAATTGTCTAAAGAGATGCCAAACGAGCCCAGGGTATGGTCCTTTGGCGAAAGCCAAAAAGGGATAGGCCAAGTCTGGTCCTTTGGCGAAAGCCCAAAAGAGATAGGCCAAGTCCTTTGGGCAAAGCCCAAAATGGATAGGCCAAGTCAAAGTATGGTCCTTTGGCGAAAGCCCAAAAGGGATAGGCCAAAGGCAAAGACATGGGCTCATCGTGTACACGGTCACTATGGTCACTCTGTCACGTCGAGCGAAACGTGAAAGGAGTGTATGCAGTTGACTTCCCATCCACACATGAGAGGATAGTGGGGCGAGCAACTACCTCCACTATAGGAGAAGGAACGGAAGTTAAGGGAGTGGTACTTGCTCACCAAGCAAGGGACTTCTATAAGAGGATGGTTAAGATAGAGAACAGGGGGAAAAAAGAAAAGATTAATCAACTGTGTAATTGACTTGAGCGTCGGAGTGTCTTTTGTAGGTACACCCCTTGCTCAAACTAAGCTAAAGAGAGGACGTACGGAGACACATGACGATTTAGGATTCGATTCAATCATTGTGCGGATTACGGTCAACGAACCTATGGATGTATTTCTTCTTGTAAGAAATTTTGCTCCAACAGTTGGCGCTGTCTGTGGGAAACACGCAAAATTAAGTTACAAAATGACTGGATCCGCACAAGAAGTTCCGAATCCTTTTGGTGAGACGAGGGCCAGATCAAGGAGCATAAGGTCTTAGTCTCAAAGTGGTGAACCCTGCCTTGCCATGGAACAATTCAAGAAGTTGACAAAGAAATTGCGTGAAACGAAGAAGAAGGCAGAGGAGGCCTTGACGAAGGTAGAAGAGAAAAGTGTTGAAGACGTGACGAGAAGCAAGAGGAAGTATGCAGATGAAGAAGATGAGGAAGGTAGCTCGAGCAGCGCACCTTCCAGTGGCTTGTTGGAAATGTGCCCTAAAACCAATCATATGATGATACTTTACGGACATTTCAACTATTTAACTAATTTAGTTTAATGTAAAGGGCAAACGTTATTGTTTAAAGTAGTCTCATATAAATGTTATATGCTTAAACAATAAGTCCAAGGAATATGTGCTTAGTAGAATGTAATCTAAACAAGTTAGGTTCATGAGACCATTCTCATTCATGAGACATATCCTAAACGTTCCTGATCATAGGATTGCCAATTGGGCATTGACAGTCTGTTAAGATCAGTATGTGTTATATCTTCTCTCAGGGAGAGTGACTAGTCTCGAGTCATTGGTGTAACTGACACCAAGATAAGCATGTAGGTGCTCAATATAGAATGAGTCCACTGAACACGATCAACGAGGAGTTCTCATACTCATGTCACATGAGAACTCATGGTTGGGATAATGCAAAGTAGTCCTTTGACCTGAGGCATCATAGTTGTCTTGTGGTTAGGTCCTTGATCTTCGACTATGTCAAAGTCACCCCATCAGAGGGTGTCCACGACATGGTTGGGGTTAAGCCACTTAGCCATGGAGGCAAGTGAATGCGCAACAAGGGATCTCTAACCTTCAAACCGTTTGAGGGAGAATACTCTATGATATGATTAAGAATCTCTGGCCAGAGTATGAATGAGATTTAGGAAGTCTTTCCAAATCATATTCAATGTAATCATATAAGTAATGGAATCACATTGGATAGTAGACATGAATAAACTATCAAACCAAACAATGTGATCGAGAGTATTGTATTAGAGAAAGACCGTATTGCATTGCAATCCTAAACTGAATAGGTTCTCCACCTCTTCTGATTAGCTTGGGTAGCCATGACATACTGCTAGGTGTCACTCATGGTTTGTGGAAGCTCTAGGTGTATAATCACTAAAAGGGAGAATTGAAAGTATGTTTCAATTCACAATTGATTTGAAAGAGTTCTAATCCTCCACTGCCTCGCTAAAAGGAACCTAATGGATCGTACACCGTGTAAGGTAGAGATTGATGAAATAATGGAGATGAGTAAGGATAACTAAATGGTTTAATTATTTATGGCAAGGATTAATTAATATGTTAATTAATCAAACGAATAAGTTCGTTATAGACCTCGGGTTAGTTTTGGGCCTCAAGGCCCAATGGGCTTCGAACGTCAAGCCCATTGACTTAAGTTGTATGACAACTTAATGACTAATGAAACATAAGGGCCTAAACAGCCCAATGAACCCATATGGCCGGCCATTTAGAGAATGTGTAGTGAACTTGCTTTAATTGCAAGTTTGCCACTACAATGTGAGGTGCTATAAAGGCAACTTTATAGCATTTCAACATTAAGGGTTTCTTTTGGGAAAAGATGAGAACACAAGCTCTCTCTTCTCTCTAAAGAGGCCGGCTACCCTAGAGGAAAATAGCTAGCAATCTCACTTCCTCTAGGTCACTCATCTCCTCATCAAGGCACTCCTTGGTGTGGAAAAAGTAGAGGTTCTCAATTTTGGGAACTTGGAGAATCCTCTTCAAGCAAGGAATGAAGGCCCTCTCCTTGGGTGATTAGCCTTTGCTTAAGCAAAGAGGAATCAACAAAGGTAAATGATTTCTCAACTCAATAGAGTCTTGGTTCACCATATCTACTAGGCTTTGAATTTCTTGGGTAAAGTTTTGTTTTTGAGTGCATACAAGCATGATTCCGCCTTTAATTGTTAATTGCATGCTATAGATGTTGCTCAAATAAACTTGGTTTTCCGAAAATTTCCCTTCATGGCTGTGGTGGGGCCATGAGAGATCGAGACGAGAACGACAACAAAGAGAAAAGGCTAAAGAAGGCAAAGGAAATTAACCTGCGATAGCAAATTGAAAAAATCGTGAAGGGGTACAAGCCACAAACCCCAACAGAACTCGCCTTGGAAGCTGCGAGGGGAATTTGTATGTCTCCATTCACAGAAGACATTCTGAAAGCTAAGAAACCCGTCAAGTTCACTCAACCAAAGTTCAGGTTGTTTGAAGGTACGGCCGACCCTATCGAGCACCTTTACCACTTCCAACAACAAATGGTGCTTGAAGGGGACGACGAGGCGCTCCTGTGCAAGTTGTTCCCCTCAAGCCTCTCGGGATCATTTTTAACTTGGTTTAGGCAGTTGAAATCGAGGTCCATCCGGAGTTTCACAGAGCTTTGTTAGGCGTTCATATCTCAATATGTTTGCAATCAAAGGCCGAAAAAGGATGTCACGGTTATGTTCGGCACCAAACAGAATATGGACGAAAGCCTTAAGAATTACCTGAAAAGATTCACTGAAGAAATGTCCACTCTTGAGGAATGTGATTCTCACACCGCATCTTTGGCATTCCGGGAAGGAGTATTGCCCGGAACGAAGATGCGCAGGTCATGAGGAAGGTAATGGCTCGGGCAGATGGAATCATTAGGCTAGAAGAAGAAGAACTTGTCCAATTGAAGCGGGCCACTGCCACCATCTCCGCACCCTCCGCACCGTCGGCACATACTACAATGCCATCGTGAAACCCTTGACTCAATCGAAGCATGAAGGAAGATTTTTGCGCAACCCGAGGGATGAATATAGTGATAAACCCAGATCTGATCGCCCACACACCAAGCTTATGGTAAGTTTAGCCAAGATCTTTCATGAGAATAAAGGCAAAGGAATT
Organism: Gillenia trifoliata; assembly: GCA_018257905.1. NCBI lineage: Eukaryota > Viridiplantae > Streptophyta > Magnoliopsida > Rosales > Rosaceae > Gillenia > Gillenia trifoliata. The sequence goes on along the minus strand of CM031080.1, from coordinate 8,196,385 downwards.
TTTCGGACACCAGCACTAGTCCGAGCACTACCAAAAAAGCGAGATAGGAACAAGATGTACGCTCACCATAACGATTTCGGTCATACCACCAATGATTGTCGGAGCCTTAGAAACCAAGTAAAGGCTATGTTGAGGAAAGAGATGTTATCGGCTTAATGTCGTCGGCTAGTGCTGGTGTGAGTGTCGATCCAAAGTATCCCCCACACCAACAAAGGCAAAGGAGATTTGCACCTGAACGGAACCAAATTATCAGCGCCGAAGTCGACAGACTCCTCGAGGTAAGATTCATCCGTGACTTCTGATGTCCGACTTGGGTTTCGAATGTTGTTGTGGTAGGCAAGAAAGAGAAAGGGAAATGGCGAGTATGTGTGGATTACACCAATTTGAACAAGGCGTGCTAGAAAGACTGCTTCCCAATCCCAAAAATTGACCAGACAATGGATGCCACGACTGGGTATGCTCTCTTATCTTTCTTAGATGCCTATTCTGGCTATAATCAAATTCCGATGGCGGCTGAAGACCAAGAAAAAACGGCTTTCATAACTGAGTGCGGCTGTATTGTTACACGGTAATGCCGTTTAGGCTTAAGAATGCTGGCTCAACTTATCAGAGGTTAGTGAACATGATGTTCAAAACCCAGATTGGAAATACGATGAAGGTCTACACAACAACCATCTTCAGGAAACCTTCAGCATATTGTGAAGGTATCGTATGCGGCTTAACCCAGCAAAGTGTGCATTTGGCGTATCATCTGGGCAATTCTTAGGACACATAGTGAACAAGTGGGGGATCGAACCAAATCCCTCGAAAGTTGAAGCCTTATGCAAACTACCAGAACCAAATTGCTAGTTACTTCAACAAGCGGGTCAAATCACGCAGGTTTAGAGTAGGATAATGGGTATTAAGGAAGGTCATGGAGAACACAAAAGACCTGAATGCAGGAAAGCTTGGGCGCATATGGGAATGACCATATGAGATAATTGAAGCCTTTGGAAAGGGAGCTTACAAGCTCAGGCATATCGAAACTGGTCAGTATGTGCCACGCCCTTGGAACACAATTCACTTGAGAAAGTACCATATTTGAATTTGCACGTTTACATTTAGCATGTTTAAAGTACCACATTTGATTTTGCACGTTTACATTTTGCATGTTTAAATTTTTTTTTTGTCGCATAAAAGGGTGTATCCCCTGTTGTTCACTATCATGCCTTTATGATGTGATAAATAAAACTCGTATTTTGTCCGCTCATACCTTTGTACATCGTGAGAAAGTCATTTTAGAACATCGATCGTGATCGATGGCCAAAAGCCCAAAAACAAGTTTGAGTCAAAGACCCAAGATCGAATAAGATCAAATGAAATCTTAGACCGAAAAAGGACCGAACTAAGATCGCGAAAAACCAGATCGAATAAAGATCGAAAGATTTAAGACCGAATGAAAATTTAGACCGAAAAACCTAGAGGTCGAGATGGGGCCGAAAGCCTAAGAGTGTGGGTTAATGACTGACGACCGAATTAGAGTTGAAGATAGAAACTTGTGACCGAAGACCGAGTGACTATGGCTTAAGGCTAAGTTCGCGATAAGATTTCGAGCCGAATGAATTTTTGCACAGAATAATTTTTCTGCCACAACCACCATGTGTTTGCAGAGGAAAAAGGGAGCATGATTATGAGTGCAAAAGTAAAGACTTAACCAACGTTTCCAGAACAAAAATACCGATGGTTATTGGCCATGAGAATAGTAAAGTAAACAAGGCTTTACTCTTTATTAATAAAGGGAGAACCCCTAAAGTTTGCTACATAATGCAGAAGAAGAAGAAAACAAAAGCAATAACATCCTAACATTGGTCATGCTCGGAGGTCTAACTCATTACAAGCAAATTAAATTTAATATGATGGAATAGGGAGATTCTCCCAATCCATGGATGGAAATGTTGCTTTGGCCTTGGAGCGGAAGTAACGAATGCCTTGTTTGAAACCATCGTGTGTACCATCTGAGTGAGCAGCGGATAGGGCACGATTAGTAACCATCAACTCCCCTCTAAGATGATTCACTTGGTGTTCGGTGCGTTGCAAGTATCCCTTCAAAATCTCGCGTTCATCCAACAGTAGAGAATAATCAAAACATCGGGGGCAACGCAAGTGGCGAGAAGGAGGTACGCGGGAAGGACCAGCCTCTGTCTGAAGGGAAATTATGAGATTTATTTGGGATTTCTAATGACTAGCATGCATATACAATTCAAAATTCATATGCACAAGCAACGGAAGCAATTTATCAAAGCAATAGTCATGCAAATCCCCTTCAAGAAGCATAGGTTTCTATTTGATGCATCAAAGTAAAATTAAGAAAAGGTGGAGGTTGAGTTTCAATACCTCTTGATCTACTCTTTAGACCAAGGATGGACCACCTCCAAGCTCTTTGCTCTTGGAACTCCTTGAGGCTAGCCTCCCTCCTTGCTTGCTCCACCTTGGCCGAATAGAACTCTTCTAGGTTCTCCTAGTCCCCAACGTTGAAGACCTCTAAAAATCCACACCCACCAAGTGATGGAATGGATGATGGATCTCCAAGAGAAGAGAGAAGTGTAGCACTCTCTTCCTTGGGTTTGGCCGGCTGTGTATGGTGAGGAGGAGAGAAAGATTTTCTTTTCTTTGGTTGACTAACTCAATCACAAAGCCATAACATGTTATGGTGTGAGGTATGGTGATATGTAACTTATTTTAGTTTCAATAAACTTTCCACATATATAAAAGAAGTGAGTCAACAATTGACTCCACTCTCTCTCTCTCATTCATAGCTGGCCAAAGGAGTGTGATTGGGCTTTTGGGCTTTTACAATTTCAAGTCATCTTATGCTTGAATAAAAGGCCAAAGAGATTAGGGCCCAATGGGCCCGGATTAACCCGAACTTATTTCATTAAGCCCAAAGCGATCTTTTATCGCTTCTATGATTTCCTTAGACTTTCTAATTAATCATAACACTCAATTAATCCAAAGGATTATTTCCATCATTCACGTGTTGATCCACCACTATAGTGTATTCAGTGTACAATCGTTTTAGGTTCTAATTAGCAAGGCAGTGAGGTGATTGGTATCAATCCAATTGATTAGTTCCAATCATCTAGTGAATTAAAACTTATTTTAATTCTTTATCTTCTTTGATGATTACTAATTAATCATCCACAAGATCCCACAAACCATGAGTGACACACTACACATATATCATGGCTACCCAAGCTAATGCAGAAGTTTGTTCGGAGAACCTATTCAATTGGAATTACAATGTAATTCGATCCTTCTCTAATACAATACTCTCAATCACACTATTAGGGTATGGATACACAATGTCAAACCCCTAATGTGATTATACCATGTTATATGATTCTATTGAGTCGTAAAGGAACACTTTCCATCACTACGCTCATTACTTCGGCCGAAGATTCCCGAATCATATCTTAGAGTATTCTTCCTCTCGTAACGAGGATTAGAGATCCCTTGTTGACCATTCACTTGCCTCCATGGCTAAGTAGCTTAACCCCAACTATGCCGTGGACACCCTCCTGATTGGGGTGACTTTGACATAATCAAAGATTAAGGACTTAACCACAAGACAACTATGATGTCTCAGGTCAAAGGATTAGTTACATATTCCAATCAATGGAGTTACTTGCTTGACATGTGAGTGAACCTCCATGCAAGTACTCCCTTCGATTGTATTCGTGAACTCATTCCCTCAATGACACCTACATACTTGTCATAGTGTCACTACACGAATGGCTGAGACTTTCCATCCTTCCAATTTGAAGCTGACATAGTACGTACTGGTCTCTGGATTGTCAGTATCCCTCTGACAATCCCATGACCAGGAACATTTTGAACATCATGGTTATGAGAAGAAGGTCTCTGCAGTCTAACATCATTAGATTACTTCTTCCATCAATCCATTGTCCATGGATTCACTATTTGGACATATATCAACTATTGAGATTGTCCTAATAAGTGACTTTGCCCTTTTGCTGTATTTAGGGTTATCCATACATACAGTCAATGTCCTGAAAAGTTTCTTCCAAAGATTGACTTTCAGGGCATATTTCCAACACTATCGCCACTACAAGAGAACACGGTGAGTCCCTCCTTGAATGACTCCTCCTTTTAGAGACCCTTCCATTAACGACAGAGTCAAGGGCCCGATTTGCACCTCCTGACTTAGTTCGAGACTTGGAGTCGCGGAAGGTGTCAGAGACTTCGAGAGAGTCTGAAACCTTTGTCGTTGGAGAACGACAAGAGGAACTGGAACATATTTCAATAGCATTTTTAGAGCTTTTGGGATCTCTCCGTGTGGGAGAGCTTCCTTTCTTGGGGACATCGACACAGAGACGGAAATGGAGTTTCACTCTTCGCTTATTAGCCATGGGACTCAGGTACTCTTCATTCACCCTGGACGTCCTTTTATATAGGCGTCTCAAGATTACTTGAAACGGTTTGAAATTTTTAAATGGTGGATTTACATCTTATCGAGAATACCAGAAGTTCAAAACCATATCTTCTTTTGAAAATTGAAATCCAAAAGATGATAGCTGTTATTTTTGTTTATCCAAACTTGAAAGCCGTTAAAGAGTTATCTCCCCGAAAGACCATCGGGAAGCCCGGATAAAGTTGAGCTTGCGAAAGGGCGAAAGCCTAACCCACAAGCGAGAACTACATTAAAGTACAACGAAAGACAAATAGATGACATATACATATGTTTGGGGACTTTTGCTACATGAGCTACTGAGAACTAAATTGAGAACCAGACTGGAAATTCTCGAAGTCCGAACTTGAAATGGGCCCTGTGCTAGTGACGAACCCTTGGCCCGGAATAGGTTCGGAAAAAGCATGGTTAGCAGGTGGCCTCCGATCGTTAGGATCCATGCCAAGGTACAACTCATACTCAGAAGACTGGACTCCCATATGTTCTAGGAGTTGCTGGCCTTGCACCCAGCCAAACCTGAAACTGGAAGCCATCTCTTTGCATATTTGTTTCTTGTTCTTCTCGCGCTCTGCGTTCCTCACACGCTTGACCTCAACCAACTCATCTTTCGCGCGGTTTGCTTCAGACATAGCAGTGTCACGAGCTTCCTTTAAGTCAGAAATCTCCCCTTGATACCACAATCTTTAACTTGCCGCTCGTGAAGATTGAGAGATTCCATCTTAGCAGATAACCTGTCAGATTTTACCTTTTGAAACACAGCCATCTGAAAAACAATGATGAGGGTAAGGCTTATGAAGATGGTAAGAAAAGGAAAGAGTGGAGAATTACCTTCATAAGACAGTGAGACTCATGAGCATTAACTTCGTCATTGGACACAGTCTCGAAACGACCGACATCGTTAGGATGAATCAAACCTCTCGCTACGGCCGTAGCAGCACTTACGTCGTCCCATAGATCGTCACCGAGAGTTACATGACTTCCGTCTTTTTTCATAAACTCGAGTTTCCAAACTTAGGAGGAGGTTTTAGGATGGCTGCTACTGGTTGAGTTGAGGGCGGGAGGGGTCGACTGCCATTGCATAGGAGCGGAGGTCGTGCCAAAGGCATTTGGTGAGTCATGCTGAGATTTTTTGGATTTGTCTGTAAAAGGTCGTTTATCGGGCATGCCCATGAACCTGAGTACCGGAAGGTCACGAGGTGGCGAAGCCGCAGTGCTACCGGTGGGCTGCGAGATGGTGATGCCATGGTGGGATTAAAATTTGAGTCGGAATCTTCTCTTGTCTGCTCTGTCAATTCATCCTCTTCTTCCCTGTCTTCCTCTTCTGTACCGTCTAACTAAGATCTAGCTCCGAGGGAGGCAGAGTCTGAGGCGTACTGAAGCTCGGAATCGAGACTCAAGAGAGATCTGAGTAGTGTGCTAGGGTGCAACGTCTGATCGACAAAAAAGTACGGGAAGTAAATGATAGAGTTGAGGAGGAGGGTGATTTGGGTGAGTGTGTCAACGACTTCTCTAAAACCCCATACTTTCCTCGTTACGAACTTCTTTAGCCAACTTTTCCTATCTCTTGAAATGATCTGTTCTGGGGCATCAGAAAAAACTGCGAAAGAGACATGTGATTAGTAAAGTGTACATAACTGAAGAAAAGTTTAATAGTGGGAAGCAGAATTATATACCAGGCTTGGGAGCAAATGCGGAAAGGATAGGTAGTTGAGACAACTCGGGAGCCACCCAGTTCCCTGAGGCCAAAAATGGGCATTTTTTCCAGTCTTTGGCTTTCGAGGGTTTTAGAGATAAGAACTTCTTGCGATACCTAGGAGCGAATTTAAAGTACTGAGTCTCATTTTTAATGATGGTGAAGTCAAAAAGGTAAAAGAAATCCGTGAAACCTAGAGATGCGCCCAACTTCAAACCCAGGGCTAGAAAGGTCGATAGAAGTGCGTATGAGTTTGGGTTCAGTTGCATAGGGTGAATATTCCTGAAAAATAGGAAGAAATGAATCATGGGATGGAGTGGAAAGCCAATAACTCCTAGATGATCTGGGGACAAAATTGTGGCCCTGGGGAATATCGGAACTCGAATACATATCGGCTCCTGCAAGAAGTGGGTTGAGGAACACATCGTCGGGCACATGGCAGTGTGATAGTCCAAATACTTCACGTGCCTTTACTAGTGTCTTCCCCATGCATGAGTTTCATTCTTTATAAATCGTTCTTTATTCTTTTCTTTCTGCTATCTTCCATTTCCCTTGGTTTCCTTGGCTTAGTTCTTCAGCAAACCCATTATTTCGATTCTCTCACCTGGCATAACCACTTATCTTTCAGGTAATTTCCTAATCCGCACATCTTTTATTAAATCGCCAACTGTCCAGTTTTGGGATTTCTATCCAAGTTTGTGAGTTTCGCCTTTTGCTTCATATGTCTAGACGCACCCACTAGCCTAAATACTGCAGAGCCCCGCCGAGACTTCGAGATTGTCAAAATTCGTGACAAATACCATGTGCCCGACGATGTGTTCCTCAACCCACTTCCTGCAAGAGCCGATATGTATTTGGGTTCCAGTATTCCTCCCGGGGCGACAATTTTGTCCCAAGATCACCTAGGAGTTATTGGCTTTCCACTCTATCCCATGATTCATTTCTTGCAGAATTAAAGCCAAAATTACTTCTATGGATGGGGTGATGACAGGTAAGAAATTTGTCCTTTTCCCATTCATAATTCATTGTGCTGGTGATGGCAGTGTGATAGGATGAGTATGGGCCACAAATACTAATTTTTGCATGCACTCTTTCATCATTTACTGCGTGACAAAGTTGAGAATTTTCCTACCCAAAAGTAATGCTAAAGTCAAGAAAGTACAAAAAACTACAAATATATATATATATATATATATATATATATATATATGCTTGAAGAAAGACGGCAAAGTAGGGAGTGAAAGGAGAAGAGAAAGTGGGATCCGTGGGAATAGAAGGCTTCGGAGAATTAAGGAAAAGAGAGCCTAAGGGAATTGAAAGCTTAAGAGAAAAGCCTGAGGGAATTGCGGGCTCACGAGAATTTAGAGGAGTAGAAAAGTGGAGACGAGGGAGCTAAAGGTTTACTAGAAAAAAGGTGAGCTGAGTTGAGGACTTAGGAAAAGTGGGCTTGGGACATATTGGGTTTAGAGAAAACCAACAAGAATGGGTTTGAGACAATAAAGCACGAAGTCGAAAGGTAGGTTTTGTTTTTCTCTATTTTACCCGCGAGCGAGTAGTAAAGAGAAAAATGGGGCAATGTGGGAGTATAAAATTTGGTGTCGATGCTGAATTGTCTAAAAAGATGCCAAACGAGCCCAGGGTATGGTCCTTTGGTGAAAGCCAAAAAGGGATAGGCCAAGTCAAAGTATGGTCCTTTGGCGAAAGCCCAAAAGGGATAGGCCAAAGGCAAGGACATGGGCTCATCGTGTACACGGTCACTCTGGTCACTCTGTCACGCCAAGCTAAACGTGAAAGGAGTGTATGCAGTTGACTTCCCATCCAGCATGAGAGGATAGTGGGGCGAGCAACTACCTCCACTATAGGAGAAGGAACGGAAGTTAAGGGAGTGGTACTTGCTCACCAAGCAAGAGACTTCTATAAGAGGATGGTTAAGATAGAGAACAGGGGGAAAAAGAAAAGATCAATCAACTGTGTAATTGACTTGAGCGTCGGAGTGTCTTTTGCAGGTACACCCCTTGCTCAAACTAAGCTGAAGGGACGACGTACGGAGACACATCACGACTTAGGATTCGATTCGATCATCGTGCGGATTACGGTCAACGAACCTGTGGAGGTATTTCTTCTTGTAAGAAATTTTGCTCCAACATCCAATTTGATTGGTTGCAATATGAGGTCTAAAAATTTAAACCGAATCGAACCAAACCAGACCAAATCAAACCGCATCGAACCGTGTTTTACGAAACAACAAAACTGCAAATTTACCTTTTGGTACTTAAAAGAAAAAAAAAACTGAAAAATGAAGAGGGTAGTGTAGTGTAGGGTAGGGAACATAAAGTATCGGGTATAGATAGAGGTAGAACTGTAGAAGCACCCCCGTTCTCGCGGCATATCGTGCAACTGTGAAGAATTCGGACCCCATCTCTCTTACATGGCTCTCCTTCTCCCGGTTCCCTTTTTCTCTATTTCCCGTTTCAAAAGGCAGAAAGCAAGGAGAGGTGCTGTGAGCCGTTGGATGAAACGGACACTCCCTCAAGTTTCGCGTTGAATGCCAACGGCTTTTAACGCCCTACAATTTTGGCAACCGCCTCTTGACATTGTCTGCTCTCAAAATCTCCACCCCACTTGTTCCCACTCAATCAATCAATCAATCAATCACAAGGACAAGCAAACTGCCTCTTGATTTCGATTTCGATTTCTGATCATGGTTATAATTCTTTTATTTTTGCTTTTATTCTGATTTTCCACCCATTTGCTGTTTAATTTTCTGATTAGTGTTATTATTACTATGTCTCCAATATTTATATAATTCTGTGTTTCTTGAATTTGTTGCAGACCTGCATTTGCTTCTTTCCCAACATGGCATTGGCAGAAGAAAGTGAGGTGATGTTGAATTTTATTTTTCTCACTTTTTTAATAGAAAAGTTGAATTTTCTAAGGAGATTTCATTGGATAATTCTAATTTTTGGGTGTAATTCATAATGTTTTCGTATTTTGTTTTCGGTGCTTTTTTTTTCTTTTCCAATTGAATAAATATTGGATATGAGATGGGAAGGAGAGGAGTGAGATTGATGGACATGTTTGTATGGCTGGCTTCGGGTATAGATATGTATCTGCAGCATATTAGGAACATATTCTGTAAACATGTCTTGCACCCCAATGGTGAATCTTGCGTATTATATGTCAACATGTCGTATACTCCGAGATGTATAGATTTCATTGTACTTCTAGGTTTCTTGTGTATCAAGTAGCATAGGGACGTCTTGTATAATTGCCCAATGAAAGATTGGCAAAGTGGTTCAGTGATTTTAAAACATTCTATAAACTCAAGTGGCAAACTGGCTAACTTGAGTTTGGCCTGCATATGAATTCGATCGTTGTTAGATATGGATCGAGTGGTTGCTAAAGAATGTCTTAGTATTATTGACCACTGAATTGTTTTATTCTTCTTGTGAAACAGGCTCTAATTGATTCTTAATTTTGAGGCGTTCTCCGTAGAAATAATAAATTAACAATGGGGCTGGTGATCACAGCAGAGAGCTTGCGATTTATTCTGTTTTACCCATCACAAACTGAAGGTATTATATGTTGCCTCTTGAAAACCATTGAGTGAGTAGCCTTGAGTTCAAAAGATAAGCAGAATGGACTTCAGTGATGGGTTTGTATCAAAGGAGCATCGGGAGCTTCACCGATCTGCTTCAGAAAGTGCAGATCCATTATCTGCGTCTCCATTGCCCATTTCTCCAAGGTCCCTAAAGTCCCCCAGATCTTCAAAGTCCCCAAAGTCTCCAAAGTCTCCAAAGATTCAGGGGAAACACGGAAAAGGAAGTCCACTCAAGCATGATAGGCATTCACATTCTGCAGTTAATGGGCGTCCTAAAAAGGGTAAACTACACTTTCGAAATTTTCTCATGGATTCTGCTTGAGGGCTTTTCTTCGCATTATATAATTGCTAGCAAGAGGCACTAGGGAGCGATGTTTTAGACAATGTCGTATAGTTATATATTGTTACCTGATTTCTTTCTTTGGATTCAAGGACATGTTTGTATAATTGAAATGGTCTAGGCATTTACTATTATCTGATGGTTAATAAACAAGAATAATTTTTCAATCTAAAATATTCTGGATTTTATATATCAATAGTGGGTTTTTCGTGTTAATTTTATGAAGATAATCATTATGCAGGTGGTTCTGGGGGTAAAGGCACCTGGGGAGGGTTACTTGATACGGATGACAGTTACACTGCTGACCCGAATGACCCAAACTTCAATAGCAGTGAGGTAAGTAACTGAACAACTCACACCTTCATAATTAACTCTTTCGGGATCTTGATATGAAAATATTACCAACAGATAAAATGCTCAGTTTATTTGTTTATTTATTTTTTTCTGAAAGAGTTTATTTGCTTTTAATTGACTTATTTTCATTGTGTTACAAATTACGTGTATTGATTGCAGGAATGTGAAAATTCCGATGCAAGAAAAGAGAGAGTCGATTTTGAGGAGTACAAAAAGAAAGCTACAATAATAGTTGAGGAATACTTTGCTACTGACGACATTACCTCGACTGCAAATGAACTTAGAGAGCTTGATAGGCCTACCTACAGTTACTATTTTGTAAAGAAGCTTGTCTCTAAGGCGATGGATAGGCATGACAAAGAAAAAGAAATGGCTGCTGTTCTTTTATCTGCACTATACGCTGACTACATTGACCCCCCACAAGTTTACAAGGGGTTCTGCAAATTGGTAGAGTCTGCGGATGACTTCATTGTGGATATACCTGATACAGTTGATGTTCTTGCACTGTTCATTGCCCGAGCTGTGGTTGATGACATACTTCCTCCTGCATTCTTGAAGAAACAAATGAACTATTTACCCAAAGATTCGAAAGGGATTGAAGTATTGAAAAGAGCTGAAAAGGGCTACTTAGCAGCCCCGCTTCATGCAGAAATCATTGAGCGGCGATGGGGAGGTAGCAAGAAAATGACTGTGGAGGATGTCAAAACTAAGATAAATAATTTGTTGATAGAGTATGTAGCGAGTGGTGACAAGAAAGAGGCATGCAGATGCATCAAGGATTTGAAAGTTCCATTTTTTCACCATGAAATAGTTAAACGAGCTCTTGTAATGGCAATGGAGAGGCGGCAAGCTGAAGGCCAGCTACTAGATTTGCTGAAAGAAGCTGCTGAAGAAGGTTTAATAAACTCAAGTCAAGTATCAAAAGGCTTCGGTAGGATGATTGACTATGTTGACGACTTATCACTCGACATACCAAATGCACGGGGTATATTGCAGTCATTGATCTCCAAGGCAGCATCAGAGGGCTGGTTGTGTGCTTCATCTTTGAAATCACTCTCTCTGCAGCCAGAAAAGCGATCATTAGAAGATAGTGCTGCCAGAGTTTTCAAGACGAAGGCTCAATCTATTATTCAAGAGTACTTCTTATCTGGGGATATCTCAGAGGTAAACAGCTGTCTAGAGTCGGAGAATAACACTTGTTCATCTGAGCTGAATGCTATCTTTGTTAAAAGATTGATAACTCTAGCAATGGATCGGAAGAACAGAGAGAAGGAAATGGCGTCCGTCTTACTGTCATCCCTGTGTTTTCCAGCTGATGATGTTGTAAATGGGTTTGTAATGTTGATAGAATCTGCAGATGACACAGCTCTGGATAATCCAGTTGTTGTTGAAGATCTTGCAATGTTTCTCGCTAGATCTGTGGTGGACGAAGTCCTAGCTCCACAACACTTGGAAGAGATTGGAAGTCAGTGCTTGGCACCAGAGTCGATTGGGAGCAAGGTTCTTAAAATGGCAAAGTCATTGCTAAAGGCTCGGCTTTCTGGGGAGCGGATATTAAGGTGTTGGGGTGGTGGTGGCAGACCTGGATGGGCAGTTGAGGATGTGAAGGACAAGATTGGGAAGTTGCTAGAAGAGTTCGAGTCTGGAGGGGACGTAAGAGAGGCTTGTCGCTGCATGAAGGAGTTAGGCATGCCATTTTTCAACCACGAGGTTGTCAAAAAAGCTCTGGTGACAATTATGGAAAAGAAGAATGAGAGACTGTGGATTTTGCTGGAGGAGTGTTTTGGCTCTGGACTCATTACAATGAACCAAATGGCAAAGGGGTTTGGGAGAGTTGCGGAGTCTCTCGATGATTTGGCATTGGATGTTCCTGATGCCCAGAAACAATATACTCATTACGTTGAACGAGCAAAGAATGCAGGGTGGTTGGATTCCTCATTTTGATATATATATGTATATACATATATATATATATATATATGTGAACATTTGATTGAAGATGTTGCATCTAGGAATGCTAGAAGAAGAATTTTTCAATGAATGTATTCTCTTATGTTTTATTGTAGTCGAACTATTATGTTTTAAACTCCGGAAAGGCACTTTTTTTAATACAGCTTGTACTTTTTATTTTTTTTGTGAAGACAATGTTTCGAAAAGGGCCTCGTTTTAATTTTTTGCCCTAGGCCACCAAAAACTCAGGAACGGCCCTGGGCAGGAGATAGTAGAGCGTTGTATAAGCGAAATAATGGAGGGGGAGAGAGGAACAAATGAAGACGAAAGCAAGCACTTGAGTGGAAAGAATTGGCTAGAAAGGTAGTGTTAGTTTTCCAAATTTCCCACTCATATTTCCAAATCGAAGCCGCAAAGCTTCCAAGGGTTTTCCGGCGGTCTTCACCTATTTCCTTTGATTCCGGCAACCATTTCTGTCGAGTGAGGTATGAATCTTCATTTACTCTTCATGATCTTTAAGATGATATGCTTTGTTCCTGGGTTGACAATTGTTTTCGAGTCGGATGTTTAGAACCCTAGAAATTTGGTTTTCCTCGGTGGTTTTGGCCGGTTTTCAGCTAGAATCGCTTTTCGACCCTGTTTTGAAAGTTGTTCCACTCATTGAGGTCTAGCTACCCGTGAATTTGAGCCATTTTGGTTAAAGTTGAAAATTCAGGTTTCTCAAACCCTCCACTACTGCTGCCACCACGCGTGGGGGTGTGTGGGGATCTTGAACAGGTGTTGTCTGAGTTCCTAGGACCTTCTAGTGACCTTGTGAACTTGTGACTAGCACGGTTTCCCGAGATTCAATCGTTTGGTGTTAATCAAATTTGACCTCCACTTGGCTTCCATTATTGGCGGAGATCTGACCGTTGGATCGTCATGAAACTTCTAGAGTTTGTCATTAGCATTAATAGAGACCCTATAAAGCCTAGTGGGCTTACCTTGGTCAGCGTGCCATCCTGAGTGATGTGCACCTAGGTTTACGTGCAAGAGGCACCTTACTACGATTTACGTTAACTTTGGTTTCTTAATGAATGCATGTTATCTACCATAAGGTAAATGAATCTCTGTATAATGTGAGTAGTATATGAACTGTCTCTTCATACATATGCCCCGTTGAAATTCTTTGACATGTGTTGATCCGGTCGTGTTACCTTGTAAGGAAGTTAAGGCATTCCAAATACGTGTGGCCTTGAGTGCCGTGTATAATGACTGCATTGATGGGATGTGTTTGGTTGTGTGTGTGCGTAAAACAAGGGGCTGCCTTTTGCATTTTCGAGAAGTTACAACTTACAACTGCCAAAGTGGAAATCTCGAGGCGAGGCGTTCCGGATTTAACGGTGAGATGAATCCAACCCTTTCTCTATAAATATCTTGTATTTCTGTCATTTTTTCTTCAGGCCTTCAAATTTCCAGAATTTTCTAAGTGCTTAGACTCTCAAATCTTCAACCTTTTCCCTCGAAAAATTCCCAGCAAAACCTCTCAAATCTTAAAATCTCTTCACCACAGATCTTAAAATGGTTGCCCAAAATGATTTCCATCCCATCCCTCACCCAAACTACTACACCCTATTTTTGAAGGGAAATTTTCGGAAAACCAAGTTCATTTGAGCAACATCTATAGCATGCAATTAACAATTACAGGCGGAATCATGCTTGTATGCACTCAAAAACAAAACTTTACCCAAGAAATTCAAAGCCTACTAGATAGGGTGAACCAAGACTCAACTCAAGAACAAAGTGAGTTGAGAAATCATATACCTTTGTTGATTCCTCTTTGCATAAGCAAAGGCTAATCACCCAAGGTGAGGGCCTTCATTCCTTGTTGAAGAGGATTCTCCAAGTTCCCAAAGTTGAGAACCTCTAATTTTTCCACACCAAGGAGAGCCTTGATGAGAAGATGAGTGACCTAGAGGAAATGAGATTGCTAGCTATTTTCCTCTAGGGTAGCCGGCCTCTTAGAGAGAAAAGAGAGCTTTGATTCTCATCTTTTCTCCAAAAGAAAAACCCCTTATGTTGAAATGTTATAAAGTTGCCTTTATAGCACCTCACAATGTAGTGGCAAACTTGCAATTAAAGCAAGTTCACTACACATTCTCTAAATGGTCGGCCATATGGGTTCAATAGGCTGTTTGGGCCCTTATGTTTATTAGTCATTAAGTTGTCATACAACTTAAGTCAATGGGCTTGATGTTCGAAGCCCATTGGGCCTTGAGGCCCAAAACTAACCCGAGGTCTATAACGAACTTATTCGTTTGATTAATTAACATATTAATTAATCATTGCCATAAATAATTAAACCATTTAATTATCCTTACTCATCTCCATTATTTCATCAATCTCTACCTTACACGGTGTACGATCCATTAGGTTCTTTTTAGCGAGGCAGTGAAGGATTAGAACTCTTTCAAATCAATTGCGAATTGAAACATACTTTCAATTCTCCCTTTAGTGATTATACACCTTTAGGGCTTCCACAAACCATGAGTGACACCTAGCAGTATGTCATGGCTACCCAAGTTAATCAGAAGAGGTGGAGAACCTATTCAGTTTAGGATTGCAATGCAATACGGTCTTTCTCTAATACAATACTCTTGACCACATTGTTTGGTTTGATAGTTTATTCATGTCCACTATCCAATGTGATTCCATTACTTATATAATTACATTGAATATGATTTGGAACGACTTCCTAAATCTCATTCATACTCTGGCCAGAGATTCTTAATCATATCATAGAGTATTCTCCCTCAAACTGTTTGAAGGTTAGAGATCCCTTGTTGTGCATTCACTTGCCTCCATGGCTAAGTGGCTTAACCCCAACTATGCCGTGGACACCCTCTGATGGGGTGACTTTGACATAGTCAAAGATCAAGAACCTAACCACAAGACAACTATGATGCCTCAGGTCAAAGGACTACTTTGCATTATCTCAACCATGAGTTCTCATGTGACATGAGTATGAGAACTCCTCATTGATCGTCTTCAGTGGACTCATTCTATATTGAGCACCTACATGCTTATCTTGGTGTCAGTTACACTAATGACTCGAGACTAGTCACTCTCCTTGAGAGAAGATATAGCATGTGCTGATCTTAACGGACTGTTAATGCCCAATTGGCAATCCTATGATCAGGAATGTTTAGGATATGTATATGATCGAGAATGGTCTCATGAACCTAACTTGTTTAGATTACATTCTTCTAAGCACATATTCCTTGGACTTATTGTTTAAGCATATAACATTTATATGAGACTACTTTAAACAATAATCTTTGCCCTTTATATTAAACTAAATTAGTTTAACAGTTGAAATGTCCGTAAAGTATCATCATATGATTGGTTTTAGGGCACATTTCCAACAATTTTTGCCTTCGATGCCAAGGATCTGTAGTGAGGAGGATTGTGTTGCTTTCGCCCAAGCTAGGCAAAAGCTTTTGAACGGCTGCACACTCCGATGGGAACTCCGCGAGGATATCCACGCCAAGTTGTCGGATCACTCATTCCCTATGATGCCAAGCACCAGAATCCACCCTTGGTACTTGGATATAGGGGTGGGCAAATGGGCCCTGAACCTGCGGGTCTGGGAGGGTCTAAGTGGTTCGGGGTAGGTCCAAAATTTTTTAAGAAACAACGGGGCGGAGGGTGGGGTGGATCCAAAAACCTAAATAAACGGGCCCTGACCCGAACCTATTTGAATTAATCTGAACCGTTGATTTAATCTTACTTAAGTGAGATTAAATCAACACCATTGAGACTGAGAGGAGTCCTCCTAGCTAACCTAGTAGTTATCGCGACAGCTTCGTCCTCCCCAAGTCCCAACTCCTAACTCGATTGAGTCTTCGACCTCCACTAGACCTCTCGTCGTCCCTCTGCGCCATCACTTCCACAGTTCCACCATCTCCACCAGACCTTCACCATCTCGACCCCTACCAACTGGACCTCTAGCTTCCATTCCACCACCACCCTGAGCAGCCTCTATCTCTCTCAACTCCTACTGTCACTCTCAATCTCGTTGTCCCTTTGCCATGCCACCTCCCCGCAACTTTCTAGGTCCTTCCCTCACTCTTAGTCTCGATCTAAGTTTGGTTTCCTAGAATTTCAGAAGGTTTTTTATTCCTTTGGTGTGGTGAATTGAATTGGATGTGGATGGTTTTGATTTGCAGAAAGCGGACATTGATTCGAAGGACCAAGGCTCGTTGCAGAGATTCACAGGACCAAGGTGTAGTGAACTGAATTTGATGTGCATTTTACTGTTTGTGTATTCATAATTTTCATAATTGGATGATTTTAGTACTTGTTTATGCAAGCTAAAGTCGAAAAATATGTGGGATGCCTCTCTGTGTTTGTGTGTAGTTGAAGTTTGAACTGTCAAATTTGTGTATAATGTACATAGTATGACACATGCTTTTTAAGCTTCAAGATGGGTTTGTACAGTACACATGTCATACTCGTTCTTCAATTTTCCAATGCAGCCCAAAACACTTAATGGGCACTGCTATGACGAACTTAAGCAGTGGGATTGATATAGTATAATGCATAATGTCTCAAAGTATGTTGGTTGGCTTAAGTATATAGCTAGTTTTTTTAGATGGAATTGATATAGTATGCTGTCAATTGATATAGTATGTTGCTGCCGATTTGGAATTGATATAATATGCTGCCAATTTTGTATTTTTTTTACAGATTTCTTCTACATAATGTCTCAAAGTAATCCCAACTCATCTAGTAATGTAGCATCTTCTACGGCTACA
The DNA here is from genome assembly GCA_018257905.1 of Gillenia trifoliata. Classification (NCBI taxonomy): domain Eukaryota; kingdom Viridiplantae; phylum Streptophyta; class Magnoliopsida; order Rosales; family Rosaceae; genus Gillenia; species Gillenia trifoliata. The sequence continues at coordinate 8,179,183 of CM031080.1, read as the reverse complement.
TCACTATGTCCTCCACAACCACAAGCCTCACAACAATGACATTCATTTATGCCTTCTCCAAATCCCTCCTCCTCAAGAAAAAGAAAAACACCAATTCTTTCAAAGAAAAAACCACCAATTATTCCAAAAGAAAAATCATCTAGTGAGAGATCTTGGGTTTGGATCATGTCATTAAATCACAGAAGTAGAAGTAATAGAAAAGGATGGAAAGAAAGATAAGGTGGAGGTACAAGTATTGAAGGCTAAGTGTAATTATTGCGGCACCCTTTTTGCATGTGATACTAGTGGAGGTGGCACGAGTACTTACATTAAACACATCCAAAAAGTGTGCAAGAAATATATACGAAACGATGACTTGCAGAAGGTTTTAGGTAGTTCTGGAACTTTTGGTTCTAGTGACGTTAGAAACATGTTTGTTGCTAAGGGGTGGAGCCAAGAAGAAAGTGTGCAATTAATTGTTAAATACATTATCATTGATGAGGTGCCTTTTAATGTTATAGAGGAAGGTTTTAGGCGGATTATGTATAAAGTTCAGCCTAGATTGCATGTGAAGGGAAATTATGAGATTTTGTTGGGATTTCTAATGACTAGCATGCATATACAATTCGAAATTCATATGCATAAGCAACGGAAGCTAAATTATCAAAGCAATAGTCATGCAAATCCCCTTCAAGAAGCATAGGTTTGTATTTGATGCATCTACTAAAATTGAAGAACAAAGTGAAGGTGTAGTCTTATACCTCTTGATCTAGCTTTTAGACCAAGGATGGACCACCTCCAAGCTTTCTCTTCTTGGAACTCCTTGAGCCTAGCCTCCCTCCTTGCTTGCTCCACCTTGACCAAATGGAACTCCTCTAGGTTCTCCTAGTCCCCAAAGTTGAAGACCTCTAAGGATCCACACCCACCAAGTGATGGAATGGATGATGGATCACAAGAGAAAGAGAGAAGTGTAGCTCTCAATTTCCCTTGGTTTGGCCGGCTGTGAAGGTTGAAGAAAGGGAGAGATTTTTTTTGTTTCTTTTGTTAACTCACACAATCACAAAGCCATACAAATTATGGTGTGAAGTATGGTGTGGAGTGACTTTTTTTTAAGTTTCTTTAAACTTAACATATATATATAAAAGAAATGAGTCAACAATTGACTCCACTCACTCTTTCTCATTCATGGCCGGCCAAAGGGTGTTGTTTGGGCTTTTACAATTTCAAGTCATCTTATGCTTGAATAAAAGGCCAAAGAGGTTAAGGTCCATTGGGCCTGGATTAACCCGAACTTATTTCAATAAGCCCAAAGCGATCTTTTATCGCTTCTATGATTTTCTTAGACTTTCTAATTAATCATAACACTCAATTAATCCAAAGGATTATTTTCCATCATCCACGTGTTGATCCACCACTGAAGTGTTGGTGTACAATCGGTTTAGGTTCTAATTAGCAAGGCAGTAAGGTGATTGGTATCAATCCAATTGATTTATTTTATCCAATCATCTAGTGAATTAAAACTTATTTTAATTCTCTATCTTCTTTGATGATTACTAATTAATCATCTACAAGATCCCACAAACCATGAGTGACACACTACACATATATCATGGCTACCTAAGCTAATTAAGAAGTTTGTTCGGAGAACCTATTCAATTGGAATTACAATGCAATTTGATCCTTCTCTAACACAATACTCTCAATCACACTACTAGGGTATGGATACGTAATGTCAAACCCCTAATGTGATTATACTATGTTATATGATTCAATTGAGTCGTAAAGGAACAGTTTCCATCACTACGCTCATTACTTCGGCCGAAGATTCCCGAATCATATCTTAGAGTATTCTTCCTCTCGTAACGAGGATTAGAGATCCCTTGTTGACCATTCACTTGCCTCCATGGCTAAGTAGCTTAACCCCAACTATGCCGTGGACACCCTCAAGATTGGGGTGACTTTGACATAGTCAAAGATCAAGGACCTAACCACAAGACAACTATGATGTCTCAGGTCAAAGGATTAGTTACATATTCCAATCAGTAAGGTTACTTGCTTGACATGTGAGTAGACCTCCATGCAAGTACTCCCTTTCAGGTGTTTTGATGAACTCATTCCCTCAATGAGCACCTACATACTTGTCATAGTGTCACTACACGGAATGGGCCCAGGACTTTCCATCCTTCCAATGTGAAGCGACATAGTACGTCTTGGTCTACGGATTGTCGGTATCCCTACGTAATCCCTTGATAAGTACATTTTGAACATCATGGTTATGAGAAGAAGGTCCTACTTGTAGTCTAACTTCATTAGTTACTTCTTCCATCAATCCATTGTCATGGATTCACTATTTGGACATATATCAACTATTGAGATTGTCCTAATAAGTGACTTTGCCCTTTTACCGTATTTAGGGTTATCCATATATACAGTAAATGTCCTGAAAAGTTTCTTCCAAAGATTGACTTTCAGGGCATATTTCCAACAGCATGTTCCATCTCGAAGATCTATCGTGAGGGAGTTCTTTAGGACGTATAATGAGATGAAAGAGAGTTTAAAAAAGGAGATACGAAAGCATAGAGGAAGTTTGGTTACTGATACATGGGCAAGTGTCCAGAATATGAACTACACGGTGTTAATTGCTCATTTTGTGGATGATGAATGGAATATGCACAAAAGGATTCTAAACTTTTGTTTGATTCCAAGTCATAAAGGTAAGGAAATAGGGAAGTTGATTGAGCAATGTTTGATTGAGTAGGAAATTGAAAAGGTGATGTGTATCTCAGTTGACAATGCATCGACTAATAAGGTGACAATTGAGTATCTTGTTCGTAAAATGAAGAAATTACCTAATTGTTGGCTTATTTTAGAGGGCAAGTATATGCATGTGAGATGTTTAGCTCACACTGTCAACTTGATAGTGAAATGTGAGTTGAAAAGGATGGATAAGAGTGTGGACACAATTACAAATTCGGTGAGGTTTGTGAGATTAAGCGCTCGAAGATTTGCATATTTCAACAAATGTGTTGAGAATGAGAAACTGGATAATAAGGGTCTAGTTGTAATGGATGTGCCAACTAGGTGGAATAACACATACTTGATGCTAGAATCTGGCTTGAAGTTTAAAAAGGCAGTCGATAGGATGTGTGAAGATGAAGATGATGCATACTTGAGCTATTTCAAAGAAAGTCCAATGATGGATGACGAAGGAGGAGAATACAAATAAATACTAAAGGTAGGGTTAGACCACCTAATGAGGAAGATTGAGAGGGTGCAGAAGTGTTTGTGAATTTTTTGAAGGTCTTCTACTTAGTCACCGTGAAAGTGAGTGCTAGCAAGCATCCCACATCTAATGCAGCTGTCCATAATGTCATTGTTGTGGAGGCCAATATGAATAGGCTTTTTTTTGCCTGAATATATGCAAACTTGAGGGAGAGTGGAAGGAGTGCTACGTGATATGGCAATGAGCATGAGAACCAAATACCAAAAGTATTTTGGTTCAATTGGGTCAATGAACTAAATATTTGTAGTTGCCCTTGTCCTAGACCCAAGGTTCAAATTGAGACACTTTTTACACTTGTGTAAAAACAATTGGAGCTTCTCGAAGAAGAGGTTGAACAACAAACCAATGAAGTGAAAGCATTGATGAAGGCATTGTGTGATGAATATGCTCAACTAGCTTTTGGTTCCCAATCCCAAACACAACAAAAGGATAACCAAACTTCAATTGTTGACAGTGACACTAGTTCTTCAACTAGCTCTTGGATCCCAACAGAGTATCGGGAGTGGCACTGGCTGCTCAGCCCTCTTCATAGAGGCAAGGATGAACTGCCACCCAGAGATGTAGTCAGGTGTATTAAAAAGGATGCGCTTGCTCATCTCGTTGCCGTAAGTGAGTTTGCTGCAAGTGAAAGTGGAAAGAAGAGGTCTGCATCGCCTTCTAAGGAGGCGTCGGTGGAGAAGAAGTCGCGTGTTTCTTCTGCTGCTCGTAGAGGCTATGCGGCTTCCGAAAAACTTGTGATTGATCTCTCCTTCAAAGAACAAGAAAAAAGTTGTTAAGGCCGTCAAGAGTAAGAAAGATGTTGAAGCTGCAAAGTCTGTTGCTTCGAAAAAGGTTAATTCTTTTGTTGACAAAACCGTTGAACGCAAGGGTTCTGTGCTGCCCCCTGCATCTGGTTTAAAGACAAGATGAAGCGTCCAACTGTGGTTAAGGTCGGATCAGCTTCCGAGAGACTCAATGGCATGAAGAGTGGAAAGATCCCATAGGCTAAGGAGGATTTTGCTACTAAAGTAGTGGCGAAGGCTACTTCTTCCGATGTTGTCGCGTCTGAGTCGACTGCAAAGAAAGTAGGGACTGCCCCAGTGGCAGCTGTGAAGGGCAGGTGCCCTAGCCTTTAGGGATCTCAGCGAATTTCATGTGCTACTCAATTCTAATTTGTTCGCAGATCCAACTGCCTGTGCCAATTTTGTTGAATGTGTTGGAGAGGAAGTTGGTGTAGGTGCTTTGTCTGAATACTTTCTAGAAAAAAAAAAAAAAAGGGTTAACTCCTTGTTGCTATGCAAAGGAATTTGATCTTGTCTGCCGAGCCTATGTGTCTCGACAAAATTGCAATTCATGACGCTAATAAGGCTGAAACTATGGAGGTTGCAAAGGCTTGGTCTGTTGCCAAAAAGATTGCAAGTTTGGAGACTGAGCTTGCTGAGTTAAAGTTGAAGAGGTCTTTCTCTCCTGCCCCTACTTCTGAGCAGCTGGAAGCAGTCTCAAAGAAAATGAAGACTTGAAGGTTGAATTGGTTACTGCTCGTTCGAATATGAAAGCTACACAGAAGGATAAAGACCTTGACTTGCAAAAACTTCAAAGTCTAGAGGGAATTATGTCTGAGCTCCATTCCGCCTGCTTTACCAAGGACCTAGAGATCATAGATTATGTCAATTAAATTGATCGTTTGCGGAAGGTCGCTGAGGAATATAAGTCCAAGAACGATGAACTCTAGGCTGTGCTGCTTGTTGATGAAGAGTTGCCGACTTCCATGAGCTGCAAAGCATTAATAAAAATCTTCGTCAAGAGAATGAGCAGCTAAAGAGTGAACAGGCAAACCATGAAAAACGCAATTGCTTAAAAGGAGGTCGCTTGATTATGGCTTTTCCGAAGAAGACTTCGAAACTTCTGGCATTTCTCCAGAGGATGGAGTTGTTGAAGATGAAGTTATCGATATTGGAGTTGTTGAAGATGAAGTAGTGGAAGGTGGCTATGTTGAGAGCGAGATGGCTGCTGAAGAGCTTGAGATTATCCAAGTTGCGGAGTAGTCTGCTTCACGGATTTTAGAAAAATTTTTTTTGTCTAGACTTTGTTTATCCTTTGTTTAGCTAGTGTTAGCTTTAGAGTACCTTCGAGTCAGTTTATCAATTTGCTTCGAAATTTAATAAACTGATTTTGCTTTCTTCGCTTTACTTCATCTTCGTTTTTCAATTGGCTTGCATGTTCTTGAGAATCTGCTTTCTTGAAACATCTTGCAAAACTTTAGCCATAGATTGCGAACTGCATATGCGACTTTGATCAAAGTTAGCATATGCAATTGCTATGACCAGGGCTTTCTGAGGTTTGTGTTGTAGAGCTTGTCGAGCTATTACCTCTTGTCGTCTACTACTGGCGCTGCCATGCTTGGTCATCGACTTCATTGCTCGAATGAGAGTCATCTGTCATGGAAACCTGTTTGTGCGACTTAGGCAAGGTTCCATGAGTAGTGTTTATTGAGCTTTATGAAACTTTCTATGCCACAAAGCCGAAGTGTGACACGATAAAGTTTCATGTAAGCTTCTTTAAAGGTTTTTTGCGAAATTTTTAGCCTTATGGGTACAAATTACTTGTGCATCTTATAACAAAGCAAGTGCTCATAGTTTACACACCTTAGGGGTTAATCTTGGCTTTGTGGGGCACTTAACTGAGGAGTTTTTGCATGCTGCTTCCTGGTGACCGTTTGCTATTGGCCACCATGTGATGTTGGCAATGCCAAGGCAGCTAGCACACCACATGATGGTCGTGATGTTGTATTTTGAGTGTTTGTCGTTGACCACCATGCGCTGCTAGCGATGCCATGGTAGCTGGTGTGCCATAGGTTGGTCGAAGACCCATTGCCATGAGAAGTTGTTTGGTGTAACTAAGGCTAGGTTCCGTGGGTAGCGTAGATTGAGCTTTGCAAGACTTTTCTACCTGGCATGTCGTGGCCAATGACATGTGGTGTGTCCTAATCTCATGCGAGCTTTTGGTAAGTCACATATCATGTGAGCTGCGTAGCATGTAGCACAACATGTTAAGGATTTGCAATGACACGGAATTCACCCCGTTGATCACAACATTTGTGAACAATCGTATCGAAATTTGTGGGTAGCTGTTTAAGGAAACGTACTGCACTTTTGACCGTTTGTTGTTGGTCACCGTGCGCTACTGGCGATGCCAAGGCAACATTTGTGCCATATGCTAGTCGTTGACTTTGTTGCTTGAACGAAAGTCGTTAGCCATGGGAACATGTTTGTGCGACTAGGGCGAGGTTGTAGCATGCAAGTCACAGATCCTGTGTGCTACGTAGCTTGTAGCATAGCATGTTAAGGTTCTGTGCACAAACACGAAATTAGCTGACCAAGCACAAAAAATGGTGTGTGGAATTTCGTAGGCAGTCGTGACTGCACCTTTTGACACTGGTGCCTTCAACTGCGTGACGCATCATGGTAGGTTCCTATGTTGACACAAACCTAACTGAACGTGTATGAACAGTTGTATCATAATTCGTTGGTAGCTTTTCACGAAAACGCATTACATTTATGCTTCCCTCGTTATAAATGCCTGGGTGCCAGCAGATTCGGTCAGGGGCCACGAATCCTTCAATTAGCTAAGTCGAGTATGGGGTTGTCCAAGAGTTTGACTATTGTGGCTAATTTTGGGAGATGTCGGCGCAGGTTGTTGTGCCTCCAATTTTCATGGGGCAGCGACCCATCCACGTTTTGGTATTCAAGTTTTTTTACCCTCTCCGTTGGGGAGACCATACCCCGAAGGGTGTAAAAGATTGGTTATCCTTCTCGCTTGGAGAGTACAGAGATTGTCGTTGTGTATGCAGTGGAACAAAGTTTTCAAGAGAATTCCTCAAATCTTTATTGAATGAAAAAGATGAAAAATATAACAAAACTTTGTTGGAAAGAAAGAAACTGCATAACAACTTGAGATAATTCGTAGCTTGTGAGGTCTTATTCAGTTGCCTGCTTGTTGACTTCGAACGGATGTAGATAGGTCTGAACAAGGTTCAAATAGTTACGGGAGGTCAGACCTAGTATTTTCTCAGGTTGTAGGAGTTCCACTGCTTATCGATCTCTTTGTCATTCATGGTGGTGAGAGTATAACTGTCCTTTCTGCCTACTCGACTGATTTTGTACGTACCTTCACAGATGGGTTCCATCTTTTTAGAGCCTTCCATGTGGGCAGTGATGAAGGGTTTCCTCAGAACTAGATCTCCAGTCTTAAACTGCTGGATCTTTGCCCTTTTGTTGTAGCTAGAGAGGAGTTGTTATTGGTAAACAGTGATTAAGTTGACAACTTTCTCGTGCTGCTCCTCTACCAGGTCTAGGTTAGTGGCAATTAAAATGTCGTTCTTGTCCAAGATTTAGCAGCTCGGTTCTAATAGTTGGCATGATGACATTGGGAGGAATGATAGCTTATATTCTGAATTCCAAGGAAAAATGAGTCTCGCCAGTAGCTCGTCTTTTGATTGTGCAATATGCCCATAGGACTACCTAGAGCTCGTTTGGCCACTTTCCTTTCTTGTCGAGAGACTTCTTGAGGCAATCTAAGATTGTCTTGTTTGAAGCCGCGGCTTGCCCATTACCCTGGGGGTATCTTGGAGTGGACATGTGCTGCTTGATGCCATATATTTGGAAGAATCTTGCCAGATCCTTGCCTACAAATTGTGGGCCGTTGTCAGTGACAATGGAATGCAAGATTCCAAATAGGCAGATGATGCTCTTCCAAATGAATCTCTTTATGTCTGCCTGGGTAGTCGTCGTCATGGGTTCTGTTTCGACCCATTTGGTGAAGTAGTCGGTCACTACTTTCATCATTTTTCTGCCCTTAGTAGCGGGCGGCAACAGTCCTACTAAGTCAATCGCTCATTGCATGAATGGCCAATGACTCGTCTGCAGATGAAGTTCGCTAGCAGGTAGTGCTAGGACTAGTTTGTAACGCTAGCAACTGTTGCATTTTTGAACAAAATCCTTAGCATCTTGGTGCATAGTTGGACAGTAGTAGCCTGCATTAAGAGCCTTCTGAGATAAGGTTCGTCCCTTGGAGTGATTGCCATAAACACCTTTGTGGATGAGGTTCAAGACTTTGAAATCTTCAGGAGGTTTCAAGTAGCAAAGATGCAGTCCATCAATGGTTCTTTGAACGAGCATGTTGTTCCATATGTAGTAGCATGATGCCTTTACTTGGAGCTTTTGTGACTCCAATATGTCTTCGGGCAATGTGTCATTGATTAAGTAGTCGATCATGAGATCTTGCCAACTTGGACAGTGTTTATTTGTGTTATCTCTACTGTTGATTCCTCATCTATGCTCGGCTTCTCCATATATTCATATGGGATGGAGTGTCTGAGCTGGTGGTCCAAGGCGGAGCCTAAACTTGCCAAGGCGTCGGCATTGACATTTTCTACCCGAGGAACCTGCTTGAGGGTGTACTTCGGGAATGTGCTAAGTAGCTCCTGAACCTTCTCCAAGTATTGCACCATTCTTGGGTGCTTTGCCATGTACTCCCCTGAGACTTGATTGGTGATCAGCTGTGAATCGGAATGAATTGCGATCTTCTTCATTGCTAAGTCTTTTGTTAGATGGAGGCCTGCCTGTAGGGCCTCGTATTCAGCCTCATTGTTGGATGCTCAAAAGCCTAATGTAATGGATTGCTCCAAGATTGAACCAGGCCAAAGACCACGCATGCCCAAGGAGTGGGGGGTTAGCCAATGGATCTCCGATGCCTACGTCAGTTTCTCTAAAAAGAGAGAGAGTTTAAGGCATGATTGCATAGCAAAAACGTACCATAATTTAGTGGAGAATGAGGGCTATTTATAAGGAGGTGGCCAGCCATAGGGTGTGGGATCAAGTGCTGCATGTCGGCTTTCAGTTGGTTAACGAATGTCATCTGTAGGATGAAGAAAGAATTAATTCCAAAAATATATTTAATTAAGTAAATAATATTTTGTAATAATCTTTGGAGAATCCTAATTGAATAGGATGGAAATTCCTTGAATAAAGGAATATGTCTTCATGTAGGAAACTACTAAAGAGAAAATTTAGTAATTAATTCCTCCTTAATTTTCGTGTAATTATCTCCTTTTCACGACTCACGGGCAGTGGAGCTTGGAAAAACCGTAGTCAACAGCTCAGGGAGTCTTGCCAAATGAGCATCGCGTGGAGAGAAGTGTGGCTACATACTTATCGGCGTGTCAACACCACAATTTTTCTAATTATTTTTTACTACATACTTCTTTCTTTCTCCCTCCACCAAAAAAAAAAAACATCTTTCTGTTACTTTCACAACATGTTAGCAGCATTAGAGCTCATGGAAAGATAGCCCCGTACTGATAACGTCTTAGCAGAAGTAAGCTGAACGAAATGGCATAACACAGTCTGTAACACACAAGTGTTTTATATATTGCAAAATTTGTAAGTCAAGATTTGGCTTGAAATATCCTATTTATACATTCCGTATATGTAGACGTATGCATTTATTTAAATTCAGTTAATGCTTCAGAAACATATGTTTGTTACCGCGATAGTTGTGTATGATTCTCGTATTTTTTAAAGTTTCTCATACAAGTCATGGTCTTTTGTTATGATTGGAATCCTTGTTACAAAATTAGGTTTCGAAACCGCAGATTGCTTCTTTTATATTGCCTATGAAAATCTGAAAATTGTTTGTCACAGAGAATACGCTTTCGTTCATTCAAGATGTTCTGTTTTTGAGTTTTGGTGCACAGGAATTGGATATTCGTCGGAGGCTTTGCTGATCATCTCAAATGCATCTTGTATGCATGACTTGAACTTTTGTGGATCGATGAGGCCCTTTTCCATCTTGAAGGCAACCCTCACCTTTCCCATATAACTTACTATTGTTACGTCAAGGCCCTGCAATTTAAGATCATTAACACCATGTTATATAAATTCATTAATGGCGCGCGAGCATACACACATATACATATATATACATGTATATGTGTGTGTGTGAAAATGAGAATCGAAAGTTGAAAAAAACTGGACTCAAATTCGAATTTAGGTGTAAAAGACGGAGCATACTACTGGAGTTAACGTAATTAGCTACATAGTCATGAAAATTATATCATACCTCAGGTGAACCAATTCCCCCACGGCATCTTGCTGTCGGGTTTCATCATCTCCTGAATTGAAGTATACTTCCCCATCATTCGTGTGTTCAGCAGTACCACTGCCGTGCCTCTTGCTTTGCTTGAACTTTTGTTTATCTCTTGCATGTATAGTCGAGTGCCAAGGAAGATCATCCCGGCAAGAACATCATTTACTGTCTGTTAATTATCTTGTTAATTAGTAAGTAATTAAATAAGTAATGAAGAGTGAATCAAAAGGAGAAACTTGGGGTGAGTAGTAATCCCTAATTTACATGGCAGGTTAACTGACATAACAGTATGGTTAAACATGTCATCATTTGTAACATGAAATATTAGATAGCGTGTCAGCAATTGTGTGTCTAAATAACATTACTCCCAATCAAATTACACGCACAAGTTACACATTTTGATCATGCTTGAAAGGAAAGGTTTATGATTGGAATAAAAGGTTGTATGAAAACAAATATAGAAAATCACGAAGAAAAAACTGTACCACTCCAAGCTTGCTCTTGATTGATTTGATTTGGTCAAGAGAGAAAGTCATAGTTGTCACTGTGATGGGCTGAAACTCAATTCCATTGCCAGACCTAATTGGTGTTAGATCATCTTCCCCCACGGTGCTCCTCCAAATATCTGAAAGGGTGTTGATGACTGATGAGAAAGTTCTAGAGTCTAGACACAAAGCTTTCAGCACTCATTTGCTGTGACCTCTGCCTTGAAGGAAAAGTTAGGGGAAGAGAAGGGTTGTCAGCTCTTCGTAGACAAGAAAGGATAGCGCTCATGAGAGAGAAGCCATCCCCGAGGGCATGATGGAGCTTGAATAAGAGGTTGCAAGCAGCATTATTATTGCTGGTTGGGTAATTGAGGATATGAAGTTCCCATAAGGGTTTGTCTTGTGACAATCTTTCTACAGCTAGCTTTCATGTGTAGCTGTCAAGATACTTGTCATATGATTCAGTTGACAAGTTAGAAGGAAAAATAGGGACGCTAACGTGCTCTTCAAGCTTCACTTCAACCCTTTTCCATCGTTTCTTTCCATTGATTTCAACCTGCATGAATACTTTCCAAATAGTTAGTAATAATTTTCGAAGCTTTCAATCAATTTATGTGGTGTATCATACACAAACTCGAAAGAAAAAGACAAGAATAGAAAACTAGCACGTAGTCATACATATAGAAAATCCTTGGAGAGTGGAGCTTTCTAACAATAATAGTGTACAGTGTTATTTAGAACGACAAAACTGGCACATTCTTTAATATAAGTAAATCCTATAGACAATGAAAGGTTCCTAGAGAGTGTCGGATTTTGTGCGTCTAAATATAGCAAGAGGGAGAGAGAGATTAGTACCAAGATAGAGGAGAAGCGCTGGCTGATGGGGAGGAAGACAGTCTTAAGCAACGAGATTGCTTGAGACTCACTCAGTTGATTTTCGAGTTCCATAACACCAATATTTGATACCGACAAGACAGAGCTAGTGAAGTACTGAGCAGTAGGGCTCACTGGCTCCAGTACTACTTCTTCATCTTCCTCCAAGTACTCCATCTTAATTATATTATTAATTCTATTCTCTGCGTTCCCAAGCTTGCTGAGTAACTAGGTAAATAAGTAGAAATGGAATTATATATATCGTTTCTCGGTCGATCGGTTATGTTTTTAGCGCAGACGCCTCAGAGTCATCAGCTAGCAATGCTTGTGCTCATGTTGTAGACGTGACTGTAAAGCTTGGGCTCATGAGGTGCCGGATTTTGATCATTTCGTTTGTTTTCATATGTTAAACATGACTACGCTCCTACTGCTCATGAAGTGGCAGCACTATCCACATTGATTCATCTCCAAAGCACAAGCTCAATTCTTTGCTATCCATATGGGCTCAAATGTATGTACATGTTAAGCTTCAGTTTTAGCAGATCATTAAGCTCTTTAATTGAGCCCAACCCATTTAAGACATAATCCGATTTCTATGTAATTTGAATTAGTTCTTTCATTTTTTTTTTTTTTTGGTGATTTTAGTGACACTCCACAATTTGTTAAACACTCTCCCTTTTGAAAATACCCCAACTCACTTTACACCCGCATGACTAACCTAAACTATGGATGATTTTCCCGCTACTGGCTGAGATTTGGCGCCGAGCTTCCCATTTCAACTGTGTACAATGGAGTTGGGTTCATCGTGAAGCAAACAAAGCAGCTCATGTGGCTGCATCACTAGGTCTCGAGAGGGTGTGTAATCATCGTTGGGCTTCGCAACCACCTCCCTCTCTCGTGACGGGCTCCCATGCCCACCTTGATGTCGTTTGTGTAGGATTGGTGGAGCTTATCTCTGCCATCCTCTCTTTTGGATGCCCTTGTGGCCTAATATTGTGTTGCTACGCTTTCTGCAAGTCTCGCCTGTGAGCTTCTTGTGTAACATCACCTTTTTTTCTGCTGTTTTGCTCTGTCTGTTTAGCTTTTATGAAATTGCCTCTTTGACCCAAAAAAAAAAAATACCCACATGCACACTCACCTTCTCCACTCAACACCCTAACCGTCTACCCAAAAAACACGAACTATTGATGAAAAAAAAAAAACAGAAACTCGCCTTCACCACCAACAATTTCGGTGGATACATGCTGAAACTTGCATTTTAGTACTAAGGTAGCTACTTATCTTTTAAAATGATTTTGGTACTAAGTTGCTGAAACACCATTTTCGTAGGTTCCTGCGAAAAATTAAATAGCTTTGGTAGAGATTTTCCAAAATATCTTTACATTTCCATTTGTCGTCTACTGAAAATTGTATCGTAGTCATACAATAAGGCTAGCAATATGAAGAGTATCAAAATTAAAGTAAAATGAAGACATATAGAGCCATACCTCATGTGAAGCCCAAAGACAATCAATTGTTTCACTCGTCAAAATAAGCTTTTATTGTCAACGTGTGTGAGTGTGCCTTTAGTGGTTAGAGTTACTTCAACGATGGATGAGTAAGTTTGGGGTTATGAGATTATCTCAGTCAAACTTTTCGATGAGAGTAAAATTATCATTATACTTCAATTTAGACCAATCACATTATTACGTACTCACAATTGAAACCTACCGTGTATTGCATGACTACTACTATTAACTAGAAGGGTGGAGAGAACCTTTCCACTGCTATTAGTCGATTACAATGTGATATATTCCATAGGATAGGACCATATCCATATGTAATACAATATATATGGGCATTTGGAATTGAGGCATCATAATTATTTGAACAGGCGCGCCTATGTGTATTGATTAAGGAGTTTGACGATAATTTCACCCAATCAGCATAGTTGCAAATTCCTGCTTGACCGTGAACAAAACTCCATACTGCACCTACATTCTTCTTTTAGTGTTGGTTGGTGCACGAAAAATTCGAGATTTGGTCATCCTCTTCGCTGACACAGAGATAGAATGTGCTATTCTTGTCTGACATCCACCACATACTTATCAAAAATTGATGACATGACGATTATATATCGACAAACATACAAAAAAATTGATCATTTTAATGATTGAGATTTGAAAAATGATCATTTTAGTCAATTCGTTTGGAAGTCATTTTAAAATGACTGAAAACGCTTTTAAAGAAAATGTTTTTGGGTTCCAAAAGCACTTAAAGTGCTTCTTGCAAGAAGCACTAGTTATGTGCTTGTAAGAAGCATTTTAAGTGTTTTTCTAGGTTTTACTTGCATTATTACTAAGAATTGGTTCCAAAAATATTTCACCAAAAGTACTTTCTGTCATTTTTAAAAACACTTACAAACAAGCTCATTAATATTCTAATCTAAACTAATGAAAGGCGCAAAGAGTTTAAATTCGAGACGGATTGAAAAGAAATGTCCTACCTAGAAACGCAATCCACCACCAGTTGCTTTTTAACTTTTTTAATAAAAAAATGAACCGCCTGCAAGTATATATGGCTTGTTGACCCGGTTTGGCTTTGATGCCTCGGATTCGCACCTCAAACGCAAAAGCTATAAATACCACTGCACAAACTCGGATCCAAAAATTGAAACCCAAATCCCAGAAAAAATGGACGAGAAAGACAACAAAAAAATCGGGGAAATCGAGGAAACGGGCCCGAAATCCGATTCTCTTAACCCGAATCTGAATCCCAAAATCGCGAGGACTAAGGTTCCAGAAGTGGAAGTCTGCCTGTATCGACGAGGGAAAGGCCCGATCGACACGTTCCAGTCGAGTCTGGGAGGTTGGGACCAGAACCAGTTGGAGGTCCGAGACATTCTCGACAAGTATGGATTCAAATCGCTTTACGCCTTCAATACCGAATCGGGTCGCGGGGTTCCGATCCGGTTTAACCCTAGAAACGGCAGGTCTATGCTGCCGTATAGAGATGGAGCCACGGTTCACATCGACGGAGAGCCTAAGGTAAAATTCTGTAAGATTTTCTTTTTGTTAGAACATGATTACCAAAACCCAATTGATGAAATTAGTCAGAGGAATTTTCTGTTTGGATGCCGAGAAAATTTTGTTGTATTTGGAAGAAATAAATTTACTTTGCATGTGTGAGAGAGATTTATTCGATTTGTACGTTTAATGTTTTTTTAGTTGTGGAGTTATATATGTTTGAGTTGTCACTCTCAATTAGCAGTAGAGTAATTCCTCTTACAATTAGAGGCTTTAGAATTTAGAGAAATAGATATTAGCAACTTACTTGGTTGAATTCGAGTCATCGGTTTTCGTGTTTGGTTTAGTTTCTCTTGATACATTTCATTTACGGCCTAAGCATGGAAACCTAAGAACCTGCATGATTCATCTTGTTGAGCTTTGATCATTTGTATGATAAACACCGAGTTTTAGGACCACGTATTCCTCAAAAATAGGACTTCACATTGTTGTTTTTGTGGGTACTTTGCCCGTTTTTATGACGAGCAAATGTGCAATCGCTGCGCCACAACCACATGGCGGTGTTGTTAACCATAACATGAGTAGTTCCCACTAAATCCATCTCTAGGATTTCAATTCGTACCTTGTTTTTTGTCTATTTCATGAGCAGTACTTCAGGAATCAGGATCTCCTGACATTATTACCTTTCTGTATCGTTTCCCATTTCCTTCCGATCATGAATACTGAAAGAGGAACAATTTGTTCTCTCATTAAAGGGAATGCTTGCAACTGTTTTATTTTTATTTCCCACAAGATTCTTTCGTTGCAGTTTTGTAGATAGCGGAATATTGCATTGACATGTGAAATGTCTTTTGGTGCTAGTTTTGCTACTGAGTTCTTGTATGTTCAAATTCTCTTAATGCAGGATTCCATGATCCAACCAGTGACGAAAATCTTTCTTGGAGTAGCTTTTATTACCATCCTGATAGCCTTGGTTGTGAGGGATCCTCCGCAATGGATCCAGAAATTAAACATTACTGGAGGTAACTTCCCTCCATGGATCATAGCTCTCGTGATCATAGTTTTTACTCGAATGAGGAAGAGAACCAGGGATTTGCTGAAAAAGTTTGGTTGGTGAAAGGCGCCATTGATGCTTCTCTTGTAAGGTTCATTAGTTTATCCAATTGCTCTCAAATTTTGTAAAAAATTGATTCGTAATCACTGAAAGCTACGCTGAAGTATTTACTGAATTTTGACCAAAAAAACGAGACGCTCATCTGGGCAACGTCGCCCATCCGCGACAAGCTGCATGGGGATTAGACTTTGTCACAAGTGTAATCCCCTGCAAAACTTTGCGGATGTACAAGGGAGCATTTTCTATAGTTTGTCACCTCTTACATTTTATGTAGCTTCTGTAAAGAATCCAAGATATTGTATGCTTGGTTTTTAAGGTTGTTGGACGAGAATTGTGCATTTATTGATTTTGAACTGCTCGTAAGCTGGCTATGGAGCTTGGAGACATTATTCGAAGGATTTCAAAAACCGGCTTATTTCATCGTAAGCTGGCAAACTGTATTCGTAACCTCGGAAAAGGATTGGCTGTGTCTACTGGGCATGGGGTCCCAGCTTGGAACCCGTTTACTGTCGCCTAGCGCTTGTTCTTTAGGCGGCTTGTTCTTTAGGCAGAGGGACGATCGCCTCTCTAACCATCAGGCGCTTCGGGAACTCGAGCCCCTTCCCCGGCCCATCACCTGGGGGACTCATTCCGACTCTCTGCACACCATGTTGCGGTAGCAAACTTTGCAAACCAACCTGTCCAAAGAATAATTGGTTGGGCAATTGTCAACTAAACCAACCTGTCCATCACGTAGGAAGTGTTTTTCAGGCTCCCCTTTGTTTTCTTCTACTCCCCTCGTTCTCTAGCTTTTGAATACTTTATTGCATTAGGAGGTATGAATGTAAGGTTTATTTTCCGCAACTCCCCATGAAACTCAAACTCAATCTCACTAGTCTCCCGAAATTTAGTATGTCTCACATCGACTTGCGAGAATTCAACTACCTTTCACTCACTATGTCCCCTTTCCATACATTCTGTCAAAAAATCAACCCTAATTCACATACCTGCCAAATCGACTCTTTTTCGAAATTTCGTCAATTCATCTCTAGCAGTTAACGCAATTTACATTCCAAAGCTTACAAAATCCACGAAAACAAGGAATTGAAGAAGTGACGGAGGGTTGTTGCTAGCAAGATTGTTGGTTTTTGTGTTGGGATTTTGGTTTGATTAGTATACATGATGCAGGAAAATTACCGATCGTCATTCTATTAAGTCATTCCTCAATGTATAATAATAACCAAAGACATAATGTGGAAAACATCTATTGAGCAACTTTCCACATCTATTGAGCGACTGGTGCACTTTTTGAACATGTAGCATTTGAAGTGAACGGGAATCAGATCAATCAGCCCCTAGTCGACATGATTCCTGAATTCTAGATATTTGATTATGGATTTTAAAGATAAGCCACCACTTATACAATTTCTTACGTATTAATAATCACAGAAAAAAATTTACCCATATTTTAGTAAACACAAGGAACTCCATAATCAAAATGATTCCAATTCTCATTCATTGTAAGTAAACATGCCCTGAGTCTACGATAAAGATTACTAAACTAAACTAAAAAGCTGTTTTATGAAAGATGGACATCCATACTTTGGGTTACATAGTAAACAAAAGTTGTAAAAAGAATCAAAGATAGTGGCCCAAGAACACATAAGTAACTCTATCCCGTTAATAGGGTAAGTTAAAATTCCATGACGTTGAGTCTCTCACAAGTCAAAACTACAAGCATCGATTTCGTTTCCAAGGTCAAAGCAAAACTCATAGTGACTACTTTCCTTGGCGTTCATCCCACAAAAATAGGGACTACTTTCCTCAAAATGGCAAAAGTCGAGCATCGCTAAACAACAGAACTTAGTATACAACGTGTACAAACAATGGCTATGAATCGCGAGAACAAAATAATGAAAATTAGGCAACCCAGCATTGGAGGTGAATTGCTCGAACAGATTCAGCATGCACAGCCACCTCCTCCTCTCTGATCGGACTCTGAAACAGCCTCCGGGATGCCCTGGAAATATCTGTAAGTAAAAAGGAAAAAGGAACAATGATGAAAAAGGCAGGTTTGGAGGGTCATAAAATATCTCATAGAAGCATACAGCAATAATAGCAGAAAGATAGATACTGATACATTGTAGATATAAAGTTTCGCTTTACAGCAAAGATCAAATGCTCGTCCTCAGATGCAACCGGTCAAACCAGGCTTTATCTACGCATGCGACTATTCTTCCCCTAAAAGATCTTAACTAAGTTCTAAGAAGACCATTTTACTAGGTTTAGATCCTTCGTGTCATAAAGTGAAAACTATCATGTTCATTCTATCTAACTCGTCTATACACCCAAGACAACTATGATCAGACATGCTATACAGAATTATCTATCTACTATGCGAATGCTTCCAAACGAGAGCAGATGCTCATCTTCTGAATCTGGAATAGCTGATGAACTTAAATATATTCTAAAATAAACTTACATGTCCTGCTCATGTTCATTTGCAAGAGCAGTCTTCGCAATACAAAGAAATGCAGCATCAACGTTGTAATCCTCTTTTGCTGATGTCTCAAAGTAAGGTATATTCCCCTTTGATGCACACCAGTCCTTTGCTTTCTTCTCCGACACCTGGAAAGAAAATAATTAGAATAATGTATACATGGACGAATTGTGGACAGCACCACAAATTTGTATCCTTACCACACGACTGTTCCCCCCATCAATATCGATCTTGTTACCAAGCAATATAAACGGAAATGTCTTGGGATCGGGGGGGTTGGCCTGGGAGACAATTAGAATGGAAACAGTGTAAGTATTAAAACAAAAGATATGCATTTTCTGAAAAACAAAATTCAAATTACAGAACTGTAAGCAAAATGGCGTAGGCATGAAAGGTATATTTACAACTTTCAAAATTGCTTTGAGACACCTCTATCAAACCATTGCATTTTATCAATTAAATCAATGACAACATGAAACAAGGTAATCACATCAATTCAGAAAAACAAATGTTAAAAGAAATGTATAGAACAAAGAACAAAGAGAAAGGCAGCCTCACATAGTCACCCATGGAAAATCAAACACAAAAATGAAAACTAAAAGCCTATAACATGGAAACTAGTACTATCCGAGGGTCAACTGTCCTCTCTTGTCAAATACACCATAAAACGTATACAGGCAGCATTTAGAAATCAGAATCACACCACTGAACTGCTCTGCTGCAAGTTCACATTTGACAGCTAAACAATGAACCCAAAAGTTCCATAACTTATCATTACTGCCAAAATGGTAATCCATCTGGAAGAATTCTCAGAAACTTCTACAACTTTTCAGCTGAAGCAAGAAATGATGGATGGAAGTAATAAGCAACCTTTCCTCCCTACATGGGAATTCTCTTCTTGCATACGAGAGAAAGGTCCCAGGAAATGGAGTATAGAATATCGATTGCTTTTGTACTTGGGAAGAAAAATACTTTTGCATTTGTCTGAAAGGCCAACGACAATAAGAGGACAAAGAGAGAATAGATCATAGAAAAAACTAAAACGTCAAATATTAGAATTGTATTTTTAACTAAAAAACACTCTTAATGTATCCTTCCTCCTTTCTTCTGGTTACCTCTCTCATGATACAAAAACAATAGAAAACACAAATATTATCAAGCCGGCTCAAAATAAAAAATAAAGCAATAAAAAATACTTAGACATTAGACAACTACTATTAAGTATGTCTAAGCTCTAAACTAGTCTTCCGTGCCGCCATATTCATTATTCGGTTTAGAAAACCCCAGTAGCAAAAATTGTTATAACTTAAGCAGCTAGCCCAAGATAAAGCAAAGTAGCTCATTATTAATCAAAATGCAGTATGAACAGAAGTGATACAGAACTAGCATTACTTCTCTTAAGTAGTTATATTCCATTGTGTCAATGCTGCCAATGTTTACTCAAGTTTTTTTTATGTCAAGGGAATTGTTATTAGTTCTCCAAAATAGTTATCATGCACTTTTCTCCTTTATTTATTTCACTTGGGAGGAGTACTCTATGCCTTTTTTGGAGTGCAAATAACAGCTCCCTTTTGACGACATATATCATTGCTTGAATATAGAATGACTGAGAAACGTGATGTGTGTGTGTGTGTGTGTACACATTTACATAAGTAATTCGATCTTGTGACACAATTGGCACGCTATGCTACCAGATAACAATAAGAACTGCACCTCAGATCCTCAACATATGTTTCCAACTGATAATGGTCCTACTTGAGAATTTAACGACACAGTACATCAGTTTGGCAAGAGAAAGTTAGCAGATAAATACATAAAAAATTGAGAAAGGCATGAATCAAACCTGCTTAAGAAACTCCTCATGCCAATTCTCTAGAGTATCAAAGGACTTCATTACGTTAACATCATAGACTAGAACACAGCAATCTGCCCCTCTGTAGAATGCAACTCCAAGACTCTGAAATCTTTCCTGCCCGGCCGTGTCCCAAATCTTCCAGATGAAACAAAACAGTAAAAACCACATAAATTGGCACCCACAATTACTACTTCAATTACCCTAAATTATACTAAACAGAACACTGAGATATCATTGAACCAGAAAACCCACCTGTAGAGTGACAAGCCTGTCATCGATTTGGAGTTCTTTCGTGACAAAATCGGCACCTATTGTAGCTTTATACTGCTGACTAAACTTCTTGTGCACATATCTAAGCCATCAGTTAAAGAACCACAGTCTCAACACCAAAAAAAAAAAACATAATTAAACTGATACCTCATTAATTTAACAATGCCCAATGCGTCGATTATAAACAATATCAAGCTAAGTAAACTTAATTTCACCTAAATTAATTAAATTTCTGAGATCGCACAATGAAAATTACACAAATCCAACACCGAAATTCAACAAATAATTAGAATTAACGAAAATAATCTCACAGATCGTGAAGGATACTGGTTCATCAACGAGGTCTTGCCAACCCTAACAGAAGAACAAATACAAAATTAATCCCTAAAATTAACACAAAATTTAGATATAAACAATTGGTGCTTGCTTGTAAGAATCAGAAACCCTAGGGGTGCAGAACGTTACCCACTGTCGCCGAGAACGATGACCTTGAGCAAGGTTCGTCTGCGCAATGACATGGCGACGAATTTAAACTCTGATGCGAATCAGAAAAAAGGCAAAAAATTCAACTTTTTCGACAGTAATTAGATTTCACGCACCAAGGCGATTGATTGGTTGATGTTTTTGAATTTTTTTTTTTTTTTTTCACTTTCTAGGAATGGAAAGAAGGAAGGGGAATGGGGAGAGAGAAAGAAAAAAGGGGCGCCAATTTCGATCGGTGTTTGTTTTCTTTTTTGTTTTAGTTTTTGGAATTATATTTGTGTCCGAGTCGGCAGGACAGACAGCAGCATATATTATTACAATACAAAGACCAAGTGCTAGGTGACATTATTATAGTAAGAAATAAGTTTATTGGGTCCCACTTATCCACAAAACAAACCGACCCTTTGGGTTATGAGTATTTTTAATTATTACATCTTAAAATTTTATATTTTAAAATAAAAATGTAACCGTTAAAATATTCATAGTGTGCTTTAGGATATCCAAAAAAAATCTCTTAAGACTGGACCCATGACACTAGGGAGAGGTTAAAAGTTGATTGCATCGTCCAACTAGGTTATAGTTTTAGTTCCGTCACCGTCTAATAAATATGCGTCAAGTGTTTAAACCCAGAAAAAGAGAATGTTTCACTTAAAATCAGCGTTTTTAACATAGCTTAAATATTAAAACGGTCCTGCTCATTTCCCTAACAAAGTTTAATCTCAATTTATTCTTTAGGAGTCAAAAGAATTTTTTGACAAATTAAATCCAAAGAGTCCTTTCATCACCTGTTGTGAATTGTGATTTCAACATCTTTCTCATCTTTTGGAAGGTTTTCAATATACACATCATTGACATTCACTTCAACCAAAGCAAATCGTGCTCTTGGATTGGTTCCTAATGTAGTCCACATGTAACATCTGTCTCCTTTTGGCCATTTTTTTATTGATTTGGAAGTGATTTGAGATGGTTGTTGAAATGATTTCCGTTCAATGACTAGAAACTAATTGGCGCGAGATTGAGTGCTAGCCCATGTTTTGATACTTGTAACGATTTCTCAAATGCAGAGATTGTCACGGATGTTGGGCTTGTGTAATGACCCGAAATTTTAAATATATCTCTTTAAGTATATTTTGATAACTTATGCCTTAAAAAGGGTTTGAATTATTAATTTAGATTTAGTAAACTCAATGAATTTTAGTAAAAGCCCTTTTATCTATATTAGGAATGTAATTCAAATAAGTAATATAATAACTAGAGAAATAAATAATCCAAGTAAGTAAATCATAGCGCAACGATTTTTCTAACATTTACAAAAGTTGCCAAGAGAAACGGATTCAAAAACTTTTCATCTATGAATCACAATATAATCATATTTGTGGTCATTAAACTCATTCTTGTTAAATAAAAAATAAAAAATAAAATGAAACAAACAAATAGCGCGACCCATCCCATATATAGGTGCTACTTGATGTGTAGATAGTTTAATATTTGTTATCTAGAGTATAGGTGGTCAAATTATATATATATATATATAGCCACGATAGTTGGTCTGATTCTGTAGACCTCCTTTTCCTGTAACCACGTGATGCTGAGTCAGATCCACTGCATAAAGTGAAGA
The DNA here is from genome assembly GCA_018257905.1 of Gillenia trifoliata. Classification (NCBI taxonomy): domain Eukaryota; kingdom Viridiplantae; phylum Streptophyta; class Magnoliopsida; order Rosales; family Rosaceae; genus Gillenia; species Gillenia trifoliata. The sequence continues at coordinate 8,156,614 of CM031080.1, read as the reverse complement.
TGCCGCCTACTGTGCAAGGCTGCTTTATGGTGCTCCTCTGCTTTAGTTGACACATCCCGATCCCGGACACGCCAGGTGTCGGGAAGTGCTGGCCGACATGTGTTAGGTGACGAAAGCCATTTAGAAAAATTGAAGAATAATTAAGGAAAATTGAATTAAATAAGGGTCAGAGTGCACGGAGTGTGCGGGCGGAAGAATAGTAATAAAATAATAAGTTGCGAACTAAGCAGTGGATACAAAATAATTACAAGAGTAGAGAACCCCTACATTGTCATACCACCGTGTCTCGACGTCACAAGCTCCAAGCCAACTAATTCTGGAGGGGCGCAAAACATAAAACGGTGAGTGGGTCAAAAAGCAATGTTTGATAAAATCGTTGTTTTCAAAAGTCTACTAACCCCTCGCTGGAAAACAAGTATAGTTTGAAAACACGTCATACCCTCTGGCATGAACCTCAAAATACTATAAGAAAATACACGGGTACTCCCCGATAATGATTTACTGACATGCTCACCCATATGTAAACACACAAGTCCAAGTGGCTAAACCACAAGGAACAGGCTAGGTATAAAAATAATACGATGAGTACTACAATGACGCGAGTCTAACGCTAAGCGCTGTGTACAAAGTGCGTCACACAAGTTCGAGTTGCCTAGTGCAACCTAGAACAGGCTAGTACCTACAATGGATCCAAAGCTACGTAGCGGTACTGGTAGTGACTACTCCAAACGTCAAGGCTAGTCCTGGCTACAAGACTGAGTACTAATACCTGCGGTGTTATACATCTCCTGATGAGCAACAGTATAAAACATGTATGGCAATATAATACGAATGTTCTACCTCCAACAAACGTATATGATATGAATTATGCTAACAGTTTGAAGAAAGCATTGAAAAACCATACGTACATATACATTTATCAAAACAAAGACCCACTCACTCACCTATAGGTAGCCGGGTCGTAGCCCCCAGGTCCTGGGTAGCCCCGGTAGTCCTCTGGATAAGTCTCACCTATATGAGATATCACTGTAATAATGATTAAACTCATAAAGGTTACTAATTAACTAATTAATTAAACATATCTCTTGTTTTCTCAATACGGAGGTCCAAAACACCCCGAAAAATATCGTGCATACTACCCCTAGGTAGTACGCGTCGTCACGAGTCACCTGCGAGTCAGCCGAGCCGGTCAACGAGCCGGTTAGCGCGGTCTGAGTCGGTTGCTGACGTCATCGCTGACGTCAGTGCCGGTCTGAACCGGTTTGCTGACGTCACCCAAGCCGGTCTGGACCGGTTTGCTAACGTCATCGCTGATTTTCCGGTCGCCGTCGCCGGAAACTAGGAATTTTGGGCGGAATTCTGGGTAATTTTCAAAGCTTCATAACTTCTTCATTTCAAGGCCAAAATGCACGATTCAAGTACCAAAATGAAGCTAGGAGTGAGGAGAATAATATTTTACCATTTCCCGATCGTCGTTTCACGTCCAAAACAGGCCATCCAAGGCTCGATTAAGGTCCAAGGGACCTCCAGGAACTCAATGGTGATGGTTTCGAGGACCATTGAGCTCAAAATCGCCGGTAAAGTCGACGGGAAAAATTCTCGGGTTCGCCGAAGATTTCTGTGTTCTGCAACTGGGTTCGAGTTCACTGGGTTTTGCAAGGTTCAGTTTTGTGATGATGAAGGTCTGTAAATGCTGGTTGGCCAAGGTTTGGCTCAGTGAGGATGGAGGCCTCGGGTGCACAGAGAAGTTTTGTGTGTGTTGTGGTGAGTTTGCAGAAGAGAAAGAAGTGAGAGACCGAGACATGGATAGAGATGAGGGACAGGGACAAGGACCCAGAAAATAAAGGATAGGCCACATGGGCCAACAGTAAAGTTGGGTCCCAGCCCAACAACCAAACTGTCCCAAAATAAAAATACGGGAAACGTCGGTAGTCCAACGCCCGTAAAATATTCATTCGGACTCCGAACGACGTCCCGCTCGCGTCCACGCGTTCGTAACGATGAGCACAACAAGAAAATCTAAAGGGAAGGGTCGTACGATTTACGACGCAAAAGTCAACCGAAAGGTCAACCAAGGGTATTTTCGTCATTTTCCACTTTCGGGAATAAAATAATTCTAATTTTCGAAACAGGCTGTAACATTAGTGACACCTGATTCTTATAGTTTTGTTGCTATAAAAAGAACATCGTTACTCAATTGTATGTATGCTTTTTTCAACTTATAAAATTCTAGAAAATTTTGAAAGTGCTTCTTCATTTGTGCTTCCGCCTTTGTAAAAACATTTTGTGTGCTTCTCTCTATTTGAGGACAAATGTTTAACAAATGTAAGTTTGCCTTATGTTTTCTCATTTCTTTCTTAATTTCAATAATTAATTATCCATTAATTTATGTTTGACACACCCCGACCCGGATGTACAGGTGGACACCCAAAAGTCGAATGTGCTGGCCGACACCACGTGGGGTGACGAAAGCCATTTAGAAGAATTTATGAAATAACTTAAGCAAATTGAATTAAAAGAAGGTCAGAGTGCATGAAAGTGTGCAGGCGGAAAGAAATAATAAAATAATAACTGGTTGTACAAGGTACGAGATACTGAATAATTACAAGTACCAAGAATTCCTACATTGTCATACCACCGCGTCTCGACGTCGACAACTCCAAGCCACTTATCTTGGAGGGGCGCAAAAACAGAAGGGTGAGTGGGCCATAAGTAATTATTTTGTAAAACCTTTCCTTTCTGAAAGTAATAACCCCTCGCCGTTAAAACAAGTAATAGTTTCGGAAAACCTTTCTGGAAAACATACTACAGTAGTAGGTGGAAAAACAATGTAAGTACGGAAATGTACTTACTGTCCAAAACGGGCAGAAAGCCACAACTTAGTAAAAATACTTTACTAGAAAATCCGTATAAATAAGATAGTACGGGAAACCCGTAAAACAGTAGAAGCCTCCGTGGCATCAGTGAAATCCGATAAAAAAATCACAATATAAAACAATAGGGTATACGCTCGTTAGGTATAACAGACACACGAGTTCATACAGAGGTATTCTGTCATGAACAGGCTAGGTGTGTGAATAATGGTACGCTCATGTACTACATACACGTGAAGCTGGCGCTAAGCGCATCACAACGAGTTCGAGTCGCCAAGGCGACCTAGAACAGGCTGGCACCTACGATGGATCCAAAGTGAGCATGTCGGTGCGTGTGAACATCCACGTGAAGCTGGTCCTGGCCCCGGACAGTACTACTGACACCGTGTAAGCATTCCTAATTGAGCGTGTAAAAACATACCACGGAATATTTATAAATAAAATAAGGTGGGGTAATTTCCTTTCTAAAATAAGCCTCGAAGTAAACGTATAATTAGGTATTCACGGATGCCGTACCCGAAATACCAAGTATACCAAAATACTTAAAATACTAAGCCAAGTATATACCACAAAGGTACCAAGGTACACAAAATACCAATTTAATAATAACATATTAAGTGAACCAAGATACGATATAAATATTAAACCCAAGGTTCACCAAAATATAACCCAAGGCTCACCAAGTATAAATATAAACCACAATTGGAAGCATAGACAATATAATAATAATTTCCAAAACCCCTAAAATATAGCCGGGTCGATACTAGTAAACCGAGTATAAATATAATACTAAAGTTCCCTAAGTATAATATGATAAATACCATAGCCTAAATATAATTTCCCAAGCACAAAAATAATCAATTTAATAAGGAAAGGGCCCACTCACATAACCCTTTGCCGGAAAAGCCCAAATGCACTCTCTCCGTACTCCACAGGTCGCCAAAACCTATTTTAGAACACCCACAATTAATAAAGTATTCGAAAATATGAAGAAAACGGCATTCGGAAACCCAAAAATGGAGTTACGGGGTCGGAAAACGCAAAACCGCCTCCGTGCGCCGCCACACGCTGCCAAATGGACTCACGCGCCGCCAAGCGTTGCTGTGAGGTCCCACGCGCCTCCACGCGCCGCCAAGCGCCGGTGGAAGTCCACCACGCGCGGCCACGCACCACACGCGCCGGTCACGCGCCGGTCAACGGTCAACGCTGACGTCAGCGCCGGTCTGAACCGGTTTGCCGGTCGCCAGAAACTGGGTTTTTATGCCGGAAACTTCAAATCGACATATCTCACTCATTTCAAAGCCAAATTGCACGATTCAAGTACCAAAATGAAGCTAGAAGTGAGGAGGATAAGATTTTACCCATTTGGAGGCCAATCTCTGGCCGGAGGTGGCTGGAAAATGGAGAAGAAGTCACGGTGCAAAACCGGCCAATTTCAGTTTCTTTGATTCTCGGCCAAACACTGCCATCCAAGGCTCGAGCAAGATACTAGGGACTTCCAGGAACTCAATGGTGGTGGTTTCAAGATGGTTTGAGCTCGGTTTCACCGAGAAATCACCGAGGAAAGTTTTCGAGCCTCGCCGGAATTTTCTGTAAACTGGGCCCAAGACTCAAGCTCAGGTTTGCAGGGCCCAGTCCGGGTATTTTGAGGTCGATGAAGATGGTGGTGTGGTCTACAAGTCTGTTTGGCCATGGGAATGGCTCAATGAGAGGGAGAAGAGAGCACGAGTGTGGGAGAGAAAAGTGTGAGGTTTGTTTGTTTGTTGCAGAGACAAAGAGAGAAGGCACGGGAGAGATGAGGGACAGAGAGTCAACAGACAGGGGGACAAGGCCACATGGGCCAACAGGAAGTTTGGGCCCCAGCCCAACAACCAAACAGCCCCCAAAATTGAATTACGGGAAACGTCGGTAATCCAACGCCCGTAAAATATTCGTTTGGACTCCGAATAACGTCCCGTTCGCGTCCACACGCTCGTAACGACGAGCACAGCAAGAAAATACAAAGGGAAGGGTCATACAAGTTACGACGCAAAAGTCAACCGAAATGTCAACCAAGGGCATTTTCGTCATTTCCCACTTTCGGGAATAAAATACTATTATTTTCCGAAATGGAATGTAACATGTTTGTCTATTCCAATTAATGTTTATTATTCTATTATGCATATACTTACATTCGCTTCCAGTTTATAATTATAAGTAAGACTAACTTTAATAACCCTTTAACTAACTCTGCGCTAAAAATGGTATCAGAGCCTTGTGTTATTAGTCTAGATTAATTTAAACTACTATTAGATCAAGATACTCTGCAAGGACTTCTCACTAAGGTGGGGGAAGAGATGGTAAGCCATATCGCCGTTTGTTAGGCGTAGGTAGTGTCAAAGCTTCGGTTAGGTAACAGAGAAGCAGAGAAACTCTCTTCTAATGGCTAGTTTGATTAGATCTTTGAGTAAGAAGTATGTAGGTAACAATAGTGATTCTCATAATAGTGGTAGCTCAAGACCTACGAGGGTTAATAATACTGAAGAAGTAACAATATATAATATTGAAAAAGATTTGCAAAATTGGAACATACCTAAGGTCCCAATATATATGATACATATCATAAAGGATCTTTTGAATTTAGATCTGACTACTCAATCAAGACTATTGAAAAAAGGGTCTCTGTCACTGATGCCAATGCATATTTTCAATTGCTTTCCCAAGGTCAACTAAATCAACATATGCAAAAGGGTCATAACTATTTGCATATTGGTCTATACAAAAAGACTTTGAAGAACAAGTTTGTGCAGAAGTTCCCAGTGCTTTTTTGGAATAAAAAAAAAAAGCACATTGTTGAATTACCATACGTGCATGATTTTAATGAAAAGAAGATTCCAACAAAGGCTCGACCTATTCAAATGAATAGCAGGTTAATGAAAATCTGCAAAAAGCAAATAGTTGAGCTTTTGGAAAAGAAGATTTCTAAAAGCTACTCGCCATGGAGTTGCTCAAGCTTTTTATGTGGAGAATGTGACTGAACTAGAAAGAGGGAGCCCCAAATTAGACATAAATTATAAACCTTTAAATAAAGCCTTAAGATGGATAAGATATCCAATTCCTAATAAAAAGAATTTATTAGATAGGCTAAATCAAGCAGTAATATTTTCGAAATTTGATATGAAATCTGGTTATTGGCATATTCAAATTACAAAAAATGACAGATATAAAACTAGATTCAATGTACCATTTGGACATTATGAATGGAACATAATGTCAATTGGTTTAAAGAATGCTCCTTTTCAATTCCAGAATATTATGAATGATATTTTTATTCCTTTAATTACTTTCACCATTGTTTATATTGACAATGTTTTGGTCTATTCTGAATCTTTAGAACAACATTTTAAACATCTAAATATCTTCTTGAAAGTGGTTAAAAATGCAAGTTTAGTTGTTTCTGCCTGAAAGATGAAACATTTTCAAACCAAGGTGCGTTTCTTGGGACATAACATCCACAAGGGACTAATCCTACCTATTGATCGTGCTATTGTCTTTGCTGATAAATTCTCAGCTAAAATCTTGGATATAAAGCAGTTACAAAGATTCTTAGGAAGCCTTAATTATGTGGGAGACTTTTACAAGGATCTTGCAAAAGATAGCAAACTTTTATACTAAGGATTAAAGAAAAACCCTGATCTTTTGACAAGTGATCATACTAGAGCGGTGAAACTTTTGAAAAGAAAAGTAAAAGAATTACCATGCTTAGCTTTAGGCAACCCAAAAGCCTTTAAGATTGTCAAAACAGACGTTTCTGATGGCCAGAATTATCTCAAGATGGGAAAGAACTTTTGGTGCGATTTACCTCAGGTGTTTGGAAACCATCACAAAAGAATTATTCTACTGTAAAAAATGAACTTCTTGCCATAGTTCATGTAGTCACTAAATTTGAGAGTAACCTTTTAAATAAGAAATTCCTGATTAGGGTAGATTGTAAGGCCACCAAGGATATTTTACTTAAAGATATTAAGAATCTTGCCTCTAAGGACATCTTTGCTAAATGGCAAGGCATTTTATCAGCTTTTGATTTTGATATCGAATATAGTAAGGGTGAAACTAATTCTATAGAAATGAAGCTGTAAATTTCTTCAACCGCTACTTCCATTTTTGCCTATAAAAGGGCATAGGCAAGAAGCATTCAGGAGGAGATAGAGCACAGACTGTAAAATTTGAGAGAGACTTTGAGAAAGAGAGTGAAGAAGGAGCAAACAATGTCTCACAAATCACAAACGAAGCCGAAGCACTCAACGCGAGGGAATAAATTCAAGGAGGCAAACTCTACGAAAACTGAAGGTATAAAGCCTATTTGTTTTCTTTGTTCTTTGTCTGTGCAGGAGATCGATGCTCACTGCTTTCAAGTCCCAATTCACGTTGGAAATACCAACTTAAAATACACTCGGTTGTCAAACAATACCCTCTGTAACCAAGCCTCTTTGCAGTCAAATTGTCCAACAAAATTCAATGCCAAAGCTTCTGTTGCCCGCTTCACCCATCACATGTTACCACACTGCTGAGCAAGAAGAAAGTGTAGCGAAGAGCGACGAGAAGCAACCCGACGTACCTGCAATGTCTCCTCAGGTGATGCTCTCCGAAGAGTCAACAAAGTAAAGTTGCAAACAATCTTCTCAAGCAGCGATCAAAGACAAGAAGGACGTCATCCCCTCTCTATTGTCAAGGCACCCTAGATATAGAAGAGTTGTTGCCCTAGTTCACCATCGTAAAAAAAAAACGGCATGGCATGTTTGCGTGCAAACATGGAGATGCCTAGAAAATGACCTATGTGTGGTTGCTCAAAGAGTTGCTCGTTGGGGAAGTTTTACGGCATAGCATGTCTGCGTGCAGCCATGGAGGTGCCCGAAAAATGACCTTTACATGGATGCTGAAGGGAAATTTTCGGAAAACCAAGTTTATTTGAGCAACATCTATAGCATGCAATTAACAATTAAAGGCGGAATCATGCTTGTATGCACTCAAAAACAAAACTTTACCCAAGAAATTCAAAGCCTAGTAGATATGGTGAACCAAGACTCTAATGAGTTGAGAAATGGCTAATCACCCAAGGAGAGGGCCTTCATTCCTTGCTTGGATGAGGATGGTTGAAGAGGTTTCTCCAAGTTCCCAAAGTTGAGAACCTCTAAGTTTCCACACCAAGGAGTGCCTTGATGAGAAGATGAGTGCCCTAGAGGAAGAAGATTGCTAGCTATTTTCCTCTAGGGTAGCCGGCCTCTTTGAGAGAAGAGAGAACTTTCATTCTCATCAATTCTCCCAAAAGAAAACCACTAATGTTAAAATGTTATAAAGTTGCCTTTATAGCATCTCACAATGTAGTGGCAAACTTGCAATTAAAGCAAGTTCACTACATTGCACTAAATGGCCGGCCATATGGGTTCAATGGGCTGTTTGGGCCCTTATGTTTCATTAGTCATTAAGTTGTCATACAACTTAAGTCAATGGACTTGACATTCGAAGCCTATTGGGCCTTGAGGCCCAAAACTAACCCGAGGTCTATAACAAACTTATTCGTTTGATTAATTAACATATTAATTAATCCTTGCCATAAATAATTAAACCATTTAATTATCCTTACTCATCTCCATTATTTCATCAATCTCTACCTTACACGGTGTACGATCCATTAGGTTCCTTTTAGCGAGGCAGTGGAGGATTAGAACTCTTTCAAAATCAATTGTGAATTGAAACATACTTTCAATTCTCCCTTTTAGTGATTATACACCTTTAGGGCTTCCACAAATCATGAGTGACACCTAGCAGTATGTCATGGCTACCCAAGCTAATTAGAAGAGGTGGAGAACCTATTCAGTTTAGGATTGCAATGCAATACGGTCTTTCTCTAATACAATACTCTCAATCACATTGTTTGGTTTGATAGTTTATTCATGTCTACTATCCAATGTGATTCCATTACTTATATGATTACATTGAATATGATTTGGAACGACTTCCTAAATCTCATTCATACTCTGGCCAGAGATTCTTAATCATATCATAGAGTATTCTCCCTCAAACGGTTTGAAGGTTAGAGATCCCTTGTTGCGCATTCACTTGCCTCCATGGCTAAGTGGCTTAACCCCAACTATGCCGTGGACACCCTCGGATGGGGTGACTTTGACACAGTCAAAGATCAAGGACCTAACCACAAGACAACTATGATGCCTCAGGTCAAAGGACTACTTTGCATTATCCCAACCATGAGTTCTCATGTGACATGAGTATGAGAACTCCTCGTTGATCGTGTTCAGTGGACTCATTCTATATTGAGCACCTACATGCTTATCTTGGTGTCAGTTACACCAATGACTCGAGACTAGTCACTCTCCCTAAGAGAAGATATAACACGTACTGATCTTAACAGACTGTCAATGCCCAATTGGCAATCCTATGATCAGGAACGTTTAAGATATGTCTCATGAATGAGAATGGTCTCATGAACCTAACTTGTTTAGATTACATTCTACTAAGCACATATTCCTTGGACTTATTGTTTAAGCATATAACATTTATATGAGACTACTTTAAACAATAACCTTTGCCCTTTATATTAAACTAAATTAGTTTAACAGTTGAAATGTCCGTAAAGTATCATCATATGATTGGTTTTAGGGCACATTTCCAACAGATGCTCGGCAGGGAAGTTTTTTGGCATAGCATGTTTGCGTGCAGACATGAAGGTGCCCCAAAAATTATCTCTACAAGATTGCCAAAAAATTTCGCTATTGTGATTCTTGTTGTTAATGTTTGCACGCAGACATCCTATAACAATTACTCTAGCAAGGTTTCTTCAAACAATGCTCTACAAAGGAAGCCACCAGTCGTCATCGTCGTTTTGAATTCAAGAAGAAGAGAAACTGCTGACCAAAAAAAATGTTGTCGGCGTTGGAAAAGAAGATTGCACTGACGTGCAAAGTGTGCCAAAAATGGTGCAGGTTGCTGTTGGGACTGCTAGCGGAGGAGAAAAGTGCACAAAAGAGACGTCAATAAGACCCTCTCATACGCAACTTGAACATGAACACCTTGCGAGGTCTTTATGTCGTTGCAACCGCTTGATAGAACACCTGCAAGGTCTTCTATGAGCACCAAAGACAGAAGAAAAGCAAGGAAAACCCATTCATTTCAAGTACAGTCCGAGATGTTCTTCTGGCATCAAAATATAAGACTCTCCTAAGCTACAATTACAAAGGGCAAGAAGGAAAATCATGTTCCTACTGTTGGCATCAAAATGATGTGTTTTGTGGTTATTAGTCTGCAACGAAAAGTCTCATATTGGCAAACTCCATGGGAGTCTTTTCTTACTATTAAGGCAAAAAATAGGTGTTAGAGCATAAAAAGTCCGAAAGGCAGAGCAAGTGATCAAGTGTAGGAGAAAATAAGTTTAGTAGCGAATTTTGCTTTGACATGAAGCAGTGATGGAGAAAAGAAGAAAATAATCTTCCTGCTTTGTTGCCAACGCCTCAGTTCACAGAGCCTCCATATGAAGAAGTATCTTTTCCTATATCAAATTGATGATAAAGGTGCATAAAATTTGTAGCAATTTTATTGACCATGCAGCAAACAGAGGAGGAATTTCTCAAATCTTACAATGACAAGCGTGACTCGATGCCATCCTCAAAAGTTCAAGGGGACGGCTTGCAAAAGGGAAAACCAAGGAGTCTAAGTCTCATCATTATGGACTGAAGCAAATGTAAAGATAAAAAGCTATCGAGCTTTTAAAAAGTCTCTCGAGTCAGCAAGACAAATATGCTAATTAATTAACAAATGTTTGGCGTAAAACTCAAAGAAAGCTCAATGGACATGCCTTCAAATTAAATTGTCCATCCAAAGCACCATATGTATCATTTAGCAAATAAATGATAGAAAAACACGTCAAATGGTCGTCTGACACCAAAAATATTTATCAAATTCCAAATTTCTCAAATGGTATCAAACCACACAAATCATGTTCAAATAAAATCCAAGTACGAACTACTCTGGTTTGATCCCGCCAAGGGTATGTAGGCAATCTAGAGATGTCAATCAAGATGCAACAACACAAAACCAAAAATACATCTAAATCGAATCCCTGGTTCATTCAACCAAATTCACTCAAAGCATTCAAATAAACCAAGCACAAAACCTTTCTTTTTCAGTGGGTCATTGACACACTGAAAATCCCAATCCAAATCATCCGAGAACTACGAGTGGCTTGATCCCTTCAAAAAAGGTACGTAGGCAATCTAGGGCTCAACCTAGGTGTAGCCCCAAAATCAAACAAACACCCAAAACCGCAAAATATAAAGAAATATATTTAATTTAATTAACATAATAGGTGTTGGGATGTAATTGGTTAATTGATAAAGTCCATACATTTAGTATAGACTCAACCACATCGTACCATACCCAGACCTAAACCCAACTTGATACCATTCGACACACACCGAGACTCACAGACATCGCCTCCTCTTTGAGCTCTCTTACGTCCTAGGCTCCCACCTCTCAGTAGTCTCTTCAGTTCTCTCAAACTTCAAATCACGACCAATCCCGATCAATCTTCGATCAACTCGCTCCTCTCTGTCAAGTCATCCGTCCAGTTCGAAAAATGCAGAGTCAAATGTGTTTTTGTGTATAATTTTGTAAATCAAAATAGAATAAAATATTGATGCAAGTGCCAATAATCATTAATTGGTATGAGAAGCTTGCAATTTTATTTGTGCAAGCGATGTAGCACCTCATACTTCCATGACTTTGATGATCTAAAAAAAATGTTGAACTTTGTTTCAATTGGGTTTAAAACCGTTTGAAACCAAAACCAAAACCATTTGAAACCGAAACAAACCAAAACCAAATGGTTTGGTTCCATTTCAATTCCGCTGTCAAACCACACCGAACTGAAATCGAAATAAATTTCGGTTTTGGTTTCGATTTCACCTCAAAACCGCACCGAACCAAACCGTGCCCACCCCTACTGCAAGGACTTCTCACTAAGGTAGGGGAAGAGATAGTAAGCCATATTGCCGTTTGTTAGCCGTAGTTAGGCGTTTGTTAGGCGTAGGTACTGTCAAAACTCTGGGTAGGGAACAAAGAAGCAGAGAAATTTTCTTCTAATGGCTAGGTTGATTAGATCTTTGAGTAAGAAGTCTGTATGTAACAATAGTGGTGCTCATAACAGTGGTAGTTTAAGAACTATGAGGGTAAATAATACCGAAGAAGTAACAATATATAATATTGAAAAAGACTATTGAAAAAAAGGTCTTGTCACTGATGCTAGTGCAGATTTTTAATTGCTTTCCCAAAATAACCTAAATCAACATATGCAAAAATGTCATAACTATTTGCATATTGGTCTAATTCAAGTAGCGGTAAAACTGTTAACAAGAACAGGGTTAGATACTTCTATTCTACTCTATTTAAGAGATAAACGGCATAGAAACTTTGTCGATTCCATGCTAGGTTTAGTGGAGTCATTCCTTAGAGAAAGACCAATCTATTTCAATTGAATAGCTTTAATAACCATTTCACACACACACACACAAATATATATATATATATATATATATATATATATATATATATATTCTGATGTGTAGGTATTGTAATGGATATTGAGTTCGAGACAAATAGAAATTTGTTACCTTCACCGGAGATATTATAACATTAGAATTTTGTATTATAGGTAGTGTTTTTGTTCATGTGCAATTGAAAATGTACATACAATAATCAAAATATATACATGCATAATAGTTGTGAAAAGGTAATATAGGTAAGAAAAAAAATAGAAATTTGTAACTGAAACCATTATTTGACTTATCACAGCTAAAATGGAAAATTTGCTTATGTGAAAGAATGGTCAAAGTTTTAAATTTGAATTCAGGATTTTTCTTAACCATGTCAGTGTTTGTGGGTTCATATCAAATTTTCTATTTCTTTTCACACTTGTGAATGGTCAATCTTTCAATATTTTTTTTTTCTCTACATCTCAAACCTTCTATAATCAAATTGGCTCAATTAAATGCTCTATCATTCCAACCGTTGTACCGTCTGCTCCATTTTCTTTTTCTTCATCACCATATGACGTAGGAAGCTTCATAAAAATCTTCCTGCAATTATTTTGGCACCTCCTCCAATTATCACCTCTACCTTTTGACAAAGAAGCAAGAAGAGCAGTGAATGATTCTCACTCTTCTCTAGAAAAGGACCTATTTTTCTCTTTTTCCCTGTGAAACCCAAAATTTCCGAATGTATCAAATAAATTAATTGTGTAGGTATCAAATAGCATATTTATGATGAATCGTTGATTTGTTTGAGGCATTTGGATGACTAAGAGGGGTGTATTATATATGGAGTTTGATGGATTTTTCTTGACTCTCAAATTCAGGTGTATTCAATATAGACTTTTATAGAGTCACTAAAAGTCTCAATGTATTGAATAAAGACTTTTTCTGAGTTCTAAAAAGTCTAAAAATCTTGTGGTATTCAATTACTACTTTTTGCCAGTCTACAAAAGTCTAGGTGTATTCAAAAGTTCATTGATTTTAAAAGATTTTAAAAATTCATGGACTTTCATAGACTTTGATGTTTTTTATGGTATGTTTTTTGTCATAGCAAATCCAACCTCTCCCCCTAAGATTTTGATAAACTTTTTTTTCTCACTTTTCTAATGAGATACTCCATCACCCACCATAATACAATGAGGATTACTATTTCCACTTCCACCACACTATGTAGTCACCACCACTTTAACCATGACCATCCACACTACCCTATTGCCGACATTGCGATTATCGTTGCCATCGTCATCACCACTGCTACCACAACCACCACCATTATATCACTTCTTCTACCACCACCTTGTCATACCCATCATCACCGTACAAAACCTCCTATGCCGATCACCATCACCACCACCCCCACCTTCACTCCTCCACCACCCAACACCACATTAGAAACACACGACTTACAATTTGGAATAATAAAAATATAATGTTCATGAGTTAAAGATTCTTTCACATGTCTAACAGTTTTGTTCATAGCAGAAAAAATAAAATTAGATAAGTGGCCCTTGCCTACTCCTAATTGGTTTCTCAAGTAAAAAAAAAAAAAAAAAAAACAAGTGTTATTACAAAGTCTGGTAAGTTCTTTTGATGACACGCCCTGACCCGGATGCCCAGGTGGACACCCAACAATCGAGGTGTGCTGGGCGACACCCCGTGAGGTGACAAAAGCCATTTGAAAGAATGAGTGTAATTTAAAGTATTGAAAGGGAAATTTGAATAAAATAAAAGTTAGTGTGCAGAAGTGTGTGTGAACCAAAGAATAACTGACACATCCCGATCTCGGACACGCCAGGTGTCGGGAAGTGCTGGCCGACACGTGTTAGGTGACGAAAGCCAATTATGCATGAATAAGTGAAAGAGTAAGAATGAGAAGAGTTAAGTGCGGAAGTAGAAGTGTGGTGAGGGTTAAAAACCCATAATACAGGATGCATAACAGTCAGAGCAAAGTAAATAGTGCAGGAGTATAAAAACATTCACATCCCTGTGAGGATGAATAAATAAAAGTTAACTACAAGTAGGAGTGAATCCTACATAAACTGAAGCAATGTCAGAACCGTCGACCACCGCCGAAGGAAGTCCTCGTGTCACCGATAAGAGAACCCGCCTCTAGGTCCTGGAGGGGCGTAAAACATAAATCGGTGAGTGGGTCAAAAAGCAAAGTTTGATAAAACCTTTGTTTTCAAGAGTATACTAACCCCTCGTTGGAAAACAAGTATAGTTTGAAAAACACGTCATACCCTCTGGCATGAACCTCAAAATACTATAACAAAAACAATATACGGGTACTCCCCGACAATGATTACTGACATGCTCACCCATATGTAAACACACAAGTCCAAGTAGCTAAACTACGAGGAACATGCTAGGTATATAAGTAATACGCTGAGTACTACAATGACGCGAGTCTAAAGCTAAGTGTTGTGCACAAAGTGCATCACACAAGTTTGAGTTGCCTAGTGCAACCTATAACAGGCTAGTACCTACAATGGATCCAAAGCTGCGTAGCGCTACTGATAGTGACTACTCCAAACGTCAAGGCTAGTCCTGGCCACAAGACTGAGTACTAATACCTGGGGTGTTATACACCTACTGATGAGCAACAGTATAAAACATGTATGGCAATATAACACGAATGTTCTACCTCCAACAAACGTATATGATATGAGTTATGCTAACAGTTTAAAGAAAGCATTGAAAACCATACGTACATATACATTTTTCAAAGCAAAGACCCACTCACTCACCTGTAAGTAGCCGGGTCGTAGCCCCCGTGTCCTAGGTATGCCCGGTCATCCTCTGGATAAGTCTCACCTATATGAGATATCACTATAATAATGATTAAACTCATAAAGGTTACTAATTAACAAGTTCTTGCAACTGCAACTTTATGGACTTAATGAACCGGGTATTCCGTCCCTACCTGGACAAGTTCGTGATTGTCTTCATTGACAATATCTTAGTGTTCTCTAAGAGTGAGGTTGAGCATGCTAAGCATCTTCGTCTAATTCTGAAGAGATTGCGGGATAATCAGTTGTATGCTAAGTTTAGTAAGTGTCAGTTCTAGCTGAATGAAGTATCTTTCTTGGGACATGTCATATCCTCTGAGGGAGTTCTTGTTGACCCTCAGAAAGTAGCAGCAGTAGAGAATTGGGAGCGACCACAGACCGTCACTGAGATCCGAAGTTTTCTTGGTCTTGCCGGCTACTATCGGCGCTTTGTGAAGGATTTCTCGGCAATAACCCTTCCTCTCACGAAGTTGACTAGGAAAGAAGTCATTTCCGAGTGGGATGATGATTGTGAGTGGAGTTTTCAAAAGTTGAAGCATTGTCTCACTCATGCACCTGTCTTAGCACTTCCCGACACCTGGCGTGTCCGGGATCGGGATGTGTCAGATTGGCTAAACTTTTCATTGACGGAGTTGTCAAATACCATGGTGTTCCTGTCAGTATTATCTCCGATCGTGACCCCAGATTCACTTCCAAGTTTTGGAAAGCTTTTTAGAAAGCTTTGGGTTCGAGACTATTGTTTAGCACTGCTTATCATCCTCAGACCGACGGACAGTCGGAGAGAACTATCCAGACCCTTAAGGACATGCTGAGGTCCTCAGTGCTACCAATCGGAGATAAGTGGCATGATAATCTTTCTTTGGTAGAGTTTGCCTACAACAACAACTTTCATTCGAGTATCGGTGTCATATCCCAGACCAGCTCCGTCGTAGCACGATATTGTCCGCTTTGGGCCACGCCCTCACGGTTTTGTTTCTGGGAACTCACGAGCAACTTCCCAGTGGATCACCCAACTTGGGATTGCTCTAGCCCAAACTCGCTTAACTTCAGAGTTCCGATGGAATCTAAAGCCAGTGAGCTCTCAAAAGGCCTCGTGCTAAATGGAGGTGGGCATGTACATATAAGGCACATCACCCACTCTCGGTTGGTCGATGTGGGATATTACAATCCACCCCACTTAAGGGGAACCCGGCATCCTCACCAGCACATCCGTACCGAACGGCAGAGTGGCTCTGATACCAAACTGACACACCCCGCCCTCGATACCCACGTGGATATCGAGTTTGGGCGTGTTGGCCGACACTCGTAAGTGATGAAGCCATTAAATGCATGACAACACTTAGTTGAAACAAATTAAATTACCATAAAGTTGCGGAATTCAATGTCAATATGCATATGATTCAGAGCGTACTAATTTGAAATAGCGGAAACAAAATAATGGAATAAGTTCCTAAAATCTCTATCCATAATAGGGATGGATATTATTATAGAAACTGAAAAGAAAAAGATGAATCCCTACATGGTCGGGATATATGATCAGAGCTGCCACACAGATGCCTCGACTTCGCCCGATGCTCTATCACTAGGTCCTGAAGGGGGCGCAAAAACAAAGGTGTGAGTGGACGAAAATAAAAGTTTTCGCAAAACCTTTCTCTTTTCAACATAATAACCCCCTGTTTGAAATCCAGTATATTTGCAAAATCATACTATCATAGTATGTACCAAAACGTACTTTATAAGTATAGCTGAAAACGTATACCAATATAAAAAAAAAAATCCGTAGATAGCAAATCATATTTCCAATAGTCCTTTCATCATATATACCAATAATATAAATATACGAAAACCAACACAGGGTATATAAGCAATCACCCATGTACGTGTTGAGGAACAGCCTCTCAATCCCTGTACAAGCACTTTACGTTATTCAATTAAATTGTACTCCTAGTACCACACACATGTAAGCACTTGCGCATTTGCGCGTCACACCCGAGTCCTTACGTAGTGGGGCCTTTTCCCCAAATATAAACATAAACGTAAGACAAGCTTTCACTAAGGTATTTACCGGACAATACCCCTGGAGTACAGTGCGCGTGACCCAAACATGTGAGACTTGTCCTACGGCCGTGAGACGGTACTACAACGTAGTGAAAGCATACCAAGTGTGTTTGAAAACATACATACATATATCAAGTGTAGAAGTGAGGAATATCATATACTTCATAATTTCCCAAATATTTAAACATTTCATAAATAGCATTCTCATCGGAGTCATATATCAAATACCAATATTTATGCATACCCGAAATCATAGGCTAAAACCATTTAATAATATATATCCATATATATATATTCAAATCTCAAAATCATTTCATAATATATATATAACCATATATATATATATAAGCATGCCTCAAAAACATTTAAAATCATTTAATATATCAAAACCGTAATCATTTCAAAGCATTGAAATCATTTAATAAACCAAAAGTCCACTCACAGGTGATCGGGAGTGAAATCTCCCTCGGTGTTGCCTTCCTCGAAGTGTGGCGCCGAAGAATTACCTATTTAATATTAGGGGAAAAATTAGAACCTCCCTAATATAATTTAATATAGGCCTTATAGAAAAATATTCCAAAACTAACACTATTTTAGCGAAAACGGGCTCGAAAAACGATTTCCGGAGCCCGAAAACCCTACAGCCGCCAGCGCCGCCACGCGCCGGGAAACGGTCGGACGCGCTGCCACGTGCCGGCCATGCGCTGGCACGCGCTGGCGCGTGTCTCCCACGCGCGGTTGACGTCAGTGCCGTTAGTTTTAACGGAATATACCTTCTGGACGGAATATTCTGACGCCGTCAGCGATATTCCGTTACCGTTGACGGAATATTCCTCTGTCTCTTTCCCCTCGCCGATCGCCGGAGCCGCCGCCGGTGCCGCCATCCTCCGCCGTCTGGTTCGCCGGAATTTCTGGAAAATTTCCGAATTAATTCCAAAACTTCAAAAATTCATAACTTCTTCATTCTTTAGCCAAATTTAACGTGCCATATATCAAAATGAAGGTATTGACGAGTAGAATATTTTCATACCAATTTGAGGCCGGAAAAATGGCCGGAGATAGCCTGAAATTGGTCGGGAAGCTTCGGGAAACCTTAATTCCGTTCTCCTTCAAAACTGCACCAAATTGGACGTTCTTTATATCGATTTGAACCTACTCAATCCAATAAAACCAATGGTAATGGTTTCGAGGCTTACCTATGTCGGGATTGTACAGAAACTTGAATGGCAGGTCATTATTTTCGTTCCGGCGTCGGTTTGGAAGATCGGGTTCGAGTTTGGAGATTCTAAAATCACAACCTCGTCCAGAACGACGAGACGATCGAGATGGTATGGATTTTGGGCAACGGTTCAACTGTTTTGTGATTCGTCCAAAGGTTAGGGTTTCGGTGAGGTTTTTGGCTTAGAGAGAAAACTGGGAGAGAAAGAGAGATAGAGGGGGAGAACGTGCAGGAATGAGAGGAAGGGTTGGCTGCACAGCAGCCAGCCAAAAACCCTAATCCCAACTTACGGGGTGGAAATTACAAAAATGCCCCTACACTTTAAAGCTTTGTAAAAAGTTCGTTTCAACTCCAAATTGAGTTCCGCTTGCGTCCACGCGTTCGTATCGACGAGTACATCAAGAATATGTAAAGAAATATATTTTTACAAGTCGTCCCAAAAAGTCAACAGAAGTCAACATTGACACTAGGGGTATTTTGGTAATTTCACATAAATTTTGGGACGGGTTGTAACAATCTACCCCCCTTAAATAAAATTTCGTCCGCAAAATTACAAACAAAACTACTAGAATAAATGCGGATACTGCGCCCGCATATGCTTCTCAGTCTCCCAAGTAGCCTCCTCTACCTCATGGTTACTCCACCGAACTTTCACCAGAGGTATCACTTTGTTCCTCAGAACCTTGTCTTTTCTGTCCAAAATCTCTACCGGTTCCTTCTTGTAACTCAAACTCTCATTCAGCTGCAAAGGCTGCGGTTGGAGTACATGTGACTCGTGCGGTACATACTTCCTCAACATAGAAACATGAAAGACATCATGTACCCGAGATAACTCCGCTGGTAAGGCTAACCGATACGCAACTGCGCCAACACGCGCCACAATCTCATAAGGACCAATGTACCGGGGACTTAGCTTACCCCGTTTACCGAATCTCACCACACCCTTCCAGGGTGACAATCTCAAAAACACAAAGTCGCCAACTGCATACTCACGGTCCTTAGAGTGTTTGTCTGCAATACTCTTCTGTTTGTCCTGGGCCGCCTTCAGGTTACGCTTAATCACCTGAATCTTCTCTGTAGTATCGTCTACCAATTATGGGCCCTCCAGTGCTTGCTCACCTACCTCAGTCCAACACAATGGGGTTCGACACGCCTTCCCATACAACGCCTCATACGGTGCCATACCGATGCTAGAGTGAAAGCTGTTATTGTAGGCGAACTCTATCAACGCCAAGTGATCATCCCAACTTCCCCCGAATTGAAGGACATAAACTCTCAACATGTCCTCCAAGGTCTGAATCGTCCTCTCAGATTAACCATCTGTCTGTGGGTGGAAAGCTGTACTGTACAGAAGTTTTGTTCACATAGCATCCTGAAATGCCCTCCAGAATTTGAAAGTGAATCTCGGATCTCTATCTGAAATGACGGAAACTGGTACCCCATGAAGTTTAACAATCTGATCTATGAACATCTTCGCTAACTTATTCAACTTGTAATCTTGACGAACTGGCAATAAATAAGCTGTCTTTGTCAGTCGATCGACAATCACCCAAATACCATCGCATTTCGCCCGGGTAGGTGGTAACCCAAACACAAAATACATGGTAACATTCTCCCATTTCCAAACTGGAATAGGGAGTCTCTGCAATAACCCCGAGGGTTTCTGCCTCTCCGCCTTCACTTGCTGACAAGTGAAACACTGACTCACATAAACGGCGATATCCTTCTTCATTCCTGACCAATAGTAGTAAGGTATGATGGTGTGGTACATCTTAGTACTGCCTGGATGCATGGCATATGCAGAAATGTGTGCCTCATCCAGGATTTCTCTTCTTAATCCACCATCCCCCTTGGGTACAAGTAATCTGCTACCCAACAACACGACTCCATCATCCCTGACCACATAATCCTGCCTCAACTCGCTAAGAACTTCCTCCTTTAGCTGCACACACTCAGAATCTTTCCCTTGAGCTTCTCGAACCTTATCCACCAGAACAGGTCCAACTTGGAAATGAGCTAGTAGAGCTCCATGATTATCCACATTAAAGATAGCACCCGAACTCCTCAACTCACCCAACATCGGAATATATGTCGCCCGAATGGATGCCAACTGCCCATGGGATTTCCGACTTAGAGCGTCGGCCACGACATTCGCTTTACCAGGATGATAATCGATGGTACAATTATCGTAAGACAAGCTTGCACTAAGGTATTTACCGGACAATACCCCTGGAGTACAGTGCGTGTGACCCAAACATGTGAGACTTGTCCTACGGCCGTGAGACGGTACTACAACGTAGTGAAAGCATACCAAGTGTGTTTGAAAACATACATACATATATCAAGTGTAGAAGTGAGGAATATCATATACTTCATAATTTCCCAAATATTTAAACATTGCATAAATAGCATTCTCATCGGAGTCATATATCAAATACCAATATTTATGCATAGCTGAAATCATAGGCTAAAACAGTTTAATAATATATATCCAAATATATTCAAATCTCAAAATCATTTCATAATATATATATAACCATATATATATATAAGCATGCCTCAAAAACATTTAATATATCAAAACCGTAATCATTTCAAAGCATAGAAATCATTTAATAAACCAAAAGTCCACTCATAGGTGATTGAGAGTGAAATCTCCCTCGGTGTTGCCCTTCTCGAAGTGTGGCGCCGAAGAATTACCTATTTAATATTAGGGGAAAAATTAGAACCTCCCTAATATAATTTAATATAGGCCCTATAGAAAAATATTCCAAAAATAACACTATTTTAGCGAAAACGGGCTTGAAAAACGATTCCGGAGCCCGAAAACCCTACAGCCGCCATCCACCGCCGCCGGCTCTGCCGCACGCGCCGCCACGCGCCGGGAAACGGTTGGACGCGCCGCCACGCGCTGGGAAACGGTCGGACGCGCCGCCACGCGCCGGGAGGTGGCCTCACGCGCCGGCCACGTGCTGGCACGCGTCGGCACGCGCTGGCACGTGTCACCCACGTGCGGCTGACGTCAACGCCGTTAGTTTTAACGGAATATACCTTAAGTGGGGTGACGTGTATCAGAGCCACTCTGCCGTTCGGTACGGATGTGTCGGCGAGGATGCCGGGTTCCCCTTAAGTGGGGTGGATTGTGATATCCCACATCGACCGATGGAGAGGGGGTGATGTGCCTTATTTGTACATGCCCACCTCTATTTAGCACGAGGCCTTTTGGGAGCTCACTGGCTTCGGATTCCATCGGAACTCCGAAGTTAAGCGAGTTTGGGCTTAGAGCAATCCCAAGATGGGTGACCCATTGGGAAGTTGCTCGTGAGTTTCCAGAAACAAAACCGTGAGGGCGTGGCCCAAAGAGGACAATATCGTGCTACGGTAGAGCCGGTCCGGGATGTGACAATCGGCATGTCTCCATTCGAGGCGTTGTATGGTAAGCCTTGCCGAACTCCCTTGTGTTGGTCAGAAGTTGGTGGGCGAACTCTTGTTGGTCCTGAAATCATTGAGGAAACTACTCAGAATATCCAGGTGATCAAGGGAAACCTCAAAGCTGCACAGGATCGACAGAGGAGTATTGCCAACCGTCACTTGACCAACCGAGTTTATTTAGTTGGTGACATGGTATTCTTGAAGTTATCACCATGGAGAGGCGTTGTGAGATTCGAGAAACGAGGGAAGTTGAGTCCTCGTTACATTGGTCTGTATGTCGTCACTGAACGGATTGGTGAGGTTGCTTATAGATTGGAGTTACCTTCCGAGTTGTCAAGGGTGCACAATGTCTTCCATGTGTCCATGCTCCGACACTATATCTCTGACCCAATCTCTCTGTATCTCTGTCTCGACGTCACACTCTCTCTGCAAAACCTCACCTTCCTCTCTTCCTCACTGAGCTCTCACTAAGCCAAACTAATGGCCAACTAACCTTACCAGCCACCATCCTCCAGTAAATCATTTCCAGTTCACTGTATCAAACTCTGCAAACCCAGTTTCAGAACTCTAAAACCTGGCTTTGATACCAATTTGACACATCCCGATCCCGGACACGCCAGGTGTCGAGAAGTGCTGGCCGACACATGTTAAGTGACGAAAGCCAATTATGCATGAATAAGTGAAATAGTAAGAATAAGAAGAGTTGAGTGCTGAAGTAGAAGTGTGGTGAGGGTTAAAAACCCATAATACAGGATGCATAACAGTCAAAGCAAAGTAAATAGTGCAGGAGTATAAAAACATTCACATCCCCATGAGGATGGATAAATAAAAGTTAACTACAAGTAGGAGTGAATCCTATATAAACTGAAGCAATGTCAGAACCGTCGACCACCGCCGAAGGAAGTCCTCGTGTCACCGATAAGAGAACCCGCCTCTAGGTCCTGGAGGGGCGTAAAACATAAAACGGTGAGTGGGTCAAAAAGCAAAGTTTGATAAAACCTTTGTTTTCAAAAGTATACTAACCCCTCGCTGGAAAACAAGTATAGTTTGAAAACACGTCATACCCTCTAGCATGAACCTCAAAATACTATAACAAAAGTAATAGACGGGCACTTCCCGACAATGACTACTGACATACTCACCCATATGTAAACACACAAGTCCAAGTAGCTAAACTACGAGGAACAGGCTCGGTATATAAGTAATCACTGTAGCTTTGTCGATCTACGTCAAAACTCAACCAAATCAGGCAAACGACCTATGAAAATTCATCTACTCAATGAGAGGAATACAATGGTGGTAGTTAGAAACCTCACATCGGTCTAGATTGGCCGGAAAATGGTCGGAAAGGTCTGGTTCTTCTGGTTGCGTTTCCCGTCAAACGATTGGGAGTTTGGACGAACGGTTTGCACGGTTGAGTCCACGACGTCGAGATGAAGAAGGTGGTGATTTTCGTTCGCCTCGATTCGACGGGTTTTCGTCGGTGTGCACTGTGCACGCACGGTGAGAAAAAAAGGAGAAAAGTCAAAATTGAGAAAATAATTAGAAAGTGACGGGGAGAAGGAAGGGGAAAGAAAGAAAAGGAAAAGTGGGGTTTTGGGGGTATTGTGCACCCACCAAAACAGTAAACTTACACGCTCACGTGTACGGAATAAACACGCACGTGTAGAAAATATTCCCCGGGAATTATTTTATAACAAACTTTTTATGGGATGTTACAATAACAATAGAGAAACTAATTTTACAAAATATAAAGTACTAGAGTAACTACAATACTAAGAGAGATTCCCTACACTGAAGAGGGAATTATGCCGCTGCGTCCCGACGTCAAGAGCTCCATAGTCAACTAAACCTGGAGGGGCGAAAGATAGAAAGGTGTGAGTGGGCAAAAACAATAATTTTCTAAAACTTTGCTTTTCCGAAAGTACTAACCCCTCGCTGTAAAAACCCGTAATAATTCTCAAAATCATACTACATAGTAAGTATGAAAATCAGCGTAAAAGTGGAAAATCAATTATTTTTTAAAACGAGTATATAACCATAAACTTCAATATAAAATTCTTCAAAAGAAACTAACACGTGGAAATCAACAAGTGAAATCCAAAATATAACACGAAATTCTATGGCATTAGTGAAAGTCGGTATATCACAACAAATCACAAATAAATAACAGGGTACGCTCAATAGGCGATGCAAACACACGAGCTCATGCAGAGATATTCTACCATGAACAGGTTGGGTGTAATAATCTACGCTCGAGTACTATATACACGTGAAGCTGGCGTTAAGCGCATCACAACGAGTTCTAGATGCCAAGGCAACTAGAACAGGCTGGCACCTACGATGGATCCAAAGTGAGCGTGTCGGTGCAGTGTGAACATACACGTGAATCTGGTTTTGGCCCGAACAGTACTATAGACACCGTGTAAGCAATCCTAAAGCGGTATAAGATAAAACATGCCATGGGTAAAGTCTCGTATCTTAAATGGGGTATAGTATAAAGTATATCGTTTCTAAAGTAAGGTGAGTAGTAAGACGTTTTAAAATGGTATTTACAAATACCGTATTCAAAATACCGATAATTCGCTAAAACACTTGAGTTTCTAAAACCAAGTAAATAACAAATAAGTCTAAGATTCCTGTTTCAACGCGTATACGTAAAACTCAATTCACAAACATATGTAAAATATAAGTTTTGAAAAAAAGCCCACTCACAGTAAGTTTTGAGTCTTCGCCGGAGTTCTATGCAATTGAGGTTCAAGGCTTTTGACGATTGTGCAGGCTCGGTCTGGTGAATTAGAGGTGGTTTGTGGTGGTGGTTTCCTAGTCGGACAACAACGGTGATGGTGGTGGATTTGGTAGCTCTCAGGGATGAAAGAATGAATGGGAGAGATGGTGGGAGAGTTTGTTGCAGAGTGAGAGAGAGTGAGGGAAAGCACAGGGAAAGTGACAGTGGGTGGGTCACTCTGGATCCAAAACCATACTGGAAAATACCATTCTCGTAATTTTTACGAGAATGCCCTTGAGATTAACGTCCCGCATAATCTTCGTTCGAACTCTGAATTTCGCTTCGTTCACATCCATGCATTCGTAACGACGAGCATGACAAGAAAGAGCTAAGAAAAGGGTCGTACGTGACACGGCACGAAAGTCAACATCGGTCAACTATTGCCCAACCAGGGGCATTTTGGTCAGTTCACACTTTTGGGAAATAAAATACTATAAATTTCAGAACGGGCTGTAACATTTGAACTCTACAAAAGTCTAGCATTAAATTCTAAAAAATCTGTAGAATTCTAGCATAAAAAAATCTGTGGATTTCATGGAGTTTCTAATAGTCAATAAAAGTCTACAAAATCTACGAAAGTCTATCACATATAAAATTTATGCAAAAGTCTATAAATCTGAATACAATACACCCTCTAAACGATCATTGATTTGAATAATTTTTTGTAGGGATGATTTTAAAATGAAGATTAAGAGATTGAACAATTCTGATTATAAAATTTCAAAGTTGAAGATACGTTATTTAGAAGTGGAGAAATAAGCTCATCTTGCAAGGGGGACACAAGTATTATCCCCCTTCTTTATATACTTGTATTAGATGGGAAAACATTCTAAATATTTTATAATTAAATAAAGGAACATTGGTTCCAGTCCTTGGTTGAACAAACCAAAATCTTAG
Source organism: Gillenia trifoliata (assembly GCA_018257905.1). Classification (NCBI taxonomy): domain Eukaryota; kingdom Viridiplantae; phylum Streptophyta; class Magnoliopsida; order Rosales; family Rosaceae; genus Gillenia; species Gillenia trifoliata. The sequence goes on along the minus strand of CM031080.1, from coordinate 8,130,977 downwards.
ACTGAAATCTTATTAATTTGAATACTTTGATTGAAGGAAATTTCAGTATTAATTAAGAAATTTAATAACTACTCCCTGAAATCATGCAAAGATTAATACCAAATAGGAAATTTTAATTTTTTTCTCAAATTTGAATTGTGTGAAATCTGATCAGATTTTTTTTTTCAAAATAAAATGTTTTATTTTAAAACATGGGTAGGTTTTAAATTAAAAGGTGTACATTTTATTATTAAATATGAGTACATTATAGACAAAAAAGTGAATATATTTTACATTTAAAAAAATGAGTACATTTTATATTAAAAGAAGTTGGTACATTTTATGACACTCCGATCCGGATGTCCAGGTGGACACCCAAAAATTAAAAGGTGCTGGCCGACACTCCGAAGGAGTGACGAAAGCCATTTGAAGAAATGAAGAGTAATTTAAAGTAATAAAGAGAAATTTGAATAAAATAAAAGTGAGTGCGCAGAAGTGTGTGTGAACCATAAAGAATACTAACAGAGTAACTAATTTGACAGAATAGAATTTACTAAGTAACTACAATTACTAGTAAAGTTCCCTACACTGACAAGGGAACCATGCCACCGCGTCCCGACATCAGGAGCTCCAAAGCTTACTAAAACCTAGAGGGGCGCAAAACAGAAAGGTGTGAGTGGGCAAAAACAATAATTTTTCTAAAACTTTGCTTTTAGAAAGTACTAACCCCTCGCTGTAAAAACCCGTAATAATTCTCAAAACCATACTACATAATAAGTATGAAAAACAACGTAAAAGTGGAAGGTCAGTTATTTTCCAAAACGGGTAAATAACCATAAACTCCAATATAAAATCTTTCAACAGAAATCAACACGTGGAAATCAAAACGTGAAATCCAAGAATAACATAAGGCTCCATGGCATCAATGCAAGCAGGTATATCACAAAATCACAAATAACAACAGGGTACGCTCAGTAGGCAGTGCAAACACACGAGCTCATGTAGAGATATTCTGCTATGAACAAGCTGGGTGTAATAATCTACGCTTGAGTACTACATACACGTGAAGCTGGCGCTAAGCGCGTCACAACGAGTTCTAGATGTCAAGGCAACTAGAACAGACTGGCACCTACGATGGATCCAAAGTGAGTGTGTCGGTGCAGTGTGAACATACACGTGAAACTGGTTTTAGCCCTGAACAATACTATAAACACCGTGTAAGCAACCCTAATTGAGCGGGTATGAAAACATGTCACGGGTAAAGTCTCGTATCTTAAAATGGGGTAAAGTATAAAGTATATCATTTCCCAAGTAAGGTGAGCAGTAAGACGTTCTAAAATGGTCTTCACAATTACCGTATTCGAAATACCGATAATGTGCTAAAACATTTGAAATTCTAAAACCATGTAAGGTAACAAAGCAAATCTAAGATTCGTTTCAAAGTATAAACGTAAAACTCAATTCACAAACATATATAAGAAATAATTTTAGAAAGAAAGGCCCACTCACAGTGACCGTAGTTGTAATTCCTTTGCTTGTACGCTCTCCGTATTCCTCGGGTTGTCACTCCTAAAGTAAAACAACCACATTTAATAAACTGATTGAAAACTACAAAGAATATGGAGTGCGGAACTCAAATTAAGAGTTTCGGTATCCGAAAAGCTAAATACGTCACCGCGGGTAGCCGTACGCCACCACGCGTTGTTGTACGGTCTCACGCGCCGCCACACGCTGCCGTGAGGTCCCACGGGCCGTCACGTGCCGGTGGAAGGCCACCACGCACCGGCACGCGCCGTTAAAGTTAACGGTGCTCCATTAACTTTAACGAAATATTTTAACGGCGTTAGAGAATATTTTGTTAACGCCGTCAGTTAGGGAAAGGAATATACCTTTGGAATATTTTTGGTCCAACTGGGTTTGGACCGGGTTTGAACCGACTTGCTGACGCCACGACCGGCCTAGACCGAGTTCGCTGACGTCAGCATGCTGTAACTCCTGCTGGAATATGGGGGTTTTGGCCGGAATTCTTCCGATCATCGCCGCTCCTCCGTTGCTGCTCTGCTGTCAATTTTGAGGGCATGTTCGAGGTCGTGGAGTTGAGACGAAGCTATTGGTACTGGCCTAGAGGATCGATTCCTAGCAATTTGGCCAGAATCCCCTTGTCGGAAGCATGCAATACACCAAACTTCAACTATTCAACACGAGGAAGAGATTGGTGGTCATCGTGAAGCTTACCAAGGTTGGGATTGTCGGGAAACTCGATGTGAAATTAGTTCCATGTAGAACTCGAGATTCGGTGCTTCCCGTTCGATTTCCATGAAACAAAAGTTAAGGATGGGTTCACGAGAGAGAAGTCACGGTGGTGAATGTTTGGTGGCTTGGTTTGCTGGGGAAAGGTGGCGGAGCCACCAAGGTTAGTGTGTAGCTCGGGAGAGGGAGAAAGGAGCGGGAAAGAATGAGAAAATGAGAGAATGCAGAGAAGGAGAGAATGAATTACAGTGGGTGGGTCCCACTGGATTCAACACCCATTTACAAAATACAATTCTCGTAAAAATTACGAAAATGTCCTTAAGATTAACGTTTTGTAGAATCTTCGTTCAAACTCCGAATTTCGTTCTGTTCGCATCCACGCGCTCGTATCGACGAGTACCACAAGAAAAAGCTAAGAAATGGGTCGTAGGTGCCACGACACAAAAGCCAACCAAAAGTCAACTATTGCCCAACCAGGGGCATTTTGGTCATTTCTCACTTTCGGGAATAAACTACTATAAATCCTGGAACGGGCTGTAACATTTTACATATAACAAAGTGGTACATCGGGTACATTATAAATAGATGAATGGGTACAAATAAAAGATTTAAAGAAATTATGGGTACAAAGAAAAGTTGAAAAATATGGGCACAAAAATAAATTAAATATAAGGACTGGTTGCAAATTAAAAAATAGGCACAAATTAAAAATAGAAATATACGATACATAATTTAGCCATAAATACATATACACCAAATTTAACAACTAAATAGATATACGGAGATGTTAAGTTTAAACCAGTTAATTTAACAAAAATTTGGAAAAGCTCTTTACGGAAGCTACGTGGAGCACTGGCGTCCGTATGCGTGTTACTGACATGACAGAAGAGTCCCACACTTCCGTTGCAGTCGTCAAAAGTCCTTTCTTTTCATCTTCAACTCGTCGGAGGCGGAGGCAATGGCGAGTTCTTTGGTTATTGGCTTAAGAATTCTGTTTGCGGCTTTGGGCTGCGTGATGACCGTCACTCTCGCTTACACTCTCTCCGTCGACGGCCTTCCCTTTCGCAAGGACCTTCTTACTCCGTACTCTCTCTCTCTCTCTCTCTCTCAAATATTCCAGTCTTTTGGTTTTTTTTTTCAAATTTTGGGATTTTTGGTTTCAGGTGGATGGTGGCAACCTTGATTGATTTCTACATCAATGTTGTACCTTTTGCGGTATGATTGCAAACTCATTTTTCTGCTAATTTCTCGCTTTCATTAAAAATCTTCAGGTTCCATCGTTGTAATTGTTTATGTAATTTTGAGTGCAACTTTGCTCACCCTAAAGTGAGGGCATTGCCGTTAGATTAGTTTGGTTTAATTGATTTAAGATACAAATCTCGAAATTTAAACTAATATGACGGCAATCAATATATTTTTATAATTTTCCTTGATAATGCCGTCTTCTGTCCTTTCCATATATTCTTTGTTTTTTGTTGCAATATCATTATTAATAGCTTTGGTTGAAATGGATAAAAATTAGAATAGTTCATTTGACTTTAAAGATGAAAAGAAAGAAGCATATGAACGATGATAGCAATTTTACCACACTCAAATTTTAGACAAAAATTACAAAAAAATACTTGCAAGAGTACAAGGTTGTTGTAGTATAGATAACTCAAGCAATGTCGTTTCCACAGGGACTGATGTAAATAACTTGTATTTAGAATCAATTCTTAATTAATTATATAATACAAAAAGTAGAAATTTGTGATCATGAATGAAAAATAACAGCACAAATAAAAATAATGAAAATTCGCAGGAATTCAAATAATTAAAAATAAAGCTCGTAAAAAATTATCAGAAAACAAAGATAAGAAACTCTAGAGCTCAGCCATCACCAATAACAATCCTATATAGTTCTACCAATTACTTATGAATTACACCTGCACTTTGAAGGTTAGGTTTTCCTATTGCATATTTTACTAGTGATAACTAGAACGTATATCTAACATGCAACCTGTTTGTGATATTCAAATCAAATATGAACATGCAAGACTCATTAAGTTTTGTGAAAACCTTTTGAAAAACCATGCAACCCTTAAGAGCGTGATATTCGCCTTAAGTGAACTTACAATTATCAATCACAAGAAGCCCTAGCCAATTTAAGGGTGATATTCCAACATAAATTGCATCCAATTACTTGTCTACACATCCTAATGGTGATCAAGCACTAAGATAAATAGATAGTTTAAACCGGTGACTGACAATTCAAAGTAGCATGCATAATATCATAAACAATTGAAAAGAAACTACATATTCATGCTAAAGGCTCAAGGCCTCACCCTAGAAAAAGAATTAGTTACACATAATCATAATTGAAATCATAAATAAATTGATAAAAGTTTAGAAAACACCGTTGTAGAAAAGTTGAGCCGAGTTCTCCACAATTTAATCTTCAAATTTGTTCTCCCCTCTAAACCCTAGAGACTCGGCTATATATACTACTAGAAAAACCTAATCCTACTAAAATAGGCTTCCCCAAAAATCAGGAAACAAAAAAAAAAACAAATTAAATTACAGAATCCTTTTCCAATAAGGATTTGGACTGCTGCAGAAAATCCTCTTTTTGATTGACCAAATCAGCTCCGAATTAGGCCCATAATATGTCGTGGAAAGCTAAAAACGTCCTCTACAACTTTGTAGAAGAAACCTCAGCCCAAAAACGTCATCTTGAATCACTTGTATGCCAAATAAGCCAAAAACGTGAATCTGCCTAAATTACACAATCCATCTTCAATTATTTGTCACGATCAACCGGCATAGAATTAAGGCTTGAAACTTTGACATAATCCTCTCGGCTCCAAAACTCCACAATTTGTCCATTTAATGCGCAAAGCCGATTCAATTCATCCTATGATAAAAACATGCAAGAAAGTATCAAAATTCCCTAAAAAACAAACATAAAACCTAACTTGGAGTACCATAAAATATACTATAATATCGACTGATCAAACGACCGTACGGTTTCCGTGCAACTTGTAATTGATTGCAGTGAGTGTCTTTGGGTACTTTGGTAGGTAGAAACTTGCTAGATTAGCTCCGCTCGTAACCGTTGGCATTTCTAAGAGTTAATGAGTCTAAAATACACATTGCTTGTTAGCCAAGTTTAGTTCCTAACATTTCCTTATAGATTTATTTCTTCCATGAGGAATAAAAATATGCCAGAATGCTTGTACTAGTAACATTAATGAAAAGGGTCACAATTTTGTTTTTGGTCTTGTACTTTGTATGTTGTTTAGAGAAGGCTGTTCGACTCCTCCCCTTTATTTCTCGGGGGATTATGGCCTCTATGATGTTGTGTTGTAATTTCATTTTGAGGTGCTTAAAGACTTCTCGATTATATTTAGATATGAGATACCTATTACTGGCCGTTTATGTTCTTTTGGTCTACTTTCTATTTCATCATGCATTGAATTGAATGCGCCGTAAACAAAATTGTCTGCTCGGCTCCTATTAATTCCCTTTTTAAACTAAATTTGACACGGAGTTATAAAAGTTGTCTCTCTTATCAGATTTGGATTTCCTACAAGGAGTCAAACTGGATTATTGCAACACTATGGGTTATACTACTAGTGTGTTTTGGAAGGTTTGCTTTCTATCGTCTACTAAATATATTGGAATGTGCATGTGGGGCAGTTCAGTAATGAGGTTAGACAAACTATCCAATTACATAGCAGATTGAGTTTACCAGTGATAGGCTTCTCTCAATTGGTCTTGGATGGTTGAAGTTTCAACCCAATACGGTTCGATCAGATGGTTAAGTTTCTCAATCCTGATCTGACCTGGCCCAGAAACACCTATCAGTCACTATGACTGATTTTTTTTTTTTTTTTGTCAACACTATGACTGATTCTTGAGATGTGGTAATTGTATTAGTTGTTACTATGCTTTAAGTAACAGCAGATACATGATTCAAAGTTCTGTATTTTTACTATGTTTTGCTTTGCACATCATGTAGTTTTACTTCTTTTTCTGGTATCAATCACCTTTTCATATTTGTTCATTGATTTCTTTTCATTTCATGACAATGGTTCTTGTTCTAATTTGAGTGTGAAAGTTTGATTTGAGCTTACAATCTTTTTTTGACCCGCCGTGTTTGGTAATATTTCAATGTGTTAATATTTGTTTGATTTTTCCTGGCGCACACAGAATTTATACAAGAAAAACTTGACATTTTATCAACTTTAGTTTGTTATTAATTTGTTGCTCTTCTTTGGTTTCTTTTTCTAGTATCACTACATGTGCCTACATTCTGCTGCAATTTATGAAGCTATCGACTGCCGAATCGCAAGATCCTATGTACTATGTTCTGTTGCGACATTCAAACAAGTAGGTAAACTAAACTTCGCCTTAGTGTATCATGCTCTTTTGTTGAATCAAATTAATATATAGAAAATTATAATAATGGAAGACGCGCATAAAGAAACTTGTCAATGGATGACAAAGCGCGTGTAAATCCCATGATTCCCATCTGATTTGTTTGTGTGGAAAGTCCATTCGGGTTAGGTTGCAGATTTTAAATCTCAGGATAGTAGCTGCCTGTTTGAGATTTGAAGATGGGAAGCTTTTATTCATCTTCTTTTTAGTTATTTGACCTGGAGGACTTGGATGTCTCAAATTGATATCAGTTTTAGCATGGTCTAATGTGGTCTCTCTAGATTCAGTTACTGTATTATAATTTGATTTCTCTCTTAATTTTACTTTTAGGAATTCTGATATTACATAATTGCTGAATCCATTTAGTTTTTTATTAGTTTTTTTATATCATGCACCCCAATAGTGGTTTGTAGAATTTATACCCTCTGCACAGAGAAATATTTATTGTGTAAGAGAAAAAACTGATACACCAGAGGAGATGGTTCAAATTAGTCTGCTTGATGTGTAACAAGGTGGGTGGTATTAAAAACCGAGATTAAGTTCTAGTAAAGAACGAGGACTTTCTGGTCAGCACAATTGTGGTGGAGGAAACAGGGTTTTGCCTTGTCTGAGGCAGCCATGCAAGATTTTTGAAAATGAGATTGGAGATAGGAAGAGAATATAGTATTGATTATTGGGCATATGGAAGCTGTTGTGATATTGGCAACAGGCTGTAAATGAAGGAAAGAAGGTGTGGTGTTGTGAAGAGGCTATTTGAGAAAGGAAAGGGGGTGTAAGTGAATGGTGTTTGTTGAATTGCTGCTTTGCAGCTTGGTGCGGCAATACAAGAAAGGCTGGCTGTATTTGGAGTTGGGAAAGAATATAAGGAGTGGATTGGGACGATCAATATTGATTGTGCTCTGGTGACCATGTAGAGGAGTGGCATTTTTGGATGATTTCCATTGAGTCTGTAAATGTTAATGCATGAGGTTATTTGTTTACAAGTTAACACTTGGAGAGGAATTTTACTTAAACAAACATTAAACTAAGGAGTTCACTGTTGGGCAGTATTTGAGTTTTGAGCTCTGTATGATCACTGAACTTTATCAAATAATGGTGCATCACAATGGCTATGCACTTGTCCATATACTAGAACTCGTGCAGGTTTGTTGATACACGTGATAGGACACACGAAGAATCACATGTCTTACTATGATTTAGGAAACTGCATATGCTGCTCCATTTCCCTTAAAAGTATGGTTGTTCATGCAGCTTTTCTTTTCTGTCTGATAAAGCTTTATATCGTACTGAGCTTAATCAAATAATGGTGGTCCAACAATGTATGTGGCCATATTACATGAGTTCGTATTGGTATGTTAGTGAGAACATGCATATGCATGCACACACAACCATCTTATGCTAAGAAAGTATGCATATGCTGGGCAGATGCTACTTTTCATTATCATATCTTTCTTTCCATCTTTTTCTCATTTTCCTCTATCATACTCCCGACTGGAGGTACTAATGCTATAGAAATTTAACTGGCAGTAGATGTGATAGCATGGTACAATGCACATCTTTTATCTTGCTCCGTCCCAATAAAAACTGATTTGATTTGAGAAATGTTTTCATGTAGGTATGGTATGGAAAGTAAAGATAAGCACTCCCATGTTCTGATTGCAAGAGTTATCTTTAGTGCTTTGGGTCTCTTGATGCTGGGAACTCTTCTATACACTCTCTTTACAGATGGTACTCCTTTTCGCACAGAGCTTTTGACTCCGTAAGTTTTTATATATTTTATTTCAGTCTCATGTGGTTCTCGCTTCTTGTGACTATTTTACCGCGTAAGAGAGAGTTTTGGCATAGTAGCAATGTTTTAATTACAGTTTTTGATTGATCTGTTCATCTGTCATGTAATTAAAAGTTAGTTGCTACATGTTTGCAGGTGGATGACAGCAACGCTGATTGACTTTTATATCAATGTTATTGCTCTATCAGTATGTCTCAGATACTCTTTTTAGTTCTATAATGTGTAATTATTTTCGCCCCCAGTATCTTGTGAGAAGCAGGCAGGGGGGAGTTGAAACACTCCGATAATCAATTAACAGAACTCTTTTAAGCCACACATATAACTGAAATTGATACCAGTGAAGCTGCATCTTGAATAAAATATTCAAATAGCTTTAAGCTCATCAATCTACCATAGAGAATGTTCCCCTATGGATGCTTTCCCCCCCTGAACTTTTGCTGATTAATTATATTTTGAGCAAACAACTGGGTCAGGGTGTGATTCTATTTAAGTAAGTTTGCTTGAAATAATCAATGATTGGAGTCTTAAAGTAGAATGTTGGACAACATTCATATGTCCAAAGAAAAATGTCATTGAGGAATTCATTCCAGTTGTCTCAGTGACTGTTATCTTTCCCTTCTTTTAAGTTCATTTGTATATTTGGAAAGCAGAAAGTAGTGATCAATTTAGCTTTATTGTGATTTCCTGTAGTGTAGTATCTTCAACCTAGCAGTTTTTAGTCTTCATCCTTTAATTTTACTTTAGATCCTTGCTCATGAGTAGATTTTTGAAAATTATCTTTCTTCACATTTGTCTTAATTTTGAATAAAGATTTTCTATGCTTTTGTATAAAAATCAGGTTTGGGTTGTCTACAAAGAATCAAGTTGGATTACTGCAGTTCTTTGGATAATCTTTTTAATAAGTTTTGGCAGGTAACTCTCATGGTTTTAAACATCAAATACTTTCTATTTATCTGCTGAGAAGACGTCCATTCTGTAATGTAATTTTATAACAGCATACATATATGTTCCACATCTATGTATATATAGGGCCTACGTGCAATATATAATTTCGATTGACAATAAATTGACTGAAACGTAATTACTTGTATCAGATTATCTGTATTATCCTTATGACATCCAGATCTAAAGCTTGGGCATATATGTTGAGAAAAGACAATAACATTACAAAAATTGTATATGGGATTACAAAACTTTTATCAACTGGGGTTTGAAACTCTTTTTATAACATTGTGAATCTGCTGCTAGCCCATTAGGGTCAATTATAATATTTTAAACTTTTCTTTTCTCTACTTTCCAGCATTACCACGTGTATCTATATTGTCCGGCAGCTGTTTCGACTGACATCCCAAGATCCACTCCATCTTGTTTTACTAAGAAGTGGTAGCAGGTAAGCCTACAATTTTTCTGTTTTTCAGATTCTAATTCTAGTTTTATGTTTCAGATAGATGATGTTTGATATCAAGAAGCCGAATTTCAATTCAGCTGTTTCGCTGTTTAAAGTACTTAACTGGTTCGTTTAGAATGGAGACTTAAGTGCAGCAGAGAAAAATTTTGGTTGAAACTTGAAACTACAGGATACAAACTTTGGTGTGCGTAAATGTATAAGGACAAAAATGGGGTGAGAATAGTTGTTAAGTTTATTTGAGGTTGATAATCAAAATTGTAAATGGGAGAAGTGATGACTAAAATAGTTGGACAATGATATTAGAAATATATGGATGAACTGATTAATGGGATACAAAAGAGTCATGTCTCAATAGAAATTGTTAACCTTTCTTTGCATTTGAAGAGTCGAGCTTTGTTTTTCTAGCTGGAAGAATCTTAACTGCAGCCACTGGTAGCTTAATGAAAAGGATAAAAACAATTGGATTTGCTTTTTTCTTTCTGTTTCTATAACAGGATTATTTGTATATAAGAGCGGCCGTAGATTTACCCAGGAAATCTAGGGACTGTTTATTATGTTGGATAATTTTGAAGTGGAGGAAAGTGGTTGGCATTTGGCAAGTCGGTGGGATAAAGAGAAGTCGAAATTATGTGCATATTTTGAAATGAGTTGATTTATGAAACATACAAATCAACTAAAATGTAGTTTTAGGTCCGAAAAGTTACTTACGAACTTTCTAGGATCAAGCTAAAATAAGAGAGAGACTTGAAATTTTGGCAAGTATGGTGAGTGTGAGGATTAAACACTTCCAAGTGTGATTTGAAGTTTATTTATTGTTCGTTGTAGGGCAGAAAACAGAAGTGAGGGAGCTTTGATATGAGGAGACACTGTAAAACTTGAGGTTGATGTACAATTCAAGACCTGTATAGCGTGTTCAATGTGTTGCATAATTTGAATACGGTATTCTACGAGTGCAGAATGCATATCTACATTTTGTTATGATTCATGAAAAGTATATTCAAATACAGAAAATACCTCTAGGAGTAGGAGCAAACATGTTCATGTGTAAACTAATACTTGTCATGTAATAATGCAGAATATATTATCGTTATAAATAATAATCATTGAGCGTTGCGTCATGTTGTAGAAGACTCCTTTTTTAACTGCAAATCTTCTCAACTGATGAAATTTTGTTTTCGATTGATTGTTCATTGACTGACTTATGGGGCATTGTACAAAAATTGTTATTGATCTGATCTTGTTCTTCGATCGGTTGAATGATGTTGTTTGGTTGCCTTTGGCATTAGACAAATTGGTAGCAACCGATGATACTTTTAAGGTCAATCCATCAAGTGACAGAAGACAACCAAACTGTCAATTGATTTAGGGGCTGTAGAATTTTATTATTAGTTTATTTGTCATTTCACATGGGACAAATTTGGTGAGCCAAATTTCTGCCACGTGATCAGTTAACGGAGCAATTAACAAAAAAACTAACGGAGGTATGAATCAAATTTTAGGTATGAAAGTGAGACGAAAGAGTAAGTGTAGTAAAGTGCGATTTTCGCAAAACTTAAGAGTAGTAAAGTGAGAATGATCCAATTTTATACTTTTTAGTGGCTCAAAGTCTTGTCACGTTATCAGTTGACGGAAAAACCAAACACCATATGCAGATGAGATTTGCGTGGTGATGAGAGAGAGATAGGTTTTGGGTTCTAGTAGTGATGAAATCCAAGAAAAAGAGAATCGGAGGATTTGGGTGGTGGACAGAGAGAGAGGAAAAAGAGAATCGGGGGATTTGGGTGGTGGACAGAGAGCGATGGAATCCAAGAAAAAGAGAATCGGAGGATTTGGGTGGTGGACAGAGAGAGATAGGAAAAAGAGAATCGGAGGATTTGGGTGGTGGAGAGAGAGAGATAGGATTTAGATGATGGAGAAATGATTTAGATATGGTCTACATGCGTGAGAGCAGTTTCAACACTCAGTTGGAAATGTGCAATGGAAGTGTCAAGATCAAACTCTTGGTAATAATTACATTAACAATTAGGTCTTCCACAGTGGGTTAAAAAATTGAGTATGATACCAATAGTAAAGGAATCAAATTCCTACAGTAGACCGAAAAATCTTAGTGTTATGAGAGTGATTCTTATTTTTTTAGTTCAATACATTGAACTCATGCGATAAATGATTCTTCTTTTTGAGTTCAAGCTCCTCTATATATGATCCCGTTCACAAATTTAGTTACATCCTATTCCAGAAGGTATGATCTTCAGCTGAACAAAATGGCCACAGAATCCATCAAGGTTGAAATCGTTGAGACACAAACGGTTAAACCATCCTCCCCAACCCCTTATGACCTTAGAAATTTTAAGCTCTCTCTTCTGGATCAATATATGCCTGGACTTTACATCGTATTACTTCTCTTCTATCCCAATGTTGCTTGTACTTCTACTAGTACGGTCACTACTCACACTGCCAAGGCCATCAATGACAAATATCAGCATCTATTACAATCATTAGCTAAAACTCTCACTCACTTCTACCCTTTCGCAGGAAGAATAAAAAGTAATGTCGCGATCGAATGTAACGATGATGGAGCTCAAGTCCTGAAAGCCTTTGTCAAGTGCTCCTTGTCAGACATTTTGGAACGCCCAGATCCCGACATGTTAACACGATTGCTTCCAAGTCATGAAGCTGCAGGCACGGGCGCGTTGCTTTATGTACAAGTCAATTTGTTTGAGTGTGGTGGAATGGCAATTGGGCTAGGCGTTTCGCATAAGATTGCTGATGCCTCAACTGTATGCACATTCATCAATTCTTGGGCAGCAACAGCCCATCAATCCAACAAGGTGATCCTTCCCCAGTTTGGTGGTATTGCATCTTCTTTTCCACCCCTAGATTTCTCCGTCTGGGAGTCACCAGCCATAAAGGAAAAGTTCGTAACAAGCAGGCATGTGTTTGATAACTCAAAGATTTCCATTCTCCAATCTAAAACATCCAGTTCACTTGTTCCAAAACCAACAAGGGTAGAAGCAGTTTCGGCACTCATTTGGAAATGCGCAATTGAAGCAGCATCAAAGTTGTCATCAAACATGTCGGGGTCTAGTCCAATAAGGCCGTCCATACTTCGTCAAGCAGTGAACTTGCGCAACAAGGTTACGCCGCCCTTTCCAGATGACTTGGCTGGGAATTTTGTGCTTTTGTCTACATCAAAGGCTGAAGAGAGTACTTCCGATGTGTTGGATTTAAAAGACTTGGTTGTTAAAATCCGGGCCGGGATTGAAGAAATGAAAGAATGTGCTACAAAAGTATTTGATCCTAATGAGGCAATGCAAGTATTGACAGAGTACTTCACAAACCTGATGAAAGATCAGGAGATTGAAACTTATTACTGCTCTGGTTGGTGTAGGTTGCCTTACTATGAAGCGGATTTCGGATGGGGAAAGCCGTCATGGGTGAGCTTTGGTAGTCATGAAGTTAAGAATTTAGTTGTTTTCGTGGACAAAAGAGATTGCAATGGGATTGAAGCATGGTTGAGTCTCAGCGAAGAGAATATGGCATTATTTGAAAGCAACCCGGAGCTACTGGCATATGCTTCTCTGAATCCAAGGGTTGCCTACTGAGTTTGGCACTTGGCAGACAATAATCCTCTCCTCATCTCCTCGGTCTCTAATTTTGTGTTTTCAATAATTGTACAGAAAATTTGATATGTAAAATTGTACACATTTTCATGTCAGCTGTAAGGTTCTTGGAATACAATGGATCATTTCCTTTCTATAAAAACAGCACACCCACCACGCAAAAGTAAATTTGGCTCAATCATTGAATTCTCTCTTTTTTCCTTCCAATTGGTTGAGGCTTCACCATAAAATCAATTGGCAATATACGGAGTAACCCAACTTATTTATAAGCCCATGCAAGGTCCCTAATTCCATTAATGTGAGATTCATTTTCAGGACTGCTTGGATATGCTTGCGTAAATCCAAGTGTGATCAATGATCACCTACTCAAAACTCTAATTATAAGAACCTCTTCTCCTACTGACCAAAAAAAAGCATAATTCTTTCCACATAAACCAGGCTATGTAGGCTAAGCCCTCTTGACAACTAGAGAGTATATACATATCAATGTTGTCATTTTTCACATTAATTAAATGAATAATAAATAAAAAATTCAAAAGTAATAAAGTAACAAAACCGTTGTCACAAACAGACATCGATACTTAAGTATGGGGGCTCAGCTAAGCCACACAATAAGTAAAAAATAATTTAGTATCAAACTAGTCATTCATGAAAGTCGAACCTAAAACCTCTCATTTACAAGAATACCACTAGACCATAGTGCTAGTGGCAAAAAGGAATATTAGGGAAGAGGCCAGGGGATACCACTAGACCATAGTGTTAGGGGAATAAAAGGAATACCACTTTGACCATAGTGCTAGGGGATTCAAACTTGGGACCTCAGTATAACAAGTAAATGCTCTTAACCAACTAAATTACAAACCCATTCCAACCATTTATGATTTAGCACAAACTTTCTACCACAATCACTCTCCTCTTTTTCCCCCATATTGTAACATGTTGTAACTTGTAACTTTCAACACATGCATTTTCAGACCATCTTAACCGCTGCTAAAAGTTTTAAACCAATGGCATGGACATAATTGCTGGAGGATATGATGAAATCGTCATTAGAATTATAATGTAAGTAAATTAAAGAATAATTTCATAGAGTAACATCTTATTGTTAGATTCCGAAAATATCAGATCTTTGAGAGACAAGCAAGAAGAACTAGCCGGACTTGGCTAGCTCCAGATCAACAAAGATTAGAGGTCATTCCGATACGCATTCCAGAAAGGTCATTCTGAAAAGATTCACTAATGGTCCATTGGTAACTATCTATCGTTGAGCGGAACGCACTCTCAGAAGCATAGTTACCCTGAATTTTGGGCCCATGACATGTGGCACCCCAGATGGCGAGAATGGCTGGAATGCCCATAGCCTATGGAGATCAGACGATCGGACTAGTCAGGCTTCTTAGTCAAAATCGGAGTAAGCTACTCCAATTGGCTGATTAGTCAGAACGCCTAGTCAGACAGGCTTAATCGGCTGACCAGGCTTAAGCCCATTGAGGAGCTTACTTGCCTCCCAAGTAAGGAAACCCCAATTCATGTCAAGGTAGGATATCTTGGGGATTAGGCCACGTAATCATTATCCTAGGAGGATTGGATGTCTTATCCTAAATTCTCTCCTAGATGCACCCCCAAGTTAATAGGGATTACTCTCCCTACAAGGACTCTCAAGACCTCTATATAAACCCTAGCTTGGGTATTCGTAAGGAGGACAATTCTATACGATGGACTATCATCCATATACGCCTAACATATGCTCATCTCCCTCATACACATCATTTGTTTACATGTCGACATAGAGATTCTTCTCTCCTATACGCCTAAGCCAAGGCACCTTTGCCAAGGATGGTTCACGATGTTGCACACATCACACCATTCCTTCTCTAAAACTACACCCGTGGTTTGATTCTCCTCCCCAGAGATATATAGGTAGTCCGATCCGAATTCAACCACACCACCCAATCAACCACTCACCCCACGCCAAAGTTCATGGGTGATTCTGATCAAATATCCCCTTCGTCAGCGGATATGCGCGGATTTGGTTCCAACAGCATGCAATAAAAAGGATGAACCTTCTTGTGTCCCCATAGATTGTGTTTTAACTGAATTTTCTTGCAGGTTTACCTTTGGTATTGTAATTTGTGTAGGAAAGATTATGCTAAATGTTTAGTATAATTGAACCGAATATTTTAATTGTCACATATTTATTATCCTCACTTATGGCTTCATCACATTGTACAAAAACTTTTCATCTTTCGTCACTTGATTGATCGACATTAGAAGAACTAATGGTGAACTGTCTAATGCGATAGAACCAAAGAGCGTTGTTCAATCAATTGCAGAACAAGCTCCAATTGGCCTAACAATTTCCGTATGGTGCTGAGAAGCTAGTCAATGAAGGATCAATCGACTGCAGCGTTCAAGCAGTCAAGAAGCAACTCTCAAGTAGACAAAATCAACAAAATGGTTCGGGTCAGGGCAAATAAAAATGCATGCCACATCACCAAAATGTAGTAAATATGTAACATCCCGTCAAACTTTATTGTAATTTATGTTGGAATTTTAAGTGGTATTTCAAAATACAAAATCTCATCTTAAATAACCTTTATCATTTATATTTGTTTTATTTCACAATTGAATTTGTTTCTTTTTGGCATTAATTTTTTTATAACCTTTGTTGACCATACCTTTAAAAATAACTTATCAGATTGTACACTTTCAATGCATTTGATACCAAATCTTTTTATAAGTATTTTGTTTGATTCCAATTTTATTTCATTGGACTGTTTGGATTGCATTACAATTGGTTTCTTCTAGTTATTGTTTTCAAGTTGGATGAAAACAAAATTTCCTTCAGTTACATGAGTTATTGTTTTTAATGTATTGATTAACAATTTTATTTGATTGCATAGACGTTACAATCTTTTGATTTAATCTATTTCAATTGCCATGATTATAGAATGGATTTTTGGGCTTAGCCTCTACTACATATACTAAGATCATCCTCTTTGTTCTATAGAGAGAGTGCTTATTCTATTATTTGAGTGTTTTTCGATTTCATTTTCTATTCAAGGGAAAGATTCAAGTTGTTCATCCGACCTGAGTATTGCGAGTGTACGCTTACAAAGGTCAATAGGTTGTTGTATCCTGGAGGGTAGGGCGCTATAACTTGCTACACCGAGATACTATCTCCGAGGGGCGAAATCTACTCTTAAGGACAGTGACTTACACGCCTCAACCTAATTTTTGTTCGTGATCAAAAGAAGCATCAGTCGGTTCGTGATCAAAGGAGCGTCTACAAACTACAAATATTTCTAACAATTTAATCCCCGAGGGATATTTTGGACACGTGCGTGTTATTTTGTACAAGGGACCGTGTAATATTATCTGTTTTGGTGGGTGCACAGTGCCCCCAAAACCAAAATATCTCTCTCACGTTTTTTTCTCTCACTCTCTCCCCGTCACTTTCTCTCTCTTTCTCACTCTCTCTCCCTCATCGATTGTGCGCAGTGCACATCATCGAAAAATTGACGAACCGTGGTAATCGGATATCACCACCTTCTTCGTCTCGACGCCCTGAACTCAACGGTGCTAACCGTTTGTCCAAACTCCCAGCCGTTTGACGGAACAAGCACAAGGAAGAACCGAACCTTCCCGACAATTTTCTCACCATTCCAGACCGAGGTGAGGTTTCTAACTACTACTATCGAATTCCTCTCGTTGAGTAGATGAATTTTCATATGTCATTTGCTTGATTTGGTGGAGTTTTGATGTAGATCGAAGAGCTACAATAGCTGCAATCTTTTGACGGAAATATAGGCCATTTCCCAAGCTTTTTGGCCAAACCAAAGGTATACCATCATTTTACTCATCTCTAGTTTCATTTTCACATAAAGAACATGAAATTTGGCTGAGAAATGAAGAAGTTATGAACGTTTGAAAATTTTCCAAAAAACGGCCATTTCTCCAGTGATTGCAGATTGCGGCGACATGTGCGAGTTGCAGCGGCGACCGGTTTAGACCGGCCTGAACCCGGTCCAAATCGGGTCGTGACGTTAGCAAACTAGTTCAGACCCAGAATATTCTCAAGTATATTGTTTTAACGCTGTTAGGAATATTCTATTAGATTTAACGTAGATACCGGAATCTTTCGTTAAATCTAACGACGTCAACTGACATTGTTAGTTTGACCGTCAATCTGACCCAGCGCGTGAGCCGCGCTTGGGGCCACATGTGAGCCACGAGTGGGTCGCGCATGGGGGTGTGTGAGGCACTGTTTTCGACTTCCGTCGAGACGAGGCCACTAGGAGTGTTTTGGACCTCTATTTTGAGCAAACAAGGGATAAGTATCATTAATTAGTTTAATTAGTAACATTTATGAGTTTAATCATTATTATAGTGATATCTCATATAAGTTAGACTTATTCAGAGGACTACTGGTGCTACCCAGGACAAAGGGACTACAACCCGACTACTTACAGGTGAGTGAGTGGGTCTTTGTTTTGATAAATATATTATTACGTATAGTTTCCACTGCTTTCTTTAAATTGTTAGCATGACTTATGTAATATGTGATTGTTGGAGGTAGAACATCCGTATTATATTTGCCATACATTTTTCTTATACTGTTGTTCATTAGTAGATGTAGAACACCCAGGTATCAATACTCAGTCCTAGGGCCAGGACTAGCCTTGACGTTTGATGGTTCACATCCAGTACCGCTACGCAACTTTGGCTCCATTGTAGGTACTAGCCTATTCTAGGTTGCATTAGGCAACTCGAACTTGTGTGTGAGGCGCTTTGCACACAACAATTAGTGTTAGACTCGCGTCATTGTAGTACTCAATGTATTCTTATATACCTAGCCTATCCTTGTAGCTTATCTACTTGGGCTGGTGTGTTTACATATGGGTGGGCATTCAGTTTTGTTTTCGAGCAATCCAATATGGTTTTACCATTGGTTTTCGGGTAGTACTCGTATTACTATTATAGTATTTTAAGGATCATACCAGAGAGTATGACGTATTTTCAAAAAACTATACATGTTTTCCAGCGAGGGGATAGTATGCTCTTGAAAACAAAGGTTTTATCAAAGTTTACTTTTTGACCCATTCACCTTTTATGTTTTGCGCCCTTCCAGGACTTAGTGGCAGGCTTGATTACCAGTGAGACGAGGGCACTCTTCAGCTATTAGTGGTTCTGATAACCTCTCCAGACTATGTAGGATTCATTCCTACCTTTAATTTTTAGTTTTCTATTATGTTTATCCATCCTCACGAGGATGTGAATGTTTATATTCTCTGCACTATTTACTATGCGCTGACTGTTGTGCATCTGTAATAATGGGTTTTACCCATCACCGCACTTTTACTTCCGCTTCCAACTCTAATTTTACTCACTTTTCTCAATCACATGCATAATTGGCTTTCGTCACTTAACACGTGACGGTCATCACTTTTCGACACCTGGCGTGTCAGAATTGGGATATGTTGATATAAATATTCAAACTCAACAGTCACAGTTTGGGTCATTTAATTGGGTAAAAAACTACCAGCTCAATTCTCTCATGTGGTCAAGAATCTATAATATATCAGATCAAAATCTATTTACTTGTCCAGCTGAATCACGATCATTTGGGACATAAATAAGCACATAGCCTCGTTATATCACTTAGGCGTATTTTGGTCATTTTATACCAAAAATCCAAAAATCAAATTAAATCAATTTCGTTGTAAAGGAAAATAGTTTGAGAGTGAATGAGAGAATTCTATTAGAGAATTTCTTAGTGTGTTATAATGTGAGGCATAGCCACCTTAATTTAGTAGGGAGAATCAATTGCCTAATCAATTGAAGAATCATTGACCTATTGAATTGAAGAATCAATCGCCTAACAGTTACACAAATTAGTGGACGGACATAAATATCCTGCAACACTCCCACTTGGACATTCACGAATTGCTCAGCTGGGTAATCACGAGAACTCCATGTCAGTTCCTCGTTTTCGTCTCTCTCAAAAATGAAATGTATCTTTGTGCTTGTGTTCTTCCTCTTCATGGTTGATCATGTTAAGCTCCCCAAGTGTTGAGCCTTTAGGAGTATCGATACTGATACACCAACGTCAGATGATGAAGTGAGAGATTCAACTGTGCTAGCAAGATCTCTCTCTTGGAATAATTTCGGCACACTAGGGTGTTTTGGCTAGGGTTTCTCTCTCTTTTCTCTGAGGACAAAAATGAACATATTATATCATATATGAGAAAACACAAGAGTATTTATAATACCCTAGCCGCACCCTTTGGTGGGCTTGACACCAAGGAGTTTTACTCCTTTCGCCAAGTTTATAACTTAAGCCCACTTGGGCTTGTGATTTGCATCCTTTTTAATTAACTAAAACCCAAAGCTTATTTTAATTACAACTTTGTCCAATAGACCCAAATAATTAATCCAATATAATTAACAATTAATTTTATCTTATCATCATCCATGTAATGTTGTTAGTACTATCATAGGTGTGTGACCTCTTAGGTTTTAATTGAAACCGACAATGAAATTAATTACTAAATTAATTTAATTCCACAAGCCATGAGTGACACTTAGCAACAGTTTATGACACACCCCGACCCAGATATCCACGTGTCAATATCGTGTTGAGATATGTTGGCCCACATTCTAGGAGGGATGACGAAAGCCACAATGTAAGTGTAGTGTAAAAGTACAAATAAATTAAAACTAAAGCCTACTTTGCAGGGCCCAAAGTACAAAGTAATCAATCTCAAAGCATAGCTAAAGTGCAGTAACGTAAGAATAATTCCATCATGGTAAGAATAGGCATAATACAACTAGTAGGAAGAATAATTCCATACAATAGCTACAACGGATGTCAGAACCACCAATGAAAACTTCACTTGTCACCAGTTTAGCCCCTAAAACCTAAAGGGGCGCAAAACAAAAAATGTGAGTGGGCAAAAATAAGTATTTAATAAAACCTTTGCTTTCACAAATAATAATCCCTCGCTGAAAATCCTGTATAGTTTCCAAATCATACTATGAATAAGTATGAAAACAATTGTGATAAAAATATAGCAGATGTGCTAGGCATATGGGTAAATCACATTATCAGCAACTAATAAAATATTGCTCATTAACGATATGCTAACACACAAGTCCATGCAGCAGCTACATGGAACAGGCTGGGTGTAACAGATATATGCTTAGTACAACGATCACGTGAAGGTGGCGTTAATCGCGTCACATACGAGTCTTAGCTGCCTACTGCAAACTAGTACAGGATGGCACCTACAATGGATCCGAGGTGAGCATAACGGTGCGGATGTGAACATACACGTAAAAGCTGGTCCTGGCCCGGACGAGTACTAACACTAGGTGTAAGCATGTATGATGAGCAAATAGAATACTACGAATATGCCACTAACCATAACATAAACTTAACTCGGCGTCACTAGCAATATTTCTAGGTATGTGTGATATGATGTAAAACATTTAATAAAACATTCGTGGAAACTATATAAGTATATTAGATTCAAAACAAAGCCCACTCACTAATACGTAGTTGGGTCATAGCCGCCTCGCCTTGCTTGACCCCTGTACTCCTCGTGGTAAGTCTTACCTATATCAGATATCACTATAGTAATGATTAAACTCATAAAGGTTACTACTTAAACAAATAAACAAAACGTATCCTTGGTTTGCTCAATTCGGAGGTCCGAAACACTTCGAAAAATATCATACGTACTGCCCCTATGTAGTACGCGTCGTCATGAGTCGCCTCGCGTCGACAGAAGTCGAAAAAGTGGTCCCACGCTCCCCCACTCGTGGCTCACTAGCGCCGCACGAGCGGTCTACCCAAGCTGGTCAAACTAATTGCGTTAATTGACACCATTAGATTTAACGAAAGATTCCAATATCTCCGTTAAATCTAATGGAATATTCCTAACAGCTTTAAAGGAATATACCTGAGAAGATTCCCAGTCTGGACCGGTTCTGAACCGGTTTGCTGACGTCACGTCCCAATTTGGACCGGGTTCAGGCCACTCTGAACCGATCGCAGCTGCAACTCCGGCCGATCGCCGGAGCCGATGTTCGCCGCCGCACCGCCTCCTTCTGAACTCGCCGGTTTTTGAAAAATTTTCAAAGCTTCATATCTTCTTCATTTCTTAGCCAAATTTCACGTTCTTTATGTCAAAATGAAGTTAGAGAGAAGGTGAACAAGTTTGTACCTATTTGGGGTCTGAAAGGTGGTGGTAAATGGCCTGAAATTGGTCGGAAAATCTTGGTCTACTCCAAATTACGACCAAATCACACGATTTTAGTATGAAAATTAATCTACTTAACATGAGGAAGCTAATGGTGGTGGTTAGAAGTCTCACCTTGGTCGAAATTTGCGAGAAACTTGTCGGCAAAACTCAATTCTTCCGTGTACGATTTCTGTCAATTGGCGGAGATTTTGGGCAATCGGTTTGGACTATTAAACTCAATGAGTTACAACGAACAAAATGGTAGTGTTGGTTTGGCTCGGTTCAAAGAAAATGGCGTAGCTAATGTGTTCACTGTGCATGTTTTTCACGGGAGAAAGAAAAAGAAAAGAATGAGGGAGAGAGAGAGAGAGGTATGAGGGAAAAAGAAAGAGAAGAGAGATATTTGGTTTCCAAATTTAGCAGGGGAAAGGGGGTCCCTCGTGGCATGCAACGCAACACCCCCAAAACAGGAAATAAATATTTAAACAAACGTAACTTTTTCGTTACACGCCATAATCACGTCCCGTGTGCGCTCACGCATTCGTGGTGACAGGTATTACAAGAATACGATAAGTAAGAAGTCAAAATTCAAAAAGAGCTCAAACGTCCACGTAGGACTTCCACTTAGCCCGTTTAGGGGCATTTTGGTCAATCACACATTCGGGTAATAAAGTACAATAAAATTAGGGACAGGTCGTCACATTTCATGGCTACCTAGATTAGATAGAAGTATACGTGAACTAATCATGATACACTTTCGAACCATGATTGTAGTTACAATGCAATTCGGTTCTTCTATCATTCATTTATGTGATATGGATTTATGTCAAATCACATGTAGTCATCTATGATCACCATGATACATCTGATGTTGAAGCTGTTCTTACCTTATACCGTACGACCTCATTATTCTCATTACGTTTCCTTATGAATACCCATTTGAAGCCTACGGATTTCACGTCTAAGGGTATTGGAACGACTAGTCTTAACATGAGACGTTTCTCTAAGGAATCAAGTTTGACCTGGATTGCCTTTCCCCATTTTGGCCAGTGGCCAGTTGGATCGACGTTGTGTTTCAAAAATGGATTGTGGTTTGATGTCGTCTCTCTTTATTATTTCAATGGCCACTGCATATCCAAACACATTATCAACGATGATCTCGTTCCATTTTCATATGTCTTCCAGACAAGTATAGTTGACAAAGATCTCAAAGTTCTCGGGATCAGGATTCCCAGGTCTTGTGTCCAGGACATTCCCATGATCAAGAACAATGTCTAGTTGGGATCGGGATTCTCATGTCCTACATTTAGGACATTCTAATGATCTAGAATAATGTCAAGTTGTGGGAAGGACGAGATAGCAACAGAAAGACCAAGACTTGGGATGACCGACCCAGTCTCTTCGTCTGTCGTTGATATCCTTTTCCAAGGAAGCTATTACATGGCAGGAGTGGATGGGCGGTGGCATGCGCAATGAGCCTCGCTAGCATTGACATGGCGTGCAACAAGCCTTGCAAAATGTTGACAGAATATGCTATAAGCCTTGCAACAGATTTTGCGGTGAGCCTTGTTGTCAAGGCACGCTGACTCATGCGCTGCACTTAGAGCAGTTGGCCTGACCATTTACTGGGCGCGCGCATGCATGAGAAAAACACTCACACTTGGGCGACAGGGCCTGGGTAGTTGCCAAAACTGCCCAACAAGGTGTCTAAGTGAGGGATAAGTGTTGGCAACCGCCAACAACTGCCACGAGGCAATGTGACAGTGATACAAGGACTTTGAGGGTTGTTCTAAGGGCTTGTAACTATTTAAAAATGTGTTGGCAAGTGTGGAAGGCTGTCAACACATAACTTAAACATTGGGGGCTGTCTGATGTGTGACACTTGTCAAAAAATTAGAGTTTTGCCAAGTTGTGTTAGAGGGCTGCACGAATTTCGTAGGTTTAGAAGTTGTAAAACTTGAATGTTGAGTAACTAAGAGGCATTGTGGTTTGCCAACATTGGCTCAAACTTGTATATTTGTGTTTGTGGAGAATACAAAGTTGGGAGAGTTCCTGTAAACAATTTGTGCACTATTTTACTTGATAGCTATGTCGATTGTGTTGGTTGTGATGTTTCTTTGGGCCCAAGCACTTGGGAGTGTTTGTGAAACATTTTGAAAGTGAAACACTTGAGGAGAGCCTAGAAAAAAGTTTGAGGGAAGGCTGAATTAGATTAGTGTCTAAGTGTCGAACAAGGGTGAGAGATTTGTAGAGAAATGCGCCCTTGTTACACCTATTGTGATGATGATGTCTGAATCTAGGATAGTGCGTGAAATTGAATTGAGAATCAGGGTGATGAAGTCCTGACTCCTACTAGAGCCTAAGCTAGGTTTTTGCCGTCGTTCCTGGAAGGTAAAGGCAACAAACACAGAGCATTTTTTATGATCTTTGAGTTTAAATTATTTAAAATCAAATCTCAATTACTAGATTGATCAAAATCAAATATCGATGATATATCAATCATATGTAGACGACATATCGATCAAATATTAATGACACAACAATAAGATATCAACGACATGATGTAAATTGATCATTTCAGCAACTAGTAGCTAAAAATAGATTATTTTTCAGCCAAAAATTCTTTTTTTATTGAACCGATTCACGAAGTTGTATATGGGGCATTGACTAGACAATATTATCCGTGATGAAATATACGAAAAGGCAAAGGTTTGTACCAAAAGGCACTTCGGAAAAAATTAAGAGACGTGTCCAAAGCCCCGGGCAACGCGTAACAAACAAAGTGGGCCAGCAGCAACAGCCGTAAAGCAAAGAAAAAGCGGGGCCACATCTCACATCAGAGATTCAGAGACAGAGACAGGACGACATACAATGCCACGTCATCTCCCACGCGCGCGCTTCCCTACCTTAATCGCTACGAACTCACAACGCACCGGTTCGCTTCTCTCTCTCTCTCGTCTCTCCGTATATATACCACTCTTCGTCTCCGCTTTCCAACCTCTCTCCCTCCTCTCTCTCTCTCCTCCAGAGAAAGAAGAAAAGGAAACAAAAAATAAAAAATATAAAAAATCCCCCGAAATTAAAATCTCCATTAAATTTTTCCCAAAAAATTAAATTCATTCCATTTATAGAGCAAGAGAAACCCTACTCATCACTCTAAATACAAAGAATCCTCCGAAACCCTAACCCTATCCCTAATTTCCGATTTTTTCCCAATTTTTAAAATTATTTATTCGATTATTTTTGGCAATGGCTGCGGCGGTATCTGGCCCGGTGGCTCAACCAGTGTCTCCGGCGGCTCAACAGGCGCCGACGGTTGCGGCTCCGGCGGTTTTCGGGAACGTTTCGTTGTACGTGGGCGATCTGGACCCGAGTGTGAACGAAGCGCAGCTGTACGATCTGTTCAACCAAATGGGGCAGATCGTTTCGATTCGGGTCTGTCGGGATCAGAACCGAATGCAATCCCTCGGATATGCCTACGTTAATTACGGCGATCCTCAACACGGTCCGTACTTTTTGCATTCTCGTAACTGTCTCTGCGTTTGCCTGTTTGATTCAACACACAATGTTTGTCTTCTCTTTTTGTAATTTTGTTGTTTTTGTGTTCTGTGAATCTGATTTGTTTACTAATTTTTTTAGTAGAGCATTAGTGGGTTAGATAATTAGTTGTTAGGGAGAGGGAATCGGTGGGGATGGAACCGCCCAGGATGCATATATATGATCGTCATCTGCCATTTGTTTACTAATTTGATTTTGTTTTTATTGTTGTTGGCTTGTCGGATTTTGTTTCGTTTGTATAATAAAATGATTTTGTTTTGCGAATTTGTTGGAAGATTCTGTGATCGCATTGTTTATTGTCTGTGTTTGTCATTTAAAAGTGCAAACTTTATAAAAATATTATTTTATTTGTTAGATGTTAAGAAACAGAGGAAGCTTTGCCGAACAGAGTTATGAGACAGAGTGTTTAATCTTTTGCTTTTGTTTTATGGGTGAAGTAGACTTGTATGTGATAAAATAAACCGCTGAATATTTTATTACCCGCCGTCATTTGGAAAATTTTTTTTTTTTTTTCTTTTAGGAATTGATTTCTGTAATTTTTTGCCGTTTAACTTGCAGCTGCTAATGCCCTGGAGGTTTTGAATTTCACTCCAATCAATGGGAAACCCATTAGGATTATGTACTCTCATCGTGATCCAAGCATTCGGAAGAGCGGAAAGGCCAATGTGTTCATTAAGAACCTGGACAAAAGTATTGATCATAAGGCGTTATTGGACACTTTTTCAACCTTTGGCAATGTACTTTCTTGCAAGGTTGCACTTGATAGCAATGGTCAATCGAAAGGGTATGGGTTCGTACAGTTTGACAATGAGGAATCTGCACAGGAGGCTATCAAGAAGCTGAATAAAATGCTGATGAATGGAAAGCTGGTTTATGTTGGACTTTTTCAACGAGGGCAGGAGAGAAATCGGATAAATGGATCACCACATTTCACTAATGTTTATGTGAAGAATTTATCGGAGACAACTACAGATGAAGACCTTAAGAAAACTTTTGGCGAGCATGGTAACATTACTAGTGCGGTTGTTATGAGGGATGGTTCTGGAAAGTCGAGATGCTTTGGTTTTGTTAACTTTGAGAAGCCAGAAGCAGCTGCTGCTGCAATTGAGAAGTTGAATGGGAGCACCGTTAGTGGTGACAAGGTTTTGTTTGTTGGGAGGGCTCAAAGGAAATCTGAGAGGGAGGCGGAGCTGAGAGCTAAATTTGAACAGGAAAGACTCAGTAGATTTGAGAAGCTACAAGGTGCTAATTTATATCTCAAAAATCTTGATGACACAATAAATGATGAAAAACTAAAGGAGCTATTTTCTGAATATGGAACAATAACATCGTGCAAGGTATATCTTATTTTGACTGTACTACTGGTTTGTCTTTCCTGCTTATGTCTCCTTTGTAGGTCCTTTTCGAAAGGTTAGCTATTGTTATTATTTCAAAGCTCTCCTAAACAATAATACATTAAAAAAACAATGTTAATTTTCTTTATTTTTTCAAGGTCATGCTTGATCAGCAAGGGGTGAGCAAGGGTTCTGGATTTGTTGCATTTTCTACTCCAGAGGAAGCCAATAAAGCCGTAAGCTTTTTATTATATGCTGAATTCTTGGCACATCCTGCAATGCTCCTTTTGTCACCCTCATTTTTTGTGTAATGTTTGCGTCAATAACTTCCCTTTTTCCCTTCTTCAGTTGGCTGAAATGAATGGCAAGATGATTGGACGGAAGCCTCTGTATGTTGCTGTGGCCCAACGCAAAGAAGAGAGAAAGGCTCGATTACAGGTAGTTTTCTTCATTGCATCTTACTAAATGGATCCAGATAGTGCTGGCTTTACTTTCATTTTTTTACAGTGTAATTTTACACGCCTCCGATATATGGCATTTCTCTGCATTTATGATAGAAAGGAACCACATAGGGCTCGTCATACTTGAGTCTAAGAGAGGGGCTTTGTTTTTACATGTTGAGTCTGATAGTATACTTAGAGATTGCTTTATATATAAAGTTGGGTTCCTTTTCTAAAGCTGATTACAATGTACGGGGCGGAAGTCTAATAGCTTTGGTGAACCTAGATTTTGGTTAGTCTGCACAGGTTCTCTTTTTATATTGCTTCTCGAGATGAACGGAAACCTCAGTTATCACTCATTTCAATTATTCCAAAGAAACATTACAAAGGTGACCTTCTCATTTGTTTCAGGCACGCTTTGCCCAAATCCGAGCACCAGGTGGAATGACACCATTGCCATCAGGACTTCCTGCATATCATCCTGGGGCACCTAGACTTGCCCCTCAACAACTGTATTTTGGTCAAGGTTCTCCCGGCCTTCTACCCCAACAGCCTGCAGGTTATGGCTTCCAGCAGCAGCTATTGCCTGGCATGCGCCCGGGTGTTGGTCCAAACTTCATTATGCCATACCACCTTCAGAGGCAAGGTCAACCTGGGCAGCGGATGGGCGTACGGCGTGGTGGGAACCTCCAACATGTGCAGCAGCAGCAGGTGCAATAATTTCCTGATTTTGCATAGCAGTTTTCTTTTCATTTACTCAAAATTTCTATACCACTAATGGGTTTGCATAATTTAATTATCGATCATGATGCATTATATTAAATACAGCACCTGCTCAATAGTCACTATTGTCAGTTTTTTCTTTCCCCTTTGATATTTTCTGACTCATCCATAATTTCAGTTACTGCACCGTAACTCCAATCAAGGCTTGAGATACATGGGCAATGCACGGAATGGAGTGGACCCATCTTTGGCTCCTCAAGGTCTTGTGGGTCCAATGATGCCTTTGCCACTTGACGGTGCAGGGCTGCCTGTGACTCCTAATGATATTCATCGTTCTGGGCCGTTGCCAACGTCAACACTTGCTTCAGCCTTAGCTTCTGCTACCCCAGAGAATCAGCGTTTGGTATGTTCTTTAACCCTCTTCTTGTTCTTCCTTCAACTTGTGTTGCGTTTGATGCCACTGGTGTTTTTATTCCTGACTTGCTAGTTATTATTGTGTTTGAAAATTGCAGATGCTGGGTGAACAACTATATCCACTTGTTGAGCGCATTGAGCCTGAACACACGGCTAAGGTGACTGGGATGTTGCTAGAGATGGACCAGACAGAGGTTCTCCATCTGATCGAGTCGCCAGATGCCTTGAAGGCCAAGGTAGCTGAGGCAATGGATGTTCTGCATAAAGCTGCAACAAAGTCTGAAGTTACTGATCAACTTGGTGCATTGGATCTGAATGAGTGAATCTCTCTCCTTATTCTTCACATTTTTGGGTACTAAGGCTCCTTTTTTTACTGGCCTAGATGACTTTGCATTGGTAGTCGGATTTTTTTTTTTTTTTTTTCTTTCAGAAGAATATTGATAGGTATCGTATCTGGTTTATTCTGCGGGGTTTTACGTGGCAACTCAAATGCTTGAATTTTTTTAGGCTTTTGACTTAGCGTGGAGGGATTTAAAGACCTAAGGTTGCTAGGATTTTGGTCACCGTCTTTCATTTTCTTACACACTTATTATGACAATTTTTAATTTAGGATTTCAGTTTGGATTTTTTGCTCGATTATTTATTTTCACTTCTCCCCGTCTCTCTTTCATATTATGTAGATCAGTTTATCGTTGTCTAGAGGCGTAAGGGTTAGTCTCTCGGCAACTGATACTGCATCAATTGGAACTAAGCTAACTGCTTCTGCACTCATGGAAGCAATTCTGCGTACAATACTAAAATGCTTTCTGCTTTCTTTTCTTTTAACACTAAATTCTAGTGCAAAAGTGCAGTACCACTGAAGTGCAACTGCAACTGCAACAACAGTCGGGGGCAGTAATACCTGTGGAATCAAAGCGGTTATTTGCCAATCGATGGGCAATGTTGTCGCGAACCTATACTCTTAGCCATATCAGCTCAACATTTTAACAGTCTAATAGGCTCTTAACTTAAGCTTGTCATGTATAAATTTGAAATTCATGGTTGCCAAATGATTTGGTACATTTTAGTCATTAGAACAATGTTGTGTCGCAAAACATAACTCTCGAAACAAGCTTACAGGAAATCAGGATGGATGTCATCTTCTACTGTCTCATCGTTGGCCAGCACGGTCTCATAGTTTGTTGTCTTGTCGATTTCATTGCTGCATTGGCCTGCATTATCTGCACATTTTCTCCTACTATTCTGTCGCAAGCCATAATCGTCATCCTCGTCCTGGGTTACATAGTCACTCCATTTAGAAGCACCAGTTAGTGTAGCCATCGTAGCCTGACATGTTCTTCTCGGTTCCTGCTCATCTCTCGTTATAAAATGCCTCTGTACTTTTGAACTGTCCACGGTGTCTGTCAGCTCACGCTTGACCTGCTCTGCGTCTGCCATTCAAAATGCATTCACGTTAATCGTAGTCTGATGGAATGATCCTTCGACTTACTCACTGCTACTCCTTAATTTGGTCTTTTTAGCTTCGCAGTCGCACTCGTTGCCGTGCATTATTGTTACGCTTTCCAATTACAAAATTCATACACATTACTTCACTAATCCGTCTCACAAAGATTACTTTTAGTCACTAATGCAATGGTAAGCCTTCTTAAATACGTACCTTGTGGAAGGGAGAAAACTGGTTTTTGAGTATGCAGCTCATGCACACCATATTTGTTCAGCTTTGATTTCTTCCACAACTCCGCCGGAAACTCTGTTACAATCCCAGGCTCAAAACCGCAACCTGCACCGAAACCAGTCAACCGATAAACCCGTTAGTCTCTTTTCCCCAATTTCAGATTTCAAATTTCAACCAAAACCCAAAACATCTCATTTCCTGCTTCATCATCTTCCGGCTTCATGTTGGCGCCCCGATCACCGTCCTCAGGATCCAGGTACTGCGTCCAATCAGTTCGTCTTTTCTTTCCGGTCTCGTACGAGCAATAGGAAGAAACAATGGTCTGTTCTTGTTGCTCCTGTTGTTGGTGTTGGGTTTGATGGGCGAACTGGCGAGACATGTTGGAGGACTGGACGAAGAGGCGGAGGTCCTTGGCCATGGGACCTTGAACAAACACTTGGCGGACGGACTGCTTCTGATTGCAAACGACGCACGTCCACTTGTTGCTTTTGTTCCTCTGCTTCACCTGCAAATTTAATCGAAATCCGTTCATCGCCAAACAAAATCATATTGTTCGTATATACATACATATATATATTATATATATACATACATACCTGCATGGTGGAGCATTGGCAGCACTGAACTGCGATGAATACGGTGGGCATTTTCTTCACTCTCTGCTTTCGGATTTCACAAGTCGATGCGGGATTTTGATGTTTCTGAAAATTTTGGAGGCGATTTGATATTTGGGGTTTGGGCGCCAAATTTTGGGGATTCAATTCAATGGGCTTTTGAGCGTTCTGTGTGTGACTCCTACAAGAAATAGGACCCAATTAATATTATTATTATAATATGTGATTTGTGGCTCAGTTGATTAACAACATTTATAATTGTATTTGAGATTCTTTTTTCTCATAATTTAATGTAAATTATTCTATTATTTATCAAAAAAATTATTTTATTTTTTTTTTCGAAAAAAAAAAGTTGTGCTGAAACTACAGGTTAGAAGGGGCGCCATAATTTCTTTTTATTTTTTATACAAGAGCTATCGGGGAGAGGAAACCGAATTAGGGCGTCTTCAATTGGGATCCTAATTGGCGTCTTCAAGGAAAACAAAAAATAATAATAATAAAAAACAAAAAACAAGAAAAAGGAAAAGAGAGTTCTTTCTTCTTCTTCAGGTGATATATATTTCAGGTGATATGGTCACTGATCGAGAGCAACAAGACGAAGCGATTTACCAGAGGTGGTGGTGGGCTATTGGTTTGGGTTTGACGGCGGTGGTGGTGGTTTGCGACGTGACAAGATGGGTTTGAACTGTTTTTGTGATCCGTCTGCAATAGAGGGATCGAGCAAATCAGATAGATAAAGGAAAGAGAAAGAGAGATGAGTTTGAATTAAAATAAAACTAGACCGGATTTAACTGTGAATTATTCGGGTCTTTAGATGCGGTTCCACCCATACACACGACTTCAGTGGTGGTCCGCATAGATCGTCCGCACCAACGGTCCACACAAGAGAAAACCTAATTAACACACACACACTCTATTATTTCGTTTGATTTTCTTTCAAGATTTTTCATATCAAAATTCAAAATTCAAGATATGAAAATTAAAGAGTGTCTGTCACATCCCGATCCCGGACAAGCCAGGTGTCGAAAGGTGATGGCTGACACGCGTTAGCGTGACGAAAGCCAAAAAGAAAGTTTAAGAATGAATAGTAAGAACAGAGTGCGGAAGAATTGTTAGAATACACAGCGAGTAGAGTGAGGGATACAAATTAAATACAACGTAGAAACAACCCTACATTTGTCATACCACCGCGGCTTGACGTCACAAGCTCCCAGCCAACTAACCTGGAGGGGCGCAAAACATAAAACGGTGAGTGGGTCAAAAAGTAAAGTTTGATAAAACCGTTGTTTTCAAAAGTCTAGTAACCCCTCGTTTGAAAACAAGTATAGTTTGAGAAAATACGTCATGCCCGTAGGCATGAACCTCAAAATACTATCATGAAAACATTCGGGTACTCCCCGATAAATCTTTACTGATTTGCTCACCCATATGTAAACACACAAGCCCAAGTGGCTAAACCACAAGGAACAGGCTAGGTATAAATGTAATACGCTGAGTACTACAATGACGCGAGTCTAACGCTAAGCGCTGGTGCACAAAGTGCAGTCACACAAGTTCGAGTTGCCTAGTGCAACCTATAACAGGCTAGTACCTACAATGGATCCAAAGCTGCGTAGCGGTACTGGTAGTGACTACTCCAAACGTCAAGGCTAGTCCTGGCCACAAGACTGAGTACTAATACCTGGGGTGTTATACATCTACTGATGAGCAACAGTAAGAAAACATGTATGGCAATATAATACGAATGTTCTACCTCCAACAAACGTATATGATATGCAACTACGCTAACAGTTAAAGAAAGCGTTGAAAAACCATACGTATATATATATTTATCAAACAAAGACCCACTCACTCACCTGTAGGTAGCCGGGTCGAAATACCCCATCCTGGGTAGCCCCGGTAGTCCTCTGGATAGGCCCCACCTATATGAGATATCACCAGTACAATGATTAAACTCATAAAGGTAACGAATTAACGAATTAATTAAACCTATCCCTTGCTTTCTCAATTTGGAGGTCCAAAACACCTCAAAAATGATCATGCGTACTACCCCGAGGTAGTACACGTCATCACGAGTCGCCTCGTGAAAACAGATTCGAAAAAGGACCTCCCACGCGCCCTCACGCGCGGCTGGAAGGTGCGGAGCTCGGCTCCACGCGCGGCTCACGCGCGAGCCAGTCAACGCGAGCCGGTCAGCCGGTCAACCGGTTCGGTCAATGCTGACGTCACTGCTGACATCAGCAAGGCCGGTCCAACCCGGTCCGATGACGTCAGCACCGGTCATCCCTGCCAGAATTCCGGTCGCCGGTCGCCGGCGCCGCCGTCGCCGGAATCTGGAAATTTGGCCGGTTTTCTGGGAATTTTTCAAAGCTTCATAACTTCTTCGTTTTAAGTCCAAATTGGACGATTCAAGTACCAAAATGAAGCTAGAGATGAGGAGAACAAGATTGTACCATTTTGGGGACCAAAAACTGGCCAGAAGTGGCCTGAAAATGGGGAGGAAGATTCGGCCAAAATGCAACTCCCCCGTTCACGGCGCCATTTCGAGTTCCAGGCCTTGGGTTGGGTTCCCAAGGTCTCCAGAGGTGGATTGGTGATGGTTTTGAGCTTCCTCGAGCTCCAAATCATCAGTTCCAAGGTCGGCAACATCGAACTTCGTCGGTGAAGGTTTTCCAGTTTTCTGGGAAATGAACTTTCAGGGTCCAACTGGGGTTCAAGGCCACCCCCAGTGACCTGGGTTCGAGCACAGAAGAGAAACGAATGTGGTTTGGGAGCAAGAAAGCCGAGAGAAAACCTCAAACTCAAGCCACGGGGTGGCTTGAGTAATTGCTACCAAGTTTGCTGGGTTTCTGGGTTTGTCCAGAACCTGGACACCCACGAAGCTGCAGCCTGATGAGGATGAATAGGCCTGGGTTTGTCTTGGTGCAGGTTGGTGAAGTCAAAATGGCCAAGATTGGCCACGACTTGGTGAAGTTTGCAGACAAAGGAAGAAGAAGAAGAAGAGATGGGTGTGGCTCGGCCACAAGAGACAAAGCCAAACAAATATCCCAGAAAATCTGGGATTGGTCACTGCCTGCAGACATTTGGGCCCCAGCCCAATAAAGACAAAACTGCCCAATTTGAAATACAGGAAACGTCGAAAATCAACGCCCGTAAAATACTCGTTCGGAGTCCGAACGACGTACGGCTTGCGTCTACGAATTCGTATCGATGAGCATGTCAAGAAAATACAAGTGGATGCGTCGTACGAGTTACGACACAAAAGTCAACCAAAAAGTCAACCCAGGGGCAAAATCGTCATTTCCCACTTCCGGGAATAAAATAAAGTAAACTTTGAACGTGACGTTACAGTGTCTTGGTCTTCTAAAGTAACAAATGATTTATGAGGTTCTTTGCTATTAAACCATCTCCAATGTGAAGGTTAAAGTCTAAATTTTTAGTCCAGAAAATTTAGAACTTCATCCAAAAATAGTTTTTCTTCTTCAATGATTTTGGGTTAAAGTTTTAGCCCGAGATTGATAAAGAATGATTTTAGCTTATTTTATTTTTCGGTAACTATTTTAAAAATAAAATTTATGTATATTATTTTAATTTATTTTTATGAACATTTTAACCTACAAATATTTAAATTCTGAAAATTAATGAAAAATCACATAACCTACCCCATGAAAGTCATGGAATTTATGGAACAACATGGAAAACTCTTTGTACACATATGAAATATGAAAGTCATGGAACACATGAATGTCATAGAACAACATGGAACACATGGAAGCCTTGGATGTCATGGAACACATGGATGTCATGAAAATCATGGAACAACATGAAACTCATGGAGCATGCACATATGAAAACCCTTTCTAGCAATATGAAACACATCCATCTACCACCATCATCTTCCTCTATATAAGCATAGGTTGAAACTCAAGCATACACACACCATATTCTTCAATCATCCATCTCTCATCAATGGGTGACAGAGAAGAAGTCGAAGCTTGGCAATGCAGATGGCACAAGCACAGTACCAAGCACTTGTTGCAGGGAACGATGAAATGATCAACGAGGAAGACGCACTTGGAAATGAAATAATCCAATATGCGCAACATGGCGAATCTAGCCATTGTGGCTGGATCCCAGGACGTAAATACAAGCAGCGTGATAGAGAAGATGGTCATGACCAGATCATGCGCGACTACTTCATCGAATGTCCAAGATTTCCTCTTCAGGATTTTCGGAGGCGATACCAGATGAGGAGAGAGTTTTTCGAAACCATCTTGAACGCTATTGTCCACCACGACAACTACTTTGCAAGGACGCACGATGCCACAGGCCGACTGAGCTTATCACCGCAACAGAAGCTCACATTTGCATTTCGGATGCTAGCCAATGGGTGCTTTGCAGACTCACCTAACAAATATTGTAGAATTGCAGAGAGCAGTGCTATTGAGAACCTCAAGCGCTTCTGTAAGGCAATTGAAACCTTATATGGGCAGACATACCTCCGACAACCTAATCATGAGAACTTGAAGAGGCTTCTACATAAGGCAGACAAAATAGGCTTCCCTGGCATGATAAGAAGTCTAGATTGTATGCTTTGGGAGTGGAAGAATTGTCCTACTGCTTGGGCTGGCCAATTTATGGGTCGGCATAAAAAGCCAAGCATCGTTCTCGAGGCTATGGTGTCTTACGACATTTGGATTTGGCATGCATTCTTCGGCAGTCCTGGACTAAACAACAATATCAATGTTCTTTGGTCTTCTCCTCTGTTCGATCACGTCGTTAATGAATGGGCACCCAAATATAGAAACAAGATAAATGGTAATAGACATGAGCTAGGTTACTACTTAACTGATGGTATTTACCCTAGTTGGTTTACTTTTGTGAAAAGTTATTCTCATCCCGATAGTGCAAAGAAGAAATTATTTTTGCAGATA
Source organism: Gillenia trifoliata (assembly GCA_018257905.1). Taxonomy (NCBI): domain Eukaryota; kingdom Viridiplantae; phylum Streptophyta; class Magnoliopsida; order Rosales; family Rosaceae; genus Gillenia; species Gillenia trifoliata. Next base: position 8,095,574 of record CM031080.1, on the reverse strand, counting down.
CAAGAGTTGTACATGAAGGATGTGGAGACAGCGTTCGGGATCCTACAAGTTTGATGGGTCATTGTTAAAGGACCTGCACGAATGTGGAATATGGAAGACCTAAACTCAATCATGATGACGTGCATAATTTTGCACAATATGATTGTTGAAGATGAGTACATTTAATTTGAAGAAGATTCTGACGAAGAAGTGGATGGCGACCAACCAACATCTGCGAGAACAATAGCAAGAAACATTGACTATCTAGATGCAACCACATACGAAACTAGACAGGATAGGATAACACTTAGTGAGTACATGAGATGTCTTAATAGGATTCAAGCTCCACAAGGCCATGACACACTCCGAAAGGATTTGGTTGAGCATCTATGGAACCGAGAAGGAGCAACGGCAAGAAATTGAAGTGTGCCAGTGTGTTGGTATTTCTTTGTAATAAAATGAAGTGTGCTAGTGTGTTGGTCTTTCTTTGTAATAAAATAAAGTGTGCTAGTATGTTTGCCTTTCCTTGTAATAAAGTGTGCTAGTGTATTGGTGTGTAACTCTTTTATATTATATATAAAAATTTAACACTTGTGTGTTAGTGTGTTGGTCTTTCCTTTTTATAAAGATAAAGATTTAAAATTTGAAACCACTAAATAAAAAATTACATGAATATTAATAAACGATAATTAAAACACTACATGAAGATTAATAAACAATAATTAAAACACTAAATTAAAACAATTAAAACAATTACTAATGCTAATAAAATTCATCATCATTTGCTTGACTTGGTCCTTGGCTTGGTAGACTTGGAATATACACATTAGATGGATCATCATCCTCAAAGATATTCTGTGCGGCATGCCTTCTAACAATTTTCGCTTGTGCATCACAGAAAAACTTCTTCCTAATTGGAGTGTATTTGTTGGGGTCCTCCCTCATTACATCAAAATCGAACCTTTGTTGCGCTAAACGGTCTCTTGCATCTTCCTTTTCCACTTGCTTCTCAAAGAGCTTGCGCATTTGGACTATTTCTTCTGTGGTCTCCCCTCGGCCTTCAACCAATTTTTCAACTCTGGAACAAAGTGCCTCACCAACCGGATTTGTTGGGGTCTTCCCTTTTCTCTTTGTTTCCCTTTGCTTATCTCGTCCCGGCGGCCTTGAAATAGAAGAAGAAGAAGATGGAGTCACCGATTCATCAATATCATCACTGATTCATCAATATCATCACCAAAATTTACGCTTGAGACTTCATGAGTAAATTTTTTTACCCATTGTTGGTCCGCAATGGAACGCCACTTCGGAGAATCCTTCAGGACATCCCAAGCATGATGCAATTTAAATGTTTGGTTTTTGGGCGTAGTTCTTGTCTTGTAAATAGACATTGCCTTCTCACCCTATGCAATAAATAAATTATGATCAATTAGTTGCAAAATAAGATAATACACATGAAAAAAAAAAAACTATGAAGCGAGTCACTCACCGCTTCTTCCATACCCCTTCCACTAGCCATGCCAACTACGGCTCTATCCAAGCTTCCCTTCCACAACATGTTGTGTTGATAATCTTCCACCGCTCGCAAATGCCGTTTGCGTCCCTTCGGTTGGTGTTGGAGTTGGAATGGAACTTGTCAAGGATTTTACCCCACAAGACCATTTTTTTTTTGTGCCAACGGCACCATCTTCGCTAATTGACACCCATGCCAAGCACAAAGCAACATCTTCATCATTTGACCAATTAGGTCCTCTAACTTGAGAAGTTGCCATCTTGAACAATTTGAAAATGGGAAGAAATTATTTTGGAAGTGGGTGGAATGAAAAATTTGAAGAATTGTATGAGGAAAGTGAATTTTGTGTGGATGATTGAACAAATACATAGGTATTTATAGACTTTTTGGGTGAATATTGATTTAAATAATTTTTTTTAAAATTGTTTTAGCCGTTTGATTTAATTTTGGGCCGTTAGATCTATTTTTTTACCGTTAGATTTGATCATATTCGATCTCAACCATTGGATTTAATATATTTATAAATTAGATTTTTTTTAAATTGCATTTGGTCCGTTGGATCAACCAATGGTCCAACAATCTTGGCCGTTCGTCAAATAAAGCCGTTGGACTTTGTGGAAATCGGTGGCCGACATGTTACAACCCGTCCTTATTTTTTTTTCATGTAAAGTTTCACACATAGTTGTGAAGTTACCAAAATACCCCTAGAGGGTAAGTGTTGACTTTTGTTGACTTCTCCATCATGACAAGTATCAATTATTCTTTTAGTGTATTCTTGTAGTACTCGTCGATACGAATGGGTGAGCGCAAGCGGAGTGAAATTCAGAGTTAGACCAAACATTCTATGAGACTTAATTTAAAGTCCAAGGGTATTTTGTAATTTCACATCAGTATTTTCTATTAGGGTTTAACCTGAGTGGGGTTTTGATTTAGTCACTCTCTCTCAGCCGTCACACTCTCTCTCTCTCCCCGACCCTCACCTTTGTCTGCAAAAACCGTAAAACCGAGCCACAATTTGGGAATATCGAAATTTCGTCGAACCACAACCCACAACCACATCCATTGTGCTTGCCTCGTTCCCTTGAGTACGACCCTAGTTTTGAAATTGTCAAACTCGAACCCAAACAGCCAAACACATACCCGCGGCGAGACAAAAATTTTGTGGCGAGCTTCCCGTCGATTTCGACCTAGGTAAGGCTCTAGACCATTACCATTAGCTTTGTCTCATTGAGTAGGTTCAAATTGATATAAAATACGTGACGTTTGGTGCCGTAATCGAAGATGGTGATTTTCGGAGCTTTTCTAGCCAATTATAGGCTATTTTTGGCCACTTTTTCAACCCCAAATTGCTATGATTGAATTGCTCTCTTCAATACCTTCATTTTGACATAAAAATCGTGAAATTTGGTTGAGTTTTAACCTAGATACGAACCTCTGAAAAATTAGGAATTTCCCGACTAACTTTTCCAAAATTCGGTGAGGCAGACGGCGGCCGGCGACAGGTCCGGCGATTGGCGAGAGGAAGAAGACGGAGGAATATTTTGTAACGGTGACGGAATATTCTTGACGGTGTCGACATATTTCGTTAATTCTAAGGTACATTATGTTATCTGACTAATGACGTTAAACCGAATATTCTCTAACGCCGTTAGAATATTTCGTTAAAGTTAGCAGCACGCCATTAATTTTAACGGCGCATGGCAAGCTTCTGGTGGCACAAAGGTGCTTGAGGCGGTGCATGGCTGCGGACATAATTTCGGACAATGACAATCATTTTTCGAGCCCGTTTTTCCTATAAACAATAGTTTTTAAATTTTTTTAGTTAGGGGGGGGGGCGCCTTATTTTATATTTGAGAAATTATTTAATTTATTTTTCTTACTAATATTGACACATCCCGATCCCGGACGAGCCAGGTGTCGAAAGTGCTGGCCGACACGCGTTAGCGTGACGAAAGCCAAAAAGAAAATTTAGAATAAAAGATAGAATATTGAATTAAAACAATAAGGTCAGAGTGCACAGAACGTGCATGCGGAAGAATTAAAAGAATACACTGCGAGTAGAATAAGGGATACAAAGATATACAAACGTATAAAAATCCCTACATCGTCATACCACCGCGGCATCGACGTCGCAAGGCTCCCAGCCAACTAACCTGGAGGGGCGCAAAACATAAAACGGTGAGTGGGTCAAAAAGCAAAGTTTGATAAAACCGTTGTTTTCAAAAGTCTAGTAACCCCTCGTTTGAAAACAAGTATAATTTGAGAAAATACGTCATACCCGTAGGCATGAACCTCAAAATACTGTCGTGAAAACATACGGGTACTCCCCGCTAATACTTTACTGACATTTGCTCACCCATATGTAAACACACATGCCCAAGGGGCTAAATCCCACAAGGAACAAGCTAGGTATACAAGTAATACGCTGAGTACTACAATGACGCGAGTCTAACGCTAAGCACTGGTGCACAAAGTGCAGTCACACAAGCTCGAGTTGCCTAATGCAACCTAGAACAGGCTAGTACCTACAATGGATCCAAAGCTGCGTAACGGTACTGGTAGTGACTACTCCAAACGTCAAGGCTAGTCCTGGCCACAAGACTGAGTACTAATACCTGGGGTGTATACATCTACTGATGAGCAACAGTATGAAAACATGCATGGCAATATAATACGAATGTTCTACCTCCAACAAACGTATATGATATGCAACTACGCTAACAGTTAAAGAAAGCGTTGAAAAACCATACGTATATATATACATTTATCAAACAAAGACCCACTCACTCACCTGTAGGTAGCCGGGTCGAAGTACCCCGTCCTGGGTAGCCCCGGTAGTCCTCTGGATAGGCCCCACCTATATGAGAAATCACCGGTACAATGATTAACTCAAAAAGGTTACTAATTAACGAATTAATTACACCTATCCCTTGTTTTCTCAATTTGGAGGTCCAAAACACCTCAAAAATTAACATGCATACTACCCCGAGGTAGTACACGTTGTCACGAGTCGACACGTGAAAACAGATTCGAAAAAGGACCTCCCACGCGCCCTCACGCGCGGCTTGAAGGTCGGAGCCTATGGCTCCACGCGCAGCTCCACGCGCGGCTCACGCGCGAGCTGGTCAACTGAGCCGGTCAGCCGGTCAACTCGGCTCGGCTCAAGCCGGTCAACACGGCTCGGCTCAAGCCGTCAACGAGGCTCGGCTCAAGCCGGTTCGGTCAATGCTGACGTCAGCAAGTTCGGTCTGATTCGGTCTGCTGACGTCAGCAAGGCCGGTCCAACCCGGTCCGATGACGTCAGCACCGGTCATCCTTGCCAGGATTCCGGTAGCCGGCGCCGCCGCCAGCGCCGCCGTCGCCGGAATCTGGAAAAATTGCCGGATTTCTGGGGATTTTTCAAAGCTTCATAACTTCTTCGTTTTAAGTCCAAATTGGACGATTCAAGTACCAAAATGAAGCTAGAGATGAGCAGAACAAGATTGCACCATTTTGGAGACCAAAAACTGGCCAAAAGTGGCCTGAAATTGAGGAAGAAGATTCGGCCAAAATGGTGCTTCTCCAACCACAGTGCCAAATCGAGTTCTAAGCCTTGGGTTGGGTTCCCAAGGCTTCCAGAAGTGCTTTGGTGATCTCAGGGAGGACCATGGAGGTCGAAAACACCGAGAATGGCCAAGAAGAAAGCCACGGGTGGCTTGAGAGGTTTCACCCACCTTCTGGGTTCCTGGGTTTGTCCAGGTTTCTGGACACCCACACCTGGGTTGCTGGGTTCGTTTTGGGTGAGGATTGGTGAAGGTTTCTGTCAAAGTGCCAAGGGGGAAGGCACGGCAAAGGTTGAAGTTTGCAGAAACAAAGAGAGGGAGGAAGAAGAAGGGAGGAGAGACAGAGATCCAGATTTTCTGGGATAGGCCCACGTGGCCTGCAGACAATTGGGCCCCAGCCCAATAAAGCCAAAACTGTCCAAAAGTGAATTACGGGAAACGTCGAAAATCAACGCCCGTAAAATATTCGTTCGGAGTCCGAACGACGTACGGCTCGCGTCTACGAATTCGTATCGACGAGCACGTCAAGAAAATACAAGTGGATGTGTCGTACGAGTTACGACGCAAAAGTCAACCAAAAAGTCAACCCAGGGGCAAAAACGTCATTTCCCACTTCCGGGAATAAAATAATTTAAAACTTTGAACGGGCTGTGACAAATATTTAGGTCAACATTCGTCTAGACGCTTCGAGCAGCACGACACCGAGGAGGATTACACTTCCCGAGTATCTGTGAGTGGACATTGTTTTACAAATGGTTGTATCCTAGTATAAATATATATATATATATTTATTTATTTATAGGTATGAATGGTTTTAAATTGTTGATTTGATCATGCCTATACATATTTTATATTTGAGATACGAATTTCTTACTTGGGCATGATCATGCATTTTACGCCGACGAATGTATATGTTTTCACACACTTAGTATGCTTTCACTACGTTTTAGTACCGTCTCACGGCCGTAGGACAAGTCTCACATGTATGGGTCACACGCACTGTACTCCAGGGGTATTGTCCGGTAAATACCTTAGTGCAAACTTGTCTTTACATTTGCGTTTATTATCGGGGGAGGTCCCTCAACGTAAGGACTTGGGTGTGATGCGCTGATCGCGCAAGAGCTTACATGTGTGTGGTACAAGGAGTACAAAAGTGGTTATAACGTAAAAAGCTTGTACAGGGTTGGACGGAGGTCTCTCAGCATGTACATGAGTGATTGCTTATATACCTTGTGGTATTTCTTGTATATATATATATATATATATGTACACACACACACACACACACATATATATATATGTAAGCTCTTGCGCGATAAGTTGGATCTTTTGTGTTTTACTTTAAATTTATCTCGTACAAGGAAAGATTCTGAATTTATATTTTTAACCGTTGAGTTTTACATGATGATTATATATATGTAGTATGGTTTCATACATGATGATTTACATATATATATATATACTATTTTCAAACAGAAGGTTATTATGTTCGAAAAGAGAACAGAGTTTTTTCAGAAAACTTTCTTTTTCATCCACTCACACCTTTATGTTTTTGTGCCCCCTTCAGGACCTAGTAATGATGCGTTCCAGTGACGTTGAGACATAATGTGGCAGCTCTGGTTTTCTCCCGATAATGTAGGGACTTTATCTTTCATTCAGTTTCTTTAATTCTATCCATCCCTGTTATGGATAGAAATTTTAGGAGCTTGACTCTGTTATTTAATTTTCATTGCCTTACATTAGTTACACTTTGAACCATATGCATAGTTGTATTAAATTCTGTAAACTTTTTGGCAGTTCATTTATCAGATACATTAGAAGTTTATTATAATTTAAGTGTTGTCATGCATAAAATGGCTACGTCACTTCCAAGTGTCGGTCAATACATCCCAAACTTGGTGTCCACGTGAATATAGAGGGCGGGGTGTGTCACGACAGGTCTGCAGTGTGGGGGACCCAGGTCTGCAGCATGGAGGATCCATGGCTGAAAGCCTGTCGTGTGGTGCTGCGTTGGCACGTTAGCGCCTGCGTTTGCTTTCGTTTTTCGGGCATGTGTACATGCACAGTAGGCCACCAGCCTTAACTAGTGGGAAATCTGGTGGGAATTTGGCCCAATTTTAGAATTTATCCAAAACTCAAAATTTAGCCCAATTATTGGAAGAGGTTTGTGGGGGTTTAAGTTCTAAAATTTGGACTTTAACCTAGCTATTGAAGATGGTCTTAGATATTGGACTTGGATGCAATCTACCAACTCTTCTCGTATTATTCAATGTTGCACAGCAGAATAAAACTTCGTGAGCACTAGATATGGAGGTCTAGAAGTGCGCTGGATAGGACAAGCTAGGTAGCAATTTATATGGAACGGATTCACTGTCACGCGACATCCCAATCCAATAATACATTGTCATGTGGAGACAAACTTGCACTTGGTAATGTATTATTGGATATGGAACGCCACGTGGCAGTGAATCCGTTCCATATAAGTCATTTTAAAGATTGCACGACAATTTGGGAGGTATTTTTTTACTATTATTTTAGTAAAAAGCACAATTTCCCACACTTTATACTTTATAATTTTTAAAACTAGCACAGTATAATTAAAAAAATATAGTAAAAGTTTACTTTTTTTATACAATGATATTATTAAGAAGCCTTGTGTCACAGCGAAAATCAAACACCTTTGTTGTCCTCATCACCCTAGTTCGAGGCTCCCACACCCCCTTTCCCTCTTTGAATCTCACCTGACTATTGACAAAAAAAAGAAAGATACCACGATATATTTACATTAAGGACATGTTTACCAATTTAGAATCCGAGTAAAGAGAAATCAGAATAAACATGAATCGGAGCAAGCATGAGTTGAAATTAGACATTCTCATTAAACTGTTACTAATTGCCAGGAATCTGAGTGAAGCTAAAGTTTATTCCCATTAAAACCATTTACAATTGTCCAAAATCGCGGAATCAAAATCAGGTATTCCTAGTAAGACTGTAGTACTGAATCACCACATCAGCCATCGAAGTACAAATTAATTTGCCTAGTCCTTGCTCTTAGAATTTTGGCTAATACTTTTGGAGATGTTCTAATAGTTTAGGGCATGTTTACTTAACAAAAATGGAATAAGCAATGAGAGAACTTAAAAATAGGAAAAGTAAAGAAAAGGAATCGGATCAACTAGCTCCCTAATTGATTTGATTTTTGATATTTAAGTATTTGATTATAGATTTTATGGGTAAATTAATACTTTTTTGATTCATGATGTAACGTCCCGTTTAAAATTTTATTTTATTTTATTCCGGGGGTGCAAAATGACGATTTTGCCCCTGAGTTGACTTTTCGGTTGACTTTTGCGTCGTAACTCGTACGACGCATCCAATTGTGTTTTCTCTACGTGCTCGTCGATACGAACGCGTAGACACGAGCCGTACGTCGTTCGGGTCCCGAACGAATATTTTACAGGCGTTGATTTTTTTTCGACGTTTCCGTATTTTCACTTTTTGGGCTGTTTTGAGATTGTAGGCTGGAGCCCACTTGTTTGAGACCCACGTGGGCAATCCCACGAATTCAGAAGCTTAGTCTGGGCTTTGTCCCATCCAATGAATTTGGTCACCTTCTCTCTTTTCTTCTCTGCTGCTAGAAGACAAAATTAAAGGCTCCTCCTTCTTTCTCCCCGAGCCATTTCTTGGCCTTTTGGGAGTCAAGAAGCTCTCTTTCCTTCTCCTTCTTCCCCCGGAAGTTTCACCTCCCTTTACCTTTGTTCCCCGCAAACTTCACTCTAAGTGCCGAGGCCTTCTCCCCGCCTTATGGTTTCTATCTCGGCACTAAACAACTGCCGTGAGCCGCACCATCGACCAAAACTACTACAAGAATAATCCTTTCGATTGTCATTCCCATCAACCCGAAACCAGAGAGAGAACCAAAGGGCACCCCGAGGCCATTTTCCCGTCTTCTTCTTCGAGCTCACCTCGAGCCTCCCTCGTGCCTTCATCATCTTCTTCTTCTTCCCGAAGGTACACTGTGCCATTTTCATGGCCATCATCGACCTCGGAACCGAGCAAACCTTTCTTTCTCCTCATAAAGACCGCGTAAACAAGGGAACCTGTAACTGGGAATTCTCCTGGCTACCCTGCTCGCTTCTTTGCTTGCTTCTGCTTCCTTTTCTCAAAACCCCGAACCACCGGATGGAGTTATGGAGGTGTGTTGGTGATGATGTTGATGTCAACTGTGTGTGTTAAAATGAATTGGATCTCGTGTAGCTAGCAGAATACGCTATCAGATTGTCAATGGTTTGCTTAGCTTTTGGCCGCCATTTTGGGTGATAAATCACTGGCCGAGCATTGTGCCAATTGTGACAATATTGGTTTTGGGTTAATTAGTTGGATTGGATCTCGTGTAATTAAATAAGACAAAGTTTTTGAAAATGGGTGTTGTTGTGTGAAGAAAGTGTTTGGTTTGGGCCATTAGAGATTTTTTGGGTCACTTTGGTATGTTACTCCAATCCATAGCGGATTTATTGGTCACCCTCGCTTCAAACCGGGTTTTGGATGCTTCACTTACTGAAACTCCGTTGTTGAATTGCTCCTGGGAAGCTTTAGGCTTTACAATTCTCTTGGCGCTTCTGAGGACGCGGCACTTCGAGCTTTCCGACTATCTTCGTGTGAGTGAGTGGGTCTTTTCTTGGATAAAGTATATATATATATATACGTATGGCTTAAACGCTTTCTTAAATTGTTAGCGTAGATGCATATTCATTACGTGTGTTTGGAGGTAGTAATCACTCGTACTATATTGTCATGCATGATTTTATACTCGTGCTCCTCGCAGGCTTGTTGTATAACACCCCGTGTATAGTACTCGCCCGTGCATGACTGGCCTTGACGCAGAGCCGTCACTATCAAAGAATGGCCACGCAAAGATTTGATCCATGTAGGCATTAGTCAGTTTTAGGCTGCACTTGTGCAACTCCTGGACTTGTGTGACGACATTTCAGGTACGTTGCTAGCACTAGACTCGCACATTGGAGCACTGTGAGGCTGTAATTGATTATACCCAGCTTGTTCATTGTGGGATTTGTAGCCCGTGGACATGTGTGTTTACATACGAGCAAAAAGATAAAGAATAGATAATAGATAATCTTTAATGTTTTAAATGGTAGTGAGCTTGAGGATCATGCGCACGGCATGACTTATTTTGTCAATTATACTTGTTTTCAAACGAGGGGTTACTACTTTTTGAAAACAACGGCTTTTAGCAAACTTTGCTGACCCACTCACCGTTTATGTTTTTGCGCCCTCCAGTTCGTTGGTGTGGAGCTGTGACGTCGATGGTGCGGTGGTATGACAATGTAGGGTTGTTTCTACGTTTGTTTAGATTTGTACCCTTACTCTACTCACGCTATGACTTTTATTTCTTCCGCACTCCGACCTTGATTCAATACAATACAATTTCTTTATTCATTCTTAAATTTTTGGCTTTCACACGCTAACGCGTGTCGGCCATCACTCTCTCGACACCCGGCTCTCCTGTGATCGGGTCGTGACAACATTGGTATCGTAGCATGGTTGCAACCTAGGCTCTTCTTTCCGTACTCGTGCATTCTGTCCGTGGTATCGTACTGATTCGCAATTCTTTCTTTTGATTCTTACTCTTGGAATCGAGAATTTTCCGAACTTTACACTTTTGGTGTATTGTTTTCCTCGGGTTAATTTAAGTTCTTCTTAGTGTCATACCACCTCGACGTCAGTTTTGTGTGTAGTTTTGGGTAGTTTTCCCGATTTCGACAGCTTTGTCGCTACTTTTCGGTACGCGTAGAACTTTTCGTATTTTACTCGTGCGACCTTGAGCTTGGTTGACGAGGAACTTGAGTGTTTCGTGTGACGTTTATTTATTAACTTCCGGATGGAATCGCATCAATCTGAAACCGGGTTCGCCTGTCGTATTTTCGAAGTGTGGTGTCGGGCCAGACACAACGGATGATTTTTCATCAAGTACTTCCTTTGGGAACAACGTCAGGCGTTGACGTTGGCTGTAAATTCGTCGACTACTTTTCGTGTTCAACAAGTTCCGACTAAATTCGTGAGACTTAGTTTCACAAATTCCTTCGCACCGCTAGTGTTTTGCACTATAACCAATGACTTTAACCTTGGGGTAACGCGTTTCTTTGGCGTTGCTTGTTTGGACGCATTTTCTACTTCTTGTAGTTGTTTTGACCATCGCCGAGCACCCGTCACGATGTTCAAATTGTTAGCAAGTGAAGGCTTCGAGACGGACTTTTCCTCTCGCTGTTTCAACCACTTTCCATTTTCTTCGGAATTGGAAAAGTATCACCGTGAAATTCTTGTACCTTACTTCTCCGCACGTGACGACCGCAATAACCTTTCGGGATGATCAGAAACCGAACCCGTCTCTACGACTTCTCTCAACACCGTAATTCCATTTTCTGTAGTTTGGACACGTCCATCTTCGTGGGTGTGGATTAACCGTGTGGAGTCTCTTGAAGCGACCTGCTTTGTTTTTTGTCGTGACTCAACTTTCTTCGAACGTTGAAGAACTTTTTCGGTACTTGTGGAGTCGACATTTCTTTTCCACTCATGACTTTGTCATGCAAATCGATCATCTTCCCCCACTTGTGCAAAAGTGCCGTCTTGACTATTCGTCGGCGATGGTATGGATCGCATATCCACGAGTGGCGGTGATTGGCAATAACTGGTTTGACTCGCGTGTCCACCGTCTCGAGTACCGTTTGACCTTTTATCGAAGCTTCGATTCGAACGCCGACGAGGATTTTGCACCGTAGCCGGACCACTTGGCCAATCAAGTGGCCATCTTTCTTTTTCCGCTTCTCGCTTTAACCAAAATCTACCAAGGCACCCGAGCTCTCTTCGCTCTCTGAGCCATTCCTTTGGCTATAGGAGATCACCGGCCTTACCGGCTATCTTTGTCGATCTCAATTTGCTGACCCCCGGACTACTCGTTCCCTGCATTTACCTTGAAACCTAGTTTTCGTAAACAATAAATTTTCCCGCGAGGTTCGATTTCGAACTTCGGCCATCTCTTGGTGAAACCAACCCTAGTACCTTAAACTAATCACCTCAACTCCCGGAAGCCCCAGGAACCTTGCTTTGGTCAACTCTTGGTGGCGTTTGGCCGAATCACCAAAACCCGAATCGGCAAGCTTGCACCCGCAGTTGGGTATCGACGCTATTCTTTCTGGCCTCCGAAAGAATCTCGTCTTCAACGTGGAAGTTTAGCTCGAATCATCCAAGAGGGATCGACTTCACCTTAAATCGTGTGAGTGATTCACTGGTGATCCCGCTTCCGTTTACCGGGTAACTCCGCCCCGTCTCGTCGCCCAGCTTTGTCATCGTTGCGACACTTGTCATTTGGGTGAGTGTACGCAAGAAACTCAAGTGTGCCATGGTCAGTGGACGATCGGGGACACGTAGCTAACCAAAGGTCCGCAGCACTCCGCAAGAAACCTACCTTGGCCCGTTCTCGATCCAATAAGTTGGACGAACAAACTTGCTTTCAACCATCTACTTTCGGTGGAGATGTACAATTGCTAAGGCAATGTCATTCCATACCTGGAACCTTTCTCCCGTACTTTGCTACGCTACTCCGTATCCCTCGGGGTGGTGCCCGGGCCGTTCCAAAGGTGGAACGCCGTTTGCTCTTGGACGAGTTTCGTACTGACCAAGAGGGACACTTAACGATTCCGATCTGTTTCGTAAACGTTAAACTTTCTTTTTTGGTTTTTACTTGTGATCCAAACGGATCCAAGTATTACCTACTCATCTATTTCACTTTGTTTATTTCAAACTACTCGACCACATCAGACTCCTACCGGCACGATTGGAATCGCTATGCCGCGAGGCAAAGTTTGTCTTGTTCTTTGGGTTTGCTCAAGTGATACTCCGTTATCATCGCTAATCAAGTTTGCTTGCCAATCTCATTCCTCTGTGATGTCGTGGTTTTTCGGGAATGTGATCCTAGGAATGGCTTGAGCCCACCGCGGGCCAAGCAGATTGTCGGGCGAGGTCGGTTCACCTTCTTGCCACCCCGGCATAACGTCCGTGACGCGACCGCGAGTACCGTAAAATCGACTTGTAGGCCGACTCGCCTACGAGTACGAAACCGTTGAGTTCCTGGGTTGTGGTGGTTGTACCACACGTGTGTTGTTGGAATTTCTCTTGTGTTGACGATGTACCCGTTGTCAACAAAATTTTGGGATCTTCCCAACGATCTACCCGGGTTTATCGCCCGATCGAGAAGTGGAGCCACCATCGATCTTTCCAGGTGTATTGAACGCATTCTCTTTCTTACCTTCTATTTTTTCGACTCCACGTGAGTGGCGGGAGTTGAAGATTTTCAATTTGTGCACTTTTGCCATGAATTCTTTCGCCTTGCACTTCACCTCGTGGAGCTCTAGTCTTGTTTTGTTCGTTTGAAGTTTCGGCAATTCTTTGGTATTCGCATCGATTATAGGCAATTGAATCGGGGTGACGATTAAAACCGTTATCCCCGCCTAGAATCGATGATCTCCTTGACCGCCCTCCGAAGTGCAATTTGTTTTCTTTTTAAGATCGACCATGGACTGACATCGTCAGCTATAGATCAAGAACTTTCGTCGTTACTTGACCACTTTCTCGGACTCCAGCACGAACCTTTTTTTTTTTTTTTTACTTAGTTTCTTTTCTTGTCATACCTTCGATGACACCGCCAAGAATTTTCATGAACTTGATGACTCGAGTACTTCCCGCCCGACCCGACAAGTTCGTGATGCGCCTCTTGGTTGACTTGGCTTATTCCACCTGGGCCGATCATGCAAAATGTTATGATCTGAAGTTAAGAACTTTTCTCAACTTTCGCGCTTCCACTAATCATGTGTCTTTCGGGGCATGTGATTCCCAAGGATTGCATCCTTGTCGATCCCTTGGGATGGTTACTGTGGGATGGGATCCTGTTTCACCGCGTATGTTACAAGATTCGAAACTTTCTGGCTCTGTTCCTAGCTTCCATCGACGTTCGTGAAGGATTTCCGTCGTCTCCGCCTCTCACGAAACTTGCCGTGTAATTATTATCTGTGTGAACGACGACCACGAGCAAAACTTTCCGACCGGCTCAAGTTTGGTCTTACTCCGTTCTTGTATTAGCACTTTCCAAACGACCCGCGTGGCCTGTGTCTCTTCGCTGACGCGCCACCCAGCCGGGTTGGTCCGTGTGCTAATACGCATGGATGGATAATCGCTTCATGCCTTCAGTGACCGAAACCGCATGAGATGAATTATCATACCCATGATTCGGGGTCAAGGCCGTATCTTTGCTCCGAGATTCTCGCGACATTTCCTCTTGGTGAGACGTGTTGACCGCTCACTCGACCACCAAAGTCCGAGGCGCCTCATTTTCCCGGGAGACCTCAATCTCTACTAAAGGAGTTGGATGTAGCCGATGGGTGACACGATTGCATTATCGATTACCACCTCTCTGGCCGGCAAACGTAGTAACTAGTACTCTCGTCGTAAAGTCCTTTGGACGAACGACTACTCTTCCGCCAAACCCGTATCCTTATTGGAACTGAGGCACCGCGCCACCTTGAGTTGTGGTGACGTTGGAAAGACCGTTGTCGCCTTTCTGGCTCGACATTTTTTCTCCTCCTACATCCTTTTCAAGTGAAACTACCGAGTAGATGTATTGTGAACATTTTTGTACTCTAATCTACCACTTTTTGAAGTTTTCTATGGAAATTTCTAGGGACGAAATTTTTATATGAGTGGTAGATTGTAACGTCCCGTTTAAAATTTTATTTTATTTATTCTGGGTGCAAAATGACGATTTTGCCCCGAGTTGACTTTCTTTTTTGTTGATTCCCTTGCGTCAGAATTCAAGATTTACGCATCCAATTGTGTTTTCTCTACGTGCTCGCTCAGCCGACACGAACGCGTAGATTATAGCCGTAATGTTCTAGTCCCGAACGAATATTTACTTGGCAATTGATTTTTTTTTTCGACAAGCTCTCGTATTTTCACTTTTTTGGGCTGTTTTTGAGATTGTAGGCTGGAGCCCACTTTGTTTGAGGCCCACGTGGCAATCCCACGAATTCCGTAAGTTTGTCCGGGCTTTGTCCCATCCAATGAATTTGGTCACTTTCTCTCTTTTCTTCTTCTCTCGGGGCCGCTAGAAGACAAAAATTAAAGGCTCCTTCCTTTCTCTCTTTTCTCCCCGAGCCATTTCTCTTGGCCTTTGGGAGTCAAAGCAAGCCTCTCTTTCCTTCCTCCTTCTTCCCCCCAGTTTCACCTCCCGTCTTTGTTCCCGCAAATCTCACCTAAGTGCCGAGGCCTTCTCCCGCTCTTATGGCTTTATCCACCAAAACTAAATCAAGCCGTGAGCTCCACCATCGACTAAAACTACTAAAGAAAACTTTGATTGTCAGTCCTACCGAACCCGAAACTGCAGAGAACCAAGTAAGTACCCCGAGGCCATTTTCCCGTCTTCTTCGAGCCTCACTCTCAGCCTCCCCGTGCCTTCATCATCTTCTTCTTCTTCCCGAAGGTACACCAGCCATTTTCATGGCCATCACTCGGACCTCGGAACCGAGCAAACCTTTCTTTTCTCTCGCAAGACTGTAACAAGTGGAACCCGTAAATTCTCGGGAATTTCCCGAAGACCCGTCTCGCCTTGCTTGCTTCTCGTTTTCTCGCCTTTTTCAAAACCCCGAACCACTGGATGGAGTTATGGAGGTGGTGTTGGTGATGATGTTGATGTCAATCGTGTGTGTGTTAAATGAATTGGACTTCTGCAGCTGCAGCTTAAATGGACAACATTGAAGATTGTCAATGGTTTGCTTAGCTTTTGGCCGCTGATTTTTGGGTGATAAATTGGGCCGGGCCGAGTATTGTGTCAATTGTGGACAAATATTGGTTTTGGGTTAATTAGTTGGATTGGATCTGGGTGTAATTAGCATTTGCTGACAAAGCTTTGGAAAAATGGTGTTGTTGTGTGAAGAAAGTGTTTGACTTGGGCCATTAGAGATTTTTTGGGTCAATGGCATGTTACTCCAATCCATAGCGGATTTATTGGTCACCCTCGCTCAACCGTGGTTTTGGATGCTTCAATTTACTAAAACTCCGCTGGTTGGAATTGCTCCTAAGCTTTAGGCTTTGCGACCTCAAGGCCTGGGAGAGGACGTGCACTTGAGCTCCGACCATCTTCGGGGGTGAGTTGAGTGGGTCTTTCTTGATAAAGTATATATTATATATATATATATACGTATGGCTTTTTAAACGCTTTCTTAAATTGTTAGCGTAGATGCATATTCATTACGTGTGTTGGAGGTAGAACACTCGTACTATATTGTCATGCATGATTTTATACTGTTGCTCCTCAGTAGTTGTATAACACCCCAGGTATAGTACTCAGTCTCGTGGCCAGGACTAGCCTTGACGTTAGGAGCTGTCACTATCAGTACCGCTACGCAGCATTTGATCCATGTAGGTACTAGCCTGTCTTAGGTTGCACTAGGCAACTCGGACTTGTGTGACGCACATTTGTGCACAGTGGTTAGCACTAGACTCGCGTCATTGGAGTACTTAGCGTAAATCTTTATACCTAGCTTGTTCATTGTGGGATTTAGCCCCGTGGACATGTGTGTTTACATACGAGCGAGCAAATACAGTAAATGATGTATCGGGGAGTACCCGAATGTTTTAAATGGTAGTGTTTTGAGGATCATGCGTACGGGCATGACTTATTTTATCAATTATACTTGTTTTCAAACGAGGGGTTACTACTTTTTGAAAACAACGGCTTTTAGCAAACTTTGCTTTTTGACCCACTCACCGTTTTATGTTTTGCGCCCCTCCAGGTTCGTTGGCAGGGAGCTTGTGACGTCGATGGTGCGGTGGTATGACAATGTAGGGTTGTTTCTACGTTTGTTTAGATTTGTACCCCTTACTCTACTCACGTTGTGTATTCTTTTATTTCTTCCGCACTCTGACCTTTGATTCAATACAATTTCCTTTATTCATTCTTAAATTTCTTTTTGGCTTTCGTCACGCTAACGCGTGTCGGCCATCACCTCTCGACACCTGGCTCTCCCAGGATCGGGTCGTGACACATGAGGTGTTAATAAACACAAAAAAAAAAAATTTAAAAGTGAATTGATTCTCATTCCATATTTTAATAAATGCAAGCAAATAACTCAAAAATAAAAATAATTTCAAATTCTCATTCATTGATTGCAGATAAACATGCCCAATGTATTGAAAGATGATATAATAAGGTTATTCCCAAATCATGGTGGAGAAAGATAGGGCGTGTATCAACATCCTAAACCCCATGAAACCCAACTCCTTTCCAATACTCCAACACCAAAACACCAAAACACCAAAACCCCACTCCCACTGCCATGTCCTTGGACTCTCACATAGAGAGGGTCCTCTGGACTTCCGACCAAATCTCCGCCCGTGTCTCCGACCTCGCTGCCCAAATCTCCGCCGACCTCTCCCCCCGCTCCGAACCCCCTGCCCTAGTAGGCGTCGCCACCGGCGCCTTTCTCTTCCTCGCCGACTTAGCCCGCCAAATCCCCCTCCCTGTCACCGTTGACTTCATCCGCGCCGAATCCTACGGCTCCGGGACCCTGTCCAATGGCTCCCCCACGATTTCCTTCGACTTGAAGCTCGACGTCACCGGCCGCCACGTCGTCCTGGTACGCCCTTCTTACCCTAACTCTCTCCAGTTCAGTTGTAATTGTAACTGCATGTTGTTCTTTAATGCGACGCCGTTTCGTGTGTTTTAGGTTGAGGACATTGTGGATACAGGGAGCACAATTGCGCATCTGATTGCGCACATGGACTCGAAAGGCGCTTCGTCTGTGTCGGTCTGCACATTTCTGGATAAACCATCGAGACGGAAGGTTCAATTTCAGCTTCTCAGAGACGGAAAATTCTACCGCGGTTTCGAGGTCTATATCATTACCCCATTCCCTTTTTTAGTCTTTAGCTGCTGCATTGAATTTGTTGCAAACAAGTTATATTTCTCTGCAAACTGTTTAGAGGAACCTCGCATTCGATACTTGACTGATTCGGTCTTTTTGATGGATACTTATTTGGACTGCCTAATGAATTTGTGCGAAAATTGCTTTACATTCTTTATGCAATCAATCATCGATGCGTAATATAGAAAATTCCGATCCATTAGAAATGTGTGCAAATATGAATGAATTGAAGAGGAATAGCTAACCGTGAAAAGTGAGCAACAATTTTATAAAACTAAGAAGATGAATTGGTTTTCCTCCACTGTGATTCTGCAAATCGGTCGGCATCATTCCTCTTTCTTTGCTTTTTATTCAAGTGTTTTGCAGCTATGATCGACTCTTTCACTTTTTGCAATTACTCTTCTTTCTTTGTTCAACAAGTTGTTCCAAAGTCACAAAACAAGTGTGGGCTATGTATGTAATTAAAATCACAAACCCTAACCGGCCTTTTTTGGTTCTAGCTTCAAGCTGGTCAGAGGATGTTATCATAGAAAAGTTGCAGAATATTTGGTATATATATGTGGAGTAATGTTAGATGTGGCGAGACTGCTTCCCATCAGAACTTTTCTTGTATCTGTAGGATATTTTCTCTAATTAAGTACTTGAATCCATGCATGTTTTTCATCCATAAATCATGTAGAGGTGACTAAGATAATCTATGATCTAACGGGTGAGAATTTATATATAGATATTGTGGAATCATCGTATTGATATTCCTATGTTGAACTCTTAGAAGCTCTAAAAAGATGAACTTGATTTAATGTATTGCGTTCTTTGCAAGTGTCTGACTTGTATGCCTGAGTATTACAGATGAACTTTGTTGTATTGTTTTTTTGGGCTTTGGAAATGTACTTATACGCTATCAAACTTATCTGTTTATGTGTCTTTGCAGTGTCCAGATTACTTTGTTGTGGGCTATGGAATGGACTTTGCTGAACGTTACAGGAACTTGCCATACATTGGCGTTTTGAAGCCTGAGCTGTATAAGTGATTTGATTTTAGCTGCCACAACGAGGAAAGTAATTCACTGTTAGTATTAGGAAATGATCAAATATGGAGATGATTGGTGTTACTTTCGAGCATGTACTTGATACGATGCTTGAACAAAGTGTAGCTGGTTCAAATACACGAGCACGCCTACTGAATATATATTTCACCATTTTAGACACCATACATTTGCACCCATTAATTCTGCACTGGTGATTTTCTTTTCTTCCTAACGTTTATGTTATGTCACCGTGCTGTCCAGGCCGGTTTTATTATTTCTTATTTTTTGTAGCATGGAAGATGCTTTCTCGGAACTGTTGGCTGCTGGTGTAGATCTTATGAAAGTGCAGATAAAAATACAGGAATCGACAAAACAGAGGGAAGTATTGATTTTAATTGAGAAAGCTGATGGTAACATCAATGGCAGAACCAGTGTTACCAGCGGTAGGCAGGCCTCCGCCAGAGGCTGCGACCCTCACTGAACTCTTTTTTCTTTTGTTTCCTCCTTCCTTCTAGGCCCTCTTTAGGGTTTTACACATCTGATGAAAAGCCTGAAGAAACAGTCTTCAAACATCATCAATCATACACACGTCGTAAAAGTCAGCTCTATTTATTTCACTATGCAGTCTTTCAGAAATCAAATTAACTTACTCGTGCTGGGATGTTGCCACGACGGTAAATATGAAGGTAAACATACATTGTCCCGCATCCCACAATAATAAGTGATATTTTTGTGGCATGAAAGTTGAAGCTAAATCTTTCTCCGCACAATAATAATAAGTGATATTTTTGTGCAAAGACGAATGCTCTTAACCAGCTGAGTTACAAACCACTTGCAAACAAAATTATCATTTGATTTGTGTCTTAATGTTACACATCACAACTTCACATAAATTGCTTCCAACTCAAAATTCCATGTCCAGCCACTATCCTAATATAATTAGGTATGGAAAACCTAATTGAAAGCATATCTTCTTTATTCTCTCTTTTTTTTTCTTTTTTTTTAAAAAAAAATTCCAATAACAATTACAAAACACATTATTAGTCATAAAAATATACATTCAAATATTTTTATAAAGGCATGTTTATCGCAAATGGTGTTTTATTGTAGTGGCATAAAGCAATAATGTTTATGCATCCTGATGCGGGTTCGATCCTCCTCTCCTCCTAACATTTAACAATTTAACTTACTAACGCTATATAGGACCGCTCAAGCGCTAACCAGTTAGTATTTTAATATGAAACTAACTGCTAAGTTATCTAATTGGGACATGACAAATAGACGATGATAGAGTTGTCCATAAACAATGAAATGTTCACAATAATAATTAAATGACTGAATAATTTCCGATTCTAATGAAATGTTGCAAGGATGATCGAATGAATTCCTTGCGAATCTGTTAAATTCAAGTCCGTGTCCAAGCATTGGTTCGACCTTATCTCTCATTTATTTTCATAGTCTGAAAAGAGCTACTTTGTTCTTCTCCTCTGAATTCTGTCCAGAGCAGAACCAATTAAAAAAAGGAAACGGAATGTTTTACCATGTCTGAGGAGCTTTTGGGTTTCAAGGCACGCAGTTTCTCTTTGAGTTTCGTCCCTGTTTTCAAGAGCCGATACGAAGTGATGATGGAGGTCCAGTTGTGTTAGCAACACATGATGATTTAGTTTTGTGTTGCGCAAGCCGGTGCAATCGGTGTGAGTACGACATCTGCAATCCACACACTAAGCAATGGGTTGGCCTTCCTCCTCCCCTCAATGCCACGATGAAGTGCAGGTAGGATTTTTGTATGATCCTCACTGTAACAAGAAGGAATGTGATAAAAAAGAACACAGCAGTGGTTGTATTATCCTTGAGTGTAGGTATATGCAGTTGTGAGAATTCCATCTTTATACGTCAACTTCTACGCAGTTGCGAGTTTAACTAATTTCCTGTTACACACAACTGATGGAGATGGTGTGATGATGGACAGCATCGTCTCAGTTGTACAGTCTTTTGTTGGAAAATTAGTCTTATTATTATTTGTTATTTTAATTGTTTTGTTGTGGGCCAATGATTAGATTCTTTGCCCGTTAAGTTTAGATGTCTTGCTCGTGAAGTTTAGGGTTTGCTTTTAGTTTTTCTTATAAATAGGATGGTTTGTACTGTAATTAAAAATAAGTCAGTCATGATGTAGTCTCTACGGTGTAGCCTTTTTGGTAATATCTTTATTTCTTATTTTTCTTCGATTAATAAAAGTATTTTCATTCCATTTGTTCGTCGTGTACTTTGAGTTTCAGCTCTTTCACAACAAGCATTGCTAATTAAATACTGATTCGTGATGATGGAAAGCATCGTCAGCGCCGTATAATTTACATAATCTATGACATTTGTAATATTCCTCGGCTCTAGAACACTTTTAAAATAAAAAAGACTAAAAACCAAACTCTAGAAAGAAGCTAAAGCAACTCGTTCAGTACAATCTGCACAATGTCCTCTGCCATGGTCTACCATATACTTAGTTTGTCACAATTTCAATGGCATGTCCAGGAGGGTAGTGTGGCCTTCAGCAACAACGCAATCCTCTTAACTGATGAAGGATGAAACTAATCAACCGCCATACCAATCTCACTAAAATTCATATAAAAATTGTGCGAAGAAGCTCCCAACTCTTGAACACAATCCTCCACCCACTATTAACTGATATCTAGATAAATCCCATTAAGAAGAAAACATTTACAAATAAACCAAAATTAATCAAATGCACCCAAAATTAGATCATAGACTTTGTAGTTCTTGTGATGCAGCGGTATAATGAAGGGAAATCGAATGATAATCCGGACGCTAAAATCCACTAGGAAAGAATTGAAAGAAAACTCCAATTGTATTGATGAAAGTCCAAAACCCAAACTCCAACACCAAAAAGGTGTATTTATATGTCCAAATACAAAACCAAACCCTAGAAGGTCTTAACGATCTAATAGTAAATAAATAAAGTAATAAACAAAGTTTCGAAAACAACCCCTAAAACTTTTGTTAGGGTCCGAAAAAAAATTTCACTAAGAAGCCCAGTTACATACAGAAGTCTAATGATCACATATTTGTAGCAAATTGAGCTCAAATTCATAAGTGCAAAATAAGGGGTGCAAATTCACAATCATGCCACGCTAAAAAAATATGATAATTCACGATTCGAACATTCGGGGAAGTCATACTAAGCCCATACAAAATCACGCATATTTATCATGCTAGGCTATATCAAAACCAGCTTATAATATTAATACATTAGCATTTTAATTCAAATCACGCCAAACTACTCTTCATCCAACACGCTTAAGTGAGCCCAAGCCACATAACAGGGCTTGCCGAGTAGGTTGTAGTATGGACGGTTACGAAAGTCCATTGGGCCTATGCGAAATTAAAGCTTGTGAAGGTTTTGTGACACATCCTGATCCCGGACGAGCCAGGTGTCGGAAGTGCTGGCCGACACGCGTTAGCGTGACGAAAGCCAAAAAGAAAGTTTAAGGATGAAATAAAGAATAATGAATATTTAATTGAATAAAACAGAGTGCGGAAGAATTTTTAGAATACACAGTAAACAGTGTGAGGGATACAAAGTTACTACAAACGTAGAAAATCCCTACATTGTCATACCACCGCGCCATCGACGTCGCAAGGTTCCCAGCCAACTAACCTGGAGGGGCGCAAAACATAAAACGGTGAGTGGGTCAAAAAATAAAGTTTCATAAAACCGTTGTTTTCAAAAACTAGTAACCCCTCTTTTGAAAACAAGTATAATTGATAAAATAAGTCATGCCCGTACGCATGATCCTCAAAACACTACCATTTAAAATATTCGGGTACTCCCCGATACATCATTTACTGTATTTGCTCGCTCGTATATGTAAACACACATGTCCACGGGGCTAAATCCCACAATGAACAAGCTAGGTATAAAGATTTACGCTAAGTACTCCAATGACGCGAGTCTAGTGCTAACCAACGTGCACAAATGTGCGTCACACAGTCAGATTGCCTAGTGCAGCCTAAGGCAGCTAGTACCTACATGGATCCAATCTTTGCTGTGGCGAATATGCGATAGTGGCAGCGACTCCCCAACGTCAAGGCTAGTCACGGCCACGGGCGAGTACTATACGGGTGTTACATCTTCGATGAACAACGGTATAAAACATGCATGGAAATATAGATGCAGTGTTCTACCTCCAACGCACATAATGAATATGCATCTACGCTAACAATTTAAGAAGCGTTTAAAAAAGCCATACGTATATAAATATACTTTATCAAAAGAAAGACCCACTCGCTCCTGTAGGTAGCGAGATTCGAAGTACTTACAAGATCTCAGGTAGCCCGGTAGTCCTTTGGATAGGCCCCACCTATGAGAAATCAGGTACAATGATTAACTCAAAGGTTAAGATTATGAAATAATTACACCTATCCCATGCTTTTGTAATTTGGAGGTCAAAACACCTCAAAATTAACATGCATACTACCCTAGGGGTAGTACACGTCGTCACGGGTCGACACATTAACGGATCGGAAAAACGGACACCACGCGCCTCGCGCGCGGGTGGGTCGGGCCTTGGCTCCACTCGCGGCTACGCGCGGCTCACGCACGGCGGGCGGCTTCGAGCCCGGTGGCCGGTCAGCCGCGGCTCGGCTCGAGGCAGTTAACTGCAACTCTCGGCCCGAGGCGGTCAACGCAGCCTGGGCGAGGCGGTCAACGCGGCTCGGCTCCAGGCCTCGCTAAGCCGATGACGTCATGCGCGTCGGCTCATCACGTACGAGCCGGTCTGCGGCAATCGACATGCCCCGTCTGACCGTCAGATGGCGTCGGCGCCGGTCATCACACGGGGGAGTTAGGTCGGCGGCGCGCGGCCAGTGCCGTCAGCAAATCAATAGAGATAAGAGGGAAAGATGCCGGATTACGGGTAATTTTCAAAGCTTAATAGCTTATTTCGTTTTAAGTCCAAAATGGGCTGATTGAGTAAAATGAAGCTAGAGATGAGAGACAGATTGTACCATTTTGGGGACAAAAAACTGGCCGAGTGGCACGAGTGAGGGGAGAATCACGGTGCAAAAGAAGCCGTCACGGTGCTCCTGATTCTCGGCCAGCCACCACCATCTAAGGCTTGAACAAGGTACAAAAGGACCTCAGGGAACACGGTGGTGATTCGTTTGAAGTGATTTGGGTTCGTTTTGGGAGGAAAAGGCGGGGAAAAGGGTCCCGAGCTCAAGCCACGGGGGTGGGTTGAGTAATTCCACCATTTTCTTGGGTTTCTGACACGGGACACCCACACACAGGTTTGGCCTCGAAGTGGTGAGGTTGAACAAGCTTGGGTTTGATTTGGTGAGGATTGATGGTGCAAAAATTGACGGAAATGGCCACGGTTTGATGTTGCGAGAACAAGAGGAAGAAGAAGGGAGGAGGGCTCGGCACAAGGAGCCAAAAACCTTGAGACAAATCGAAATCTGGGATTAGCTGCACATTTGCTGCCAATAAGGCCGTCAAAATCATTAAACTGAAATGACCAGAAATTCAACGCCCAGTAAAATATTCGTTCGGAGTCGAACGACGTACGGCTTTGCGTCTCGAATTGGTATCGGCGAGCACGTCAAGAAAATACAAGTGAGATCGTCGTACGATTACGGCGCAAAAGTGCAGAAAGTCAGCAGGGGCACCAAACGTCATTTCCACTTTCGGGAATAAAATAAATTAAACTTTGAACGGGATGTTACAATCTGCCCCCATAACAAAATTTCGTCCACAGAAATTTCCATAAGAAATCCTGATGAGGTAGATTAGAGTACAAAACTGACTTCACAAATACATCTCGGCGGCTCCCGAAAAGGATGCGAAGCGGTGTCGAGAGCAGAAAGGCGACAAACGGTGCTCAGAAACGTCACCACAACTCAAGGTGACACCGGTGCTTGAGAAGTTTAATCGAAAAGAGATTCGACTAGGCGGAAGAGAAATCGGTCATTAAGACTTCGTGAGTTTACTGTACTACGTTTGCCTGGCCGGAAGGTGTGTCGATAGTGCAATCGTAGTCACCCATGTGCATCAACTCCTTTGTGAGGATTGAGGTCTCCCGGGGAAAAGAAAGAGAAGAGAGCGTCTCGGAAACTTTGGTGGTCGATTATGCGGTCAACACGTCTCACGAAAATGTGCAAAATCACGGAGCGAAGATGCGACGCGAAGCGGAATCATGGGTATGATAATTCATCTCATGCGGTTTTGATCGCTGAAGGCATGACGTGTATCCATGTGTGCTTGCAGACCGTACCGGTGACGCATCAGCGCCAGAGCCACAGCTCTGCAGCGGAGTCGTTGGAACGTGCTTAATACAAGAGCAGAGTAGACCAAACTTGAGCAATCGGAGGATTTGCTCGTGGTGGAAATGGATTCTACACGAAGGTTAACGTTCTTCTGGCAAAGTTTCGTGAGGCGGAGAAACGAGAAAGAAATCCTTCACGAAACGTCGGTAAAGGCCCAAGGCAAAGCCAAAGAGAAAGTTCGAAATCTTATAACAACACTGCTTGATCGCTCCAGATCTCGCCACGGTAACCATGGGGATCGGCAAAGAGAACAATCCACGAATCACATGTCCCCGAAAGACACATGATTAGACCCCGAGCAGGCAAAAAGTTGAAAAGTTCTTAAACTCGAATCATGTAAAGTGCTTTTGCATGATCGGCCAGGTGGAAACGCGAGGAAGGTAAGTCACGAACTTGTCGAGATACGGGCGAGTACTCGAGGTCATCAAGTTCATGAAAGTTATTGGGGGCGATTGTCATCCCGAAAGGTATGACAAGAAAAACTCGTAAGGTTCGTAACGAGTCCCGAAGAATGGTCCAGTAAACAACGAAGTTCTTGATCTATAGGCGACGATGTCGGCCAGCGAATCGATCTTAAAAGAAAACAAGTGCACTTCGGAGGCGGTCAAAAAGATCATCGATTCTAGGCGGATAACGGTTTTAATCGTGGCGATTCAATTGCCTATAATTGATGCGAGCCAACAAAGTAGCGAAACTACAAACGAACAAACAAGACTAGAGCTCCGTAGGGTAAAGTGCAAAGGCGAAGGAATTTCCTTGGAAAAGTGCACAGAAGGTGAAATCTTGACTCCACCACTCACTGCAGTGGAGTCGAAAGATAAAGGTAAGAGAGATACGGTCAATGCAGGAGAGATTGATGGTGAAAACCACATCTCGATCGGGCGATAAACCGAGGTAGATGGTTGGGAAAGATCTCGAAATTTTGTTGACAACGGTACTTCGTCAACACGAGAAATTTACGTTCCAACACACCCATGTGGTACAACCACTACCACCGGGGAGCTTCAGCAGAGTTTCGCTGCACTCGTAGGCGAAAGTCGACTACGAGTCGATTTTATTTTCAGCCGTAACGTCGCGGTCGGTATGCCGAGGTGGCAGAAGGTAGTCAACCTCCGCTGAGCAATCCCACCAACGGCACCAAAATTGGAGTAACAATTCATTCCTAGGATCCCACAGTCGAAAACCACGACATCCGGGGAATGAGATTTGCAAGTAAACTTGATTAGCGATGATAACGGGTATGCTTGGAAGCAATCCCAAACAAGACACACACTTTGCCTACGCGGCATAGCAAATTCCAAATTGTACCGGTAGGAGTACAATGTGGTCGAGTAGTTGAAATAAACAAAGTGAAATAGATGAGTAGGTAATACTTGGATCCGTTTGGATTACAAGTAATAAGCCCAAAGAAAGTTTAACGTTTAGAAACAAGATCAGAATCGTTCGGAGTATCCTGCGGTCGAAAGTACAGCTCGCCCGAGAGCCGCGACGCTGTGGCGAACGGCCGGGTACCACGGGATACGAGTAAGCGTAGCAAAGTACGGGAGAAGGTTCCAGTATGGATGACATTGCCTTGACAATGTCAGTCTCCCATAAGTAGATTGTTGAAAGCAAGCATTCGTCCAACTTATTGGATCAGAAATAGACCAAAGGTAGGTTTCTTCTTAGGTGCTTTGCGGACAGCAGTTAGCTACGTGTCTCAATGCGTCCTGGCTCATGGCACATGAGTTTCTTGCGTACCCAACTCACCAAAATGACAGAATGTGCATAGCGAACGAAGCGACGGCAGTGGGTGGAATTACTGATAACGGAAAAAACGGAATCCGCTAGTGAATCACTCACCACAGTTTAAGATGAAGTTGACCATTCTTGGATGATTGGGTGAACTTCCGCGTTGAAAAGCAGATTCTTCCGGAGAGGCGAAAGAATGAGCGCATGATACCCGACTGCGGGTGAAAGCGTCGATTCGGGTTTGGTGTTTCTCGGCCAACGCCAGAAATGGCCGAGCAAAGTTCTGGGGCTTCCGAGGAGTTAGCGATGATTAGTTTAAGGTATACTTAGGATGAACTCAAGAAATGGTGAAGTTAATCCCGAACCTCGCGGGAAAATTTTGAACCAGAGTTTCGAAGGTCACACTGAGCGACGGTGGTCGGGGTTAACAAGTGATGAGATCGGCAAAGATGGCGGTAAGGCCGTGATCTCCCAGCGTGAAAATGGCTGAGAGAGCAAGAGAGCTCGGGTGCTGGTAGATTTTTGGTTTTGCGAGAAACCGAGAGAAAGACAAAGATGGCAAGTTGATTAGCCAAGCGAGCAGTCACGGTGAAAGTCCTCATCGGCGTTCGAATGCGAAGATTCGGTAAAGTCAAAGCTGTGCTCGGACGGTGGATACGCCGCCCAGTAGAGTCAAGCAGAAGTTATTTTCAATCATAGATCACTCGTGGATATGCAATCCATACAGTCGCCAACGATTAGTCAAGATAACCGCACACTGCACAAGTGGGAAGATGATCGATTTGAATGACAAAAGTCATGAGTGGAAAGAAAACGTCGACTCGAGTACGAAAAAGTTCACCACGTTCGAAGGAAATTGAGTCAGACAAACAAAGCAGTCGTAAAGACTCCCTGCAGTTAAACAACACCACGAGAAGATGGGCATTGTCCAAAACTCACCCAGAAAAGTAGTAGTCACGAAATGTTAGAAAAAGTCAGAGACGAGGTTCGGTTTACGTGTGAAAAGGTTAAATACGGTCGCCACGTGCGCGGAAAGTAAGAAACAAGAATTTCACGGTGATACTTTTCCATTAGGAGATGAAATAGATGGTTGGAAACAATTGAGAGGAAAAAACCGTCTCAAGCCTTCACTTGCTAACAATTTGAACATCCGTGACGTACTGGCGTGGTCAAAACAACCACAAGAAGTAGAAAAAGCGTCCAAACAAGCAACGCCAAAGAACACGCGTTACTCGAAGGTAGAGTCGTCGATTACGGTGAAAAACACTAGCGGTGCGAGGAATTTGTGAGCTAGGGTGCAGGTCGGTCAGGAACTTGTTGAACACGAAAGTTAGTCAGCGGAGTTACGCCAACATCAACGCTAGCGTTGTCCCCGAGGAAAGTACTTGATGAAAATCATGTCAGATGTGTCAGTGACACCACATTCGAAATCACGACAAGCGAACCGGTTTCACGGTTGATACGATTCCATCGGAAGTTGAAAGATAAAACGTCAGAAGTGTCACGCGTGACACCCCGAGTTCCTCGTCAACCACGCCCGAGTCGCACGAGTAAGCACGAAAAAATTCTATGCGTAGGAAACAGCGACAAGCATCGGGAAATCGGGAGCGCACGGCTGTGGGCCTTGACGGAGGTGAGCCCATGACACTAAGAAGAACTAGAATTAACTTGAGAAAACAATACACCAAAAGTGTAAAGTTCGGAAAATTCTGATTCCGAACAAAGAATCAAGAACAAGAGTTCACGAAATTCGAAATCGATACCACGAGACAAGTACGGAGTGCGGAAGGAAGAGCCTAGGTTACGAGCCACGCTCGATACCAATCGACACATCCGTCCGGACGAGCCGAGTGTCGGAAGTGTTGGCGAGCACGCGTTAGGCGGCGTGACGAGAAGACCAAAGAAGTTTAAAGGATGAAATAAAGAATAATGAATATTTAATTGAATAAAGCAGTGCGGAAGAATTTTAGAATACCTGATCGCAGTGTGAGGGATACAAAGTTACTACAAAACGTAGAAAATCCACTGCACATTGTCGCCTGCCAACGCCATCGGCATCGCGAGGTTCCCGGCCAACTAACTTTTGGAGAGTATAAAACATAAACGGTGAGTGGGTCAATAAAGTTTCATAAAGCTAGTTGTTTTCAAAAACTAGTAACCCCTCTTTTGAAAACAAGTATAATTGATAAAATAAGTCATGCCCGTCATGATCCTCAAAACACTACCATTTATTGGGTACTCTAGATACATCATTCTTACATGTTTGCTCGCTCGTATGTAAGCCACATGTCCACGGGGCTAAATCCCATGATAGATCAAAGCTAGGTATAGATTCACTAAGTGCTCAATGACCCAGTCTAGTGTACTTGTGCACAAATGTGCGTCACCTGGTCCAGAGGTTGCCTAGTGCGGCCTAAGACGAGCTAGTACCTACATGGATCCCATCTTTGCGTAGCGTGCGATAGTGGCTGACTCCCTAACGTCAAGGCTAGTCAGCCCACGGGCGAGTACTATACACAGGGTGTTACATCTACGATGAGCAACATTATAAAACATGCATGGAAATATAGTAGAAAGGTGTTCTATAAACACCGTAATGAATATGCATCTAACAATTTAAGAAAGCGTTTAAAAAGCCATACGTATATAAATATACTTTATCAAAGAAAGACCCACTCACTCACACAGTAGGTAGCCAGGGCCGAAGTACCCCCGTCTGGGTAGCAGGTAGTCCTTTGGATAGGCCCTACCTATATGAGAAATCACTTAGGTACAATGATTAACTCAAAAGGTTACGAATTGAAATAATTTTTTATCCCATGCTTTTGTAATTTGGAGGTCCAAAACACCTCAAAAATTAACATGCATACTACCACAGGGGTAGTACACGTCGTCACGAGTCGACACGTGAAAACGGTCCGGAAAACGGACTCCGCGCCTGCGCGGGTGGAGTCGGGCCTTTGGCTCACTCTCGCGGCTCCACGCAGCTCACGCGAGCGGTCAGCTCGAGCAGTAGGCAGTCACGCTCGGCAGGCCGGTTAACACGGCTCGGGCGGGCCGGTGGCCTTGCGGCGGCGGATCATGGCTTCCTTTCGAAGCCTCATGGCAGATAGCGTCATCTTGGCGTCAGCCATCCGATACGAAGCGTTTCTTGTGTCGGCATCTCAAGTCAACGTCCCGATAGCGTCGGCGCGGTCATCCCTGCCAGGATTCCGGTCGACGCGCCGCCGCCGGCCGCCGTGCGCTTGCCGTCGCCGTCGGCGGAATGCAGAAAATGCGGATTACAGGTGACCCTGGCACCATGCCCCGTTTTAAGTCCAAAATGGACGATTCCAAGTACCAAATGAAGCTAGAATGAGGGAACAAGATTTGTACCATTTTGGGGACAAAACTGGCCAAAGTGGCCTGAAATTGAGGAGAAGTCACGGTGCAAAGCGATCACGGTCTCCTCGATTCTCGGCCAACCACCACCATCCAAGGCTTGAACAAGGTACAAAGGACCTCCGGGGTTTCACGGTGAGTGATTCGTTTGAAAGTGATTTGGGTTCGTTTGGGAGGGCTTGGGAAAAGGGTCCAAGCAAACCCGCGGGGTGGGTTGAGTAATTCCACCATTTTCTTCGGGTTTCGACACCGGAACACCCACACACAGTTTGGCCTCGAAGTGGTGAGGTTGAACAAGCTTGGGTTTGATTTGGTGAGGATTGATGATGCCAAATTGGCCAAGAATGGCCACGGTTTGATGTTGCGAGAACAAGAGGAAGAAGAAGGGAGGAGGGCTCGGCACGGGCAGCTTGACCGGACAAATCCCGGGAAATGCAGGATTGGCCACGAACTTCTTTGCCAAATGGGCTAGGTCAATCAACCCCAATTTGAAATACGGGGAAACAGCAGAAATTCAGCAGTAAAATATTACCAGAGATCCAGGCTGGCGTGCGGCTTTCAGCGTGCGAACCGTGTCGACGAGGCACGTCAAGAAAATATACAAGTGGATACGTACGAGTTACGACGCAAAAGTCAACCGAAAAGTCAACCCAGGGGCAAAAACGTCATTTCCCACTTTCGGGAATAAAATAAATTAAACTTTGAACGGGATGTTACATTTTGGGCTACTTGGGAGCATCAAAATCCAAGCCCAGAGTTTTAATCTCACTTGGGAAGGTTGTGAGAGATAATCCTTACCTTTTATTTCCTTTACAAACCAGCTAACATACTTCGAAACCAACCTGATTCAAAATATAGTTTGCCTAGATTCATGCATTGACAGAGCCTGACCTTGAGCCGCGCACCTCATTTTAATGTGCAGAAAGAACCTTGCCATTTTAAGTTCACGTAAGAAACCAAGAGAGAAAAAGGAAGGAAGACTTAACAAAACAAAGGGAAAAGAGAAAACCAATGGAATATCCAACAGGGATTTTAGAAAATTCCTGCGCCTATAAATATAAGCCATCAACATGCTTGGAAAGGGGGAATGGGAGGCACCAGGCAGAGCAAGCAATCTCTAGTGCAAGAAACCTCAACTTTATGAGTTTTAGCCTTTCCCTCATCTTCTGTAACATCCCGTAAAAAGTTTGTTATAAAATAATTCCCGGGGGGGTATTTTCGACACGTGCGTGATTATTTTGTACACGGGATCGTGTAATTTAACTGTTTTGGTGGGTGCACAATACCCCCAAAACCCAAAATATCTCATTCCTTCTCTTCTTCCCTGCCACTTTCCTTTTTTTTTTTCATTATTTCCATTTTTCTTTTTTTTTTCTCTCTTTCTCTTTTTCTCACTATATGTGCACAGTGCACGTCGACGAAAACGCGTCGACCCAAGGCGAACTAAAATCACCACCATCTTCGTCTTGACGCCCTAGACTCAACGGTGCAAACCGTTCGTCCAAACTCCCTACCGTTTGACGGGAAAAGCTCACGGAAGAACCAGACCTTCCAGACGATTTTCTTGCCATTCAAGACCAAGGTGAAGTTTCTAACTACCACCATTGGGTTCCTCTCGCTGAGTAGATGAATTTTCATATGTGCTTTGCTTGATTTGGTTGAGTTTTGACCTAGATCAACGAAGCTACAGTACCCACGGCCTTTCAAGGCAATTACATGCCATTTCCCTAGCCTGTACGGCCAAACCAAAGGTACACCGTCATTCTACTCCTCTCTAGCTTCATTTTGATATAAAGAATGTGAAATTTGGCCAAGAAATGAAGAAGTTATGGAGATTTAAAAATATTCTAGAAAACCGGCCAAAATTCTGGCGACGGCAACTGCGGTGACAGGTGGTGGTCGGCGGCACCAGCGACCAAAGCTAGATGCAATGGCAACCAGCTTGAAACCGGTCCAGACCGGCCGGTGACGTCATCAACTAGTCCAGACCGGCCGGTGACGTTAGCGATCGAGAATATTTCTGGAATATTCCTTTTAACGCTGTTAGGAATATTTCGTTAGATTTCACGGAAATGAGGGAATATTCTGTTAGATCTAATGCCGTCATTTGACCGGCGCGTTGACCCAGCGCGTGAGCCGCGCGTGGAGCCGCACGTGGAGCTGCGCCTGTGCATATGGTATGGTATTTTTCAGAGTGTTTCGGACCTCCGTGTTAAGCAAACAAGGGATAGGTTTAATTAATTAGTTTAATTAGTAACCTTTATAAGTTTAATCATTATTATAGTGATATCTCATATAGGTGAGACTTATCCAGAGGACTACCCAGGCTACCCAAGACAGGGGGGCTACGACCCGGCTACTTACAGGTGAGTGAGTGGGTCTTTGTTTTGATAAATATATTATTACGTATGGTTTTTCAATGCTTTCTTTAATTTGTTAGCATGACTCATATCATATGCGATTATTGGAGGTAGAACATTTGTATTATATTTACCATACATGTTTCTATATTGTTGCTCATCAGTATATGTATAACACCTCGGGTATCAGTACTCAGTCTTGTGGCCAGGACTAGCCTTGACGTTTGGAGATGTCACTCCCAGTACCGCTACGCAACTTTGGATCCATTGTAGGTACTAGCCTGTTCTAGGTGGCACTAGGCAATCGAACTTGTGTGACGCACTTTGCGCACATCGATTAGCGTTAGACTCGCGTCATTGTAGTACTCATCGTATTACTAATATACCTAGCATGTTCCTCGTAGCTTATCAACTTGGGCTTGTGTGTTTACATATGGATGAGTAGTCAGACTGAGTTTCGGGGAGTACCTGTGATTTGAGCGTTACTATTATAGTGTTTTGAGGATCATACCGGGGAGTATGATGTATTTTCAAAAACTATACATGTTTTCCAGCGAGGGGATATTATGCTCTTGAAAACAAAGGTTTTATCAAACTTTGCTTTTTGACCCACTCACTTTTTTATGTTTTGCCCTCCTCTAGGACTTAGTGGCAGATTTGATTACCAGTGAGACGAGGGCTTACTTCTGCTGTGGTTGGTGGTTTTGACACTCTCTGCAGACTATGTAGGATTTGCTCCTACTTTTAGTTAATTTATACTTATCCATCCTCACAAGGATGTGAATGTTTATATTCCTTGCACTATTTACTATGCTCTGACTGTTATGCACCTATAATAATGGGTTTTACCCATCACCGCACTCTGACTTCCGCTTCCAACTCTAAATCTATTCACTTTTTCTCATATACATGCATAATTGGCTTTTGTCACTTAACATGTGTCGGCCAGCACTTTTTGACACCTGGCATGTCAGGATCAGGATGTGTTAGATTGGTATCAGCGCATAAGTTTTAGGCGGTCATGCATTTGTCACTTGGTGATATTTGCATTAATACTTTCTTAATCCGAGGGAGATGTTACTCTAGTTTTAGAAAAGTGGTTACAACTCTGATGGATCATCTAGTGGAGGCTCTAACCCCAGCACACCTCGAGGAGGTAAATCCACTGTTCATTCCCGTTTTCAGACTTAGAGTAGTTCAGGAGGCTCTAACACTACTTGTTGCCGTAAGTGCAACAACTATCATTCTGAGAGTGTAGGTAGACGAGTCGAGGATGTTATACTTGTGGTCAGGTGGGCCACAAAGCTAGTAATTGTCCTAAGAGACAGCAGAATCAGCAGGCAAGTATGGTTCCCCAGCAGCATATGCCACCGTTCGGATCAGGCCAGTTCCAGCAACCATCTTCTGGCGATGCTGTTCATTATCAGGGTGATGTGTCTCATTACTCTCGAGACGCTTACCAATTCCTAATGGGCGTTCCTCAGTTCACGCCGAACATTCTTCAATTCTAGGAAGGATATACTCAATTTCGCTAGAGATTTTCGCAGTTTCAGGGAGGTTACCCTCTGTATCAGC
Organism: Gillenia trifoliata; assembly: GCA_018257905.1. Lineage (NCBI taxonomy): Eukaryota > Viridiplantae > Streptophyta > Magnoliopsida > Rosales > Rosaceae > Gillenia > Gillenia trifoliata. The sequence continues at coordinate 8,061,141 of CM031080.1, read as the reverse complement.
AGGGCGGTTCACAGTGGTATGGAGAGGGTCAGTATCAGACCAATGAGGTAACTTCTAGTGACGTTAGACCGAACAGACAAACCGGTCAAGGAAACCAGGGACGTGGCGGACATGGTAGGAGTAACCAGGGATCCAGAGGTCGTACAAGGTAGCAGACACAGGGCCGAGTCACTAACATCATTGCCCAGGACGTTTAGATTAATCCTGATCTTGGCATGGGTACGTTGAACATTCTTGGTCACTTTGCTAGAGTTCTAATTGATCCAGGTGCTTCTCATTCAGTCATATCCCTTTAGTTTGCTCAAACCACTCAACCATACTCTACTCCTCTCGAGTATGATTTGGGTATTGCCATGCCTAGAGGCGAAGTCTGTTATGTTCAATGTGAGTATCAAGGATGTCCCGTCCTTGTTAGCGGTGAGGATATGCCAGCTAATCTGATTCCATTGGACATCAAGGACTTTGATGTTATCTTAGGAATGGATTGGTTACATCAGAATCACGCCATGATGGATTGTCGTCACAGGGTTGTCATTTTCCAGAGACCTGGCAACCCTGTTGTGATTTCACCGGCGAACGCAGCGGTCTAAGACATGGACCCATCTCCGCTATGAGGGTGAAACGAATGTTGAGGAAAGGTTGTCAGGGTTACATTGCTCATGTTGTGGTGAACGACAAGAATCCGGCACGAGTCGAAAACGTGCATGTCGTTAACCAGTTTCCTGATGTATTTCCTGATGATCTACCTAGACTACCTCCGGATCGTGAAGTGGAGTTCACCATCGATCTTCTTTTAGGTACCAACCCTATTTCTCTTACACCCTACCGCATGGCTCTTGCGGAGTTAAGAGAATTAAAGATGCAGTTACAAGAGAATTAAAGGTTTCATCCAAACTAGCACCTCTCCTTGGGAAGCACCGGTCTTATTTGTGAAAAAGAAGGATGAAAGTTTGAGACTTTGCATTGACTACACGCAGCTCAACCGGGTGACGATTAAAAACCGTTATCCTCTACCTCGTATCGATTACTTATTTGACCAGCTCCGTGGTGCTCGAGTCTTGTCAAAAATTGATCTGAGGTTAGGTTACTATCAATTGAAGATCATGCAGGATGATGTTCCCAAGACAGTGTTTCAGACTCGATATGGTCATTATGAGTTCCTTGTGATGCCATTCGGGTTAACGAATGCTCCTGCAGCGTTTATGGACTTAATGAACTGGGTATTTCGTCCCTACCTGGACAAGTTCGTGATTGTCTTCATTGACGAAATCTTAGTGTTCTCTAAGAGTGAGGTGGAGCACGCTAAGCATCTTCGTCTAGTTCTGAAGAGATTGCGAGAGAATCAATTGTATGCAAAGTTCAGTAAGTGTCAGTTCTGGCTGACTGAGGTATCTTTCTTGGGACACATCATATCCTCAGAAGGAGTTCATGTTGACCCACATAAAGTAGCAGCGGTAGAGAATTGGGACCGACCACAGACTGTCACTGAGATCCGAAGTTTTCTTGGTTTTGCTGGCTACTATCAGCGCTTTGTCAGGATTTCACGGCAATAGCCCTTCCTCTCACAAAGTTGACTAAGAAAGAAGTCGAGTTCGAAGGGGATGATGATTGTGAGCGGAGTTTTCAGAAGTTGAAGCATTGTCTCACTCATGCACCTGTCTTGTCACTTCCTGATGACAGTAGGAATTTCGAGGTCTACAGTGATGCTTCTCTGAATGGTCTAGGATGTGTTCTGATGCAGCATGGTAGGGTAATCGCTTATGCATCCCGTCAGTTGAAGCCGCATGAAATGAACTACCTTACTCATGATCTGGAATTAGCAGCCGTTGTCTTCGCACTGAAAATCTGGCGACATTATCTCTATGGAGAAACGTGCAAGATCTTCACTGATCACAAGAGTCTGAAGTATTTGCCTACGCAGATGGATCTGAACTTGAGACAACGAAGGTGGATGGAGTTGATTAGTGATTATGATTGCTTTATTGAGTACCATCATGGGCTAGCTAACGTCGTCGCGGATGCACTCAGTAGGAAATCATCTTATGGTCAACTAAATACACCTGTCATATTCCTCTTTTGACCGATCTCAGGAGTACGGGTGTAGTCTTAGGTTATGATCATATTGGAGCTTTGTTGGCCAACTTCTCTGCTAGACCTATTTTGTTGGATCGTATTTGTGATGCTCAGGCGAGCGATCCTACTTCTTAGAAATTGATTCAAGCAGTTCTTGACGGTACCAGAGATGACTTCATAGTCCGACGTTCAGACGGATTACTCCTGATGAATGACCGGATGTATGTGCCTAATGATGTGGACTTGAAAAGGGCAATCTTGGATGAGGCGCATGTTTCCACCTATGACATGCATCCAGGTAGAACTAAAATGTATCATACTATTCGACTTTTCTACTATTGGCGTAGAATGAAAAATGAGATTGCAGAGTAAGTGAGTCGTTGCTTAATTTGCTAGCAGGTCAAAGCTGAAAGGAAGAAACCATTTGGATTACTACAGTCACTTCCCATCCTTGAGTGGAAGTGGGAGAATATCACCATGGACTTCGTGTACAAGCTACCCCTAGCGCGTGAAGGCTATGATGGTATTTGGGTGATTGTTGATCGACATACCAAATCAACTCACTTCTTGCCAGTCCGTGAGAATTATCCTTTTGACCGTTTGGCTAAACGTTTCATTGATGGTGTTGTCAAATACCACGGTGTTCCTGTCAGTATTATCTCCAATCGTGATCCCAGATTCACTTCGAAGTTTTGGAAAGCTTTCCAGAAAGCTTTAGGTTCGAGACTACTGTTTTGCATTGCTTATCATCCTCAGACGGATGGACAATCAGAGAGAACTATCCAGACCCTTGAGAACATGCTGAGGTCCTCAGTGCTACAGTTCGGAGATAAGTGGCATGATAATCTTTCTTTGGTAGAGTTTGCCTACAACAACAGTTTTCATTTGATTATTGGCATGTCTCCATTCGAGGTGTTGTATGGTAAGCCTTGCTAAACCCCCTTGTGTTGGTCAGAAGTTGGTGGGCGAGCTCTTTTTGGTCCTGAAATCGTAGAGGAGATGACTCAGAATCTCCAGGTGATTAAATGAAACCTGAAGCTGCCCAGGATCGATAGAGGAGTATTGTCAACCGTCACTTGACCGACCGAGTCTATTCAGTTGGTGACATGGTGTTCTTGAAGCTATCACCATGGAGAGGCGTTGTGCGATTCGGGAAACTGGGAAAGTTGAGTCCTCGTTACATCGATCTGTATGTCATCACTGAACGAATTGGTGAGGTTGCTTATCGACTTGAGTTACCTTCCGAGTTGTCAAACGTGCACAATGTCTTCCATGTGTCCATGCTCCGACATTATATCTCCGACCCATCTCATGTCATTCATCCTGAACCGTTGGAGATCAACCAGGACTTGACTTATGACGAGTTATCGGTGACCATCCTGGATTGGAAAGACAAAATTCTACGGAATAAGTTGATCCGTTTATTGAAGGTTCTGTGGAGAAACCACTCTGTGAAAGAGGCGACCTGGGAAACGGAAGAGCACATGAGAGCCAACTACCTCTACTTGTTTTTCGCTTCTACTTAATTGTAATTTTAATTTTGGGGACGACATTTCCTTAAGGGGGGTAGATTGTAACATCTCATAAAAAGTTTGTTATAAAATAATTCCCGGGGAGATATTTTGGACACGTGTGTGATTATTTTGTACACGAGATCGTGTAATTTTACTGTTTTGGTGGGTGCATACCCCAAAAACCCAAAATATCTCATTCCTTCTCTTCTTCCTCGTCACTTTCCTATTTTTTTTTCATTATTTCCATTTCTTTTTTTTTCTCTCTCCCTCTCTCTTTCTCACCGTATGTGCACAATGCACGTCGACGAAAACATGTCGAATCGAGGAGAACTAAAATCACCACCATCTTCATCTCGACGCCCTGGACTTAACAGTGCAAACCGTTCGTCCAAACTCCCTACCGTTTGACGGGAAAGCTCACGGAAGAACCGGACCTTCCCAGCAATTTTCTCACCATTCTAGACCAAGGTGAGGTTTCTAACTACCACCATTGGGTTCCCCTTGTTGAGTAGATAAATTTTCATATGTGGTTTGCTTGATTTGGTTGAGTTTTGACGTAGATCGCCGAAGCTACAGTACCCGCGGCCTTTCGAGGCAATTACAAGCTATTTCCCGAGCTTGTATGGCCAAACCAAAGGTACACTGTCATTCTACTGCTCTCTAGCTCCATTTTGATATAAAGAATGTGAAATTTGGCCAAGAAATGAAGAAGTTATAGAGATTTGAAAATTCTCCAGAAAACCGGCCAAAATTCCGAGGACGGCAATGACGGCGACTGGCAGTGGTCGGCAGCGCCGATGACCAGAGCTAGTTGCAGTGGCGACCAGCTTGAACCCGATCCAGACCGGGCGGTGACGTCAGCGACCGAGAGTATTCCTGGAATATTCCTTTTAACGCCGTTAGGAATATTCCGTTAGATTTAACGGAGATGCAGGAATATTCCATTAAATCTAACGCCGTCAGTTGACCGGCGCGTTGACCCAGCACGTAAGTCGCGCGTGGAGCAGCACGTGGAGCCGTACGTGGAACCGCGCGTGAGCCGCGCCTGTGCTGCGCGTGAAGGCGCGTGGGACCTTATTTTTGAATTCTGTCAATGCGAGGCGATTCATGACGACGCGTACTACCTAGGGCCAGTACGTATGGTATTTTTCAGAGTGTTTCGGATCTCTGTGTTAAGAAAACAAGGGATAGGTTTAATTAATTTGTTTAATTAGTAACCTTTATGAGTTTAATCATTATTATAGTGATATCTCATATAGGTGAGACTTATCCAGAGGACTACTGGGGCTACCTAGGACAGGGGGGCTACGGCCCGGCTACTTACAGGTAATGAGTGGGTCTTTGTTTTGATAAATGTACTATTACGTATGGTTTTTAATTGCTTTCTTTAATTTGTTAGCATCACTCATATCATATACGATTGTTGGAGGTAGAACATTCATATCATATTGCCATACATGTTTTTATATTGTTGCTCATCAGTAGATGTATAACACCCTGTGTATTAGTACTCAGTCTTGTGGCCAGGACTAGCCTTGACGTTCGGAGATGTTACTACCAGTACCGCTACGCAACTTTGGATCCATTGTAGGTACTAACTTGTTTTAGGTTGCACTAGGCAACTTGAACTTGTGTGACGCACTTTGTGCACAGCGATTAGCGTTAGACTTGCGTCATTGTAGTACTCAGCGTATTATTCCTATACCTAGCCTGTTCCTCGTAGCTTATCTACTTGGGCTTGTGTTTACATATGGATGAGCGGTCAGTCTGAGTTTCGGGGAGTACCCGTGATTTGAGCATTACTATTATAGGGTTTCGAGGATCATATTGGGGAGTATGACGTATTTTTAAAAACTATACATGTTTTCCAGCGAGGGGATATTATGCTATTGAAAACAAAGGTTTTATCAAACTTTGCTTTTTGACCCACTCACCTTTTTACGTTTTGCGCCCTTCCAGGACTGAGTGGAAGATTTGATTACCAATGAGACGAGGGCTTACTTCGCTGTGGTTGGTGATTCTGACACTCTCTGCAAACTATGTAGGATTTGCTCCTACTTTTAGTTAATTTATACTTATCCATCCTCACGAGGATGTGAATGTTTATATTCCTTGCACTATTTACTATGCTCTGACTGTTATGCACTTGTAATAATGGGTTTTACCCCATCACCGCACTCTAACTTCCGCTTCCTACTCTAAATCTATTCACTTTTTCTCATATACATGCATAATTGACTTTCGTCACTTAACACTTGTCGACCATCACTTCCCGACACTTGGCGTGTCAGGATCGGGATGTGTCATCTTCACCCTTTCCCTAAGCTTTACTTACCTTCAAAATCGCCATCCCATTAGAAACCCTAATTCGTCAGTTCAACATAGCAACCACATTATCTCTCTTGCCAAACTTGTGGGCTTTCAGCTTCCACACCACGCATCACTCAGGCAAGTTATAATTTGTTATTATAATTATTCAATCATTGCAAATTGGAGTTATTGATTTAACTGAGATATCTCTTAAGACACGCTTTTTTCTTTCGAGGTGTCTCAGAGCTTGGTCCTGGAAATGATGAAATTGATACCAGGCAGAATAACCTATAGTAAACAAAAATTCTTGTACATATGACTAGTTGAAAGAACCAGTCAACTAGTTACAACTAGTTACAAGTATGTTACTAATAGAAAACACAGTCGTATGAATTAAACTTAATTGACAAGAGAACATAACTAGTCAGACTTTACCCAGATTAAGTTTAATAACAACAATCATACACTGAAGCTTGTTCACAAAACAGATAACATGAAACGAGCATGTAGTATTAGCAGTGATATAAGCAAGCAAGATATACCAAAGAACACACAACAATTTGTTGCCCGGAAAAACCCCTAATTGGGTTAAAAAATCGGGGGACTCCGAGGAGTCCAGTCCACTAGTGAAAAATAAGGTTCATACAAAGATAACCACAACAAGCTCAATTCCTAGACCTATTCTAAAAGCAGCTTGTACCTTTGTGCAACCTTATATTGCACTAGTTGGAGTTGTTTCCAGTCTTCACAAGAAGGCAGCTTCATCCGTTGAGCTCATCACCTTGTGGCACCGAAACAAAGCATGAATCATGCAAATGATATGAAGATATAAAAATGAAATACAACCGTGGATTCAAATATTGACAAGTCAGTTTCTCTAGTCAAAGAGTTGAAGGCAAAAACTAACTGAGAATTCAAACTAAGGTCTATGCGAAGATTTGGAAAAACCAAGTTTTTAGACCATGAACAATGCAAACATTTTCTCAAAAGATTTGTGAGGGTTAACACAAGATTTAATGCACGAAAAATGAGTTTGCAGCTGGGGTTAGTGAAGAACACAGAGAGGAAGCTCGGGGAGCTTAAGGCACTCTTTTGAAAATCTGATTTTTTTTTCTAACCAAAAAACAAATGAACTCCCTCAACCCTATTAAACCAAGAAACACCCAAAAGACACTTGCCACATGTAAAAGCAATCTGAAATGATCAATGGTGAAAAACTCACTCTCGGAAAAACAGTGTCAGACAAGCCCATGCGGGTTTTCTTAAATTGCGTGCCAGCTCTCGTGTAAAGTAGATACACACATTGACTAGGCATAAGAAATCTAAACATGAAATGCATATGCATGCACAAACCTTACTTGAGATTGAACATACCAATCACACTTTGTTCTTCAAAGATTCAGACTTCAATACTACCCATCCTAAAGTCTAATTTAATAAAAAAATTGATCTAAAGAGCTTATGTGATAAAATGTTACAAGTTTGACAAGGAAAGCCTAAAACTACTAAGACTAGACTTCACAAACAAACCAGGGGACTCAAGCGTCTCAAAGCCCGATTTTTCTTGATCAAAAAGGTTCCCAACAACTTTAAATGTTGTTTTGGGGAAGTAAACGAAGAAATTTGGTTTGGCCAAAAATGCCCCTAGGTCACAAGCAAAGCTTGTGAGTATTGATCCTCGCGTTGTTCTCTTCAAAATGACATATTACGGGCCTGATTCTGACACTAATGACCAGACCTGCAACCCGGGAACCTTGCTGCCACTTTTGCACCTCTCAAGCTGATCTTTAATTTGTTCAGCCATCCGTTCTACATCATCTTGAGCCTAGGAAGTTGAGAAAGATTGAAAGGAAAGGGAAAGGTTTAGGGTTACTCAGAAGGTGTAGTTCTTCCTGTGCAAACCTCGTCCTACATTTTTTATTTTATTTTATTTTATTTTTCTAATAGTGTATTAAATTTTTTATCTCTTTTCTTCTTCTATATATAAAGAGAAAAGGCAAATTTGGTGAAACATTCATAATGCCAAAAATGTCCCTCCCTTCTTACCACTTTAAAAGTGTAAAAATAAAATTTTAATTAAATAAGTGCAAAATAGTAGAATAATTTTCAAATATAAATTGAAAAGAAACATCCTCACTCACCTAAAGAAATTAGTAACCTTTTTTATAAATTTATTATAAATAAAAAATCAGGGGTGGGCACGGGCCGAGCCGGGCCCAAAAATGGAGGGACTGGACTGGACCCGTTTGTATTTGAAACGAGGCGGGGCGGAGCGGATTGTCAAATTCTTAGAAGTGGAACCAAACCTAACCCGGATCGTTTGAAACAGGCTGGGTCGTACGGGTCCACGACCCATGGGTCCAATTTGTTTAAAATTAAAAAAAAAAAAAAGGCAGTAAGCAGCAAGCTGCTGCACTGCCTGCTTGCAATCCAAATCCAACTAAAAAAAAGGCAGTAAGCAAGTAGCAAGCTGCTGCACTGCCTGCCTGCAATCCAAATCCAACTAAAAAAAGGGTAGTAAGGAGCAAGCTGCTGCACTGCCTGCCTACAATCCAAATCCAACTAAAAAAAAGGCAGTAAGCAAGGAGCAAGCTACTGCACTGCCTGCATGCAATCCAAATCCAACTAAAAAAAAGGCAGTAGCCATCCAAATTCCAAACATCGTCAAATATAGACATCTAATTCAAACATTCAAATTCCAAACATCAAAATAACATTCAAAATAACTTAATAACATCCAAATTTCAAAATAAACTTAATAACATCCATATTCCAAAATAAACTTAAAACATCCAAAATAATATACAGATTACGAATTCCAAGCTTTCCATCCAACATCATACATTCATCATTGAATCTGCAAAATATATATATATATATTAATTGATTATTTTCATCTCGCATATTTTGAAGGCCTCGTTGATCGAATCATTGAATTGAAGTGTATTAATTTGAGTTTAAAAATATTACCACAACTCCTTTATTCTTTTGAATTGTTTGAGTTTAAAAATATTACCCCAATATTTTAACAGCCCTCCATCTGTTAAGTTCCACAGAGAATTATCGGTGCATCAAGAGGAGTTTGGTATTCAGTGTGGTTGATGTGGAGAGAAGCAACTACAATTCCAAAACTTACATCCTACATACTGAATAAATTGTTAACATTTCAATTTAACATCTTATCAACTCATGTTTCTTTAGTTGTCATTTCTAAACACAGTGACTCCAAAATTCCATCATTGTACACAATCAGGTCAAGCGAAAGAAATCAAAATTTACAAAGTAACAGAAGCATAGAATAGGAATTCACAATATACAAAAGAGAGGGTAAGGACTGAGAATACAAAGAAGCATTGAGAAAATGTGAGAAATGAGAGGATGGCAAACCGACAAGGATGGCAATTTTGAATTTTTCAATACCGATGACATCGGTTCAGTATTCATTTTAGGATTTCGGTTCGACAACCAAATAAATCCCAGTCTTAATTCGGCCATCACCACCACCAACTAAAGTGAAAATTGCCATCCCTAAGAGCCCTAATTTAGAAATCCTAAAAATTGTATAATTTGGAAATTCAAAAACCTTAAACTAAATCCCTAAATCACAGACACCAATTACCAGAAAAAATGAGAAAGAAGGACAAAAGGTATTGAGAAAACAAACCTGAATTTGGAAGAGAAAGCTTTGTAGTTGCAGGTTGCTGGTTACTGCCTTTCTGGGTTGTGACTGTCGAAAGTTTGCTGGGTTGCAAGTTGCTGCCATTAATTTTCAGTTGTGAAAGTTTGCTGGTTTTGGGATTAAGGACTGGAAATCTGTCGAGTCGAGGAAAGGAAGGACCGAATGAGCATAAGCTACAGCAGAACAAGGTTGCCCTGATAATCAATGGTTTAGATTCATTCTATTCGGTCTAGGCCGGGGGCCCGTTTATTTATTTTTTTGGACCCACTCGGCCCCGCACAATTCATGGACCCGGCCTGCCCTGCCCCGTTTTGCTTTCAAAAATTTTGGATCCGCCCCGAACTACATGGACCCGCCACGACCCACGAGTCCAAGACCCATTTGCCCACTCCTATAAAAAATTATAAAATAAGTTTTTCTAATTAATAATTAAAAATTCAACAATTAAATAAATAAAATACAAAAGAGCTAACGCGTGTGCTAAAAGACTAATATGTTTTAAGTGTAAAGAAACAAAAAAAAATACTCAAATTCATTTAGAGCCGCAAGATCATATATTTGACACATGGCAGTATGAGGATTAAAGATTAAGTGGATTAGGAGAGAAGCCCAACCCGTATTGGAAAACCCTAATATTAATGTCAGCTATGCATAGGGTGTGTGTCTACATTTAACTGTATATATGCGTGCTGTTGGAATCAATTTTGCGCACCTCTGCGGTCAGGCGTCATCTGCAATTCTGGTCACCTGTAAAAAAAGAAAAGAACTGTGAATAGTCGAAGGTACTTGTGGGATACCGGCCCAAGGCTCTCTGACAGTTAAGTTAGTAAGCAATATTAAGACTCAAGCAGTGGGCAAGAGAATAAGCAAAACACAAAGTATGCGTAAATTGCGTTACCAGAGATTAGCCCTAGATCAGGGTTTATATAGTAGTCGAGAGAGAGTCCTTTTATGATACTTAAATCTGTTCTAAACCAGAAGAATCCTAGAGAATATCTAGCAATAGATAATGTTCTCTTTTAGGAGTGTGATTACTTGCGAAACCAATCCCCAATTTGTAGGAATCTCCAAAGATAAGGAAAAAGATCAAATCCCTAGTCGGATCTGGCTTCTGTGCCTTGCAGAACAATAATGGTCGTTCTCAGTGAAGTTAGCGGACTTCACCTACCTTTTCGAAGTACAACAAATGTGGTGTCATCACTGGTCCGTTTGGGCAACTTACTCCGATAGGCGGAGCTGTTGAGTCCATGACCAGACTTCCGTGGTATTTGTATTCTGATCTGTCTTACTCCGGCCCATAAAAATTCATGGTCCCATACGTGCTATCTGTAGGTATCTGTTGGAAGGCTCTTTCAATCTCTCATAACCACCACCATCTAGACTAGAGTAGAGCATAATCAAAACTCAATGAATATCGATGATCTGCCCGATGGCCTTTTGGCTGAAATCCTTCTTTGACCTCCTTGTGAATCTGTTACTAAATTCAAGTCTGTGTCCAAGCGATGGTTCGACCTTATCTCTCATCCCTCTTTTCATACTCTGAAAATAGCTACTTTGTTTTTCTCCCCATATTTGAAAAGCATTTTGAAAAGGAAACAGAACAATTTACCATGTCTGAGGAGCTTTCGGGTTTTAAACCACTCAATTTCTCTTTGAGTTTTGACCCCTGTTTTCAAGAGCTGATAAGAAGTGATGATGGAGGTCCAGTTGTGTTAGCAACACATCATGACTTAGTTTTGTGTTGTGCAACCGAGTTCAATCAGCGTGAATACTACGTCTGCAATCCACACACTAAGCAATGGGTTGGCTTTCCTCCTCCCCGTCAATGCCATGAAGATGTTAACGTATGATTCTTGTATAATGCTTATTGTAACAATAAGGAAGACGATAAAAAGAACACAGTAGCAGTTGTACTATTCTAGAGTGTAGGTACGCAGTTGTGAGAATTCCATCTTCATACCACAACTTCAAAGTGGACATTTTCTCATCTGAAACTGGTGAATGGAGAGAGCAAGTTGTATCATGCCCAGGATTGGCATTGTTTTTTTCATGCCCAGTAGCATACAATGGAATGTTGCATTGGGTTGGTCGCGGTGGCTCGGTTGTTTGGATGGATCCGTTCAACAAGAATAAAACTTGTTCTACTAGTACTGGTAGCAGTGGTGATATCACCATTGATAAAAGTCGTTTAAATGAACTTGATAAGCCTGTTGTGGAAGGCAAAGACGGTGGAAGATTTAATGTCCATTACTGCATAGGTGTGTTGCAAGGGTGTCTAGTTGAATGATTAACTTTTAACGATTGATCAGTGCAAGAGGTGGCTCGAAGCGTAAAATTCCGAAATTGGTGAGCTTGGATGGAAGGTGTTTCAGAGGACCTAGCCTGATTCTTAGTGAAGCTCCCTTGGTTCTTTGTTTAGGCTTAATATCCGAGCTAGAGATGCCATTATCTGTATTTTTTTCACCGGATGACTTTTTTGGAGTCGGAATAATAACTCTTTATATATATTGTCGCCTTCTCCAATATTGTCTAAGGTTTTGATATTCATTGAGATATTTTTTAGTGTGCCGGGCCGTGTTTCTGGCACACTGAAATTTTTTTCATGTTCATTGTGTGTGGATACCCACATGTCGCATGCCTTTAAAGAAAAGTATATTTTGTTGTGAGAATGATCGAATGCGAAATAAAATTGTCAGAGTATTTGGAAAACAGTTTTTCAGAAGTGAATTAAGATACAAACAATATATCAATGTGTTTGGTAAATTTTTATAATTTAAACTATTGTCGCCATGAATAATTAACAAGATAAGTTCACAGTTTGAGGGTTGCTGCGCTTTTAAAAAAAACTGCTTATAAAAGCAGCTTTTAAAAGCAACCTCAATGATGCTTTTAAAAGCTGTTGTTTTAATGCCATAACTTTTAAAATAAAAAATATATTTCATTTTTACCAAACACTTTTTATCTGCTTAACTTTAAAATGAATCAATTTTTAATGAAAAAAAAGAATACCAAACGGGACTTAAGCCCCCTCTGTTTTGTTTATGATGTTGAATGAAACACTACTTTTATCGCTTCTTGCTAAAAAAAGAGAAATTGACTAAAATAAACAGAAATCAAATTTTAATTCCTCAAATGATATTAGACAATACACTAATTAAATATCGACGACAGACTTACCAAATAACGAAAATTATATACCGGAATTACGCCGAATCGGATTCATTTTGGCTTGGGTTGGATTCTTGAGTACCCGAATCCGTATTGTAAATAGTGGGCTAGGACTGAGTTGACCTTCCAACCCGCTCAATCTGGTTTCCGGGTTTATCTTGTCGGGCGACTGTGAGAGGGTTTTATGACATAGTTATCCACCATTTCTGAGTGAACAAAAAATTTGCATTGCAAGGAAAACGCCATGGGAGGAGTATCAAGAACTCTCCTCACTTTCTCTCTCTCCTCAAACCTCTTCGCCTTATCACGTCTCCCAGCTGCCAAACGCTTCTCTCTCATCAAACCCACCAGGGTTTTAACAGGGTTTAGGCCTCTCTGCACCGCCACAGCCACAACCACCACCGCCAGCCCCGCCGGTGCGGTTGAATTCGAAGACGAAGAAACCCAACCCCTGAAGCACTCATTGCTTCTCGAGAGGCTGCGGCTCAGGCACCTCAAAAGCAATGCCAAGCCCCAAGCCAGAACCAGCGGCGGAAATTCAATTGGGGATGCCCAGAGGCAGAGCGATGAGGGGTTGGGGAAGTCGGAGAGTAGGAGGAAGAGGGAGGTTGGGAGTTTTGGGGAGTTGGGTGTGAGTGAGGAGGTCATGGCGGCGGTGAGAGAGATGGGGATTGAGGTTCCCACTGAAATTCAGTGCATTGGGATTCCGGCGGTATTGGAAGGAAAGACTGTGGTCCTGGGTTCTCACACTGGCTCTGGCAAGACTCTGGCTTACATGTTGCCTCTTGCCCAGGTACTTTTTCCTTTGCTTCTTCTTTTGAAATTCAGATAAACTGTTTTCGATTACTTTTCGCTATGTGGGTCTGTAAAATCTTTAAATTTGATGCTTGGTTGAGACGTTAAGCTCTAGAATTTTGATCAGTTGTGTTGGAACTTTGATTTGATTGCGTTTTCTCACCATATATGCTATATTTTACATGCGTTTCCTTAGGAGCCACCTTACTTATCGGGTTGGATTGAGTTTCTTTAGGTTGCTTAGATTTTACTGGGTTTATACTTTCACCAATCTTTAGAATCAACTGAAACAAATTCTAATAGATTAAGCTATTTATCAAGGACAAAACGGAGTGCGATGCGTTATGTTGATGTTGCCTACTCTTGCCTGTGTTGTAATTAGAATTAATAAGAGGAATGCTGATACTCTGGGGTTTTTGTAGCTGTTGAGAAAGGATGAGGCTGAAAATGGTATTCAAATGAAGCCCAGGCGCCCTAGAGCTGTTGTGCTATGCCCCACAAGGGAGCTGTCTGAGCAGGTTCTTAGAGATTGTTATTCAGAATTTAGAACCACTACCTGTGGACTATGCATTTTCTATTGACATCTGGTTGGTTTTGTAGGTTTTTCGTGTTTCCAAGTTTGTCAGCCACCATGCAAGATTCAGGTCTACTATGGTAAGCGGTGGTGGTCGGTTGAGACCCCAGGAGGATTCATTGAATAACCCAATTGAAATGGTAGTGGGGACCCCTGGCAGGGTTCTCCAACATATTGAGGACGGCAACTTGGTTTACGGTGACATCAAATATGTGGTATGTTTATTTGTTTGTTTAGTTTTTTCTATTAGAATGTTAGTAGATAATATGGTAATATTAAGTTGTTACTATCTTTGATGAAGAAAAACATACCCTAGTAGGTTGTTGGTGCACTTTGTGATGTTGGTAATCGCTTATCAGGTATTGGATGAGGCAGATACCATGTTTGATCGTGGTTTTGGTCCAGACATTCTCAAGTTTCTTGTCCCATTAAAACATCGTGCATCAAAACCCGGAGGGCAAGGATTCCAAACTGTTTTGGTCTCAGCAACAATGACAAAGGTGTGCTTACTTGCATTGCATCTTATTTAACATGAAGCTAAATTTATAAGGAGTAAGCTTTGCATCTTATTTAACAAGAAGCTAAATTTATAGGTAGGAGTAAGCATTGCATCTTATTTAACAATTTATAAGTAGGAGAAATAGACACCAATTGAAAGTGAATTGTTCATTCCCCATTGTCACTAAAGGAACTCTTTGTTTTGTTGAAAAGCTTATTTAGCTCCTTTATATTTTTCTCTTGAAAATATAAAAGTATGTCCTGAAAATTGAAATCCAGTTGGTATACTGACATTGTGTTATAACTATTTAGCTATATTTGCATTTCTTCTGATATTTTTGGGTTTCAATACTTATTTCACCAAGTAATTTTACTTTATCATAGTACCAAATAAGGGCCAAGTTTAGGAATGAGCCAAGCAATGAGCCAAGCCAAGCTGAGCTAAAACCTTTGGAAAATCATTCAAACTTAGGCTGAACATCTTGATACTCGGCTTAGATTGGCTTATTTACATTCCTATGACATGAAACATATAATAAATGAGTTATCCTCTGAACATATCTCTTAGTTGAGCTGTTGGAATTTTTCAGATGCCTGCTTATGACAATTTTATATACCTTTGACACTTGTAATCTGGATACTATCTTGTGCACGAATTGTGTCTTCTATGGAGTCAGTCACCTGACCCTTATGAGATTTTTTCAGGCAGTGCAAAACCTGATTGATGAGGAGTTCCAAGGAATATTACACTTGCGCACATCCTCACTGCATAAAAAGATTGCATCTGCTCGTCATGATTTCGTTAAGATTTCAGGTTCTGAGAACAAGCTGGAATCACTTCTACAGGTCTAATTCTGTGATACCCTTTCTCTTTTCATGCTTTACTTCTCAAATAGTGGTTGTGTCCCACGATGCCTTAACATGTACGGTGGCCAAAAAGTTCATCTAGCTTAAGTTGTTTCTTAAACTGGTCAGCAATTGGGCTTTTAGTCACCTATGGTCCATGTACTTTTCCAAATTTCTCATTTTAGTCCCAATTTTTTCAATTCGACCAATGTCATCCTTACCGTTAGTTCCATCCATTTTTCTGTCAAAATTAAGGGTCACTTCCCCCTCTCTTCTCTCTCCCCAATTACCCCCACAAATGCTATGGCAGGTCTATCATGGCTACCATCACCCCAACCCAATCCCTTCCTACTCCTTTCCTCACACACCCCTTTCTATTCCTTTAATTACTACCATATGGGTTTGAAGTTAGGGTAATCGATGCTTCACGTAATGAAGAAAAATCACCACCTGCATATCTGCTAATAATGGAGGAAGCTTGTATAAACTCTCATATCATCAGAGTTAAGACCAGCGTCTTCACCTGGAGCCATTTGCACTTGCCCTTTTGTTCAAAATATCTGAATGCAACGATATTCCAAGCCCCAACTCCCATCACAACCCTTCCTTCTCAAAAAGCTTAACGTGTCGTCTATGGAGAGAAAGGATAACACTTTTTTGTGCCACCCAGGAACATGGACCCAGGTAGTATATATGCCTGAACAACAACCCTGATTCAAAACAGTGACTAGGAAACTTATTATATGAGTTTGAACTTAAGGAAAAGCTTCAAGGACGAAGAATTAAATTCCTATTCTGCTAAACCCATGGTGTAACTGAAATGAATAAGGGAATTGGGGCAACAGAGGGGTTCTGTGGTGGTATCGAGGAGAGAGAAAGAGGGGGAAGTTGTGGGTGGGAGCGATTTGCCAATTTTACCCTCAATTTGACAGAAAAGGGATGGAATTAATGGTAAGAATGACATTTATGCATGCCATATAAGAATAGGGAAGATATCGATTGAGTTGAAAGATTAGGGACAGAGTTTGGAATAGTACAGGGACCATTGGTGATAAAAAGGCCAGAAGTTATTTTATGAATATTGTTTTTTATGCATTTCATCTTGGCTTACTTGATGAAGGTTTTCTACATGAATAGAGCATGGCTCGATATTGCAGCGGTCTAACAATAAAATACTTATGTGGATTTTGAGGTAAACGCAGGTTCTGGAGCCAAGTTTAGCAAAGGGAAATAGAGTAATGGTGTTCTGTAATACATTAAGTTCCAGCCGTGCTGTGGATCACTTTCTCAATGAAAATCAAATCTCTACTGTCAATTATCATGGCGAGGTGCCAGCAGAACAAAGGTGAGACAATAAAAAATACTACCTCTCATACCCTTTTACTTGTAATGTCTGCACGTTTTCACTTTAGAAAGAGTTCATACTGTTGTTTTTATCTGTTGCTTGTGTTTTGTTTTAGTAGAGTTTGGTTGTTTTTATCAATTCGAAGTCAAAGTTGAAGCTGTATGAATTTTTGTTTCAGTTCTCTTTTATTTTCCTCCATTCATTCCCTTTTTTATGTTAAAAGCATCTATATACATGTAAAAAAATATGTTCTCTTGCTATACAGTTTGGAAACGTAAGATGATGTTAGGTTACTGTGAATATGGAACATTGATTAGTTTTCTTCTTGCCTTAATGTGTGGCCCAGACACTCAAGTGCACACAAGTTCATACAAACGCTTAAATTTATGTCACTAGTGTTCAATTCTAGTGCTTGGCCTGACTGCTTACTTTGAACAACTGTAATACAGGGTTGAAAACCTCAAAAAGTTTAAGAGCAACGACGGAGATTGCCCTACATTGGTCTGCACCGACCTGGCTGCAAGGGGATTGGACTTGGATGTAGACCATGTTATAATGTTTGATTTTCCTTTGAACTCTGTAAGCATCAGATATCTGCTCTGTGTTTCAGTGTTAAATAATGTGCTATTGTATTTAGGACTTCTATATCTTTCCTTTTTCTTCTTTGGAAGCTAACCTTCACCCTTCTTTGACCTGTTAGATTGACTACCTTCATCGTACAGGAAGAACCGCTCGTATGGGTGCAAAAGGTATACATGCATTTTTATTTAGTTTCCTTCTTAGAATTACAAGGAATGCGTTACTGTATGAGACTTAGGCAAGTCTTTTTTCCTGTTTGTGCTTGAATCTGTCAATTGCATACACAAGATTTTGAACCGATCGAAGATGAGGAATCTTGAATTTTATTATATTGAATAAATAAAACAAAGAAAGAGGAAAAGGCAAGGAATAAAAAAACGTTCATTTGCCGGCTATCTGTATTTCTGTATCCCTCAAAGTTGGAATATTGTGTTTGTCTGATAGATTGAGATTTGGTGCTTTGGAAGGCTTACAACATTTTTGCATATTGCGACTTTATTCAGTTTGGTAGTTATTATCATGGTGACGGTTAAAAAAATTGCCGGACTCTACGTAGTTCAAATGCAAAGCAGTTGGTGACAGCATTTGTTGCATGGCCAACATTACAGAATTTGTCATTTGCTTTAGGAGTAATATGAGATTTGCTGAATATACGATGCTATGATTATGTAGGCTCACATCAATTTTGAGGTCGCATCAAATATCTGATAGATTGAGATTTGGTGCTTTAGAAGGCTTCATAATACTTTTGCATTTTGCGACTCCTTTATTCAGTGCTATCATGGTGACGCAAAGTTGCTTAGGACTTACATAGCATTTGTTGCGTAGCTAACATTACATAATTTTTCATTTGCTTAGGAGTGAGATGCTGAGATTTGCTAACATAATGATGCTAACTGATTATGTAGGCTCATCAAATCTTTTGAGGGTTCTTTCAATAACATTTCTTGCTTTTATATTCAGAAGAAGAAAGAGAGGGAATATATTGAAGAAAGGACAAATAAAGAGTAGAGGTGAGAGAGATGAATAAGAAAACAAGTATAGTACATAAAACTAGAAGTTGAAAATTATTCAAAAATATTTGAGTTTTATTTTACAAACCACACTATATGTATTTACACCGCCTTCTCCCTCACTCACCTTGTCTCTTCTTTTCCTTTTCCTTCTCTGTTTTTCATTTCAAAAATGTTACCAAAGGGACCTTAGCAAGCTGTTTTTTAATTCTAGTTATGATTCAATAAGAGCCCTTATGATAGCTTTGTGTTTTCAGTTTTTAGTTATTTTTAAGTAAAAGAGATGGAAGGAAAATATATGGGATAAAAAGTGAGACGAGGTATGAGAGTTGTGAAGAAGAATTGAGGAATATGCATGGAACTAAAACCAAGGAGTACTTCAAATAGTTTTTCTTATTATTTTGTGGAATGTTCCATATCCATTTTCTCATCCCGCCTCACATTATCAACTTTTATTATTCTTGGATTTTTCTGTCTTATCTTTAACCAATAAAAGCCCAAAACCAGAATGTTACCATGCGTGTATTTCTTCATGTATCTTCAGGATTTGGGTTGATGTTGTGGGTACTTTTCTTTAATAGCACTTCAGAGTTTAAATTTACTGCGATACGCTCTATAGGTTAATGGTTAATGACCTTTATTGCGCTAAGCTTTTAAGGCTTATTACTAGTGATAATATAAATATTCCTACTATCAAGAGTAGCAAGGGAAAGGAAACAACCTTGACTGATGCTGGAGCCAGTCCAAGAATGATAAGTAACCCCATCCAGGTACCAAGCACCACATGATTGAGAGTCTATAGCTTTCGGGGTGGTAGTTAATGCAAATTTGTTTTTGGTGAACTTTTAAACTAGAGTTAATGCAATTTAACCATGTACTTGAAGTCTTGGAGCCTTATGCTCATTATCTTTATGTCACCTGGATTTATGTGTTCAAGTTCTTACTTTTAGAATCTTTAAACGATTAGTTTAGCTCTATCGATGTTTTGTATATGTATGAGCCTCAAAAGGTACCTTGTGTACTTTTATAGTAAGTGAACAATAGATGACATTAAAAGTTCTTTATGAGTCCAAGACACCTGCAAGGCCGTAATTTCTTCCTTCTCTGTCCTGACTGGTTCTAAGAAACCATTGGTGCGATGTCAGAGTTCAATGCGATCTCTTTCCTCTCTCCTTTTGCTTACTCTTTGTCCCAAGTTATTGAAAATGTTTGCAGCTTCAGTTAATTTTGTTTTGACAATAATTTTTAAAATGGAGGACTTCGGATGCTGGTGTGTTAATCGATCATAACTTGATTTTAACAGATACTGTGGCCTGATGGAATATTTATAACCAAGCATCCAGCGAAAACCACCACCACCTACCAACTTATCGAAAATTCACTCTCAGGGTCAGAAACCTACAGTAATTTTACTCACTAGACTTGACGAGAGCAGCAGCAACAGGAGGCAGATCTGACGCCAAGAAAGTTTCTGTGTATGAGCCTAATGATTGGTATTTTGTTCTTGAAACCCCTAATTATTTTCTGCACTTGCCCTCAGCATATTATACATCTCGTGCCTAATATTGAAATGTTGATGGCTTATTCAAATTTTCTGCTTTAAATGATAATGCACCTGCCGCCATCGCTTGGTCTTGTTGGTATGAGTATGACAAATGTGCTGGCTGATCTCTATTACTTTCCAGGTAAGTATTGCTTAAAGAAAAGTTAACAATGTTGGTATGTTCTCTTTCCACCCGCTCTGTCGTGGTCTTGATTTTTAGACAGTTCTAACATTTCTGTTTTCCTTGCATAGTCATCTGTTTGTTTGAAGTAACTGGCTTTTGATCTTCTGGAGCTGCTGCTTCTGTTTGCATTTCCGGAGAGAGATGATTATGTGTTTAAGCAGTTGCATGTAGAAGAAAAACATCGATTTGGCGAGTTTAAAGCGCAATAGTGGTCGTCCTATTTGAAGGCAATATGATTCTGTTGCCTGCTTTGGCTTTTTTGTAACTGATATTCATTTATTTGTATTGGCGTCAAGGGAATCAAGTCATTCTTTGCCTGAATTTTTGTAAAGTAGTTTTTGGTTAGAACTGAGGAAACTCGATGTAAATCTTGAGATTATGCAAATATACAACACCTCATTCAGAAAATCCTTCATTTGCTCCATCTACGACCGTCTCGACCTTTCTTTGAAAAACCAATTATCGACCAGCTAAATGGAATTTATTTGCAGTTAAATCGACTTTTGAGCACCACTTACACCCTGGTAGTGGTAACAAGGGCTAAGTCCTACTTCGGTTCTTGTACTTTGCAATTCAAGAACAATGCATTAATTTTTCAAAAATTCGAACAATGATTGGCATTTCTCTTGTCAAAATTTTCACCCAGAACATTTTAGTGAAACGGTTATTTGCCATACACATTGTTCGAGGAACCCTAAATGTTGTTGAGTAAAGGATCGCCAACAAGGGTGTTATAGTGCGTTGTAGATTTATCCAGACTTGTATTAATGGGCATTATATACAGATAAAGATCCCTTAATTAGATAATATTGTGTAACAATTCTATGTTCTTTCTTGTTGTCCATTGCTACTTTTTTTTTCAAGTTTCTTCTCTTTTTGTCTAACTCACTCTTTTTTCTCTGTGAGTTTTTTGAGAATATCCCCATTTATAAAGTCCGAGATCCAGCATCTATAAATTGAAAGGTCCAAATGATCAACTCGCACTAATTGTTAGAATCAATAGATCTTCAAATCGCTCATTTGAAAAATTGAAACTTTCTTGTTGATGATCATATACTTAAATAGAGAGGAGTGTGACTTCATTTAGTGTTTGCCATTAATTGAGTTTGATTAAATCTATCTACACCACAAATCTCAAATATAAACTCATTTAACAACAATCAAGAGCGATGAACATGACCACCGGTTTAAGATAGTGAGCCGAAAATGCACTTCCCTTGTTTTTTTGTCCCCGCTATGAAGTTGTACTTCAATCATATAAAATTGCTAAAAATGATGCTTAATCATTTCCACGGGCCAAGGTGCAATTAAGATGCTTAACGCTTACATGTTGGAGAAAATAGGTTTTACCAACGAACGGATTAATATCATTAGGTAATATTTTATTCTCAAATCCAGGGAATCAGGAGATTTAATCAACACAAGCTTTTACAAACCATAGATCGTCAACAAACGCTGAAAGCATTTTTACTAATTCTCATTCAACTTAAAAGATCAATTACATCTTTTGCAGTCCTAAACAATCTCAATTGGTTTGGGATGTTGATCTTCAGCAAATGCGCAAGGAGCAAGTCAGGTTGAGATTTAAATAAAATTGCAACCCTAGATTAAATTGGAAACACTACAAAAATTGCAACCCTGCATGCGCATTAAACTATATATGAAAAAGACTGGCGCAAAACCCACATGACTCCATCTGAATCATGTTCAATCCCTATCAACACCCTATCACGTCAATGCAATGCCCCAATCTCAATTGTATTTTAAGTCAATAGAGGACTGAAAAACAAATGACAAGCATTCAGACACCCAACTGAATTACTCATCAGCTCAGGTCCTAACTCTCACGTTAATATCGTTGATCAAACTTATACCAAAAACAACCAAAATGCAACAAATTCAAAGACATCGCACATCATCAAAACATTAGGTACTATGAAAAAGGCAAGTGACATTGTCTCATCCATTTGGGGTTCAACACGGAAAGCAACCACGGTTTAAAGTGAAGATCGCAACTAAAGCAATAAAATTTATAACATCCATCAAAAATAACTGCATTCATATAGAACTTGTCCAGAATCATAATTGCTTTCTAAAGCTATAGTTGAGCCACTCCCCAAATCGCAATCAAAATGACCGCTGAGTAGATCGTAAGCAGCTGCGGCTGCTCCCTTCTTCCTTGGTGCAGCTTCGTACCTAATCAAAGCAAAATACGCAATACAAAAATAAATTTAAGCACCAACCTCATATCAAGGAAAACAAACGAGGAACAAGCAGATAGAGCTTAGCCAGAAAATCACACAGAAGTAAAATGATCTGGATGATAAATACCTTCTCTGGGAAGTCACTCTTTTTGAATCTGCGAGGCACATTGCGCAGATACTTCATCCTTCCAGTTCCAGTGGTCTTCCTTCGATTGCTCACTCCAGCAGTTGTCTATTTTTAAACATACAAAAACCATAAAAATTAAACCTAAAACAAATAATCCTAATCAAACACCTTTCTGCCGAAATGACCATCAAAATCCACACCATTTTCTGCAATCATAAATCTCAAACAAAATGTAAACTACAGCTTCAAATCATCGACCCAGATCTACGCAAGACCAAATAGCGATCGATATATATATATATATATATATATAAATGCATATGTATAGAGAGGAGGAAGAGAAGTGGAGAATACATACACTTCCTCTTGCGGGCAGCAGGAAAAGCACAGCAGAGCACCTACTCTTCTGAAGATGGAAGCGCGACGGCCACACCGGACGCAGAGGGTGTGGTCTTGTTCCTCCTCTATCGAAACTCCCTGTTCCCTTCCCCTGTTTTCGCATTATGCACACAGATTACACAACAAACGTAATCAGTCTATCAAGCTGCATACTATGAGATCTAGAGAAAAAGGAATACACGGAGACGAAGAGAGAGAGAGAGAGAGAGAGATGGAGGCATCTGCTTACAAAGTGCAGAGAGAGAAACCCTAGCTGGTGAGATGGAGATCTTCTTCAAGCTAAAGAAGTGAGCGGCGGAATAAGGAAGCTTTATATGAAAGACAACGAGGGTTTTAGGGTAGCTGATGGCGTGTGGTCAGCCTGGGCCTCTGTGTCTTTAGCCTTAGGCCCATCTGTGTTTGGGTTTGGCTTTTGGGCTTTGGCTTCACTGCATGACCTAAAATAACTCTACTCACAATTTCCAACCTTTGCCTCATTAGTTGTATGCTTTTTGGGGCATTTAAGTCTTTTTACGGGAAAAAGTCACTAACACTAAGGTTTGTGCGCATTCGTCACTTATAAATAAAAAGAATTATGTTCAACTTATATGTAGGTCAAATTTGGATACCAAATTATAGCGTCTTATTGTAAAAATTTCAGCAAATCTCTCCTTAATGTAGAATATCAATGTAGATAAATGAAAATAAAACTTTAGAAAAGCGAAAGATGTCACGTCTTAGCTAATTAGCTATCAAAGGGAAACTTAGTATGCAGTGGAAGTTCAAAAACAAAATACTTAGCTCCTGCTATGAAGAGTCACTCATACGCACAAACCACATTTTAACATGTGTTATTAAACTTTTACTTTAATTAAGATTTTGAATACATGTCAAAACAATAATTTGCAATCTAAAAAAAAAAGCTCCTTACATATAGTTGTACAAATTTAATTCTGATAAATCTTCCAATAAACCAATAACATGTACTGCTTCTCTAATTATAAAAACAAAATGGCCCAACTCAAAGCCCACTTTTTTATCTCTCATGCGGGAGTGAAGCAAAGCGCGCGAAACAGAGGTGTACATACAGAGAGAAACTATCAGAGCTAAAAGAAACCAAGTCGAAGAAGCAAAGAGCAGAGACGAAGACAAAATGGAAGAGGAAAAAGAAAAGGGGGCGGAGGCCTCCAAAATTCCTGTAGCATTTCCGGGTACGAACCCTACGACATACAGATCGACTCTACGAAGGCCTCTATCACTCGCCGCTCAACAAAGGAGGCCTTTCCATGCTCGAGAGCCCCACAGGCAAGTCGTCACTCTTCTGCGCATGTTTCGGTTTGATTTGATTTTCTGGTTCTCCGTTTCCCGGAAAATTGAAGCATGCGAGTTTGATTGAAAAAACCCATTTGTTTATATGCTTGCATTTTAGCATCCGTGATTTAAGCAATTTATTTTTCTGGATTTTTTGTGTTTTTCTGTTTTGGGTTTTGATATATAGGAATGGATGAATCACACTCCTTACTTTATCAACTAAATGCTAATTTTTCTCAGTAATTCCCCCAAATGCAAATTTAAAAGTGGGTTTGTTTTGGGGGTTAGAAAGAACTAGCACTCCAGTTGATTTTAGTGTCATTTATATTTTATATATATATTGATGAACTTCAATTGCAATTTTGTTCCTCATTTTTTACTGTTTAGCGATTTTTATTGGGTTTCATTTCAAATGTTTATATATTTGAATAGGGACTGGGAAAACTCTAAGTATCATTTGTAGTGCTTTGCAATGGTGGTTGATAGGAGTGGAACAACAGAACCAGGCCAGGGGTTGAATCTGATCGTAATGGTGCTAAAGATGGTCGAGTTGACTCGGATGATGAACCTGACTGGATGAGAGATACAGTACAGTCAAAAGACAAGCAGGGTGAGGAGAAGAAGACTAATAAGAAGGACAAGTTTGGGGTTGGGTTCGAAGGCTGATAAGAGAAGGAATAATGGAAATTGTAGAGATTTGTGCCAAGGAGCAAGCAGGAGTGGTTTCTTGCGCAAAGAAAGAGGCAAAGAGTTTGGTAAAATGAGTACGGAGGTTGTGGGAGTTGAATGATGAGGAGTTTTCTGGTGGAAGATTATGAAAGCAAGAGGAGGGGGTTCCGGGTAGGGAAGTCAAAGAGGAAAGCTCCTGGGGTGCTATTAATTCCATCGAGCGAGGAAGATGAAGAAGATGGGTCTGGTGACGATGTGAGTATGAGGAGGAGAAGCTGCAGGTTTATTTTTGTAGTCGGACACATTCACAGCTTACAGTTCATAAAGGAGTTAAGGAAGACAGTCTTTTGCTAATGAGATGAAAGTGGTCTCTTTGGGCTCAAGGAAGAATTTCTGCATCAATGAAGGTATGGAACTTATCATTGAATTATTAGATTACAATTTCTATCGTGGTTTACATTCTTCTGGGGCATCGCTTTCAGAGGTCTTAAATTGGAACCCAACTCGCATCAATGAACGCTGTTTGGAACTTCAAAAGAACAAGAATAAGGAAGTCTCCAAAATCAAGGTAACAAATATATCCATTTAAAATCCTATCGATCATAACTCATGCACTTGATTGATTTTGTTTTACTGGCCTCGGGAGATTTTTCATATTGAATAACATTAGCGTTAAATGCATTTTAATAATTTTGGTTATGGGTTTCTATCTGATTGCCCTTAATCAGATTTGCTTGTTCATGTGGAACTTATATCTCTAGTGGTTAAGGGCATTTACTCCTACACTTGACTAATTGAGGTCCTGTGTTTGAATCCTCCTCCCCAATATCTTTGGTTTTACAACGCCATTTATGTGCTTTCTTAGTAAAGTTTACATCGGTAATTAATGATCATGAGGAATTATACCATACTTGAACTCATTGATGCACTACGATTAGATATCAATATCTTGTTTCTAGTTCTTTAATCCAGCATCTGGGCTGGGCTCTTTGGATGCCCAATAGTAAATCTGAACTTTGTCCCCAAGGATAAGCTGGCCTGCTAATTAAAGTAACAAATGCATATTCATAAATAGTGTTGATAAGAAGTGCATGGTTAGGTATACTTTTCATCAGAAATGCGCACTCATGTATTTCTTTTGATAAGAAACATATGATATATTGCCGATGACTCAGTTCCACTCACAGCTGTGTGCTTTATGCCAATTCCAGGACAGTCATATGGATTCCACTCCAGTACCATTCTGTTCAACTAACTGTTTAAGGATACAGCTCTTGGTTCAGAAATAATCGAACGGCCAGTTAAAACAATATGGGTTGGTGGATCTACCTGTTCTACTGGCCTGTTTTGACAGACATGATCTACAAAATTCTCATCTCATTCTTCTGAGGGTTTCTCTGACTGAAGATAGTATTGGATCTACAGAACTTAGGTGCTGGAGAAGAATTGCAGGAACAAGGCTTCTGTGGCTGCCTGATGCTTAGGAAAAACATAAACTACAAAAGAATTCAGAAGCATGATGTCTGAACAAGGTGTTTTTGATATTGGAAGATCTTGTTGATCTTGGAAAAAGCATGAGGACTTGTCCATATTGAGGCCTGGCTTACGGTTCCTGTTGCTGATCTGGTGGTTCTACCCGTATCAATCTCTTCTTTCAAAAGCATTCCCGCGAGTCACTTGGTCTCAATTTAAAGAATAGTATTGTTATTATAGATGAGGCTCACAATTCAGCTGACTCCTTAATCAGCATGTATGACCCAAGAATCACTTTATCGCAGGTATTTAAATTATGATCTTTTATTGATCTAGCTCCAACTGAAAGCTATTGATAATCTTTCTATTTTGTTTTTGTGTAACTGGTTTGGTGCTCAACGACTGTTAGTTTAAATTTATCAAATTATCCAATCCAATGATAGAATAGCAGGCAACATAATAGTTTTGTGTAGTCTTCACTTAGAACCTTTAATTTCGCAACAAAGTAAGCTGTGTTGATGGTATAGATTTTCAATAAAAATTGCATTATGATCTCTTACTAGTTCTCCTGACTTCTTAACAGCTGGAGGATGCACGGGCACATTGAGAAGTACTTTCAAGATTTTGCAATGTATTGGACCCGGTAATCGTAGATATATCCAAACTCATGGTGCTCACTTCGGCTTTCCTCTCTCCTCCAAGTGTTTCTAAGAGAGGATACAGCAGGCTACGGAAATTCTTGCCATGATACTGAAAAAGGTTTCTGGAGCAATAATGGAACGCCCTTCCTCTATGGCCATTAATGACTTTTTTATTTTCCTCAATATAGACAACATCAACTTGGTCAAATTGCTTCAGTATATAAAGGAAAGAAACATCATGCACAAGGTGAATCCTCCTTCTTCCCACTATATATTATTAACTGGTGCTATTTTTCCCCTTTTGCATGTTCTATGGGATAAAATGTACTTGGTTTGCCAGGTCAGTGGGTATGGCGATAAAGTAGCTGTTCAAAAAAAGTTTGGCACTTAATGGCGGTGAAGAGAGAAGCACTTGTCCAGTTTCCAAGCATTAACAAATTTGTTGCTAATACTGACAACAAAGATGCATATGGAGTGATTATAATCTCAAAGACTAGTCCAACATGTGCCCTGGAGAGGAAGGAGGATTTATAAAATATGTTATGCTTACTGGGGATAATATTTTTTCAGAGGGCACAAAAATTCTTAATTCATGTGAATCTTGATTTCACATAGTATAGTACTCATGTCCTAGTTATGCAACATTAACTCTGAACTTCACAGATTGTGGATCAAGCGCATGCAAGCTGTACTGGCTGGGGAACTCTTCAACCTGTAGAAGAAACAAGGGAGAGACTCTTCCCTTGGTTACCACTGAACCAGTTGCAATTCTTTTTCATGCAGCCACATTGTTCCCAGAGAGCATTCTGCCAGTTGCAGTTTCCCCCGTGGCCCTTCTGGTCACACTTTTGACTTTAGCTACAGCTCCAGAAGGTCATCAATCATGCAAGTATATTGCACTGTCATCTGAAATTAATTATAGAAAGTTCTCTCTTTTGGAGTGTTTTCAGATGAAAGTCATTACTGTGTCACGGTGTATTTGTTCGCTATTTGGTTCTTCTATCTATCTTAAAAACTTTTTAAAACACAAATAAATTCCAGGAAAGATTACTTTTTCTGTCAATTACAGTAGCACCTTTTTCATGCCTTACTTTTCTGGGATTCGCATTTTGTGTGGTGGCTGACTATTTATGTTGATGGGTCGAATTTACAGATACAGGAGCTAGGCGTTTGGTTTGCAATTTGGTGACTGCAGTTCCTGAGGGAATCGTTGTCTTCTTCTCTTCATTTGATTACGAAGGACAAGCTTACAATGCCTGGGAAGCTTCAGGCATCCTTTGAAAGGATTAAGAAGCTATTTAGGAGAACCTAGGAAGAATACACATGTAGAATCTGTTCTCAAGGAATACAAGGAAACAATAGATACATTGTCTTCTGGGAGGGGAAAGAAAATCCTTTCTCTGAGTGGCGCAATACTTCTTGCTGTCGTGGCGGTAAGATATCAGAAGGCATCAACTAAGTGATGGGATGTGGTGTATAGTCATGGTTGGACTGCCCTATGCTAGCCCTTCCGATATTGAGTTGATGGAGAGGGTGAAGTACATTGAAGGGCTGGGGAAATTCAAATTCCACAAAGACACCAAATCTTTCACTTGGTAATGAACTTGCAGCCGGAGAAGCTGCCACATGCAGGGCTTCTGATATCCTCAGAAGTTGCATGACGCAGGAAAAGAGTACTACGAGAATCTTGCAGAAAGCTGTAAAATCAGTCCATCGGTATGTTGTATTACAAGTCTAGTTATATGTATCAGGAAACATAGAAATTGACCATTCATTCGTTAGTGTTGCATACATATTGAAGTCGTGCCCATTTGATTGCCGACGTGGGTTTTTCTTTTACTGTATTAGGTAGAGCAATCCGACACATAAAATCACTACGCAGCAATTTTACTAGTTGATGCGCCGGTACGCAACTGATTCCTCAAAACGGAATTCTTCCCATCCAACTAACAAGCTCCCACAGGGATAAAGGATCGCTTGCTTCAGCTGATTACGGTGAAGTTCATAGGATGTTGCATCGTTCTTCAAACATAACAAGAAGAAATGGTCAAAGCAGTAAGTTTCTGATACGGAGAAGTGAAATCATATGTCTGCTCAGTAAATCTATAACATTTATGTTTGCACTTAATTGTATGATGCAGCAATTAGCTGTAGAGCCATCATGGAGCAGCTGTAGGAGTGAAAATGATGTCATTACACTAAACAAAAACAATATATATAAAGAAAAAAGTTGGGAGTACAGAGTAAAGAATGATTTGATTACTTTGGTGCTATACCCACCTCAAATTTTTATCTTTCTGTGCAGCACGTAAGATTCTTTACTTTTGTCTTGCTTTTTCATAAAAAATTAGCATTTTAATTAAAAAATTCATAAGCTAAGATGGCTAATTTCTTTCTGTAACAATATTCAAAATTCTCAGTACTGCTAGTCATTGAGGGGTACAAATTATTTTCATTCCGTTCTGGCATTGAGTACTGGAAATTTATGTAACGTTGGTTTCGATCTGAAAATGAACAATGGTTTTGGAGGAATTACTATAAGCCAAGTGCCAAAACACCCGTCTTCTGATGGAACTGCTGCTGCTGATCTAGATTGAACACTGCAACCGCTTGTCGGATGTCAAACATTGTTTCTGATGCATTCTTCTCAAGAAGGATCTAAAATATACCAATACAAGCCCGATTAAACCCTAAACATATACTCTTAAGCTCGAGGTCCCAAATTCGATACTCCCGCCTAATAAAAAAACCCTAAACATATATCATCGCATGCCCTTGGTACTTTTGCAGCCAGGAAGGTGGGCGCATTAATGGGGGGCCTAACTTGTCATTCTGAAGTCACAATCTTGTGCGTTTAGCTTCCAAAAAAGGCCAACACCATTTACCCTCCTCTGCAAACTGCAACAGATTTAAAAGTGTGGGGGGGGAGGGGGAGGTTTTGGTTTTACTTGTGCCACTGCAACTGTGAGAAAGTGACTTGAGTCTGCATAATCTCCAAATGCCATCTTATCTCTTCATATCACCACAACATGATAGCAACTTGCAAAGGGGACCATGCACCACCTCATACTTATTTAATTTATCAAGGATTACTGCAAATTATGATGCTTAAGAATTGGTTTTGGCGAGCACCTAATCCCGGATTCATTTGCTAATGACAACTAATTGATTCTTGATCTACGAAATGCTAGGATCAGTTGCGAACACGCCGCTTGAGTTGATTATATTTTTTCATTCATACTTGTGGAATTCACACAGAATCTGGCCACAGTCGACGTGGTGCACCGCGATCGATCCTAGCACTCCTTCATTTAGAAGGATTGTTAGTGAGAAAATTCCTGAGCACATCTTTTTCTTTTTGGTCGAAGTCTAGATTACATTAAAGTATATCATACATAATTGAATTTAGCAGTTTGGATATGAAATGAATAGTTTCCCAGCCAATAAACAGTGAATTTAATCACTTAAACTCCAATATACACATTTGATTACTGTACAGTAGGAGTCATGGTAGTGTTTGGCACCAACGCCATATATGTTATGGCTGTGGGACAGACCTCTGTGATGTTCAACCAGGACCATTTGGTCTATGGGCCACATGGGTAAAAAAGAAATCTCCTAAATTTGGGTAATAAAACTAAGTGGGCATTTGAAAGTTTTTTTTTAAAATAATTAAAAATATTTTTTATGAAAGTATTTTTAACCAATTAGTAAAATACACATTTGATTAATGTATAGTAAAATGCTTACAAGTTAAAGATATAATTCAATGCTTTTTCCAATCACATCAAGCGGTGATTTTTAAACACTTTAAGAATTTTAAAAGACTTCAAAAATGTAGTTATCAACTAAAATATGCTTTAACCTTATTAAATTACAGCAACTCTAACTTTAGGCTTTAGCTTTGCATCTTAATCAATGCCGCTGCACTTTATACAACAAGGAGTCAAAATAACAACAAAAATCATGATAATTTTGGACCCCAAAGTATGCATTCTGGTAATCCCACTTTTTGTTATCTTTTTGAATAACTTGAATGTGTCACCAACAAATTGCCAAACTTCAATTTTTCTCAATCTCAAAGCCATAATTTATAAGCCAGTCCTCTGATCTGTTAATAATAGTTTTAGAGAGAGAGAGGGATGAGAGAGAGATGAAGGCGAGAGAGATTAGAGTTTTGTTCACCTTGTAGAGACCTGAGGGAGTGAGGCAAAAGAAAGGAACAAGCATTTCTGTACCTCTAGTAGAGCCAGAAATGGTGCTGAAACTATTGACAAAGTGAAAAATTCTTTGAAAAACTCTCGAAACCTCAAGTCCTCTTTGGAGGGTACAAGAAACTGCTCAAACCATTTCCTTCAATCCTTCTATTGCGGGAGACCCCAAATATCAACAAGCAGATCTCTTCACGTTTATTTTTATGAGGAGTGGGAGTCCACTTTTGATGGCGGTGATGAAGATAGATAGCGCCGCCGCAAGAACCAGCAAAGGAAGAAGATCAATGCAGTCCTAAGAAGATCAAACAGGACGGGGTGTTCAAAGCAGAAGAAGACGGGAGCCTTATCTACGAAAAGGAGAAGCTCGGGCATCTTTCGCAGAACGCAAATGCAGAAAGCTATACTTTAGCAAGAAGGATGAAGGAATTTGAATGGTGGATTCAGGTGATGGTGAACAAGTGCTGATGTGGTATGAGGCGCTTCACTACTTCACACTCACTTCTGTCTACTTACCTTGACATTGTCAGGATGTTCTTTCTTGGATATACACTTTACTTTCCATTCCACCAGAGCCTATCAGCGTCAACAATTCAAAGCAGACTGGCCTGCTAAAGACTGGCTCAATTGTGCTAGGTGATTAACATGTTAGTGAGTTTTCACAGCAGATAGATCTGTTGCTCTTTCCAACATTTATTTTCATTTCCACTTTCTTGTGTGTGTGCTTACTGTGTGTATTCAGTTTTGTTTTCACTTTTTCAGCCTTAAACACTTTTCTGAATCAAATACTGTTTGTTTGATGAATTCTTATCAATGAAAACCTGCATTAATATGATCACTGCAGAACAATATGAATGCGACTTAGTTAATCGGATTCAGGAATTCAAACGAACCCACAGATTTCAAACAATTTCAGAATGAATTATGATCTAGAGCCAAGTCCAGTCTGAAGCACAACACAAGAAAAACAATTCAAGATAATGCAGTTGTCCATGTCCTATCATACCGCTTTTGAACAATTGTTTTGATTTCACACATTGCGTTACTAAGACTTGGAGGTCTGAGAGCTTCATCATTACATAGCAAAGTCACGACAGAACAAGCAGGGGCATCAAAAACATATGCTCTAACCCAACTCCAAGTTTCTTCCTTAACCGTCAGCTGCTGATCACATAGAGGACTCTTCGCTGCAAAGATTCCAGCAGTACAGGGCACCAAAGCTGATTCAGTCCTCTACAGTCCATTGCCATTCCTACCTCCTCGGATGAGGGTTGCTGCGAGTGTTTGTGAACTGAGATGGTTCTCTTGTTGATGACACAAATCCTAAAAGGAGGAAGTTTTTGGGCCGAAGCAGGTGCTGAGTGACTGTTGTTGCATCTGGATCCATGAGTGAAGGAATTCAATATCCAAAGATGGTCAGGTTTATGAGTACCACTGTTGTAGAGATGGAGCCAAGAATTGGCAGTGGATCACCCATGCTGTGGAGAACCTAAACCAAATAGAGGAAACAGTTTTGATATCTCTACGTACTTAGAGATGCAGCTATTACTTTTGGAAAAGAAAGAAGAGAAACACCACAATTATGATAAGAAAACACCATTTCCTACGCAAACGTATTACAAAGATCTATGAAAAACTGGTAAACGTGAAACAGACATAACCAGTGCAGAAAAGAAAAGAAGGATGTATACCGAAGAGGTTGACAGTTTCTCTTTCGTCAAATCCCCTTGATGCAAAGGATGCAAGCGCTAAGGCAAATTATCTTCGGGAGAAGGAAGCTCATATGTTGCGAGGTCATAGAAAGAAAGAGTGCTGTCTCTCTCTTCCAGTACACAAAGGATAGAAGGGGACACCAGCCTGAAATTCATGAACTCAGTAAACTACATTTAATCCATGTCTCTGTGTGTGTGTGCACGAGCGCGTGCATGTTTGAGAGTGAGAGAGAGAGTAGAGGTAGAGAGGAGAGAGTCACCAATGCAACATAATCTCTTGCTGCCACAAGAATGTCACAAGAAACAACTCCAGGACATACTTTTTCAGCTCCACTTGATTCTGTGTCGATTACATCAAAATCTTTTCAAAGATTCATTCGAGGAGAATCTTTTCTCTGAATGTATATATCTTCAGTGGAATCCAATAAAATAGGGAGTGTATCACATCCCTTCACAAGATTCAATCAGAGACAAAATCAAAGGAAAGATAACAAAGATTCACAGGGATCTCCAAGAACACTAATTAATGTAGGATAATGATGAAAACCCAGATCAGAATTAGCAAGAAATCGAAAACCCAAATGAAGATTCGAGGAGAAAGATCAGATGACGCACTCACCTGGATGAAACAGTCATGAAGACAAGGCGCAGGAGAGCAGGGGTCAGCCATCAGGCCTGACTTGAACAGTGTCTTCTCAACCACTTCGTACAATTTTTCTCAGCTTTTGACACGATTCGCGGTAGAAATCGTATTGAGCGGACAAGAAGACTCGCGGCTGACGATCATCACCTTCGTCTGGTTCTTCGCTGGCAAGAAAACAGGCCGAGATGGCAGCTGGCTGGTCGAGAGCAGTTTGAAGGTGAATTGGCCAAGGAGGCCATCTAAAGAAGCTTAAACGTCTACTCGGTTCCAGCATTAGCATCCTCGAGAAAGGCGAAAACGCAGAACCAATATCAGAAATCGAAACCTCAATTTTCGGAGAAAATCCATATCAAAGAGTTGCAATGCAAGTTCTTAATGTGCTGCATCAATTGCAGGCTGCAGATCCTTGCAGGGTTTCAAACTGAACAAAGCGGCGGTGTATGGTGAAATGATGAACACCATGTCTTTAAAGTTTGTTAAAGTTAGAGGTAACTACATTTTACACCCTCAACGCGAAAGTGGTTTTCTAAAATAAACATATGCTTCAACTTTCTCACATCGGGCCACATACAAGCTTAAATTATATCAATTTACACCTTTTTGTCTAATAAATTAGGTTTGAATTCTCATTAAATTGAGGACATTGTGAGCACAAATCAACTTGACTACACGTACGTCACATTTACTCATATGTACCAAAAAAATCATTAATTTGGACAGATAATTAGGCATTCAAATATACTAAAATGTATAAATTGGATGCAATTTCAAAACTTTAAGAGACAATGGAGAAAAATTAAAACCTCGAGAGCCCAATTTAAAATCACTCACAAACCTTAAGGATGTAAAATATATTAGCCCTGAAAATTAGTTTAAAACTGGCATAATCCCTTCCATGGGTTGTTAACAGTTTAAAACTGTGCAGAAATCTTGAATGTATAACAATCTGCTGAAGAACTCAACAACTAAAATGTAAGGAAATTACAACACAATCCAGAATCCTTATAGAAGCATGCCCATGGCATGGGAATGGAATCCATAAGCAATGGCTAATGAAAAATGATATCCGAATTAAGTTGCAAAAAAGGTATATTTTAAAAGAAAATTGACAGTAAATCCAAGGAAAACTCCAAGTCCCCTGAGGCCTGGTAGAGTTTATCAAATACTACACGAAGAATTACCCAATCCATTAATGTTATTTCCGAACACCACTTTGCAATCATACTCTTGCTGAGCAGCAGCACTGCTCTAACTATAGTCTGGGTAGTTCCGCACTAAATCAGTAACTAAGAGGATACTAGGACATTGTGTTCTTTAAACGCTTCTGAAATGTGAGCTAAACGATTTTTGTAATTGCAGATGCCCAGCCTTCTGAGATAAAATGGCGTTCAAACCAGAAACATAGTCGCCCAGCGCTGATTCCCCGGGTTGATCTGCTTCTACCAACAGATCTTGTCTCCTGCAAATGCATTACACAAGACAAAACATCATACATACATATAGCACAAGGCCTTCCAAAACATATCCACGTGTTTGGAAAACAGATAAAAAGCTGTGCATCAGGTTCTCTGAAGTGAAAACACAAAAACACGATAAGATGGCATTTAAAACTCTAAAATCTAACTAGTGAGGTACTTGCATGCTAAAATACATCCATGAGTTTTATACACCGCATTATACATACCTCTTTAACAATATTCATAGTGTCTCAATCTTGTTTCCGGGTGAGCATTCTCATAAGATCTTCCTCCTCCTGTAAAATGCAACATATGCTTGTACTAACTTTATTTTAATAGTGGTTAATCCTATCTCACAAATATTTCTGGTGACTGCTATACCCATGTTATCAAATTGGTTATCTACTACACCATTTTTTTAAATGTTTCTATTTTTGTACTGCCCTGTTGTTGTTACCTGTAACAGCGCATTCAAACGCCATCTGAATTTGAGTTCCTTGAATTAAACTTGGCAGTTCCAATTTTGTCTGACCATTGGGCTTACGTACTTTGTCCCTCCTCGGCCGCTGATACATTGTACTGCTCTAGCTTCCCATTTCTCTTCCATGATGTTTTGGCCTCATAATAAGACTCTTCTGGTGCATCCCCAAATTCCTCCTTTTCAATTTGTTCTGTCCATGTATCATTTGTGTCAACTTCATAGGCCAAAGCAGGGCAAAGCTGAAGATAGGGTATATTTGTTGATTCCTTGAGGTTTAGTGTTGAAGGTAACATATCCTTCAGGGTTGTTCCTCGAAAGGCTTTTGACCCTAGAATGTGATTTTAATAGCAAAACATTAGAAGGTGAACAAACGAGCAACATATATACCAGAAAGTTTACTTATACGAAAAATGCATCTCACCTGTCAGCGTATCTTAAAGTATTGAGGGTATGTTCACAGGGATCCTGAGCTTGTGATATGCACTATATCATCACAGACGGAGTCACCAACAAATGAGTCCCTAAGAACTTCAGTTAATTTACTTCCTCGGAAAGGAATATGACCCTGGTCATTGTCAAGAGCTCTAATGCATCTCCTCCCTTCAATGCAAGTGTTTCTTATTAATCTCAGCACCTTCCATTCTGCATTTTTTTTTAAACAGCAATGTTAGCTAGAAGTCCACTAATTATCGAAAAGAACATCTAAATCTTATGTGTGTGACTGGCCCATAATAATAATAATAAAAATAAAGATGAAAATCTATATGTGACTTGAGCTATGGACATAAAAATAGGTGTATGCTAGCTATGTGACATGCATAAAAACATCTTGGCTTTCCTCTGGGATAAAAATAAATTGAAGATGGAATGAATTTTACCTTGTCTACTAATATCTGCAGCATTCACCACGTTCACTTCCAGCAAGATCTATAAAGGACAGCTTGCCAACAAGACGGGGAGGCTTTCTTTTCATTGCCATCAACTGACTCTTAATAGCAAGCTGAAGTATTGGTATGAACGAGAGGATTCTTCATTTGCACCAGTTGTACCTGTACTCTTGTGGCACTTCCTCTCTCAATGAGCTCCTTAATGGTCTCCTACATCTGACACTCTGTATTCTTGCAAACCCACAATACAAACCTGTTGTTTACCATCCTCTCTCATGCAAAGCTTCAAATTTGAATTGCAAGTTTCAAGTTCAAGAAATCATAAACTTTAAAAGGAAATAACTAGAGGAGGAAGGCTAGAATGCTTACTTTCGATCATTGAGTAGATCAAAAAGTTTTCCCCCCCCATATATTTCGCGAAGAAGCTCACAAACAACTGAAATCCTCATTACGGTATGTATGGTGCATCAACCTCAAGATGTTCAGATGCTTTAAGAGGCAATGGTTTCGCATGGTATATGTTTTTCCACTCCTGTTTGGAAAATTATTACAAGTTAAAAATTATAATCTTACATGTTGAAGTATAAAAAAGGTTGTTCAACAAGTCTAACACAACTATAACAAATTTGAGAGGGTAACTAACCAGTTTGTCCATATGCAAAACAAGTTGCCTTTCGTGGCGTTTGAAAATTATTGGAACTATGGGCTCTACAGTCTCATGATACACCTAAAAATACAGGATGAAAATCAGTATGCTATATAGCCTAAAAACATATCAAGAGCCACAGTATGTATATAATCTTATTCATTTAAGTTTTTTGTAACTGGTTTTATGATAGTCATTTAACAGCAATATACATACTATCATTGGAGACTTCTCATTCAACACTGCATCAAACACAAATTATGCTTCATGTATTCTGTTAGGTCAACCTGCAGAACATCGAATGAGATCAGCACATAAAGCATTGGTACAGGAAGAATGATGAGCTAAGTATCAGGTTCATGGGCGGTAGAAAGGGAAAATATGAAAAGTCCTAAAAGATTACAGGTCATTGATATGCATAACAAGACATACAAATGAAACACGGATGTCAAATATGTCCACACCACAACATCACTAGCAGCAAGTATGGCTACTACAATACTTTTTTCTATTTCGTTAGAAGCTCATGTATCTAATCTAAGGCATGAAGCATCATTTACATTTTCTTGCTTTAAATTGATCATTATGCTTAGACAATTACCCTTGGCCAGAAAAAAGCTGACAGATCTTCATTATTTTTTTTGGCCAGAAAAACAGATATTTCTCTGGAAATTTCTAGTGATGCCAACATTCACATCATGGCATTTACTCGAGCTTAGTCTCATGAACTGTCACAGAGTTTGAAAGTGTATCTATGATATCTTCCTCATTCTTGCCAACTCTTTTATTAAGTGTCTCTATGCACCTGCATCCATACCATCGAACCAATTTGTATGACAAAATGTAGCAGGCTCACGCTACATGAATTAAGCAATTTCTTCCCAACCAAATAAGGCCACTTCATATCTACGAGAATTGCAAATTTGGATCGGCAAATGCCTGGTGGCCTTATGGGCATAGCAACATTGTAGCGGAAACACAGCACTAATTATGATGTTATGACACAACATACCACAATTTGATCTTTGCTACAGAACTAGCTTTCTTTGTCTCATGCGAACTTTTTTAGGAGGTTGTTTTCTGTACCCGAGCTCCTCTTTCTGTTTGTTTGTTATTTGAAATGTAGGGTTCAGAATCATCAAAGCTTTTCCCTTGAAGGATAATATAGAGAAGCACCATCGTACAACCCAGAGGTTGGCATCTGTACGTGAGATACAGAAGACATATTTTAATATGATTTTTTCTAGATTTTTTTTTATTATATTTTTTGTCTTCAGCCCGTTTAGGCCCAGCCCAACTGGGCCAGTTCGGCCCGGCCCGCCAAGCCCACAAAAGCCCGGCCCATGAGCTGGGCTTGGGTTTTAATATTTTCATAAAAGCCCGGCCCAACCCGGCCCATATTTTTTGTTATTATAATTGAAGCCCAGCCCGGCCCAGCCCAAGCCTAGTATTTTTGAGCCGGGTTGGCCCGGCCCGGCCCATTGCCGACCTCTAGGTTGGGTTATCTTGGCATCTTGTGCCACAACTTTTATTATTTTTAATTTGAAAAGTTAATTCAAATAATTAAACCTGACACAGTCTCTTTTACTTTCTCCTTGGTGGTCTTCTTACTTCCAGAGTATGATTTCCTGCTTTTCTCAACTAAAATATCAAAACTTACAGCAGAACATCAGGCTTGTCCTCTTTCTGCATCACAACATGCTCATCTTCAGAAAACCAAAAGGATAAAACAAACACAAAAGGAAAAGGAAACCGAACAAGAAGGAGATATTTCTTTCTTCTTTTGGTTAAAGTTACAGCGCCTTTTGTCTTTTGAATTATGTTCTTTTGTCTAAGAGCATATGTTAAGTTTAATCCTTCGTTTAATCA
Source organism: Gillenia trifoliata (assembly GCA_018257905.1). NCBI lineage: Eukaryota > Viridiplantae > Streptophyta > Magnoliopsida > Rosales > Rosaceae > Gillenia > Gillenia trifoliata. The sequence continues at coordinate 8,022,311 of CM031080.1, read as the reverse complement.
TCGGTCTTCCTATCTGGAAAGGTTTACTGTAACTTTTTGAAAAAATTACCAGTAATGCCCAAGTAATAGTTAGTGTTGATTACCCTCTGGTTTGGGGTCAGTGACAGTTGGTCCTTGTTTAAAAATTGACAAAAGCCACTAAAGTTACAAATCTTTACACCATTCACCATCCATTAAACTAGCCATCAAGTTAACCTTTGGTTTTTTGACGTAGTACTCAGTTGACCAATTTTTGCTTATATGGATTCGAGTTTCAATGTCATATGGACAACAAATAAGAACTTTCTTTTTAAGGAAAACCTTAATCTTATTCATATAGAGAGAGGTGAAAAAGGTCCCCGTAACATCAACCAAAAATATAGGCTCGCTGAGTTCCCCTTAAAAAAAATATTGGTTAACTTGACAGTTTGACAAAGAAAGGGGCTCATGGTGTAACAATTAGAACTTTAAGGGTTGTTTTAGCTAATTTTCAAGGGACTGGGACAAATTGTTACTTGCCCTAAACCACAGGGGTGCAAAATGCAATTGACCCTAATGGTTAAACTACTAAATATAATAACTGAAATGCAATGTGATTTCCTTGTCTTTCGCCCTAAGTTTCATTTTCTATGTAATATAAAGTTGTATAAAAGATAATACAAAATTAGTATTAACAATCAGAAAGAAAAGAAAGTGAATTTTGTTATATATGACCAGAATCACACGTACTGTATCTTCATGTACATTAGTTCATTAGTTCACTTTTTGTTTTGCATAATTTTAAACCTCCATGGATCTATTTAGCTCTAGATAAATGCTATCGAAATTACAAATTTTACGAAGAAAACAGATTTGTATAATGAAAGCTATGATATTTCATAGTTCAAAGAAAACTTGAGGAAACAAATAATGAGATTGATAGTAGTGCAATTTGGTCAAAGGATGACATTTTCGTTGATTCTTTGTACTTGTATAGAACCATAGGGTATTTAATCAACTCTAGATTGACTTTTCGTCAAAAAGTCCACAGGTAACTTGGGACTAGTTTGGTACTGCTCTGCTTTGAAAAAAAGCTACTGTGAAAATAAGCGACTGTGCTGTGAGAATAAGCTACTGTGAAATAAAGCCAACAGAGTATTTGGTAAACTTTTTTGTAAAAATGTTTTTGGAAAAAAAAAACAGTATGATAGTGTTTGATAAACTTTTATTTAAAACAGCTGACTGTGTGAAATGACCAAAAAGGGTATAATACTAAATGTGCTATTAATTTAATTTTCTTAACAAATAAAGATGAATTACTAAATATACTTTATTTGTAAAAGAAAAATATTTATAAACTTTATCTTAAATATTAAGTAGTATGACAAACTACTTCAATTGAAATATTTTTGACTGAATAGCTAGGATTCATTAGTACAATATTGTTAATGTACTTGAAAGTAATCTAATTAGATGCATTCATCAAACTTGCCGCTATTCTATTTCTTAATGCTTCTATCTCATGTGATCCTTCAACTTGATAATTTTGATATTCTTCATCTTCAACTTGATAATTTTGATATTCTTCATCTTCATCACTACTATCGCTCTCTTCACAATAGTCCATGGGGTCATCAAAATGACGATCACGTTCAGAATACCTCAGCTGATGATCATCTTGTTAAGGAAGTCGGCTTTCTCAGGAAAGTACTCCATCAATTCATCCTTGGTCACCCAGACAAAGTCTTCACACTTCCCTATGTCAAACTTGTTGGTTGCAATCACTTGCGACTTGAAAAAGAATTGCTGAAAAAACGGGGGAAAATGAAATTGTGATTAATATACAGGATCGACAGGCAACACCAATATGCATTTAACATTTATTGGCTAAAACCAATCCCGTGTAAGAAAAAGAACATAATTTACAAAAGCATACCTTAATATTCTCTGCTGACTGTTCCATATGTCCCATGGGAGCATTTCCAACAAAGTATGTGTGTGACAGATCTCCCAAGACAGATTTTAATGCAGATTCTGCACACTGAAAATAAATCGGATTTATGTAACCAAAAAAAAAACCCGAAGAAACTACATGGGATTTCAGGAGGATACAGAAGAAGAGAAGTATGTGGCATTGTATAGCACCCATCACCTTCTGCAGTGTCTCTTCAGACTGGTAAACTTTTTCTGGAAAATGCCACACTGACTTCCCAGCAGATCCATCCGTGTTTCTGTAGAGAAGAAGATATAGTCTTCTGTCAATTGCCCTCTGCAATGACCTAAAGAACAAGAACCAACATTTAACATTGTGTTTTTCACATATACCAAAATTAATTACCCCAAATTATCAATAAAAATCACTCAAATGTCCAACAGCTAGCAGTAAAAGACAATTTATCTGTCTTCTAACATCCAAGAAGGTTGTAGAAAAGGTTTTACAGAGAATATGAAGATCCCACAATATCATAAGTAATAAGAACTTCAAACAAAACTGTAAAGTGAAAATTGCAAAAAAAAAAGTAAGAAGAATAACTGGACTTTTATATAGCACCATCAAAACTATACTCCATACTTTTTATCATTCATTTTGTCAGCTTCGGTATCCGCAGAGCAGGTACATAATCAATTTGGTAGTCACCTTTTCCCCTGTTCACCAAAAGTAAGTGTCAAGCTAGAGGATAACTTCTCTTTGCAATTGTATTGTGGGCATCAAGTGTAAGTAAG